>OX596018.1:52058630-53277715 GCA_951394055.1 Villa cingulata
CACATACATACTGGTATATGTTCGGTGAAAGAATAATGGGATAATAAAAGTTTTCATGTATCGATTCAAAAACAAACAAACAAAATAAAATAAAATAAAGAAAAAGTAACAAAAATATTTTCTAATGATTATTTAGGTGGTTAAATAGTTTTACTCCTTTTTTAATTTAGTGTTAATTGTGATGATTGTTTCAGTTGTGGAAGGAACATGAACATGAAATCTTCGAAACAAACACATACACTTGTATGTATCACTGAACATTATCAATTGATTTTTCTTTTTTAATTATAACTGATTATTGCTTTTATTAATAAAATAAATAAAAATAAATTCCCAAAAGAGACAAATGAAGTAAAAGTGAAAATTGCGTGACTGTTGAAAATCAAATGAATTGCGATCCACGTATACATATGTACGTATGTACATATGTAGGACATATACGACTATTGTCTAGACTCTAGACATATAACTAAAAGAAATGACCATTTTTAGTATATAGTTAATGAGAGCATTTAGATAAGTCAATTGAGGATATTAAAGGTGATACATTTTCATGAAGGCTTCCGTATATTATTTCATTCATTATTCGTGTCTGTACAATTAAATTTAATATTTTCCTTAAAGTGTTGATTTTGTGTTAATGATGAGGGTATCATGATTATACTTTTGCAACCATCTAGTATATTTATGTATAATATTTCATTTGACACGATACTAATATAATGGATATTAGCAAACATAACGCATGAAACTCGTAACCGTAACAAATACATATAATTTCTGTCATTATTTATCGTGTTATAAATTTAATTATTTTTAGTTTTTAGTTTTCATATTCTGTTTTTTTAGTAATCCTTCAGTACATAAATTTTGAATTGTTTTTCAATAAAATAAAAGAATCCTTTTTATTTTCATATTTTTGTTTTTATTTTATTTATTATTATTTTTTGTTTTTGAAACCTGTCATCGTATTATGTGCGAAGATTTTGTATTAATTTCGTAAAATTTAAACTTTATCCAAAATATATAATCCATTTATAGATAGTACCAGCACGTTTTAATGTCAATCAATGTCAACACAAAATTCTCTCTATACACGAATGAATGTATATAATACACACACGAATATAGAGTGTAAAAATACATCTCCACATAAATCCACCAGGAATTTATATCGAAAGTTTCTAACAGTTTCAAAATTATTCAATGCATATAATACAGGTTGATTTATATGTAGATATTGTAATTTTCAACAAAATGCCCATTAAAATTTGAAGAAATTTTCTAATGTAAACAATAAAGGATATTATAGGTATATTGAAAGCAAAAAAACTTCTAATATTACACAACTGGACATTTTCCTATAAAAGTTTTCATGAAATAAAACTAAATTTTTATGTTATTGAAATTATATTGAAGAGAATAATGAAAATTTCTTGTCAAAAAATGGATATTTTTTTTTGAAAAAGTGTTAATTCTTTAGTTTTTAAAATTTACAGTCAATAAAATTTTTTGAAATTATTTCGAAATATTCACTTAATTATTTAGCGTATTTAAAAGGATAATGAATTTTACTTTCTTCAATAAACGTAGATATGTTGAAAGTAATGGAGTAAATTCTATAAGAAAAACAGAATATTTTCAATACATCCAGTTCCAGAATATATTTAACGTATATAGATACACTCATTAACACTACATATACGTAGTAATGTAAGTATAAAGTGATTCCGTGAAGATTCTAAGTACCCAGATACTACGTGAATCTCCTTAGAAACGTGAACATGATATAATAATTATGATACAGAACATAAACACATTCAATTTTTACATTTTATTTTTTACTTTTTCATCACGCTTCGCTTCACGTATATGCATTAACTTCTGATATGCTGATACTTTTGTGAACATGCATTCAACGTATTATCTATTTAATATTAAATTATTATACTGTCTTACTGTCTTGTATATCCTAGGTAATGGAATAAATTTGTGCATATGTATAAATAAGCGTATGTACGAGTACTTTGTGCATATGAAACGTACAAGTTTCTAGTTGATGTAAAACTTTTTCATTTTATTAATAACATTAAAACCACGTTAAACTTTCATCTTTCATGTTTTTCATTATAATAACAATTCATGATCATAATTTTCGTGTATATCAAATCTAACTTACATACAAATTACATACGCATTCATGTAAATCTACATACATACATACTCGTATTTATAATCCTTATGTAACTTATACTTTTATTTATTATTACTTATATTTTTAATCTTTAGTTTTTCTGACTTTTCTGTGGTTTCTATGTTGTTATTTTATTTTTAATTTTCAACTTAAATTCATTATCTAATTAAAAAGGTTTTAAAAGTTTTCGTATAATGTTTTCATTTTTTTGAATCACAAAATTATTCTTGAAAATCGAAAATAAAACGAATGTAATTATGAAAATTTTAAATTTTACGGCACACATTTCTGAAATTAATGTTGAATTTTTTTCATTAAAAATTTTTTTTTCTTATTTTAATTGATAAAATTTTCAATGATATTTTTTAGGATTAGAATTCGAATCCTTTTTCAACATTGGAAAAAATACAATTCATAACATTGAATTTTTTTTATTTTAAGGGATTATACACATGCCAAAAAGAGAATTAAAAAATTTAATTTTTCTGAGTAAAAAGCAAGTGTTTTATTTACTGTTCATATAAAAGTAATTGATCTACATGGTATGTAATATTTAACAAATGAACAAATCGAAAAGTGTCTACATTCTTTCACCTTATATATACATATATATAAATGAATATTAGCTACTTAGCTATTAAGATTATTATTTTGAAAAATGTGAAAAAAAAAATTTTTTTGAAATTTTTTCCGTTTTATTTTATTTCTTTCGGTTTTTATTTATTTTTACCTAAATCATGTTAACATTCAATTTTCCTTTCTCTAATTTCAATTCATCTTCATAAAAAATAAAACGAACACATGACTTTCTTTTATCCTTATTTCAATTATATTTTCAATTTTCGAAATGCCTTCATATTCATGTATTATTTTACTTACTTATAAACGTTAACTCATGAAACAGTACATCTGTTCATGTGGATACATATTATCAACACATTCAAAAGTATGTATATTTGATATTAAAAGAAATTATATATTTTCTTAACAATAACATTTACAAAGGAAAACACATTTCATCCTGTTACACCTTTTTTCAGTATATTCATACAAAAATAAATACAATAGATATGAAAAAAAAAATATTAAGAAACACGAATGAAATATAATACATATAAATGAAAAAGGACTCTAAAAGCTTATTCTGAAGAAATTTTAAGTGAAAATGAAAAAATTGAAAAATGAAAATGAAACCTCACGCATTCATCCCAATATAAAACTAATTGTATAAGGAAATAATGAAAAAAAAATAAAAAATAAGGACGAAGATTTTCTATTCTGCTTTCAAACCCAGTACTGATTTCTTCTTAGTAACGGATTTGTACTTTGATGTGGTTGCTGTGATGCTGATAATCCTGAACATTCTAAATCGTTACCAATATCATACGATGAACTCCATTCATCGTTCTCTCCGGCAATATTATGTGTCTGGTATTGATCTTTTGACACCTGATCATCTGTCGTATCTTCATCTGGATCAAAATCCATAAGATCTACATCTAAATTACCGATCGGTATCACTTTACAGTGCGGAATATTACTGATACCTGGCAAAGGAGTTGATGGTGCTGTAGCCGATTCTCCAGCATCCGACGTCGAATAGAAACGATTACCAGCACTATTCAATGTTGTAAATTCTGGTAGACGAGGCAGTGTCGGTGGATAATCAGTTTCTGTAGTTTCTTTTTTGATGCGATTACGTCGACATCCAATAAATACCAGAACTACAATTATGATAATGAGAATCGCTAGAAATGCACAGAACAGAGCTAAATAAATGATCGTGTACTCGGTCGATTGAGCCACATGTATCGTATCCAAATCATCTGTATCTCCAGATATTTCAATCGGTACTGTTGCTTGTGCTGGTTGAACGATTTTCATTGTCAGCATGTAATCGAAGGAATCAAGAACAGTTTTTGGAAGTGATTTTGTTGAATCGTCAGTTTCGAAGTAAATTACTCCGCTTTTTAGCTCTTTATAAGTAAAAAAGTTCACGATTTTATTACTTAACGTTGTTCCAAGTTCATTACCATTACCCATCATATTAGTGGTACTACGGATTATTTTCTTGATAAATCCTTTTTTCGGTGGACGAATTATCGAGAATTTCGGATTGTATTTATTGAATTTGAGTAATGTCGGATTATCAAGAGTAAAACTTGATGTTAATCGGACTTTTTCACCAGCTCTAAGAGTGACTGGTTCAATTTTAATGAATGGTTCTACGACAATTTTCACATCAACTGATGATCCATAACTTGTATTATTCACATAGACAATTACCTAAAAGAATAAAGAGTATAGGAAAAATTAAAAAAATAAATCTAAGAAAATTGAAAATTTACAAAATGTTTTTATCTTGTACCTGAAACGTATCATTCGATTTATTCAAATCCGTTTGCATATAACTAACTTTACCATCCTTTAAGTGCTTGTTTGAAAATCTTAATGTGGGTTGCCTATCTAGCAATATGAAACCACTTAATGGCGAATTCGTTATATTATACATTAATCTGCTACGTTGTACGTTCGTATCAATTAAAATATTATTTTCATTCAATAATGCTAATTGTTCACCTTGTTGAATTTTTATATCGTTCTGTTCCAAATAATGTGGTTTTATTGATATCGGTACAATAGTTATATTGAAAATTTCATAAATTGGTTTAAACATTCCATCCCATACTTTAAAATGAAATGTTGTCGATTGTGGTTGTCCATTATGCTCATAAATAATTCGATTTGAATCGATATCGGCTTGTGTAAAACGATTACCAAATTCCAATATATCTAATGGTATATTGTTATCATTTAATTTCAATAGTATACCGATTGTTGGTCCACTTATTATTTCATAAATTATTTCATTCGGTGTTGAATCAGCATCATCTGTACGTAAATAATTTCTAGTTATCGTTATATTTTCACCCTCCACAACAGATATGTGCGGTAAAGTTGTTACCAAATTGAATGGCTGATCATTAATTGGATCGATTGTGACTGGTATCGATAAATTGCATAGGAAAATATTTCTAAAAAAATTAAGAGAAAAACATTATGAAAACAGGAGAATTGTAATTTAAAAAACTTCAGAATTTTTACCCTTGTGATAGATATACTGATATGATGACTTCATCGTCCAAAGTATCAGAATGATCGTGAGTATAATGAACGTTACCAGCTTCGAAATCAGATCGAAGTAATTTACCATTGGTATCGATTCTTTCGCTCAACAGTTCAATGTAACCATGCAACGGTTTGTGTGTTTCAATGTACAGTTCCGGTGCAATTATACCAGCACGTGATTTTAGGTAATCCAAGATTTTTGAAAAGTCCAAATTAATCGGTACAGTACCACCTTCCTCAACATTCAATTTCGTATACGACATAAATCTCAACAGACCACCAGACGACACTGATATTTCGATGTTGAAATGCTGATCGATTAAACGAACGACCGGATCAACTTTAACATCGAACATGAATGAATCATTCGTTTTTAGTTCCAACATTGCTGTAATATGTTCGTAGTAGATTCTTCCATTATTTATATCGTCTTGATCGAATTCGGTTATCTCAAACACTTCACCATTATCCTCTTGCAGTATTCTACCCAGTTGGGATGGTACAGTTATCGTGTACTGTACACGTTGTGTTTCATCTGAACTTGTATACAAAAGATGATCGGCCAAAATTTGCTTCCTTGTCATCGGGAATACGTGCAAAAACTCATTGTTCACCTTGAACAGATTCACTTGCTTGACTGTAATAAAAACGATCTGTTCCGTTGTATTGAATAAGCCATCGCTTAAAATGAACGAAAATTCATTTGTCCTTGAATTTGGATCATGAACGAATATCACCTCCTCATTATTGATATCACTTTGTGTGAACTGATCAATTTTAATGCGATAATCTCGAATATTTGCCAAATATCCACCATAAACATGCCCAATGTGATATGTTAGCATATCTGGTCCTGTATCGTAATCTTGAGCCACTTTTCATGTAACAATAAAAAAAAAAACAAAAAATTTGAAAATATCGGTAAAAATAATAGGGTACAATCAATAATTTACTTATGTCCGTATTCTTGATTATGTATTTTCCTCCGTTCCATATTTGTAGGCCAGTATTAGTTACGACCGCCGGTACTTCATCATTAACTGGACTTACAACCATCTTCAAATCGAATGGTATACTTTCTTTTGTTCTTGCTATTGCAATCAATTTCAATGAATCCGTCGGATTTTCACTACCATCGTGCATATACTGTACAAATCCTGAATCCAATTGCTTCTGTGTAAATCGATTTATTTTTGATTTACCAGTTGTTATGAAGCCATAAGTCGGTTGCTGGATTATTTTATACTCCAAAATTTTCGATTTGTAATATTCTGATATTGGCTGAATATTATCAGAATGGATAATCACATTTTTCCCTATATGTTAGAAAAAAAACCCCACATAAAATTAAAATCATTTTATTTTTCTCAACAAATTTTTCAATTTCATACCTTCAACAACAATTATCGGATCCGCCTTAATATATAAATTCTCCGGTATTATTATGATTTTCAGAATTAAATTTTTCAGCCATGTTATGCCGTTTGTCACATCAAATATGAAATAATCAGACGATTGATTGACACCAGCGTGGATATACGATAATTTTTCTGTATTGATTGCTGATTGATCGAACACCTTGCAATTGAATTCATCATCGGAATTCATTGATTGCATTTCTAGATAGCCGTGAAATGGTGAATTTGTGACTAAATAAGTTATGTCGCCAGGAGATATACTGGGATGAACAACCTTCAAACGAATAAGAATTAAAAATTGTGGAAATTTGAAGCTTGTAATATAAAAATATATTTTCATTTACCTCTAGTACATCTTTTGTTATTAGGACACTAGTAGATTCTTCAACGTACAAAGTTTCATTTCGACGTATTTGTAATGGTTCCCAGTATGCAGCTGGATATATTCGAATCAACATTTCACCTTCAGCTGTGATATTTCCAATCGATACGCGATATCTATATAATTTTAATGTAAAGGATATCAAAAATTAAATTCATGTCCTTATTCCAATAATTTATTCGAATATGTTCTTAATATTCATATACCTTATCTGATCCATTGAAGCTGTTTCCGTGTTGTAATAGAGCACACGTTCCATTAGAATATCTTCTCTATTAAAATTCACAATCGAATTTGTTGTATAATTATTTCTGTAATAATTTGCGTTATCTGTACCAGATAGAGCACTTTTATTATCTTCCAAATACACTATTCCATACAGAGGTGATTTAATAATTTTATAGTGGATTTCATTTGATCGTGTATTCAAATTCGTTTCTAATGGTAAATGATCTTTTTTTAAAACGACAAAATGATTTTCTTGTACGATCGATGCATTACTGTGTGGTATTGAAATAAACGGTTCAGATGCTTCAATTTCTAAAATACCTGGAACTTCAAAATATCCATCCGTTACAATGAACGACGCAGTACCCAAATCGAAATTATAATGATGGAATACAATCAAATTATTATTGATATCGAACTGTGAGAAATGATCGATTAATTTATCGTTTTTATAAAATTTTCCATTATTACATGATAAATGCATATATTTAATACTTGATAGATTCGTATCTAAATCATTATCATAATACGATAATATTTCTGATGTTAGTGTACGTGTTGAATTTCTGACAACATGTAATACGCGTTCAATTGAACGATACGGTGCATTATCATTTAACAATTGTATCACGACATTTATACTACACACATATTGAAAATCAATCAAATCATCGGACAATGCTAATAATTCGAATGTATCAAATTCTGATTCGCTATCATCATGACAATAATGAATCTCTTCTAATTTGTTTATTGAAAATTCTGTAACCGTTTTATATTCTCGTTGGATCAGATCATATCTGCATAATTTTCCATATTTTGGTGCAATACTTATTTGAAATGTTAGATTTTTGAATGAATCAAAATATATTTCGAAAGCACCACGATTCAATTGTATACGATCACCTTCTTTAACTCGCAGTGTCTCCTTACGATGTCGTATCAGGCGACTTTCTAATCTTTCATCTGGTTTAAAAATTATTTTTAATATACCGTGTACATCATCACATTCCAGAACAGATACAGTGAATTCTAATTCATCAATAAATGGGGAATATGATGTCCGATAAGTTTTGTAACGAATTAAATTTTTTTCAATGTCTAACTGTGTGAAGGAGTCCATTTCCTGTAGAAATTAATGAAAAAAAAAATAGAAAAGATTTAAATAATATACAGATATAATTCAATTTAAATTTTTAAAAAATGTTTTTCTTTCCGACACAAACCTTAGCTGCCTTTGGATGACCATCTAAATGTATTGAACCATATTTTGTAGTTTTCAGAATTGTGTAAATTATGTTACGAGCAAATGTTGATTGTGGTATGGTTTGATGGAATAAATAATCATCAGTTACTGTTATTTCTCTTGTACCATTCATGTAAATATTTTCCTGTTTTATTGCTTCAATTCGTAATTTCGTAAAGGATATTCGAAAATCATAAGTTTGTGATACAACTTTTCCATAGGATGCTGTAAACTATTTGATATAAAAAATAAAAAATAAATAAAAATTATAAATCAATATATAATTTTATCTTTGATCCACCACTCCCACACTTGTATCCATTTCATTATTTTACCTTAAATTCATCCTGTGTCGGTAAATCGATACTACTATGATAATATCGTATATGTCCGAGTGTAATTTGACTGTTTGTAAACGATTCAACTGATATCCATGATGAATCGACTGAACGATATCTTTGTATATAACCATATTTTGGTAATTTAACAATATCATAACGTACATCGATATTATCTTCATCTGAATTTGTTACCGTATATAAATTAATTGATGTTATCAATGCAAATGATTTATGAATTAATATCAGCCCAGTATTATTTATGATACGTAATTCTAATGGATGTACAGATATTGATAGTGTTGCTGGACGACTTGTTTCAATACCATCGGATACTTGTAATTCAATATCAAAGAATGTATCTTCAAAAACATTCAACATATCAAAGATGTATGTTATGTATCCCTGATTGATGTCATGCTGTGAGAATTTCGTTACTTTTGTACCATTCATTTCGAATCGACCATGTGTTCCCAACACATCCATCGGTGTCAATATTGAATATATAAGTGAATTCGATTGACTGTCTGGATCGATAACATTTAAAAAATTATTTTTTATCTGTTTCGATATACCTTGTATAACACGTAAGACGCGATCTTCTGGAATTTTTAATATTGGTCCATCATTGACTGGTGTTATATTAAAATGTAAAAGGAATCGATGTTTTCCTTGTAAATATTTCAGATTGTTGTTGTTATTGTTATTGTTATTGCCACTACTGCTGCTAGCTAAATTACCGATACTCGTAAATTGTAAATCGATTGTCATATGATCACTAAAATTTTCCATTCCATTATGTATGTATTTAACTTTATCAGTATTTAATTCCTTTAACGAGAATGTTTTACATATCGAGTTATTAGATGATACATCCTTTGAACTATACACAAATAATTGTCCGTATTTTGGTGGTTGGGCAACATGAAATATTATCGATGAATCTGGTATATCGAATTCAGTTATATCGATTAGAATTTTCATGAATTGTGACGACAAAAATACAGTTCCACCTTCTGGCAGATAAACGGATGATATTTGTACAAGTTCATTTTCACTAATTGGATCAAAAATCTAAATATCAAAAAACAATAAAAGAACAAATTATTCAATTTCAAAACATTGAAATTTCTATACAGAAAAATTGTATGTTGTTATACTCATGTGTATAGTGTATGTAATGTTACTCGTACCTTATATGTTTCCGTATAATCAGCTTTAATACAAAATGCCTGATCACAATCACATATAAAATCATCGATACCATGTTGCCGACATGTACTAGTCAAAATACATGGTAATTTCTCAACACATGGATATCTCCATACACAATCGACTTGTATACCATTCGTTATTTCCATTATCGGTAAACCAATTATTTCATTATTATTATACAAGATATTTCGTATGCATCCTTTGAAACTTATTTCTTCAGTATTTAAATCCCATCCTGTTATTTTACGTTTTGTATCTTCTGTTTGACTACCAAAATAATATTCATTACTTAATTCCATTAATGTTGTTGTATCGTTTGGAAATGTGGCTGATTTCGTTATACCATCAACGTCAATTTCGATTATTTGTGATGTTTTCTTATACGAAATACTATGCCAATTACCATCCGATATATTATTATCAGATATTAATTCGATTACATATTTTCGTCCTTTCGTTAATATTACACGAATACGTCTATCAGATATTTCAATTGACACAAAATCTTTTCCAACATTATAAAAAATACTCCCAATCGATTCAATTGTTCGAATATCAAAACTCCAACTAAAACAAAGAAAAAAAAAACAAGATTTGATAGATTACAATGATAGGAAAAATATTTCAAATTCTATTTCATTTCTCTCACCTTTCATCTAAAATTGTCGGTGTCCTTTGTACCATAACAAATGAATTATCATCAATGAAACTTATACTATCAGTCATTTTAGCATCGAATTCAGTGCTACATGTCCATGAAACACCATAACTAGCCGAATGTCCTGTACCTTCTTTAGCTCTTTTAAGTACGTTTATATTATTATAAAAAACCTTATATAGAAAAATGTAAAAAAATCCTTTAGAAAATTACTTATTCAAAATCTCATTTGATTTATTGCATATTTATATTATTTATCTTACATCCGATAAACATCCCCTATAACTACTCACTGCATTCAAATAACTTTCAGAAAAATCACCAAATCCACCCAAAAATATTCCAAAATGTACGTTCAATTCAGATGCATTTTCATTTAAAACTTTCGTTATGAAATGATTATCAACTTGCATTGTAACATTTGAATCGTATCTATGAATTGCGATATCATGCCAAATATTATCGTTGAGAATTAATTTTCTTGGAGACCATATCTGTGTTTTTATTTGAAAACGAAAGACAAAATGCAAACGATAAATGAAATTCCAATGAAATATTTTGAAAGAGAAAAAAAATTAAACAATTTTAAAAAAATTCTACCTCAATAAATGCATGATCAACTCTATAACTGAAATTAATTCTAGATGATTGAAGTTTTAATAGACAATAATCAGTTCGTCCTGCTGCCAAAAATATAAATCCATTTTCTTGTTGCGTTTTAAATTTGAAACGGATATTTGTTGAAATTTTAGCTTCTTGTAATGGCATCGTAATGTAACTAGATCCATAGAATGAAACTGTATAAAAATTAAATTAAAATTAAATATAACAAAAAAAAATGATAAGAGAATGAAAATTAAAAGTAAATAGTAAAAGAAAAATTAAATATTAAAAAGCTTTTAGTAAAATGAAATAATAAAATTTTAAATTCATAATTTACTTTTCTTCCTGTCTATTTATTTTTATAATAGTAAATTAATATAAGAATTACTGCAATAGAGATGAAAGAGTACATATACATATATAGACCGTATGTACATATATGTAAAATATAATTATTATCGATGATTCATTCGATGATATTTTACATGAAATACTTAATATTCACGGTAATTTTCAATTTTCTTTCCTGTTTGGCTATGAAATGAAAATCTAATAATAATTGGGAATACTCTGTATGCTAAAAACTGTAACATTAAAAATAAAAAATAACAAACCCCTAAGAGTAATTTTAATTTTACACTGTGCGACAAAATATATGATCCCATGTCCATCTGTAATTAAACAAAAACACCATTTTCCCTTTTTCAGTTTGTAAAAATTTTTTCGAATTCATTGAAATCGATGAGCATAAATTATTATTGGATTACATTTTGTATTTTATAAAAATAAAAAGAAAGTAACTGGTGGATGAAAAAAAAAATCTTTAACTTGAAACATAAAATAAATTCCTGAGTCCTATTTGTTGGAAAATAATAATAATGATACTACTAGAAAATGAAAGAAAAATCAAATAGTATTATATTCGTTTACATATTCCTTAACTCCTTCAAAATTTTTAACATTAAATGTGTATAAACATAATATGTAGATAGTGTTATGGATAACAAGTTTTTCATGTATATAACAAGTCATCAACATAAAGAAGATTTGAAAATTGAATATTTTTCCCCATGATATTGTATTTGTAGTAGAAGAGATCGAACCAAGGTACGTAAGTACGTTCAGATCAACAAAATAAAAGCAAAATTACAAAAAATAAAATCAGTTCAAAATTATTTAAAAATAAGAAAATACAATTTTTCCTTCTAAAAATAGTGGTCTATTTCAGATTCTCCCTAACACAAATACGATTTTATCAGCATATCCATGTAATCCACCATGATACCATAATAATTCTAGATCCTAATACGAGTGTTCTATATTGTTCATAAAGTATATGTTTAATTATATCCTAATAAGTTTCGGCATTTTCTCTCTTTGTTTTTTATTTCAAAACTAAATTTTTAAACCCAATCCAAATCTAAAAAAAAATAAAATAAAATAAAATCAGTTAGACAGGCAGACAGTTACGATCAGCCCTTGATCTTGTTGATTTCGTCAATCAGTTGTTGTTGTCTGTATATGTTTATTAACAGAGTCAGCCAAAAAAAAAAAAAAAATAATAATAATAATAATAATAATAAAAATAAGAATTTGTACACAAACTGTAAAGTGTGTAGTAGAGAATAAAATTAAAAAAAAAAAAATTAAAAAATAAGAAGAAATCAAATCTTTTAAGAGATAATATAACACAATAAAGTTCCATTAAATAAACATAAACATAAAAACATCAAGATACAAGTAGCTACCAGAAAAAGATACTTTAGCCATTCAATGTGTACATACGATGTATGTACATATATCCTCCTAAAATAAATGCATACATCATACGTATTTCTCTACTTCTTTAAATGTGTACACTTTATGCACGAAAATATATGTATATACAAGAATAAATCACATACTATTTAATTAAACACATGGATTTTATTATATTATACGATTATACATAACACATAAGTAAGTATCGTATGTACATAATATGTGTTATGTGTATTTACATATGGGGGATAAATAAATTTATGTACACATATTTTATGTCTATATATACAACAATAATATCTAAGATAAATATTAATAGCAACTAAAACATATGACAAGCAACAAAAAGCAGCAACATATTTATACACACTTTAAGATGTATAAAATATTTTTATATACATTTATGTGTCTATACATGTACAGATTATTTATTACATATATGTATACCTAATATTATTATTTTTGTTGTTGTTATTTGTATACAAACTTAATAAATACAGACATTTCGTGTCATAAAAATTTTCTTATATGGTAATATTTTTATCAATTTATGATATA
Source organism: Villa cingulata (assembly GCA_951394055.1). NCBI lineage: Eukaryota > Metazoa > Arthropoda > Insecta > Diptera > Bombyliidae > Villa > Villa cingulata. Next base: position 52,072,361 of record OX596018.1, read on the forward strand.
CATAAATGTAGTGTACGAACCTTTCATTCCATACGATCTCCAGATGCATACAAAAAATATTAATAAAACATAAAAATTTATTAATTGTTTCATTCCGCTGAATAAAATTTATCCTTTGTATTTGATATGTATATGTGTATGTGAGTTATACAAAATAATCGTATAACAACAAAAATATATAAATTAATAAAATATAAAATTTAAGAAAAAAAAAAAATAATAAACAATGCACTTTAATCAATCAATCATTTTTCATTCTAATATATATGGGTATAGAAAATTTTATAGATACATATGTTTATTATAATGTATAAATTAATTAAATCCACTACACAATATTCGTATACACTCGTAAATAAAAATATGTACACATGTGTAATGTGAAATACATAGTGAGTGTATGTGTTCTCTGCCTGCTCTAAATGTAATGGTATTAAACGATGGCACAATTTCACGTCACGATAAAAAAAATAAATTATTTTATTTTATATTTTGTGTTTCGGTTGATTGAGATTTTTTTTTTTTTTTTGTAGACTATAATCTGTGTTGTTTGCTTTCCAGTAATTTTAGAAGCCGGGTATATAAGTTATTTTCAAAAATTTATCGAAATTTACTAAATTTATATTTTTTTATGTTTTATGTTTTTATTTAACGAAAGAAAAAATAAATAAATAAACAATGAACTAGATAAAAGAAAAATATCTGAAGTCAAATTACAAACATTTGTATAGAGTATAAGTAGTATAGACACAGACATTCAATCAATAATTAAGGATTTTTATAAAGAAAAAATTATGATTTATTTTATTTCAATATTTTTATATTCATTTTATATGTGCACCAAGTTTCACTATACATAATCCTTTTACTTTATTTTTTTTTTATTTTCTCTGGATTAATAAGATAAAATATTACATTTAAATTATTTTACACATTTCTGTAATATATGTACACATACAAAATAAATTAGAAAAATAATAATAAAGGTGGAAAATCATAAAATATATTTCACTATATCTACTTGTGTGTATGTACATACATATGTACACTACACAGACAGTCTGTTACAAATATAAAACACAGCACAAAACAACTAAACAACTAAAAATTATGTATAGATTCTAATAATTAGACGGCGTGAATTGAAGATCATAAAGATGACGATGAGATGTAAGATGTTGATGATGATGATGACTGTATGACTGTAATGAAAATGACTATCTATATGACGATGATAATGATGAAGATCAAAATATGATGAACTGAACTCAACAGAGGAAATTCTATATATATACATATTTTTTTTAAAGTTTCCTTTTCAGTTTTATTTTTGCGTTTTCTTTTCTTTTTTAATTTTATTATTTTTTTTTTTTTGTTATACTGATTTTAGACTAAAAATAACTTTTCATTTCTTTTCATTTTTTTTTCCGTTTTTACTATAAAAATTACAATATATGATGTACATACATACATATTTTATACTATATTGAAGAAGAAAATGAAATTTTCATAAAATATAAATGAAAACCGCATCAATACGTATATTTATCACACATTCATTTTTGAAAAAAAAAAGAAAAATTATTTTAAATTAAATAAAACAAAACTAACTGATAACTGATTTCTTACTTAATTTCTTATTATGTACTTTAATTTTATTTCGAATAAACTCAATTATTGCACTACTTCTATTGAAAAACAAATTTTTTTTCCCACTTAATTTTCAACTTCTCTATCCAAATATTATTCACACACTCCCACACTCATGCTATAATTTCACATTCAAGATAATCATTTTTTTTATTTACTTATTCTTTAGAAAAATGTTCAGTAACATCATAATTAAAATCAATTAAACAATCCACACAATAAAAGATTCAATTAATCGAATAAAAACTAACTAAAAATAAAAATAACAAAATACACGATCGAATAACGAATATGAATTTTCATTAATATTAGTGTTACTCATATATGAAATATGATCATCATATATAGATACTCGTCGTGTGTAATATAAATAAATGAAAACGAAAAGATTGATTGATCATCACCATTATTCGAAATTGAAAGATAGAAACAAAAATAAAAAATTTAAAAAAAAAAAAAAAAAAAAAACGAAAAATAGTAATTAATAATTTTAAAATAAATAAAGTTTTGTTAACTATCCGGAAAGAGTCCAAATTACGTACTGAACAGAACTGAAATTGACTCAACTGAAACCGATGATGATGATTCGGTCGGTCTCTCGGTATATCGGTATATCTCTGTACGTATACAGAAACAGAATTTTCTTTCAAACTGCCTATATGTACATGTGATCGTGATCTAAAAACAAAATTTAATTTAAAAAAAAAAAGAAAAAATAGAAAAGAAAAACAACAGATGGATGGATGAATACAAGGGTGGGTAACGGTATATAAACGAAAATATATACATATTCTAATCTAAATGCTCGTAATTATTTCTGAATCTGTATATATGTACATATGTACATATTTTGATCGTTTGTTCTGTGTACATAAAAACATACATAGATTTTGTATATTACGTATATCCGAAATTAATTGTATACTCGTACGTACATATTCATCAAACACATATAGATTTGCGTATACATACAATTCTATTTTGAGTTCATGTATTGCACATTACATACATAAATGATGTATCTGTAATATCATTTTAGACTTCTTAAACTTAAGACATTTTTAAGAAAATCTTGAGTAAAAATTAAAATATTTACTCGTTGATATCGCGCTATACATAATATTAAAATAAGATGCATGCATGTTGACGACTTGAAGTTGAAATGACAAAATTACAAATATTCTCATATTGTATGTTTTACTTTTAGTTTAATTTGTTCGTTTTGTTCGTGTTCTATGATTGTGAAAATCGCTTGTTCAATTGCTGAATACCTACATCCTACATCAGTAATTTTATTCATGATGCCCTCATAATACATGTTTATAAGATAAATGTAATTTTTTGAAGTATAAAAGAAGCTTTCTCTATAGTGATTCTCTGCACTATAAATTCATATTATCTACACATATGCACACATAAATTTACGTCAAATGTACGTATGTACGTACATATCTACACACACATTTATATATACTACTCGTATGGCCGTATGCATTTTTAGAATGATAATCAAAGAAAATGAACAATAAAACTTCAAATTTTCTTGTCTTATATGACTTATTGTAATACAAAAGAATCAAAGACACACCTTTAACTGTCTGAAAAATATGTATCGAAAAGATTTGAAAAAATAAAAAAATAATAATAATAAATATTTAAAAAAAAAATATAAGTAATCATCATTTTTAATATCTTTTACACGATATCAACACACCTTATATTATGTATTTATTTGTTTATACATATATACGAGTACGTATGTACATAAATTGTGTACAATATAATAATGTGTATGCATTAAAGATTTATATGGTTCATCAAACTCCCTTTACTCATCATCATCATCATCATCATCTTATACTTTTATTTATTTCTTTTAATGTATTACAGAGTAGATGTTTACTATATCATCACTTACTTACAAATGTATAAATAAATGTAAAATATATAAATGCAATCATACATATAAAAAATATATGCATACGTACATATGTGATATGAGATACGATGATTAAAGATGTCCTAACATTAAATTTTTTATGAAAGGTCGCCAAAATCAATAAATTTTTTTTTTTATGAATGAAATAAAATAGCAGAATAAATACAAAAATATACTTATGTACGTATATATGTATGTGAGGTGTATATGTAGATTGTAGATACTTAATTACATATTTATGGTACCAAATGTAAATTCAAATTTAATTTATTTTATTTTCTTCATTAAATTAGATAATTTTCAGATCTAATTTTCGTCACCAAAAAATATATTAATATGCTTTCTACTTTATTACATAATCTTGTAATGAAACATTTGAATATGTTATGGCGCAATGAAATGTTACAATATAGATAGTTTTCCAAAAAAAATTACTGTCAATTTATTCGATTGTAAATAATTAATTTGACTTATTCCAATTTTATGGAATATCATTATTACAGTATTCATCATTCATCAATAAATCGCTCCTATTAATTACATATTTGTAGTTATTTAAATAAATCTATAATAAATTACATAGTTACTTATGTAATTACAAATCTAAATTAATGAAATTTATTGTGCAGGATATATTAATTTTATAATCAAATTTTTCGTAGTTGTCCCATTTGTTGTTTAATTTGAAAATTTTATATTTTACAATTACCAAAAATTTCTACTAAATAATTACACTTAAATATTTTAAAAAAATAAAAATAATATTTATGTATGTTTATAAACTTTCTTTTCGTTTATGAAATTGTAAAAATAAAATTCGTAACCGTCGTCTTTGTAACAAACTTTCAAAACGGAAATCACGATTTTTAAATTCAAAAAACGAACTACCTTATCGATCACATACAAATTTTGATAGTTAAAATTTTCTGTCGCTGAATTTAAACCATTGTCAAAATCATATTTTGTATTCGTATGTTATCTATATTGATATTGGTTGCGGTCTCGTTCTCGTATCGTACTGTCAGACCGGCTGCTGTATTTTACACACATTATTTTGTACTTTGTTTATTTTATTAAGTTACTATTTTTATTTGTAGAGTGGTTAGATATTAGTTTTCGTGGACGTGGATTTTATTTAATAAAAATTGAAATTAAAAATTATGAAGAGTATAATACATGGATTAAGTTGGTTACCATCAGTACCAGATAATTTTGTTACATGGGGATCAGAAATTCAATTGTACAAAATTCAAACAGATAAAAATCGAGATAAAAATCAAGGTAAGAAGATATTTTATTTTATTAATAACATTTCAACTTATAAATTATATTATTGTATTACAGTTACTGCTACCGGTATATCTTCAAAATATCCAGTAACTTTGTTAGCATCTGAAAATCGATATCAATACATTCGTTGCCTTGAACCATCACATAATAAGGAAATTTTAGTAGCAGCAGGATTAGCTAGTGGAAAAGTTGGTTTATGCAATTTTGTACCATCAGAAAATGATAACGGTGTAGAATTCAGTATGTCCAACAGACAAATTCATTGCATGATTCTTATAGTTTTTAATTTACAAAACGAAATTTTTGTTTATATTTCAGCTCCCAGACAGCAAAGAACGTGTCTGTGTTTAGCTTGGAATGAATATGATAAAAGTTTATTAGCAATCGGTCATGATAGAAGTAGATCAGATTATTGCATCACAATTTGGGATATCGAAAAAGGATCTTCAAAAGAATCAAATAGTATTTTTGATTTATAAATTTTATACAAATTTAATACAACATAACTCTCGTCTTTTTTGTAGCTAACTTAATTGGATTATCTGAGACTGCACATTCTTTATGCTGGGACAAAATGAATAATCGGATTCTTATAACCGGAATGAATCAAAAAAATATCAAATTATATGATCTGAGACGTTAGTATAATAAAAATTTTCTGGAACCAAAAATGTGTTTTATGAATTAAAATTGAAATTTCTATACAGAAAATAGTACAAATTGTGCTTCGGTTACGACTAGAATGGTCTATGGTGTATGTATATCATCATCTGGAAAATATCTAGCCAGTTACGTAGATACAATGATCGGTGTATGGGATTTAAGAAATCTAGAAAAACCATTAACATCAATTCAAACTGCAAAAAATATTACAAGTTTATCTTGGTGTCCAACAAGGTATTTATCCTTTGTTTTTAATAATTTTCAATGTTCGCTTTTTGTTTGCCATTTTATCAACATCAAACATTTTAATTTCTCAGAATGAATTTTCTATCGACATTACAACGAGATTCACCCTATATCCATGTGACCGATGTTCATTGTACTGAAGTTGATGGAACCTTCGAATTATATCCGAGAAAAAAATATGTAACACCATTTCATAGTAAGAATTGTACAGCTGGAAAAAGTTGTCTGTTAGATCTTTCATGGCATCCAGTCGATATAGAAAGAGCTCTAGTTCTATCCGATATTGGTAAGAAATTATTGTGTAATTTTTATGTAAGCCAAAAATTTTTTGAAATATTTTAGGCGCAATTATTGATTTTAAAATTCCACCAAGATTATCTGTATCCTGGGATATGAGCAACAATTTGTGTTCTATATCGCATGAATTATATAAACACACACCATATTTAAATCCAAGTCTAAAAGAATTAACGATAAACGATAATTTCTGTGAGGATATCGCCGATACAATGTATAAAAGAGCACTGAACGATTATGGACTTTTGGTATAGAAGATTTTCGATTATTCGAATAAAATCTTTTAAACAATGAACTGATTTATTTTCAGGCCGATATAAGCAGAAATGGTGAATTGGCTCGTGATAATAATTTAAAATTGGTATGGAATCTGTTATGTAATATGGCAAGAGAGGATAATTTGTTAGGACTAAAGAATATTTTAAATACAAATGCAGCATCTGAAAATTCACAGATATTTCGTAGTGAAGCACAAACTTTATCATGGCCTGATTTTATAAGCAGTTCTTCGATGCTAATGATTTACAAGTAAAAGACAAAAAAAAAAAACAAAATAATTTATCGACTTATTTTATCGATGATAATCGAAATTATTATTATATTTTTTTTTTTTTTCAATTGCAGAAGTGAACAAAGAAGTTTAGCACAAAGTCTTTGCGGTTGGATATTTGAAAGTGATACAGATATGCAGTTGAATAAATTTGTATCAGATTTATGCTCAAAAAAAGTGAATTTTATCTACAATATTATAGAATTTCTTTAACTTAAATTAATTTTCAGGAATTTTCAAGAGCAGCAATGATCTGTATTTTTCATTTAAAAATCAAACAGGCAATAGAAATTCTTTCGAAAGGAGCAGATCAAGTTAGTATTTTCGATTGCAGACGACATTGTTGCCAACATAAACTAATCATTTCTCTGATTGTATTTTACAGTCAAATGATCCGAGTATTCTAAGAATGGCTGCAATTGCACTGTCCGGTTTTAATGCAGATTTATGTAGTGCTATTTGGAGATCACAAAGATTAGCTGTTCATAATCAAATCAATGATCCATATTTGAGGGCATTATTTGGATTTTTAACAATCGAAAATGAAAATTACGATGTTATTGTGGTAATTCTATTTTTCAAATTGCAATTAAAAATAATTTTAATTATATTCGAAATTTGTAGATGGAAAAAGGTATTTCACTTGCTGATCGTGTTGCATTCGCTTGCAAATATTTAAGTGATGCAAAATTAGCTGAATATATAAAATCAATGATACAATTATGCACAAAACAAGGAGATTTAAATGGTCTTCTATTGACTGGTGATTCAAGTGAAGGAATCAATATATTACAGAGTTATTTAGATTTAACTGAAGATATTCAGACAGTATCTTTGATTGCAATTAGATTTTTTCATCAAGATATGATTACTGATTATCGTGTTCAATATTGGATATCAAGGTAAAATCAGGATTATTTCCGATAATATTGAAATAATTTTTTTTTTTTAATTTTTACTTCAAAGTTATTTAGATTTATTGGATGTATGGGGATTATGGGAGAAAAGAGCTGAACTTGATATCAAAATGGAAAGATCTAAAACACATGCGAAACCATCACGTTCTGTATTTTTATTATGCAATTTTTGTGGAAAATCTGTATCACCAGCATTACAGGATGATATCAGAATAAGAAGTACATCGAATGTTAATAAAGTGAGTTTGAAAAAGTAGTATTTGAAAAAGCAGCATACAAATTTTTTTTCTTACTACTCATTTATTCATTTTTACAGTTATCCTCATGTCCAAGTTGTCGTAAACCACTACCAAGATGTTCATTATGCCTTTTACACATGGGAACAACAACTCATATACCACCGCAAGGTTCACCTGGTCATGGAAGTTTGGGTTGGCAATCGAAACCATTCTCAAAATGGTTTTCATGGTGTCAGACATGTCGACATGGAGGTCATACAGAACATTTAATGCAGTGGTTTAAGTAAGTTTCATAAAAAAAAAAATAATTTTCTTTTCATTTATACAATATACTCGTATGATGCAGTCAACATTCAGAATGTCCAGTTACAGCATGTTCATGCAAATGTTTCGCATTAGATTTACCTCTACAGACATTTTCACGTGAAAATACATAATTCAACAAATTAATTCAACAATTCAACAAATCGATTTTCGTCAAATTATGATACGAAGGATAATCAAAAATCTACTTACTTACTTGTAGATGTGAGCTTATTGTATATATATTTTTTTTATTTTCATATTCTTTTATATTAAATCGATTTTTAATATTTTTAAAACGTTGTGGTAGAGCATAAAATGTTTAAATCTTAAAAGAAAATTTTTTTTGAGACTGCTATGTTTATAATGGCATTATTTTTTTTTCCTATTGATCATAGTGAAATATATTAGAATTAAAATATACTTAAGTATATATTATGTGTATATTTTTTGTTACTATGTAGATACGAATAGAGCTACATATGTATAAAAAAAAACAGATTTTTCTAATTACAATTCGATTTTATTTTATTTAATTTTTCCCATTTTTGGATTCCTATCTATCAATTTAAAATTAAAAAAATTTTTTAGGTCTAAATTAGAAAACAAATAATAATTCTTATGTGACTATTAAAAATTTAAATAAATAATATTGAATATGAATTAATACAAAAATTATTTTTGATTGATATTTTTTTTATGATTTTTTTGCAAATTATTTCATTTAAATTTTGTTATAAATAATTAATTATTTCTACAATAAAAACTGGATTTATTTATTGAAGAAAACTAATAAACAAAATAAAATATGTATATATATAAACATAGAAAAAATATAACAACACAAATTAAACTGCAAAAAATAATCGAAAGAGATTTTAATTTCAAAAACAACGACGACTACGACATATTTTTCCATAATTGAACGTGTTTAAATCAATGTTCGGATACTACTTCATGTATGTTATATAATTTACTTGAGATAATAATAATCTTGAACTGAACATTATTATTTTGTTGTTGTTGTATTAATAAAAATTGATTATATATCAAATTATAAATATACATATTTAGGTTTTTATTTTCTATTTAATATACACGAGCATTGAGTACATATAACGTAATATATACGTTCATTTGTGTATGTGAAGGTGCATCATCTTTATGTACTTACACACAATTTAAAAATGTAATGACAAACTATTGAAAATTACTTATTTTATTCTTTACTCCTTATTATCTACATACATATGTATATCTATGTACGAGTATGTATGTATATCATCGATTATTGTTGTTATTCTTTTTTTAAAAATATTTACTCATGCATATAGTATCTGAGGACGTAATACATACAACATTCATTCTGTTTATAATCGGATACATCATCATCTTGATTTCGCTTCTGATCATTATATTATGATGATGTACATACGTTCATTTATGTTGGTACTGTATAGTGGAGTGATGATGATCAACAAACATTCCATTTGATACAATAATTTGTTGTTCTTGTTGTTATTAACATTTATTATAATTATTATTGTTACTGCTAAAATTGCAATAATCAGTTATTGTTTTTTTTTTTTTTTTTGGGAAGAGAAGCTATTTAAAATCTTCTTAATTTTTACCACGTTTTCATTTTTTTAAATAAAGAAAATACAATTTAAGAAAATTTTTCAAATTAAAAAAAATAAAATAAAATAAAAAATTTATAAAAAAAAAAAATGAAAGGACAATACACAAAATTTAAACAAAACAAAACGAAAAAAAAAATAATAATAATAAGAATTGCTGTTCTGTTGAAAACACGCATAAACAGAATTTTTGTTAAATACCAATGCCCTATACGAAATCAACTAATATATATATACCTTACAATTTAAAATATCTTTGATCAATCTTCAATAAAAATATCTTTATATATAATATTATGATGCCTATATCCTATACTATTTACATTGTACTACTGGTACTGTATATGTGTTTCCTTACACATCAACATGCACAATATTTATAAAATGCTGGAGTAGTATTTAAAATAAAATTTCCTTTGATATTATATCCTATCTATACCACCATACCACATACGTTACTGGTACGAAAATCCGTATAACTTTTATAAGGTATATAGGGTATAGGTACATATGTATATATAGATATTTATGTACAAACATTTACTCCCATCATATTACATACATGTTATGTATTTACGTGTACATTTACTTATGTCTGTTTTATAATCGATATATGAAACTAATTTTGTATAATTATAACATTGGACGTCATGAATTATTAAAATAATTTTTTTTTCTTTAGTTTTATTTTCATTTTACTTATATCGTTTCTTGATTCATACACATATCGTACATACATATTATTTATTTACAGTAAAAAATAAAAATAAGTAAGAGACAGCGCCTGATGATTTTAAAATAATTTAATTTAGTGAACAAGTTAATTTGAGGTGCAATTTTTATCCTTTCGATTATGTTACTATGGCTTTTTTTTTTCTTCCTTTCTCATTCTCATTCTTCATTTGTTTTTTCTTTATCATGTTTATTTCGTATTAATCATTTTTAAAAAGTTGACAAAATTCTTTTAACTTGTTTCTTTTTATTGTTTATATTTTACATGTATCTACATATATATCTACTTATATTTATCAATGTATACTTATGGATGGATGTGTAATATTTGTTTGCAAGACTTCTGTTTCAATTCAATCAACTAATTTAAAACAAAGTTGATATTTAGATGATTAAAACTAAATTAAACATTTTTATTATTTATTTTTTTTTTTTTTTTGTTACTGCAAGAAGTTTTATTTGACCACTTCTTTCTCCTCTATACCTTACTTCAAACCACCTCATCTTCCACATTTGTTACTACTTTGTTTTATAGACTGTTGTGTTATTGTAGAGTCTATAAAAATCATTTTACGCATATACATGTCTACATTTACTCATGGGAAACATGGGCGGCTTCCTATGGTGGCAAATTTTGGGGGACGACAAATTGACTTCGCTTTTTCTTAGAAAATGTAAAAAACTTTCGTCAAAATTTAATTCCAAAGTTGATTTTCTTTCTCAGTAGAATGTAAATATTGTACAAGACAAACACGGAAACTCAACTAACAACATTTAATAGTTGCTCTTCTATACTCTTTACATACTCTCCAGCAGTGGAGGTCATTGAATAGTACAGTACCTATAGTACACGCTGTGACAGTACGAGTATAGTATTTTATTCATCGTGTATATTTACTCATTTTTGATATTGAAACTTCGAGTGATGCATACGCCTAGAGTGGCTTAATTGGTAAATACGCCACTGCGCATACAAAATTCACATATTAATTTTGTATTAAAAATCAAAAAAAAAAAAAAATAACAAAAACAAACAACAACAGTAACAGCAATTCAAAAAAATATTCACCAATTCCATGTCTAAATATCTATACTATAGTATATTTTCTGTATAATTTTATCATACGTCTTAATTAAAAGACAAGTATCTTATTATTGTTTTTGTATACATATATGCGAGATGCGAGTATTTTAAATTCTCTTCATATATGGATATATATGGATATATATATATGTATGTACATACATCTCTACAAATGTGCACATTTTATATACTGCTTGTGTACATATATAGTAGCTACTTGAAACATCATCTTCCTAAATAGGAAAAAGAGTAATCAAAATGCGACATAGTTTCAGCATCAATCCAATCCGATATGTTTTTTCTTTTTTGCAAAAAAAAAAAAAAAAAAAAAAAAAAAATAACCACAAAAAATATTAAATCAAAATAAAAACTAAATAAATAAAAAAATTAAATGTTATTTAAAATTTTAAACGAAGAATATATACACAGACAGTACATATATGTGCATATCATAGTTAGTATGTATGTACCTATCTCCCACAGATATTTTTTAATATGTACAAGTATGTAGGTACCTAATTATACACACACTAAGCAGATATTATGTGTGTAGAGCTACTCGTATATAAAATATAATTCGTCATGTCAGACTTAATAAAGGAATTTTCTCTCAAATAAATGATAATTGTGAATTTCACATTTTAACGACAACAAAAACTAATATAAAACAAAAGATTGCATGTACAAATATGTGCATAAATGTATACGAATACGAATTAGTATGATATATATATAGGATGATGTCAAAAAATTTGAAATAGAGACAAAATTATATACATTACTCGCAACATACTTACGTATAATATGAGAATGATCATATATATACTCGTATTCTCGTCATTCATCATTAGAAGATTTTTTAATAAATTAATTAAAAATATTATATTTAATGAATTAGATAGTTAATTTATTACGAGTACGAGTATTTATGTTCGTAACACATGTTACAGTGTGTTTTTATATTATGATATTTGATATAATATAGAAAAAAGATATTAAGTTAATTACAATTTTTTTTTTTATTTTTTTAAAAAAATAATTGTAAAAAAATGCATTCAACAAGCAAAACGCAAAGAAATGATGAAAATCATTGAAAATCGTTTAAATGCATATTTGGTATATATATACAGATACTCGCTTATTCGTTATATAATCGAAAGTATATGCGCATACTTATACAAATTCTGTGTAAATTCGCTACTATTTATATTAAAAGATCATTTTAAAATTTTAATTAAACAACAGAAGCTATATGGATCATTAATTGTTATTCAGTAATTCACGTACTCATAAGTAAGATACCTCAGAGTATAAACTCTATCATATAAATGTAAGTATAATTATTGTAAATCCAAATTTGGAAAGTGTACACTACATACTCTCATGTACATAACTATATCTTATGAAGCAGTGATTTATTATTTTTGTTCCTTTACACAGTTTACCTGTAATTTATGATTAAGAATTTTTAAGAATTTTTTGAACAAAACAAAAATCACAACGATTTATTTAACCTGAAAAAAATGAAAGAAACGAAAGAAATTTTTTCACTCGAAAATATTTACGAAATTTTCAATCAAAAAAAAAATGTTTATTGTTCTCTCTCCACGTTTTTATTCAGAAAATTTAAATTTACCTCATATTTCTGATGATTTACTTATTTTTCTTTTAAAGTCCAGATCGTTACATAATGTAGGTACCTTCCAAGTTTAATTAATTTTTGACTTAATGAATTTAAACGCTTTGAAAACATTAAATTTAACAAAAACACGAAAAAACCAGAAAAACTAAAAATTCAATAAATTAATTTAAATGTTCAATAAAAAAAAAAAAATACGAGTATGTGATGTACTATTTATGAAAACTTTAAAACATTTTACATTTTAATAATACTCTGGAGAGCTGTAAATTTAACTCTCGAATTAAACAGAAAATTAATTAATGAATAAAATTGTATAAAATTAAATTTTAATTTAATCGAATAAAATTTGAAGAAAAAATATTTTTTAGCAATTTCCTTAAAAAAAAATTAAAAAAAATTTTCATTTAAATATTTATGTTGTAAGTAGATCAGTGTAGACTTATTATAAATACATATATATTTATAGGTTAAGCAATATATAGGCATTTAGATATATCATAACCTTTATTGTAGATTTTTGAATTTTCATTCTTTTATAAGCTTGATCGGGAATTCATCACTGAATATCAAATAAACTTATGCATTCAAGATATTATAGAATAAATTTATGAAAATTCCATAAAATGGTTTGGCATAAATATTGGATGTAATTTTCGCGAAATAATGAACCAATAAAATTGTACACTATATAAGATTTGATAAATTTCGATAATTCAATTTTACAAAAAACTTATCCATAATTCATGTGCGCAACATTCATTAGACAAATTAATAATAATTTTCAGGTCAATATTTAAATTTAAAAAATTTCTTTCATTCCATTTATCCGTTTATTTATTTTTTTTTTATTGTTCACATTGTTTTTGTTTTTATGATATTCTTTACTACAAAAAAACAAAAAAAAATCTTAAGTATGTATAGATAATCTCCACAGAGATTTATAATTTATTTGATCTTTAAAATTGAATTAATATTGTATTTTTATGGTTGTCGTTTCGTTGTTAACGTTGTTGTATTGTTTTTTTTTTCATAACAATATTATTGAATTTATTGATTTTCAAAAATAGTCTTTAACCTTTTATTTTTCAAAATTTACGATCTGTTAATAAATATGTGACCCTTAATTATCATTTAACTATTTATTTAATACATTTATACAATATACACACATTAAACTTATATAATACGAATGTTTACATGAATAATAAATAAAACAAAATGAAAAAAAAAAAAAAGAAAAAAAAAACATTTTTTAAATTAAACAACAATAACAACAATAAAATCAACATTGAAAATATTAATTCATTCATTCATCTTTTAAATTGGATTTTAACGATTATTTATAATTTTTTATTCTATACTTTGATATTATTTGTGTAATAGTATACGATGGCGTGTATAATCTACGCACACAGAAAAATAATACATTTAAAATCATCGTTTGCATGTAACACATGTGTATGACTTGGATGGTGGATACGTATATACATATGCGTATCACTATATGATTTATCTGTGTTGCTGTAGATATATCCACACATTTATATGATGGTACAATATTTGGACATTACAAAAAGATTATTTTTAATTTTCTGTTTGCCTTCTTTTTTTTTTTAAGAAAAAAATTAAATTTATAATAACAATTTTTCATATAAATTACAGCCCAGACCATATTCATTAGGTTAGTATGTACATACATCATAAGCTTATATTTTAGTATAAAAATTTGTGTATTTGATTAATTACTAATTTAATCATAGATTCGTTACAAACGATTTTATTTTATTTTATTATTATTATTTTTTTTGTTTCAAACTTGTACACCATATTTTGTATAAAAATTCGTTTCATAACAAATGAATTAATTTTTATTTAAATTATGTACACTCACTATAGTCAGACTTACTCATATCCATATACATATGCATATACTTACATAGTATACTACGAGATATACCCATATATGTGTACAAGCGCGTATATACATATGTATATATCTTTTGGAATTTCTCATTTTTAATTAAATTTCATTTTCACAACAACAAAATCACTTCATTTGTTAAAATTCCTTTTATACATATTATAATGTGCTATACATGGTACTACAGTATACAATGTGGTGTGCGATGACTAAATTAATATCGGATTTAATATCTGCATAAATACTATTATATGCACACAAAATCAAAAATATTATACTAATAAAATGATAATTAATAAAATCAAAAAAAAATAAAAAAACAAAAAATTAAAAACTAAAACAGATAAAAAAAAGAGGATACTATAGAAGCTTTTAATGGATTTTATCCACGAAAAAATCATAAATCAAAAATTTAAAAAAAAAATTGTTTTGTTTTTTTTTTCTAAAATTTTTTATTTCAAATATTACATACGATTTTACGTACACATTCGAAAATATGTATACAACAGATATACGTAAATGTATAAGCAATGGTATAAGTAAGGTGGATATATTGTGTATAGGTACCTACTCTAAGAAATCTAAGTTCCTAAGAGTATATCTTAAAAAAAAATAAGTTGAAATACATACATATTCGTATTTGGAAACAATGTAGCAAAAATTCTCATTTTAATTGGTTCGTAATCATTTTTTTCTTATTTTTGTTTTTATATTTTTTTAATTTCAATTTCATTTTTTTTTTATTTTTCTTCCTCTATATACATTTTTTTTTTCTTTTTTTTTTGAAAAATTAGATTTAAATTTATTTGTTAGATACAGCACATATTAAAAAAAACTCGCATGTATTATCAATGCAATGAATACGATACATAGAGCATATCTATAAACGGATGGGTATACTATGTTTCAGAGAGTATATTAATGCAGATGTAAATCATTTCCGCTTTGAAAAAAAAAATGTTCGACACAATAATTTCTTAAATGAATTTATAAAGCGAATATGATAAATGTGAATTAATCAAAGTATACAGATAACACAAAAAATGCAAAAAAAAAAAAAATGAAATTAAAACAATATAAATACATAAATACAAACCCGTACATACGTATATCTATGTATATTTGCACTGTAATGTTCATTTAAATAACGAGCATTTAAATTAAATTTTAAATTCATATTAAATAATCAGTTCTGTTTCTTTTTAATTTTATTTTATTTTATTTTTTTTTTTTAATTTTTTTCCAATTTTTTATCATCATTTTTTTGTGTGTGTGTGTGTGTTAATTTTACCTGGATTATACTTCATATGCTCGTATACAGTCGTATACATAATACAAGAAACGTACAAGTAAGTATATGTACATTATATTTTGTTGCACATTTGAATATGAAACAAATAAAATACAAATTTAATTTGTAATATATGATTTTTTTTTCCAAATTTATATTCTCTTTTTTTGTTTGTTTCAACTCATCTGTATACATGCAGGAATATTATTTTTTTTTTTTAAAAAATGTTTCAATGTTTCATTTAAATATGTATGTACATAATAAAAATGAATTTGTTATGGTAACATATACATTTCTCTACTCATTTGTATATATGTAGGTACAATATTCGTATATTTTTCTGTGTACATATACGTGTATATACATATGCAATGATAAGATTTTATAGTGTATACCTTCACCCTTTTTGTATATAGTATATATAATCTATAAAAATCATAAAAATTATCTTAAATATCATTTTCTTTATAATATATACTGTTTATTTATTTCTTATTATTTTTTTTTTCTTCACTTTTCAAAACAAAAAGAAAAATCTTTATATCCTTATTAATCAAATTCAAATTAAATATGTAAATAGAACCCCCGACTAAAAGAAATTAAATTAATGAGTTTTGAAATATGCGATGGGCGTTCACAAAAAAGAGCCATTAATTATGATTCTTTTTCGAATATTATCATATGTGTATGTATATATGTATGTATGTATGGATAGCAACCATATAGAACGTATAATAATACACAATATATTTACGCGTACATACATACACACATATATGTATATTGTAGAAGAAAATAAAGATTATGATGAGATGTGAACAACATGTAAATATGTTTTCAATTTACTGTGTTTGTAGATGTGTCTGAAGATTATTTAAAAAAAGAAAAATATAAAAATTAAAAAATTTTTTAAAAACAAAAAATTAAAAAAAAATTACATACATAAATTTGAAATGAATTTTCATATACGTAATATCAAGATGGATATAAGGTGTTCATATACACATACATACTTTTAAAGGTACGTGTATGTGTACGACTATATTTTGAATTTCGATTATTCTTCATCACTTCTTATAACACAGCATTAAAGTATGATAATTCTACAATACAAGTAAGTAGTCCATGTACACTCTATATGCACTACATTTTATGTAAAACCATGATGATGACGATGACGATGATGATGATGATGACGATGATGATGATATACTGATGCATATTAAATTTTTTTCAACATTTTTTTAATTTTATTTTCCTGTATCGTTTTGTTTCAAAAAAAAAAAAATAATAATAATAAATAATATATTTAACATCAAACTTATGAGTTCTTAGAGAAATATTTCATTAATGTTGGCAAGATATAATAACTAACGTGTCAGTTTCAAACAAATTGGTCTTTTAATAATTAAGAACTGATAAATATGTTGAATGATTGAATATTGGATTAACTGCAGTTATTAGTTTTTAGTTTATTTTAATATTCCTTCGTAATATTACTCGTAAATATGTACTACGTATATACAAGAATTTTTTTTGTATGCGATATATTTTGTTTTCTTTCTGATATTATATGTATCTCTGGTGTTGTTATCCTATATTATATATCGGATGTACGTATTGTATTTTGGTATTATCTACTTATATGGATTAAAAATAGCAACAACAACGACGAATTTTTTTTTTAATTTTTTCAATTTTCTTTAAAAATTTTTTCTTCATTTATCTTTGATTTTTCTTTAATTTTTATGGATGTTACCTATATACAAACTTTAAAGAATAAAGGTATATACATATACCTATATGTACTACAGATTTTAGACAGATATGTGGATTAAATAATCATACACATACAACCATTCACTTACGGTTTGTATATGTAAATATAATTTGAAGATGATTTGTAAAAATCAAAACAAAATCAGATTATGATAATAAATTAAAAAAAAAAAACGGTTAAAAAAAATTTCAAACCTTATGTGTCTATATTCAATTTTGTTCGGTATATTATACAGTAATTTATCACATTTTTTTTATTTTATATTTTTTTTAAAACAAAATTTAAATGCCTTTCTTTAGCTAAATAGTGTACAGAATACTCAGAACATACATACATATGTACACAATTAATTATTTTGTATATAGGCGCATAAATTATATGTAATAATATTTATTTAACTTAAATGAGATTCATAACAGTAATTAGAATTTTATGAGTTGAAGATTTTTTCTTTTTTTTTGCTTTTGTTTTTGATTTTAATTAACTTTAACTTACCTTAAAACTATAAATATTATGTATATACCTCTTACATACACAATACATGCACACAGGCTGATATTATATTATTGCATATACGTACAATAATAAACTAATGAATGATTCATTAATTAAAATTAATATCCGAAACAAATAAAATACGAGTAGAGGTTAAGAACAACAACAACAAAAAAAATTAAAACATACAGTATATGAAATAAAAAATGAAATTAATTTATCTTGCTGCTAGATTTCCGCAGCTATTCAAATTTGAAATTAAAAATTTGGACTTGAATTTTTGGTGATACTGAATGATATTTCTTGTCAAATGCTCGATAAATATTTTGGGTGAATCGATTGATTGATTTCTATAAAATTCTTCATTATATTTATATTATTACCTCACTAGAGAATTGAAAATTTTATTTATCGCATACTATAGAAAAATATGAATGTGAAATGACTGAAATTCAAATTTATTAGATTTTGTTTTTTCATCAGGATCATCTGAAATTGAAACGCATACAAAGAATTTAATTGATACAGAACAAGATGGGGTAAAATAACCCCATAGTAAATAAAAAATTAATATTAAAATATATAAAGAAATTACTTTTAAAACAAAACAGATGCATATTTATTTCTAAAATTTCTTGGAAAATTATAAAAAATTTTTGATTTTGATTTGAAATTAACACAAAAAGTTCGATCGATTATAGAAATTTGAAACCCTGTAAATTAGTATGTATAGATACATATATCTAAAGTTGAATAAAAACTATGTATGTATATGCATTACTGTCGTTGTAAGTAGATGGCAATATTGCAATAAAAAAAAAAGGTTTTAAAAATACAAAAAGTAAATAAAAATATATAAAAAATATTGAACAAGAAAAATTAAACGTAATTTATATTACAAATAAAATTCTCATAAATATAATTAATTTTCATATGAAAATTTCAAATCAATTTTATCTTTTAATAAAATATTGTAACTATATGAGACGAGACGAGTGTACGAGTGTACCAGTATACTATGATGCCATAGTCCATATAGTATTATACACGCATAATAGAATATACATATACGATTGTATTTATAATCCTTAAAAAAGTACTTAATAATAATTTTTATTATATCCAACTCATACGTATTATAAACGAATACATTGTGCCATTATTATGCATAATATACTTGCGTATAAACACCACACATATAATACGGTACATAAATGTGTACTCTGCGAATATGCATATTCATTCAGCCATTCATATTAATATTTGATTACATTTTTATTATTAACAATCAATTTATCATATTTTTATGAATTTGTCATTTTTTTGCTGTTGTTGTGTTGTGCAAATTTTAATTTTAATTTTATGATTTAAAAAAAAAAAATATCCACAAACTTACTTGTGTATTGAAAATGTACAACATCTTGGCATTCTAAATATACGAGTATATGAGTATAATGAGCATATATATCCAGTGCAGTACAGATACGTTACGTATAGAGAGGCTTGCGTATAATATGTTATATGAAAATGTGTAATTATTTGTTTTGAAATGCATATTCACATAAAAAAAGATGCAGATTTATTTTATTTTATTTTATTTTATTCTTTGATATTTCCAGTTGAGTGCATTCAATTCAAAATTAATATCTTTTTCTTGAATTTTTATAATTTTTTTGTTCCAACAAACTCATATATGTACGTAATGTGCATTTATATCTATAGATATAAATGGTAATTTTAAATGTCTGTAGGTACATACATTTTCTATACAAATGTTTAAATATTATAAATGAATGTTTGCATGTCTACGTAAGTATCCACATAAAAATTGCATATGTGCATGATTACTACCAGCTATACGAGTATGAATTCATGCAGATTTTCTTATACAGAAGTGAATACCTAACACACCACCTGTATTGCATTGCATTCTGTAAATAAAGTAAAGTGTATATAGAACATACAATTTATAATCACATACACCTACATTCATGATATAGGTTTGTACAAGCATACAGTGTCGAACAAAACTTTGTATCAGGGAAAACAGACGATTCGAATAAGAGTTTTTATTCGATTGAGACCCACATCGCGAATTATGATCGTATGTATGAGAAGGAAGAAAAATACATGTGGAGATTTGTGAAGATTTTCATTTAAAAAAATTTAATATGTTTTGTTCGATATTGTATGTGTATGACTGCTCTCTCTATCTTCAAATTATTTTATAACTTGTGCAAGAAATAAAATTTTACAAAACTATGCACCTAGTATATCTTCTCATACGATTCGAAGGCATACAATTTATTGTTTTTTATATTTTTCTTCTTTTGTTTGATTCGTTTTACTTTTATTTTTTTTTTTTACATTTTTATATTTGTATAAAAAAAAAAAAACAAAACAAATAAAAAAAGATTTTTGTATTCAATGTAAACTGACATTTATATTAATTGAAATAAAAATGCAGAAAATTTTTTAGTCACACTTTATATACTTTTATAATGATGATTTGAATGAATTTCATCAAATTATACAAATAGCATAAGATAATGATACTGAAATGAATATCTATTGTCGTCTACAGATACAAAACAAGTGCATATATTTATATAATGCCAGCACCTAAAGCTACCTATACATTTTACAAAATGATATATATGTACTTAATTATGTTTAGATAAATTACCATTTACCATTGTAACCTATTATTAAAATTAATATTTACACAAATGTTTGTACAAATATTTGCACTCATTCTCTGTTTATTGTAATATAGTTATGTATGTATATGTATGTAGATATGAATGAAAAAATTTATGATTACCAATCAATTTTATTAAGTTGTAATGAATCCTAAATAACCTATTAAAAATGAATATAAAATTTAGTAGATCTACAGATGTACATAATGTGTATATAAATACTTTTATAAACTTGTATCAGTGTTTATTTACTCGTATTCATAGAGATTCAAGTGCAAAATTTAATACAAAAAAGGGAGTAAATTTTTGAGTACACAAACAAACGAACAAATATCTATATGTACTATACATAGGAGATGATTGAATGTGACGAAGAAAAATATATGAAAAAGTAAAAAAAAAAAACATTGAATTGTAATATATCTTTTTTATATACAAATATACATAGATGATAATTCGAAATATGAATTACTACTGTTTACATATGTACATAAATGAATACATTTATACTCGTATACGTACATGCACATTTTATAATAAATGAACAAAAGTTATGTGTACAAAACAATTCTAACCAACTTGTAATAACATTTATGATGATTATGACGATAATTATGATGATGATGATGATGATTACACACATAATATGTATACAGAGAAAATTAAATAAAATGAAAATAGAAAATAAAATAAATACAATATTAATCAAAGCAATAAAATTTATTAAAAAAAATAAATAAATTAAATAAAAGCATAAAAGACACAGTAACAGTTTCTATATATGTACATAAGTTTAAATAAGTAAAATCAAAAATATAAATATTTAAAAAAAAGTAAAAAAAAAAGAGAAAAATAAATAAATTAAGAAAAATTTATAAAAACAAAAAAAAACTGTAAAAACTTAAATATACCGCAGTATATATATACTTACTTACTTGTATACATTCAAATTTTAAAAGTACACATACATATATGCGTATGTGTGTTGTATGTGTACATTATATGTATATAAAAATAAGGATCCATAACACGTTCGTCATTTAATATGAATGATGAGTATAACTGGGCGGCAGGTCAAAAGACCCCTGACGGGTATCAAATTAAAAAATTGCACCATGCTGTTAAAAGTTATGATACAAATAATGTTTAAAAGGTCGTTTGTTTTTGGAATATTATTTAATAATAATAAAAATAATAATAATAAAAATAAAAATAAATAATATTTAAAAAAAATATATAATCAAAAAAATATATATACATACATATACATATGTATATATGTATGTACATTATATTAGGAGAGAAAATATTATTATAAATATACTTATTTAAAAAAAATAATAAATGAAATATGTATACTCGTGCGTGTTTGTGCCTTTGTGGTATAATGAATGAATCGATATATCCAATTATATCTACACATAAATTACATATGTATACATAATGTACATATTATCACTAATACAAATGCAAAATTTATTGATAATACATATTTTAAAATCATTTTAGTTTACTATACACCAAAAATTCAACCAAATTATGTATAAAAATTCATTCTAAACTCGTGTTATAACACCAACCAGCACCATATTACATTCAAAAAAAAAAAAATGTTTTTTATTCAATTCTTTTTTTTTTATTTTTCTTATATATTTTGTATATAGTTTTTTTTTCTCCTTTGCATTACATATATATTTTTTGAGTTTTCTTCATGTAATGTGTAATAAAATTTTTTGACATATTAAGTAGACAATTATTTGAATATCAATTTAATCTTTTGATATCATATCCCGATATCATTATATCGTATAATTTGTGTAAATATTACACATAATTATATTTTTATTGTATACATATCTACTTATACTGTATGTATATAATCATACACATTAATACTCAAGTGCATGTACATACATATGTGTGTTGTTATTGACAGATATATAATATTAAATTATTTCTTTTGTATTTTTTCCATTTTTACCCAGTAGCGAAAGTAAGTAGTTACCGAACTAGTTCGGTAACTACTTCTCAGTAATGTCAACTAATTCTAAACTGGATTACTTCCTATGCAAATAACCCATTACATTTACATGGCGATGTCATAGGAGGTAAGCAATCACCTCCAATCTGCATTACTCTGAACTAGTTCGGTAATTAGTTCAAAATAAGTTATTACTGAGCTGATTACTGGTAATAGCTTACCTAATTATTTACATGTAAGTTATTATGGAACTGATTACTAGTAATAGTTTACCTAACTATTTGTAAGTAAGTTATTGCCACGTAGCTACTTACTTCTAGAATCAAATAAAACACGACTATTTTTATAAATAGAAGTAATAATTATGTATTTATTGCATATATCTTAAGATATTGTGATTATAATATTATTATAATAAGAATTAATGTAATTATAATAAGAACATTATAAATTATTGATTTTTTTTGTTTTGAATACACACATTCTTAAAATGTCTATTTTTAAAAACTTTAAATGATTTTTTTATTTCATTTTTGTACTGCTCAGCGTTGTACTTGTTTTTATCAAGCGCTTCTGAAAATTTGAAAATATGTACATATGTTTGAAAATATATCACGTTACTAAAATATTAATCTTTTACCATGTGACATATCATTGATTTTTTTAAAATCTTTGAAACAATGTTTTCCATGGATGCCATGGAAATTAAAATTTAAAATGATATTTTTACCAAACAATTTATTAAAATTTTTTGATAATCCGTTTGGTTGAATTAATTGTCGAACTGCTGCTGTCTGTAAAGATATATTATATAATTAAAAATTCAATTCAATTGAAATTAAATATTTACATATGAATGCATGTTTTCATCAGTTAAATTAGATTCCAGTTCCTCTAATATGTCTATATCGTTAATGGGAAATACATCTTTTTTCTCTATTATTTGGTTCTCTCTTGATATTAATTCTTTCAAAAGGATTTTATTTTCAGCCAATGCTCCAGCTAGTACTTCGTTTTGTTCTTTAATTAATTCTACAAAGAAAATAATATTGTGGATGCATGTTTAAATGACAAAAACATTATAAAAAGTTGGTTAAGTAAAATTACTTACTTTTAATATCGTCAAACTTCTTATCTATTTCCTCGGAAATGAATTTTTTAAGTAGATCAAGATTGTTGCTTCCTGTGCAAGTGAAAAGCTTGATGAACTTATAGTCTTAGAAAAAATATAGGTTAAATTACCAGAATATGAATTTTCTTGTTCGAAAACAACATCGCATCTTCTGAGCTTGCTAGGAATTTCGCCCTCATTTTCTTTGCCAAATATGTGTTGAAAGACAGCCCTTTTCGGTTTTCTGAATATGGATTCTGATTCTGACTCCATGTCTGTACAAATAATTAAAAAAGTGTAAATAAATTATCTTGCCTTTTATTTATCTCAATTCGAGCTTTACTTATGTACATCCGTGAAGAATAGGAATAAGCAAAAAATAAGTGTCGTATGGTAAACTAATATATTTATGAGTTATTTCATTTAAAGGAAATATTTCATCGTCTTCTTTTTCCATTTGGTCAACAATACATATTCCTAAAGCTGATTTCGAATCAAAAGGATGGGTAAAATAACTTTTTGTATTTTCGAGCCTTCTACCAACGACAAATTCTCCCCCTCTTTCTGAAAATCCCGTTATTTTAATTGGATTTTCAAACTGTATGTAGCAATAATTATTCGGTTCCCTTATACTCAAGAAGAATTTATCTGATGTATAACTTAAAATGTTTCCAACATGACTTTTTTTCCAGCCCTGTTTTTTTTCTTTGAGTATCAAATTTTCATGTTTTAATTTGTTACTTAATTGTTCTAAAATTTTCGACGGCTTTCTAATATTTCTTTTCAAAGTCTGCATATAATTTTCAAAATCATAGGCTGAAAAATTAATTAAAAATCCGGTGTTTTTCACATCTTCAAAAATATGCAGAAGATTATGTACATTGTATGTTACACTGTTAGATGAGTAGACAAAAGAAAAATTCTCAACAAAATATTTTATCATTTCATTTGCTATGTCTAAATTATAATTAAAATTTCGAGGACAAAGTAAAAGTCGGTATGCACTGTGAAGAAGTAAAAAATGATAATAATATTCTTCGTCAACAATGTCTTTCAAAACAAATATTCCTGTGTAAAGTAAAAACTGGCGAAATTCTGTGGCCTTCCATCTCAGAATTTCCTCTAAACTTCTTGATTTTCTTGAGAATTCTTTTGGAATAAACTTACTTATCGAAATTAAACGGTTAGATATTTCAATCCTGTCAGTGTTAGTTAATTTTGATGAGGTTTTATTGTTAATTAAGCTTAGAAGCATTTTCTTCATTACTCCTAAGTCTATCAAGTGCATAGAATCTAGAGGAAATTGAGAAATCATTCCAATTCCTAAAGATTCTAGCGCATTTTTATTTGTTTTGAAGAACGTGTGATGAAGAAGAGAGTATTTCCTTCCAGCAAAGTCTTGATCTGATATAAGTGTTCCACTGACAGTATTAAATGTAACTACGTTTTCTAATTTTTTTCCAATTTGGTTACATTTAATACACCCGTTTAAAGAATTGTGCCCAACAGTTCCACGAACAAAAGCTCTAGCAGGTGCGTCACATATAAATGATCTGATTTCTATTTTAACTACTGTATTTCCAATTTTAATTCCATGTTCAAAAATTATTTTCATTTCTTCTACAAAATCATGCAAATAATTATTAACATAATAAGGCTTTTTTTTTCCTAAATAAGCCCCGATCAAAAACACTTTAATATTTTTAATATTAACTACTCTACCGAGAATAGGCCAAAGACTTAGACTTGAACTTTTAAACAAAGGCAAGCCATCAATGCCAATATCAAGAATGATCCTTTCATAATTTCTTAATATTTCAGCAACTTTTTTCAGTTGGTTTTCAACTCCATAATGCCAGTATTGACCAGGTGACACAGTCCTTATTATAATTTTTTCTCGATTGTATAGTATACTATCTGGTTCTAACGGTACATTCAAATTTTCCGAATTTAGAATATGTAGTAGAGCTCTAAAACTTTGTCTTGAGGGTCTATATTCCAATGCCCAATCTTTTAACTTGTTTTTTAAAGATTTTTCACTCGTTTCACTCTCAAGAGTATCGATATTTTCTTCTTCATCATTTTCACTTGTCCTATTCTGAGAAGTATCTACATTTTCTTCTTCATGATTGAATTGCATCTGTAACCCATAATCCAATTCTTGAGTATTTTTATCTTCACAGACTCGTAATTTTTGCACAATTTTTTCTTTTTCTGCTTTTACTAGTCGAGATAAATGTCGTTTACTTTTAATTCGTTTGTGCATTTCAAATAAACCGGAATGTGTTTGTCTTTTCTAATTTTCAGGACAATTAAAAAAAATTTAAAACTTTACATTATGATCTTTTTTGAATTTTTAAACTCACTCTAAAACTTTGATCAAATTTTTATACATGCAATCACAAATTATTGTTATTTATCAGAGTTTTTTGCACAAATGAAAGTTCGAAATTGAAATTAATTAGAATAAGCATTTTTTAAACAAAAAAAATCTATATAAAATATAAAATTCTATTATATATAATTCTTACCTTTTTTAATATTTTTTCCTGTTTTTAATATTTTATTCCTAAAAACACTATTGAAAATAAATTTTTAACTTATAAACACAACGCCAACAAAAACTATAACAAACTTAACTATACCGCACTTGTTACGAGAATGAGAAAATAAAGGAATTTTTTAGAACGCATTTCTGTAATGGAATTTTTTTTGTGATTGCGTCATATTTAATGCGCCTGCATTGTTCTGTACATTTTCATATCAACCAGTTTAAACACATTACATTTTTGCATTACTTTTGCGGAAAAGTAATGAGTTACGGAACTACTCAATTTGAATTTGTAAAGCTGCTACAAAGTAAGGTGATGTGGTGAAGTATGCATGCATTACAGAACTAGTTACACTGGTAATGACTTTCCATTTCGCTACTGGGTATTTTAAATAATAAACACAATAACATTTCATTTCATTTTAAAATATACGATATAATCGTACATATCTGCATGCGATTATGTAATTGTGTGTATTATTTTGTTATGATTATGATATCTGTTTTGTCAATATGCACATATAATAAAAAGAAAATTTTTGAAAAATTTATACTTACGCTACGCACATAATAATGTTTATATCATTTTAATATTTATAAGGTTACTGCATTTTCACATAATTATTTTGTCTATAAACATCTCTATATCTTATCTATCTACATAAAAATGAACCATGGTTTTATGTGTAATCGATATTTAAAAATTTGAATGTATGAAATGGATAATGACTGAGAGTGTTTTGTGTTAAAAAACTTCAATACCAAGATTTATATGATGTTTTGTGCGTCGTTCGTTATCTACTATAAGGATGTGAAAGATACGGGGGTTTGAAGTGTTCAACGTGGTTCAACTAAAGATGGTATACAAGGTAGTGATCTAAGATTGAATGCCATATTGGTTACATTTTTCTGAAAGTGGTAAACTAAAACTGATATAGTACTGGTTATATATCCTTGATTAGAAATGCTTAGATAATTGAAATTGGCGGATTTATCAAATTACTTATATCTATGACCAAAAATACCCAGAGAAGCGAATACATTACAGCTATAGTTTGTATATAAAACAGATATGCAGATAATTAAATAAATAAAAGAAAATATTAAAGAAACAAGAGAAAATATTTTATTCCTAAAAGCACCTAACAGTGAATTGATTAAAAGAAAATTAATTATGTGTAAGTATGTATAGAAAAATTATAAAAGAAAAATGTGAAGGAAAAATTCATTTACAAAAAATCATTGAGTCTACCATAAACTACATACATATTTACGAGAGTATGTGATAGAAAAATAATAAATAATGAATAATATTAATGCGTATAAGTATGTTTTTGGATATTTTGTTGATCTTCCTATCATATTGTTTTATTTTCCTTTTTATCGTTTATTTTTATTGATTATTATTAAAATTTAAAAAAAGTTATAGATAAATATATGTATATACATTTGGAACATGTATCATATACAAATTCAAATGTATGAGTATATGATTGAAAATATTTATAAATATCAAATTTCATTTTAATTAAAATACAATATTAATTTAAATGTTATTTTCAAAAATTATATATGTACTCGTATAACATACGCTTGTACAATATAAGTACTATGTTCATATTCATATGTCTGTATTTTACATTTTTATATTTTTTTTATTATTAATTTTGTTTTGTTAATATTTTAGTTGACAATTAAAATGATTCGATTAGTATTTTATTGTTTAAAATCGAACATATAAAAAAAAATCATGAGGCGATTTATATACATATATGTGTTACATATGAATGTATGCATATGGTAACATATAATTAAAGCAAATAAATTCAAATTTGTATATGATATAGGTTATTCAAAAAAGTTAATTAAAATACACTTTTTTTGTTGTTATAATATAACATTAATAAATTCACATTTTAATTATTTTTAATTTACTCCACATACTTACTTACATATCAAATATAGAATTCAATAATATGTGTAAATATGAGGCATTATGTTTGTTTTAAAAAATATATTAATTGGATTGGAGTTTGGTATGCCTGGTAATACACAAATAAAAAAAATATGCATTTTGATATAAGTAAATGAATATCTTTTTAATGAACTTGTTGATTTTTTCCATTAAAAAAAATTATATAAAAATATGCATAATAAAAAAAATTTTGTTCACTCTTTTTTATTAATAAGAAAAAAAAATTCAAATTATACAAAGGGAAATTTATATTTAAAAGAAATTAAAAAAATATTTAAAGATACTATGTGGACAAGCATATACATATATTATGCGATATTCATCAAATATGTGTGTAAATATGAATTGGAATTAAAATATCTAATAAATCCGGCTCCAGGTGTGTAAAAAAATAAATAAAATGTAAAGAAATTCAATATAGAGAGGCGTGTTTTTGTTTTAATTACAATTCAATTAAAAATTATATTAAAAAAAAAACATAAATTGAAAATGAAAAAATTGTGTAGGTAAAATTACATATAAAATTAAAAGACAACAATTAAATTTCATCAACTTTGTTTTTGTATAGGTATAGTTGTTTGGAGTCCTTAATTTTTCGACATTTTATTTAAAAAAAATTAAAAAAAAGTACATAGAATTTTACTTACATTAAATTTGAGCATCTTTCGGTGGTGTGCTTATTTTCTCTAGCATCGGTTTTAGCCTCTTGGGCGCCCGGTGCACTTCTAAAATTCTTTTTTATTCTAGCATCATAAAGTTTCAATGTCTATGTTTTTTCTTTAGCGAAACAAATTACATCCTTTTCAAGTTACCCAAAAGGACCCGAATATTTGGCGATAGATTTTAGTGAACCATTTCAACATATAAAAGAAACGGGTATAATTTTGTGATACCTTTTCAGCTGTTCAACAATCCAAAGTAATCGACAAATAAAGAAGGGTGCTAATTATGAAATTTTTCCAATGTGTTTTTTAATTAATTCAGTACTTACATTTGATCATAATTTTCACATTAAATTTATCCACATAGATTCTGAAAAGTTTTTCTTAAAATTTGAAAATTTACTTTGAATTTCTTATTCCAATACGAAAGAAGAATCACCTAACAGATAATTTTGACTATGAAATCTAAATATCTAATATTGAGAATAATTCTTTACTGAATTTTCTTACCCCTTATATATGTATTAGAAACGCTCCTTCATTTATCTACATGAGAAAAATAACAAATAATTTCATACAGAATATTTTTTTTTAATTTTCACTGAGGTCATTACGACTACATACAAGGCTTAAAAGTACTTTTCATGAAAACTATTAAAAAAATATTATGTTTGGGTATATATTAAATTAATCAGAATATTTTTTGTTTATTTAATTTATTAATAGGCGATAATCGTATTAGTATATATTACTAAAAAATCGTAAATTCAGAAAATAAACAAGAAATATTCAAAAACTGAAGATGATTCTCAATACAAACAAACTTACTTACATGCATTCGATTATGTAGCTATAATGATTCTGTTGACATGTTAATTATTCAATTTTCAATAAATTTTAATTAACAAATTACTATATGATAGTAATGTAGGCGTTTTATTATTGATATAAGGAATCTTTTAATCTCATTTCAATTTTGATTACCACATTTATACTAGAGCTTTTTTTTTCCTTTATATTTTTCTAAACTATATTTTTTCTTAATTTTTGTTTTGTTTAAATTTAAATGTCATCAACACAACTATATAGGCAGGCAGGTATATCAGAAAGGAGGGTATCACATAAAAGTAAAAGAACAAATAAAAAATATTTTTCAATTAATTTTATCGTTTTTATTTGAAGCGATATTATAATCATCCAGAAATTAAATTAAAAACACACACAATATTGAGCGTTTTAATTTTTTCCATTCGATTCTATTTATAAATTTTTGTTTTAATCATAAATCGTTTTTTTTTTTAATTTAATTTCTTTTTCATTTTTATTTTTATTCATTTATAATTTGTTTATTATTTCTCATTCAAAAAGAATTTATGTATTTTTTTTTTTTTATTTTTGTCTTTACTTATATGATGCGCATATTCGTCGTAATCGTGTGAAGGATTTTTCTAATCAAATATTTTGTCACACAAAGAATAATTTTGTTTCGTTTTTACATATTATTATACTTAGAACATTTTAAAAATACGAACTCCTAATACTGACTAAAAAAATATAACATGTATGTATATAAAGATAGATTTTTTTAATTTATTAATTTTTTTGCAAAAACTAAAAACGAAAAACGTGAAAATTTAAAGAGAAATAAATTTTTTTGTTCTGTATTGTTTCGATAATAGCTCAATAATTCATTTTGTATGCGGATCTATAGCGATATATGCATACATTTGTGTATTAACTAAAACTAGCTTATAATATTATCATCGTGGCCATTTTGCCGCATCATTTCCAATTTCATTTCATGTTCGCGTGCTTTTAATCTTAGAGCGGCTATCGATGAACTTCTTCTATCTTCTGAGGCAGCTACTGCAGCTGCAGCTGCGGCTGCTGCTGCTACTACTGCAGCCGACTGTGATGATTGTGGAGGTGGTAGTGGTGATAGTTGTTGTTGCTGTTGTTGCTGCTGTTGTTGTTGTTGTGATTGAGGTGATCCTGCTACTTGTGATGGTGATATTACCATCGATGTTGGTTGTAGTTGAGGTACATTACCGGCACCAGTACTCGTACCCGAACCCTGTATAGGAACAATTGTTGGCGATACAGTCGGTGATGGAGTCAGATTTGTTAAAATTTCTGATCCTGGTGGTTTTTGTATGACTGCAGGATGTTGAGACATTGACATACTTGTAAGAAGTGATTGGAAAGATGTAGCCGGTGAGAATATGCATCCCATTCCCGGTTGAAGGATATGTCGTGTTGTTTGTGCCCTGATGTACAATTTTTATTTGTAGTTTGTCTAATTTTTTTATTTATATTTGAATATGATTTTCGAATTTTATCAACAAAAACAAAAAAACAAGAAAAAAAACTTTTACGTTTTTTTTTTTACATAAAATTACCTATGAAATTGATTCAAATAACCAGCGGGTAGAACAGATCCACCTGGTATATGTGGATATCGGAATGCAACCAAACTTGCAGCTGCATCAAATGGTTTACGCATATTGAATCCAACATGTGATAAAGGATTTGGTGGTAGCGTTGAACCGACAACAGATGCCGTTTGAATTCCACCACCGCTGGGTAAATACGGATTATAAGGATGTCCTTGTGGTCCGACTTTCTCTTGTTTACGCCATTTCGCTCGTCGATTCTGAAACCATACCTAGAATTGAAATATGAATTAAAAAAATTATTTATTAATCGTTACAGGCTCTGTATTACATTATATATTTTATAGTGATATATGTATTTCAGTACGTGTAAACGATATGCTAATGCTCATATCATGCAATACAGCTCATTAACAGAACAGTTAAATGTCAATTATAATAACTTTGACGATTTTCAAATATCAATAACGTCCAAGTATGTAAGTGTATGTAAATGTATGTAATGTGCATTCAAAATCATTGTTCGTTCATTTCGTAATTATTATTATCGTTATGTACCCCACATACAAGTATGGCTGAATAACAGAATTCTAGACCAATTTATTAATACACGTGTGTACATATACTTTGCACATATAGTATGTACATATTTTAGTAATTATTATGTCATAAATATTTTATCATTTTACTACCAGCTTATGGTAATTTGTGTTATTTTCTTTTTTTAATTTTTCTCCATTTTTTTATTCATTTAGTTTTTCTAAGTGTGTATTGGCTATATGTGTTGTGTAATGAATATGCATGCTTTTATTATTGAATTAGTAGAACATCACATAACAACTTAGATATATTGTGAAAACAACAGAATAAAAAGCAAGAATTAAAATAAAAAAAAATAAAAAAACAAAAAAATATATATATATAATATAATTAAGTTTATTAAATTCAATGTTCTGTTCAATTATGTATTACACTGTTTATTAAAAATAATCTGATTATTTATGAATATGAAACGATAAAAATAATTTTTTACTATTATTTCTATATATAATTACTACATAAAGAACACTCAATAAGAATTTTATTGATTAAAATACTGAATTTATTTGATATTAAAATTTTGCATTTTATAATGTATATATATATATATACTACTACTACATATTACTCGTATTTTGTTTATGACCGCATATACAAGTTCAAATAATAATTAAAATGAGAAGTACATATAGCGTTTGTATGTAGAAATACCGTCGGAAAATTAAAAATGTTTAAATATTTTGAATTTATTGCTGATAATTTGCAATTATTTCATTAATTATAAAGTTTTAATTCAATGTGCATATAGTTATAGGAATTCATTTTATATATGTTTCAATAGCGCTTTTGCGGAAAATTTTTTCTTCAATTTGAAACTGAACTGATTTCATTTTGAAAATTTTGTAAAATGAGAAAAAATATTTTTTTATGATTAATTAAAATCAAATAAAATGAAATTGAAACATAAATGTTTCAGTTGATTGTAATTTTATTTTTCTGTTTTATACTCGTAACACAAAAAGACTTAATTGTATCCTCCTATTAAATTTTATATATTTTTTTTTTTATGTAGACCATTTTGTTGTGAATTATAATTGGATTATTATACGAAGCTATTATGTATATTTGTTTGATTCACACAGTATATTAAAAATCAGTGTATAGGTAAATTTTTAATCTAATTTTATTTTCTATCGTATAAGAATAAACTTTCAATTGAGTTAATAAAAAATTACTGATTTCTATATATGTATAAAATTATTTTGATTAAAAAATTGAACAACTCTGATTAATACATAACACATTAATTTGCTTTTATATTAGTGGATGAGATATTTTTATTCTCATTTAAACTGACAATTGACAAATGCATTAGCATTACCTTTCGTTTCGTCAATCATCATTTCATTTCAAATTTGAATAGTATACAAATGGGAATGGAAACAAACAACTATCCATCCGTAGTAATAATAATCAGTGTCAACTATAGTATGGATATGGATAAATAAATACGAGTATTTATAATTTTGCTATGTGCTCATAATGTACGTTAATTACAAACTTGTTTGATTCTGTATGTGCATTTGTGTGCTTTTTAGTACTCTTGTAATAAGATGTTTTCACAGATAATTTCTTAATTGAATTATAGACTTCTGATAGTTGTTCAATTATCAATTACTTGTTATATCAATACACATTATATACGGTGCAACATACAATATACAAAATAACTCATACATTTTCCTTTTAAAAAACAAAAAAAATAAAATATAATTTCCTTTTGTTATTCACATTTCTGTACATATGATTATTAAATAAATAATAATTGAAATAATTATCTTTGTTTCTTTACCGACATATTATACTATACTAATTATTATTGAATAATATGTACATTTCATTTGTAGTACATACATATGTACTTATATGCAATTCGCAATCCTTATACAATAATAAAAAAATATTTTCTATATTGAGCACATCACATCATGTATACATTTGTTTATTTATTTATATTTTTAATTTTATAATTAATTTTATTTATAGACATTTAAGTACATATGTAATTTTTAATTGAGTTAAACATTCATTTTTGCAATGTAAATTAATCATTTATTTATTATTAAATCAAACGATTTACATTTTTTAATTAAAAAAAAAAAAAACAAAACAAAAATAAAACACAAAACATAGAACCAGAACATTCAAACATATATACGAGTACATAAATTCTTAACTATGATCATTATAGAATGCGAGAGATATTAATAATTCAAATAATATTATTTTAATTTAATTAATAACATTTTAATGAATTTTTAATTATTTATTTCGAAATTAATTAATAAAAATATCAAAAAAAAATTCAAAGAAAATTGTGGTTGAATGTATATATAATATTTTTAATATTCTTTTTTCATATTGATCTGTTTTTTTATTGCAAATAAATTACTGTGATTCGATTATAGAAATAAAAATAAAATAATTAAATCATATAACATGTATTTAATTATTGAACAAGATTTCAATTATTAATTATTTTCTGGTAAATATCTGTGACTGTGGGATATACTGTTATTTATTTAATTATAAATTCATCACAATGAAAAAAGCAAAAACAGAAAAAAATGAATGAACTTCAATTCAATATTAAATTTATACGGATATTGTATAATATGGTATGGTATGGTATATGGTATGTAATGTATAAGCAATAACAAACAAGTTACCGTCGCTAATTGCGTGTTTGTACCAATACATAATAATTGTAGCGATTTCAAATGATATAGAATGTAATCGATTTCAACATTTAATTATATTCGGCTGGAGTTCCGAAAAGGTGTTCCCTCTGATCCTCTTGAAATTTTGACCACAGATTCTACTCGACAATATCAGAAAAGTCACGGAATATTTTTTGTCGGAAAGCCCTCTATCGGGCGCAATTCGCATTTAAAATTTTTTGTCAAAATTCTTATTTTAGCAATATGTCTGTAACGGTACATGATACAGGTATGTTTTACATCTCAAAAGATGCGTCTTAAGATGCTCTATATTCTGAAAAAAAGAAATTTTCAAAAGCTCCTAGTAGAAGGATAATAAAGGACATTTTGTGATTTTTGGCTATTTTCACATTTTTGACAATTTCTCAGAAAGGAGTAAGGATAATCGGTTCAAATTTTTTGCAAATAAAAAAGGACATCATGAGCAAGATTTTTCATTCATTACTTTGATCCTAATGAAAAAGGAAAATGTCCTACAGAGAAATAATTTTATTAATGCTGAATTTTGCAATTTTATGTTCGTGTGCACGTGTATGTATGTGAGTATGTGTATTTTTAGAAGTTAAATATATGATATTTTTTGTATGTGCGTATATATGCGTGTGTATGTGCATTGTAGAAGGTAAATCTAACAGTGTGTTCATTAAGTATTTTCTATACAGGCATACATATACACTACACGTATATCGGCAAATATGATAGAGTATGCTTGCGGGTTTGTGTGTGTGTGCATTTGTAGAATGCAAATCTGGTAGTGTGTATGTAAATGTATGTGTGTGTGTATTTGTAGAAGGCAAATCTGATAGTGTGTGTGTGCATTTGTAGAAGGAAAATCTGATAGTGTGTGTGTGCATTTGTAAAAGGAAAATCTGGTAGTGTGTGTGCATTTGTAGAAGGAAAATCTGGTAGTGTGTGTATGTAAGTGCATGTGTGTGTGCATTTGTAGAAGGAAAATCTGATAGTGTGTGTATGTAAGTGCATGTTTGTTTATTACTATTATTATTAGATATAATTTTATATTATATTACATTTATTTCAATGACTGGAATAATACTCTACAAACAATCTGAAAATACTAAACGCGCGCGCGTTTGTGTTATGTGTGCGTGCGTGCCTGTGTATATGCGTGCTCGTATGTGCATTTGTAAAAAGTAAATCTGATAATTTGTGCATTAAGCATTTTCTATCAGATTTGTTTTCTACAAATGCACACACACACATGCACTTACATGCAAACACTATCAGATTTTCCTTCTACAAGTGCATACACACACTATCAAATTTTCCTTCTACAAATGCACACACACACATGTACTTACAAACACACACTATCAAATTTTCCTTCTACAAATGCACACACACACATGCACTTACAAACACACACTATCAGATTTGCCTTCAACAAATGCACACACACACATGCACTTACATACACACACTATCAGATTTTCCTTCTACAAATGCACACACACTACCAGATTTTCCTTCTACAAATGCACACACACACTATCAGATTTGCCTTCTACAAATACACACACACATACATTTACATACACACTACCAGATTTGCCTTCTACAAATGCATACACACACAAACCCGCAAGCGTACTCTATCATATTTGCCGATATACGTGTAGTGTATATGTATGCCTGTATAGAAAATTCTTAATGAACACACTGTTAGATTTACCTTCTACAAATGCACATACACACGCATATATACGCACATACAAAAAATATCATATATTTGACTTCTAAAAATACACATACTCACATACATACACGTGCACACGAACATAAAATTGCAAAATTCAGCATTAATAAAATTATTTCTCTGTAGGACATTTTCCTTTTTCATTAGGATCAAAGTAATGAATGAAAAATCTTGCTCATGATGTCCTTTTTTATTTGCAAAAAATTTGAACCGATTATCCTTACTCCTTTCTGAGAAATTGTCAAAAATGTGAAAATAGCCAAAAATCACAAAATGTCCTTTATTATCCTTCTACTAGGAGCTTTTGAAAATTTCTTTTTTTCAGAATATAGAGCATCTTAAGACGCATCTTTTGAGATGTAAAACATACCTGTATCATGTACCGTTACAGACATATTGCTAAAATAAGAATTTTGACAAAAAATTTTAAATGCGAATTGCGCCCGATAGAGGGCTTTCCGACAAAAAATATTAGAGTTCTGTGCTTTGCGTCACAAGGACTATCTGTGGTCAAAATTTCAAGAGGATCAGAGGGAACACCTTTTCGGAACTCCAGCCTTATATTCTTCTTGAAAAGTTGAAGGAAATTTTATATTACTTTCATTTTATTGAATTTCATATTTTCCTCTCAAGCTCTGAGATGAGCTTAACTATTATAGACATATTATGTTAAGTACTCGTATTTAAGTACTTATGCAACAATACAATTCTTAACTATAAAATGATTTATGTACCTGGATTCTGGCTTCAGTTAATCCTATTTTCATCGCAAGTTCCTCCCTAAAACATAAAAAGAAAACAAAAGTGAAAATTAATTGTTCATAGTGAGAAAATTATTTTTAAATTATATTTAAATCGCATTGATCTAAAATATTCCCATCAAATTTTGTTTATTTCATAACCATAAAGAAATTCGAATATATAACACTTTTGTCTACCAAAAGCAGGAAATAAGGAAAATATTTTCGAGATTACCTCACACATTTAGCAAATATTTACAGTAATTCACTAATTTTTTCTCGTTTATTATTTTTAATCATTTGTTCCTTTCAACTTTAAAATTGAAAATTCCTAGACAAATTTACACCTTTTGTTCGGTAATTTTTGTACATGGGTACAATGGGAAACATAAAAGAAAAACCGCAACTAACTTATCCGCTTGCAATTTCAAAAAAAAGCAAAGAAAAAACTGTTGCCCAAACCTTATTTAG
Organism: Villa cingulata; assembly: GCA_951394055.1. Lineage (NCBI taxonomy): Eukaryota > Metazoa > Arthropoda > Insecta > Diptera > Bombyliidae > Villa > Villa cingulata. The sequence continues at coordinate 52,110,657 of OX596018.1, forward strand.
TGTAAATTTAATAGTCTAATTAGTGCGCCAAGTTATTTTTATTTTCTTCATTCCGTTTACCTTCTAAACGATCAATGTATTGAAAAAAGAAATCCTCATAAAACATCAAAACATAAAAATACATACCTTGTAAATACATCAGGATAATGTGTTCTTGAAAATGCTTTTTCCAATTCTTCTAATTGAAAGCTAGTAAATGTTGTTCTATATCTACGTTGTTTACGTTTTGGTGTATAATCATCTAAATTACCATCACTATTCGTATCCGATAATGGACTACTGTTTGTATCACGACTAGTAGTTGGACATGATTGTTCAACAATCAAATCTTGTACTAGTTTTGCTTCATGCTGAATTCTATCCAGTTTTGAATCTTCAGATATGCCCATTTCAGGCGTTTTACCACCCTTAAAGAAGGCGATTTTGATGAATTTTTATTTTTAAATATTTATTTTCTTCAGTTTTCTATGATTTTTGTTATTCTTCGTTATAGTGTTGTTGCGTTTTGTTTGTAGTTTTTAATTTATATTTTTTATATTTTTTTTCCAAAATATAGAAGTATGTAATTAGAGACACAATAATTCAAATCTGAAATAAATTAGAGAGAAAAAAGAATTATTAATAAAAATGAAATCTTGACAATACACATTTCTTTGATTTGACAAAGTTTACATTATCAATTAATCCTTCTGGCATACGCTTGTATATGTGTACATACAACCTATACATTTATGTATGTAACCTCATATGGATTATTATTACTACACAATTAATGCAGATAAAAAACATAAATTATCTTTGATTACCTAGATGGCTAGGTGGATGTGCACACACGTGTAATTTTAAAGATTTAAGAATATGTTCTCACATAAAGTTATGTATATGTATTTAGGTATGTACTCGTACATTTATGCATATGTAGAAAATTCTTAGTTGAAACCCAATTTGAATAAAATCAAATTTAGAATACATATCCACGAGTACATCATCGTCTTCATTTAATAAAAGTAAAATAAAAAACATTTAATGAAAAAAGTAGTAGAAATGTAAATGAATTTCCTTACGGCAAATAATTCAAAACCATGAAATAGGCATCAATATATACTCGTCGTATGTGCGAAAGTTCTACTCGAATGTTGTACAAAATTTCTCTGTATATACATACATATACATAGGATATATTAGTACATATAGTCGTACGTACGTAAGAGATTTTCAATGATTAAGATACCAATAAATTAATTTGCCTGAATGAATTAAAATAACAAACAACATGGATGAAATGAAAATGTATGAATGTTAAACAAAATTATGCACTCAACTATAAAACAAAAAAAAACAACTTACAAATGGATCAATTTTATTCGAACACAATATAACAAAACCCTCAATACCACAAGATAATATATGTGTATGTATATATACGAGTACTCGTATGGATATAAAGTATAGATCGTAGACTCTGTGTAGTGTAGAGTTCATTAAGGCTTGTACAAGAATTTTACAAGAGCAAGTACTACTACGACTGTCAATAAAAAGGAGAGCAAGTGGAATTGATTCAAATGAAAAAATAAAAATGATCAAAATGAAAAACATACAAAGAAAACTAAATCGAATCAACAAATGTTACAACTGTGTATGTGTATATGTATATTTTGTACTCCGACCAGAAAGTATCGAATTGAATTGCATCTATAATTCAATGAAAAACTCTTGGAATTGGACATAATTGTGGTACCTGTAGAGAGTTTCAATTGTATATCGTTTATTCATAAGTGCATACATGTATCTACGATTACACACAGCTATATGAGTACATAAAAAGACGAAAGGAAACTTTTAATATTAGTATACGTATATAATAATACATATAGCCAGGATATAACAGAATACCAATGTGTTAATTGGTCTAAATAATACTACAAACATTTCTTGCTTACCACTTTTCATTTGTTTTTCTTCTTTTTTTTTAATTTGTTGTTCAGTATAAGAAAAATATAAGAAAAAAATTACATAAAAACAAAAAAATAAAAAAGAATGTGTTCAGAATAATTAAGTCATTACTTTTGCTATTTTGTGTACTACATACAATCTGTGTATTCTCTTGTGGGTATATCATTCTGATTTTTATTGAACTCAAATGTACTTATATGGTATATAGAGGTAAAGCCGTATTATAGGTTTCTTGTTTTATTCTTGTTTGTTCAATTTCTGTTCTGTTTCTTGAGTTACAGCAAGTTACAGTCTTAATTCGTTTATTTCTTCTTATTTTTTTCCTTATTGCTTGACCTATGCCCTTTTAACAAAATAAATAAATTTATATTTTGAAGTAAGATGTTTTTGGAGTTTTGGTTTTTTGTTTTGTTTATTATTTTCAATTTAAATTTTCAAAATTAAAAAAAAAATGTTAATGGTAGAAAGTTGTTTTGTATTTAACTGTAAAACGAAAAGAAAAAAAATGTGATATTTTATTTATTTATTTATGAAATATAGAATAAGTAATTCTTGTGAAAACTTTTAATTTTCAATAAGCATATAAACACTGTATCACTGTTCAGATACGAAAGATTTAAGGGAGAAACCTTTTTACCAATATGGCAATAAGTAAACAGCAATAAGTTTCTTTAAATTTTACATTTTTACAATCTTTTATTTTTTGAGAAAAAAATTGTAAAAAATAAAATTATTTGAAAATTATTCACTCGCTTAAATCTTTTGTTTGTGACTTTTCAATAATTTTATTTATATTGCTTTCATTTACTGATTTCTATCTTACGAAATTTACAATTCCACCACAAGATACAATATATGTATATCTCTTCTTTTTGTGTATGATATGATTAACGTTGAATTTGTTCAAAATATTTGCATAAGAATTCAACACTTACCCAGCAGAGGTATATACAAAGATAAAAAAAATATTAAAATTTAATTATAAATTAATTATATTCATAAAACAATAAACAAGTAATAATCAAATTCCTTTAGGAAAAAATTTTTAAAAACAAAAAAATATATATATCAAAAAACAAGATAAAAAAATGTTGAAGGACCTGTGTGTACATACGTTTTTCCTCTTCATCAAATTTTTTCGTTTATTTTACGTTTTACTACAAAACGAAAAATGAGAAGAAAAAAATTCGTGAAGCGTAAAACAATGCCTACGGGCGAAGCTCATCAAAATCAATCATCAGTCATTAAAATGATACATTATGCGTTCAAGCGTTACAGAGTATACTCTACATAATGAACTATATACAAACGAATGTATGTAATACATACAAATAAATTATTAACATTTGTACAATGTTTACGTACACTTCTGCATTTTATATGTGAAGACGTACATACCATAAATGGATAATTTTCGTATGTATAAACATTACACGTTCGAATCAAAATTTATGTATGAATATGAGTATAAACACACTTTGTTTGGTTGGTTGGTTAGTTGGTACAGGGTACTGTTAATAAAAATGAAATTATGTTGCCCGACACTACAGGAGCTATAGTAAAACGATATGTCGATAAATATTTTTTTTTGTTTTTGTTATTAGTTGTTGTTTTTTTATTGTGTAGAGTAAATAAAAAATAAATTCGATTTTTATTTCATTTCAATTCCAGTGTTTTGCTTTTTTCGTTGTTTGTCGTGATGAGTGTAGGGTAATAATTTGGGATACGAAAGGAATATGTTTATAGACACATACATGTGTGTTACACAAATGCATATTCGTACATAAACACTTCTATACTCAACCCGTATGCTATAATGTCAATCAAGTAATTTTTCAATTTAATTTTTTGATCTACTACAGACATTTTTCCACTAAAAAGCAATTTAAAATTTGTAAATAGTTTCCTTGAATTTTCAGTTCATCTTCAAATATATACAAACGTACACAGGTGAATTAAATGTACATTGTACACATACATATGCGTGAATGTAATTGTAGTGTGCTAATCTTCATATCATTTCATTTTTTTTTATTCCAATTCGAGCATTCATTAAACTGACCGTGTCTCTCTTTGAAATAACAAACTTAACGCTGCTAAAAACAAGGTATGAAGTATCAAGGTATCAAGGTATAATCGTATCAAAACGAACAAAAAAATATCCAAGAGGAAAAAACAAAAAAAAAGAATAATAGAATAAATACAGCAACAAAAAAAGGAACCAATAATTAGAAACTTATCCGGCTTACTGACCGCGAAAACGAGTTCATCAATAAACAAAAGCCTTATGAAATGAACACACGTTGTGTGTGGACGTACAAGATCCCCAGCCACTCTGTATATCAGCAAAAGCAATTGGTAAAAAATTGAAAAAAAAATATCCGTTTTTTTTTCTGTATTTCTAAATTATCTATGAAAGAAAAATAAAGAATGGCTTGTAGTAGCGCTGGCGCAACAGAAAAGAAAATTTTGCTAGTCACTGTATACAATCATTTTGTTTTGTGTTCTTAAATTTAAACAGAGAAGTTTCGTCATGTTTCATCACGTTTCATATGCAGCCAACAAAATATTTATCTTCATGTATGTTTGTATTGTGATTTTGTTTTTGTTGTTATTTACTCAAAATTTTATATTTCATCCTCTGATCCTCATCATCCTGATCTTTTGGATGGAAATTCATCAAGCAGAGTGATTATTTTACTCTGTACATATATGATAGCAAGGTGCGGTCAGAAGAACGATATTAGTCAAAAAAGCACATATAAAAGTAGTAAGAAAAGATCTGGAAAGGAAGAAGAAAAAAACACAATTTATTATTGTACAAAATGTATCACCGTGCACATCATACAGAGCACTTGTTTAATATATCAGAAGAAGGAAAATAATCGCTGCGCGAATAGTGAACTCATCTGAATGGTGTCTGGTCTAATGTGAACGGTAAATGGGAACACATCTAACAGGCAGACGAGCGCGGGAAAACTAATTGCCCTAATTGGTTTATTTTTCTTATTCTTTTATTTTTTTTTTCTTGTTCTTTGCTGTTGTTCTGTTCTGTTCTACTGCTGTTATATGTTCCAATGATGATCATGATGTTGATGATGAAAATGAGAATTAAAATGAAAAGAAACAAGTAAGTATTTTAATTAAGTTAGGAATTGTTAACTTAATTACATTTTTATTTTTTTTTTACCATTTTTTTTTAAAAAGTAACACAGGACCTTCTTCATCAGCTCCGATGGCAACAGAAACGGTTATATATATATTGACTTCCTCTATCCGTCCAAATAATATAAAGAAAAAAAAATAAATTCAAATTATTTTGGGACATGGGTGCCTGACCGTCCAATGTCCAACAGGTAACAAACAGTCGTGAAAAGAGCAAAAACATTTGACTGTCCATTAAACAAAAAATTGCCATCATCTGTATTTATTGCGCGTATACGAGTATGTATGTACTGGCATATAACACATTTTGATATGTATACATATACAAGAAACAAGACTCACACCACGGAACACAGAGAAAAGTATGTAACAAAATTTTTTGCTGTGCTATGGATGATTGTATGAATGAATCGAAAAAAATCATCCGGTCTCATCAATGCAAGCAAAGCAATCATAATCCTATGTACATATGTCCTGCATTATTGCTTTTGACCAACATTTTTTTTATTCGTTTCTTAGTGTTTTTCAGTATTTTTCCCTAATTTGTCTTAATTTAATAAACGTGAAACTGCCAATTATTATCTATTATTTTGCGTCAAGAAAATTATTTCATCCTTTCCAAGTTATTTACGAAATTAACTTTTGTGTTTTGCTCTCATTTTGTTAGTTTTATATAGAGGCAGTGCATAGATGCACACACTTGTTATGCACTAAATTAGTTCACTGCAGTGGAAAAAATGTAAAGTTTCACAATCTACAAACCTTTACATCTTTACATATGGCTATATAGATTTCTAAGTGTGGTAAACCCTTAACGAATTCACCAGAACAGAAAAAAAAATTTTTTTAATTTCATGAATGGTTTGGTTCTTTTAGTGTTGTAGTAGTTAGTAGCTATAAACTGCGCAAATCACTATTTTCTTTTGATTAGATTTGAACGCATGATACAGATTTATATATAAACAGATACGGACACTATTCGATACGTACACAGGTTCATCAAATTCAGTAAATGAATTAAAAATTATGGCACAGAACAAAAAATATTTTTCTTCATATTATTTTTACATTTTTTTTAATTAAGAATAAAACTTGATTAAATCTAGAGTTAGCTTGAATTCATCTCTAAACACTTCATTTTGTTTCGTTTTATTTTTATTCACATTTTTTTTTCTTCATTATTTTTTTTTTTTTTGTTTCATAACAACATCAGAACACCCACCGGAAAATACCTACGGATAATTACCAGACCGAAATTAAATTATAAATGTATTTCAATTAAAAACAAAACAAAAAAAAAGAAAATCATTTTTAGTTTTTTTCTTTTTTTTTTCATTCATAATTGCCATGGGGAATTTTTTTCTGTTTTTGTTTTGATTCTCCTCTATACAAAAGTTCTTCTCTGTGAATTATACAAAAGGAGACAGTAGTGATTTAAGTGAGAAAACGATATCGAACAGTGCGAGTTTTAATATATCATGTTCTGACCATATATAATTTTTTTTTCTTTTCTTATCTTTTCATTTTTCTTTGCTTTTGTGTGTAATACGGTTGTAAGAAAAAATCAAAAGTGTGGAAAAATTCTTTCAAAACTTATCAATTAAATATCATAAACATTTTTCATTTACGTATATGAAGCAAATCCTTACATACAGACAATAGATCAAATATGTAAGTGAACGTAAATTTGAGTACATCAATCTGTTAATATATACGCAATAATGTTAAAAATGTTACTGGCTTAAATATTTTGTTTTTATTCTTGATAATTTCAAAACTTTTTAAGGCATTTATCGATCAATCTTCTTTCAATTTAAATTCAAAGTTACACACACATATACAGTAGTTTCTCTGCTTTTTTTTGTCTTACTAATATTTATTCTTCTTGTTCTTCTTCTTCTTGTTTTCATTTTTTCATAAATATTTTCGTTTTTATTTTACAAAAGAAAAAATGTGAAACTCTATAATGTTAATCAGAAAATATGATTTCAAAAATTATGATACCACCTCCTTTTATTTCGCATATTACATATTATCCTTCTTCTTAATCATATTTTTTAATTTTCTGATGAACTTTTTAATTAATAACTGAAGCATTTTATGTAAGAGTAAGAGTATATGTGTCTAGTATGCATACAATTTTTTGTTAAAAATGCAAAAAAAAGGATGAAAGATATAAAAAATTTTATAAAGTACTTGTTTAATTATAGTTTTAGCTACCGTCTCATATAGTATACACACATAGAGAGCTTATATATATAATCTGATACACTGTAAATTGCATTGGAATGCAGGTGTACGAAAAATTAAAGAAAACAAATTTTTTTTAAATAAAATAAAATAAATAAAAAAAAGTCTTCGATCTTTTACGTGTATATGAATGTGTGTTGTGTTTTGAACATAATCGCCAGCGCAAATGAAAAATAAATTAAGAAAAGAAATGGAAACAGTATACAAGAAAAAAGGCTACCAATTAATTAAAGGAAGATTGTAATTTAAAAGATTAACATCAATGAAAATACTTATGTATATATACAAAAAAAAAAGGTAAAAGAGTAGCAGTTTTCATTTTTATTAATTGCAAAAATCAGTATATATTTTTTTTTGTTCAAATTTCAATGGTTTTTCTTTCCGCACATTATAAAAATGTTTTACCACACTTCTTAATTTCATATTTTTACGAGCAACATGTTTTTAGAAAAAAAAAATTGTTTTTTATATTGCTGCCAAAATATTTTGTTTATATTTTTTTTCAAAATTTTGGTCTTTCAAATTTGAATAATTGAATAATAAATTTGTTTACTTCTCGCTTGTTTTTGCATGAAGAAAAACATTTTTTTTTTAAAACTTCATTCTAGTGTTGTGGATGGAAGTGTGTGTGTGTGTGTGTATGTGTGTGTGTAACAACTAAAAAGATCCTATGCATTACTTATAAACTAATTTTCATCTTTTTTTTTCGTTTTTTTTTTTAATTTGAATTGCGAATTTTAATGCATTACAACAACTCCAGTATTATACACATATTCATATATATACTCGTATAAATTGTGCTAATCATTCACTCTATGATGTACGATGTACCTGTACTAAAATCACCTTTTGATTTTGAATTTTGATTATTTACAGCACATCATACGAGCGAGTATACAAAAATTTACACCGTCACTTGTATGAATATGGCTTGGATATATGAATGTATAAATTTGCTTATACGTACATACATGTAGTCTACTTTACATAATATGTTTCTTACTTTTTATACATTTCATGTGTGTGTTACTCAGAATGTGTACAATGCATATTCATGATAGCCTATTCCACTATTTGTGCATTCATATACGATACGAATAAGAAGAATTAAGAATTATATAGATGCAAATTAAAAAAAGAAAAAAAAATGAGAAATGCGAATCAATGGATAATTGCCATTTAATTCATTTAAATTACCAGAGAAAAATAAGAAGAAAGAGTGCAGAGTTTTTTTTTTTTTATTCACAATTTTCAGTCATTCATATGTACATTTTGTCTGTCTGTCTTGTCCATCTATTCGTGTCTTCACATTAATTTATACAAATAGACTTTAATAAGAGTTGAAATTAATATTAATATACCTACGTATATACGAATATATAAGTATAATCAGTATGATGCTGATATGTATATTTTATTATAATTATTTATTCATTATTTTTACAGTTTGTTTTTAAAAGTAATTTTAATTTCAACTTTTCATATTTTTTTTTTCAAAAAAAGATTTTAAGTTTTGTTTTTGCTTTTTATTTTGCTTTTGCATGTTCTCTTCTATAAAAAGTCTTATGTTCTTTGGCAACTAATTGAATTAAAAATGTTAATTTGTATTCAAAAGTTAACAAGAAAAATGAAGTAAATTAACGAAAACAATGTACAAAATGTATATACGAATATGCATGCATGTAATTTATGTATATATATGTATATGTAAATATGAATGTTCGCATAAATGTAGGTAGATAAAATTAATAAACTTAAAAAAATTACCTGAAAATAATTGGTTTTAGATTGCCGTTGTTTCTGTTGTTTCATTCATTGTACTATATAATATTTTAATTAGAATTTTGAATAATGCAAATGATTTTGGTTTTAAATAAATTTCATAACAACAAAAAAATATAATAAAGAAATCATTATATTACGTATACGCGAGTACAAATACATAATTAGAAAATTATATGTTCGATACGTACATTATAATATACCTCTGTGTCTGTATATTTAGTGTGAATAAATTTTTTTATACGAAAATTACTTTAATACACGAATTCATGGCTGGGTATGTGTATACAGGATGATGTAAGTGAATGTATTATGTACGAGCAACGTTTACAGTTTCATTATGATTGTATATGATGATAGAACTCTGAACAGAAATAAATTAATTTGATAATACGAGGATGTCCTTCAAAATTTATTTTAAATCTTCATTTTTTGTATTATTCTTTGATATATCATATATGCATTTTATTTATTTTTTTTTTTTTCTTGATTTTAAAAGTTCAACGGTTTCTCAACATTGGCAAATGTAAAGGTAAATTCTAAAGTGGTATACAAATTTTTATTCTTTTTCAATTAACTGATAAGATATTATATTATGTTTTACATTTTATATTTCATTTTGATATAAACACTTCATACACACACACACACACCCAATCACTAAAAATAAAATAATAACAAAACTTATGTTGTTTACTTAATATCATTTTCAAATAATAAATCACTTAATTATGCTAATGAACACAAGAACACAACGACATCTATCTAAGAATATACTCAAATTGTTTTATGAAGTGAAAGTTTCTGGCTTAAATCTTTCGTTTTTTAACATTATCAATAATGACATATTTTTGATGGCTTGATAAACGTGTAATTTAAGACTGAGATCTAAGAATTAGTTAATCAAAATAAATGTCATATTTTATTTATATGTATACATTTTATAATAATTATAATGATCGAAAATAAAAAGATAGTTCCTATTTAAAGAATAATGCGTAACACATAAGAAAATGAAACATATGAAAAGTTTTGTTTATAAATTTATGAAAAAAATATAAAATAAAAATACAAAAAAATATGAAAATAAAACGATAATTAAAATGTCATAAAATTTATTATGTATACGTATACATATACTTTATGTTCATATTTTTATTTATTTGAACATGTGCTAATTAATGACGAACAAATGTTTCATTTCAAATTACACACGTATAGGAATCAAAAAAGAAAAACCACACACATTTATATCCATACACAAAAACAAGCATAATTTGTATATTCTACACACGGTTTCTTTCAGAAAAAAGGGACCGCATAAAAATTAGACAGAAATTTTTTTATGTTTTTAAACTGACCTTTTTCGTGATTTTTTTTTGTAATATAATTATTATTGATGTTATGTAAGTGATCCCTAATTAAGATTATATGAATTTGTTATGGGTCATAATGCAAGCGCTATTTAATTTTCAGACAAAATTTTATTTGATTAGAAAAATGTAGTACCTGTGCGCAAGAACGTAGAATGTATTTATGTAATGTCGATGCAGAGATATGGACAATTAGTTACATTTATATTAAACATCAAACAAAGAAACAAATTAACGAAACAACAAACATAAAAAAAAAAGAAAAGGAACAGGAAGAAACCACATGACTCACATTCGACAATGATGTTACGAAATTTTCATGATACTCTATATGAACTCCACATATGTACATATTTATGTACTGTACACACAACTGTACATATCTAAATCCATATACACATCCTATCTGCTATATTTATGTACTCGTTTGATCATCTATATAACGAATAACGATCAACATACGTCAAAAGGTCGAATGTATTATTCTCAGCGATGTGGATCTGTTATACATAACAGCCTAAGGTTAATATGTTGCTTCCGCTAATAAGCTTTTAATGCATCCAAAAAAAGATACACATATGCATATACACAAGTATGAATGCATATCATACACATAGTCATATATGTTAGTGCACATACATATAATGAGATATCTCATATGAAAATATTTATTGACTTTTATTATTCAATGAGTCAACTTAACAATATTTTCCTTTTCTTCAATTTTTTTTTTTATTTTCCTTTTATAATTTGTTTTCACTTTCCGTTATAATGTGATTGGTCTTTCAGTGGTTTTTAATTTAATTTTATTTTTTCTACTTTTTTAGATGTCTTTTTCTTTTTCAATTTTTTAACTTCGTTTTTGTATAATATATCGAAGATACTACATCTCTATACAAATATTCCTACCCAATACACACATACAAACAAACTCGTCTTAATATATATCGTTCAATGGCTATTTAAAAGAATATTTTAATGGTTAAAATTATCTAAAAAAACCGATAAGTCAATTTAAATTATCATGTTATAATGGATTTGCGGTTAATATTAATTGCTCCCATGTTAATGTGTTAGTAATAATGTAGTGTGTTCATGTTTTAAACACATATACAATGTATGTATGTGTAAATATGTTAATATTCATATGTTAGGATATTAAATGTTTAAATTTCCTATGTGTTTGTATGTGTGTGTAAATTTTTATATGAAAAAAATGCAATATTTGACTGAGTTATATAAATAATTCGTATACACACTGATGAATGCAATGCAGGTGTATGCATTATATATGTATATGTAAAATACATTTAATACTTTTACACGTATGCATACACACAAATCATATCAATAAACATACATATAAATATCACCAAATAAAGATTCATCTACATATACATCCATACACATACATGGATAATTGGATATGTACATAAATACATGCATATGCATACATTATTGGTATATGCATAGCCATTTACAATAATGAAACAAATTGGAAGATTGAATTGATCGTCTGAGACTATGGAGTTAAGGTGAACAGAAAAAACGCTTCTGAAAAGGAAGAAGCTAGCTAACATACCTGAACGTACGACATTTCATTATTATTATGGAGACACATTGTATAATATTTAGTATTTTTTTTTTTTTGTCATTTTCTTTTACTTGTTTGTCAATTTTGTATTTTTTGAAACGCTTTTAAAAATGAACAAAATAAAATCAAACCAGAAAAGATACAAATTGCCAATTCAATTTCGGAATATCATATGTGTCGGTCAAAATAACAAGAAGAAGAATAAGAAAAATAAAAACAAACAAAAAATAAAAAAAACTCTCTCAAGAAAGGAAGCAAAAATTCAGATTTCGGTTATAGTACAGACGGGAAACAAAAATGCTGAATGTTGAGTGAGAAAAATTAAAAATGAAAAAAAGAGAAAAAACTAAACAAAAAACTACATACATACGAGACTTACATAAACTATAAGCGAGTGTATTAAATAAAATATACAAAACATAAAACACCAAAAACAGTTTGTTAAAAATTCCAATCTTTGATAAGTTCCATTAGTGAGAGGTAATGGGTTCAAGATATAATCGGGGTCGTGTAGAATACATATACACACACACACTTATATACAAAGTATATGTATAATATTTATGTACGAGTATCTTTTATACTTCTTAATATAGCATTTTACATATTTGTACATATCTGTCTATCTAGCTGTGTAGTCAGCACGCGCATATTCTACTAAAAAGAACACTCACCATGTATGTACATTTGTATGTTCACGCATATGATTATACATAAATATATTAACAAATTTGAACTAATATGTAATATACCATATATTCGATGAATATGTATATGTATATGATGTTGGTGACGACGACATCAAGGAATTCATAATACCAATTTAAATCGAAAACTATCGAAAATCTTGGCGCCGCTTCTTCTTTGTTCTTTATTGTTAAGAACAATTTTCTGTTTCTTTATTTTTTTTTTTTTGGAATTTTATTTTTCTTCTTTTGTTTTTAATTTTGGTAAAAGAAAATGTTTTCACAAAAAAACAAAAAAAAATGAAATACAAAAAATCTGTTGTTATAATCGGTGCAATATTTGCAAAATACCTTTACATATACTCTTTACAAAAATCCTTAAACAGAACTAAACAAAATAATATGTATCATTGATCCAAAACATATCGTCGCATCCATAATATTATCCATTCATATCTATATAAACATATATCGAACATTTCGTCGTTTTTCCCTTGTTGATATTGTTGTTGTTGATGATAATGATGATGATGGGAACAGAAATCATCTCTTGACACTAATAACAAAAATTATTGCATAAAAATTGTGTTGAGATTTGTGAATAAAAAATAAAACAAATATTGTTGTGTTCATTTTTCATTTTTGTCCTTCTCTTCTTCTTCTTTTTTTTGTCTTCCTTAAATAATTTATTAAAGGAATTTTATTTAATTTTTGGTTGTTATTTTTTTTTTTTCGTTATTCAAAAATACCAAAATATTTTTTGTGATGGCTTTTCGCAAACTGAAAATTATTTTATCAATTATCGTAAAGTATAAATATTGAATCTGGTCTGTATAAAGTGTCTAAGTGCCGTGTATTTTATGCGAATGTTTGTATGCAGAAGTGATATTCGATATATACATATACATATATGTATTTACGAATTGAAAATTCCATCATCATCTGCATTAAAACATTTTATATTTTTATTTTACAACACTACCATGTTACATGTGTACATCATATGTTCGATAAAAGGATCAATTATTATCGATCGATATGAATGAAATGAAATACGAAACGATTATGACAATTGAAACATTAAATTATGGCACATATTTCAAATACAAAGAAGAAGAAAAATAAAATGAAATAAAATAAATGAAATCATGTTTTTCTACATTCTATTCTATACTATGAACAACAATAATGATAGCAACAGCAACAAATACAAATACAGTGGTAACTCAAAAAAAAAGTTTTAAATATTTGAAATTTTCACAAATAAAATTTTCTTTTGTCTTATAATAAACAATAAAATGATTAACGTTTCGCGTAAATTATTATAAAAGAATTTTTGTATAGCAAAATTTTTATCACATAAACAATTATTATGAAATAAAAATTCGAATATTTAGAACCCAAAAACACAAAAAAATGTCGGGAAATTATGTGTTATTTTCCCAGTTATATTCTGTGTTGTTGTATTCTGTACAAGAAGAACAGAATATCCATTTATCGTACGAATGTACAAATAAAAGAATGTTGTCTATATCCAGACTTCTTGGTTTTCCTATAATTTTATATGATCAACATCTTTAGGATGTTTAGGACATTCACATCGAATTAAGGTCCTAAGTTATGTTTTTGTATAGTCTAATGTGGTTGCGGCTATCACCGCACTACCTTCTCTACAATTAAGAGTATAAGTGCCATTAAAATCAGGGGCCGTACGCCATACCGTCATAACTAAAATATTCAATTTTGAAACTGCTTATAATTATTATAAGAATCCACATACTTAAAATGGTAAATAAAATGATCTGTTGTAAATCTGTCACATTACGTGATAATTTGATCCTTTTCTACTTCTTATAATTTGAAATTAAAAGCCTCACATTTTGAAAATTTACACCCACCAAAAAAAACAAAAAAAAACTTGATAATAAATAAAAAATAAAAAATTTCCTTTTGATGACAGTTGATTTCTTTTTTTTTCACTTGAAATTTCTGAAATTGAAATTATAAATCAATATGTCAATTATTGAAAGCTTTTAAAGAATTAATTTTTACTGATTTCATTCCGCAATATTTTCCCTTTTTTTTTCATTTTTAAAAAATTATAAAAAATCATACTCTGATACAGAATACTTTGTTATGCATCTCATTAATATACTCGTACACTTTCAGATTTTATGCTCTTGTACATACAATCATCTGTGTATATGTATTTACCATTGAAAATAAAAATTTATATTAAAATGCATAAATGTTTACACACATTATATTCTACTGTTCAAAATTAAAATTTTAAATTGATCAGAAAACTTTACAAATTGGTTGACTGCGATTATTTTTGTTTTCAAAATTTTACAACAACAAAAAAAACGTAACAAACTCACAAATAAAACGAAACAAAAGAAACATCTCTTATAATCAATTTATCTAAATTGAACCAAAGTTCATGTCTTATAAATTTTAAACTAAAAATTCTCGAAATACAAGTAAGAAAAAAATTTACGTCACTATTAACTTTTACATACGCGGACAAAATGAATTTTATTTGTATTCACAATACAAAGAGAATACATGCATGTACTCAGTATCAATATCAGTGAATGATATTGAACAAAAAAAGTAAAGTAAAAAAACTGAAAAAAGAAAAAGTTTAAAAAATCGAAAAACATCATTATACTGGTACCTTTATACAAAATAATAATCTAAGTATAAAAATGGTCAAGTAGAAGAACATCGAGAGGAGGAAGAAGTAAAAGTAAATTTTTAATTTGATTTGGCGCCACTGTTTATCAGTTTTTTTTAAGGTTTTCTCTCTATACAAAACGTTCACAATTTTTTTTTTTCGTATTTTCTTTTATATTTTCATAATGAAAATAACAGGTCAAAGAATTAAAAATCAATTTTTTTTTAATCTAATAATACACCCGTATTTTTGATTTGTTTCAGTTCATGAGTCACATATGTCGCCCATATATGTGTACATATGGCTAGAAGAAGCACATTCCGGAAATATTTTTGACTCTTTTTTAATGAGTTTCTTATTGATAAAGCACAAAAAAAACATACAATCTCTTTTTATTTCTCCTAGATCCTGATACTAGGTGTAGTATGGATAATATTTTTTTAATTAAAAATTTGAAATTGATATACTAATGGTCGTGTACAATCATGATTAATACACACGCCTATCTTCATGCCTATTCCGTCCAACTGTGATGATTTCTATTGATTGATTCATTCAATTTCATTATTTCAGCACTTTATGCTTGAAATGCCGACAATTAGTGTTACCCAAGATTCAGGAAAAGAAATATTTCTATATAGTAAAAAAAAAGAAAGGAAAAGAGAAGAGTCTTCTAACTACATTCATTGATATACTATAGGAGACAGAAAGTTGAGCTCTATTAAAATTATCTTCTCGAACTTCACCAAAAATTACGAGGCAAATAAATCTGAAATTTTATTGCACAATTTTTTTAATTAATTTAGAAAATGACCCAAACATGATGATGCTGTCAACATTGTTGTTTGACATATAAAATACTTAATAAGAATTCGAAATCCCAACTTAACAGACAAATAAATATATTATTATATTTTGAAAGAAATTAAATAATGCTGGTTTATACAGACATTTTCATTACAAATTTTAGTCGATATTAACACATTTTTATTGTTTATTGATATGAATATTATTAGCGCAAAATCAATATTTTGATTCTTGTGTGTTATTAGCCAAGAAGATTATGGTAATAATTTTCGTAATTTTCATTTAATATGAATAAAATTATTTTATTTTTTTTTTTTTTTTCATACAAAAGAATATAAAGGGGGTAACCATAAAAATTTTTTTCGATATATTCATGAGTCTTAAATAAAGATTATATAATACGTAAAAATAATATAAATAAACACTTATTTACTATACATCGACACATAAATACACAGAGAAACAAATGAGATAAATAAAAGATATTTTATATTTTCATTTGTCATATGGATTATGTGATATGTGGTTATTGTCATTATTTAATCTCTGATGCCGTAATGAAATTAATTTTTAAATTTTTAAAGTCTTAATCTTCATGGTTTTTTTTTCAACTCATACAAGAACCCATACATAAATAGGTCATGAAAATTAAAGTCTAAATTAATAACTATAAATGTTTTTATAGTTTAGGTAGTATAGGCATGCAGGGTGTACATATATCACGAATCAAACAGTATATCAAATCAAGGATAAATAAATAAAACATAAATATGCTATCGTATACGCTACGATATACAAGTACGAGAAGTACTTCACATGTCATGAGTGTATTCTTATTTCATTCTTGAAATAAAATTGATTTTCTCTTCAGGAGAATGCGAATATTGTGCATGACAAACGCGGAAAATCAACTAACAATAACTACATTGTATTGTATACTTGCCGCTCTATACTCTATTTCTATACGCATATTCTGTAACAGTGGAGGTCATTGACTATTACAGTACGTGTACCGTGTACTATATACGCGACGATAGTACGAATAGTATTCTGCACGCCATTATGCACTCATTTTTGAATTTTCATTTTAAAATCCACAACTGCAAAGCTAAAAAATGAAATATTTTATTGAAATAATAACACACAGTGACACAATGCAATACGTACACCAGGAATTATCCTCCTTCACACAATAAAATGGAATACAATCAAATTGAGTACAAGAAATATTTAAAACAATGAAAAGAATATAATTTTTTAAATTTTTAAATATTTTTTTTTTCTGGAAATTTTATTCATTTCAGTTTTTATGAAGCATGTGGGTATCTTTGCAGTTTAAAAAAAATACCCTGTTTTTACACTGTCTTAATTTTTATTTTATTATTTAGAGAAATTATACTCGTAAAGTCATAAACAACAATCAGTTATGCAAATTTGAAAAATATATATTAAATAAACAGAAAGGAATATAAAAATTTTAGTAATTAAAAATTGAACTATTTCTATACAAAAAAATACATACAAGTTCTATACATATTTTTTGATGTATGTATACATGTGAAATTATATAATAATTTTTTTAATGAAAATGCACTTTAAACTTTAAAATATTTTCTCTGTAACTGTAGGTATAAATTTTATTTTCAGAAGATTTTACAATTTCTGAACGACTTTATATAATTAAAAGAAATTAAAAAAAATTTATACTCTTTTGCTTTTTTTCTATTGCGTCTTCAACTTCCTCATAATTATCTGAACAAATATTAAAAGTTTTAAATTCATATTTAACTAAAATATAGAAGCATTCTTCAGTGTTTTGTTTTTAATTTTTAACTTTTTTTCATAACTTGTTATATCCTATATAAGTAATTGCCCTGATTTATTTTCTTCTGTTTATGTATTTTAAATGAATTTCTTATCATAACCGAAATACGGTCTAGTACTTATAAAAAGTACAACTGCTTGTAATATATTTTTTTTTCCGAAAAATTCATTAACTTATCATTTTTTTTATCTTTAATTTTACTTTATTTTCTAACCTTGACTGATAATTCTTTTTTCAAATTTATTTTTTATCAATTTTATTTCTAATTTAATTTGTTTTTTTATCGAGCAAAATAAAATCAATCCATACTCGTACTTAGTATTTTTTTGTTATATTTTGATTTTCTTAGATTGATTTTAATTTGGTTTGAAATTGAAACATTTGCTACTCGAATAATTTTTTTTTTATACATAATTTGCTTCTACAGATTAGATTACTTTAGATTACAAAATTAAATTTTCAGTGGTATAGATATACTCGAACGAATATAACGCAAATAATAATAATAATAGCGATAATAATCGAATTAGGTATTGAACTTTTGTTATCAAATTTTCTAGTAAAATTGATTTAAAATTAAATAATTTAATTTAAAATTCAAGTGTTTATACCAGGTATTCACGTAAGTATTTATCGTATATGCCAGGGATGAATAAATTTGATCAAACATTCCAAAAATTATTATCAATTGGATTTGATTATTATTATACAATGAGTTGAGTGTTACTTCATGATTATAATAATTGACCTTGAATAAAAAAAAATCTTCAAATAAATTAATATTTGTGCACTTTCGTCGTACTCTTTAAGCGATAATCAATTTATTTATGTATCTATTTTTCATCAACAAAAAGTTTTTTGGATGCAATAATAAAAATTGACAGTCATTGTGATAATGATCTTAGATGAAAATTTGAAAATGTTCGACACAAAATCCCTTCCATTCATTCATTAATTTAAAAAAAAATTGATTTTAATTTTTACTCAACTGGGAAATATTGTTCTAATTTTTTTTCTTTATTTGTCTCTAATTTTTTAATCGCATCACATGTCTACATATGCAATAAAAGTACATACCGGTATGTAGGAGTAAAATTTATTTTATTCTGACCTTTAACTATGTACGAGTATATATATATTAGTATGCATTTTATGTGTTACCGTGTTACATTATCCATCGATCTAAATTTTCATTTTGTATTTTTTGATAAAAATGTAACATGAACTATAAATTCACAAAAAAAAAATTGGAAATAATAAAAATTTCCTTTTTTTGTTTTGTTTAATTGATCTAGATTATTCTATGTTGAAAGAACTTTGAATAACAATTTTAATTTATTTTTTTCTAAAACAAAAACAAAAGAAAAAGATCCAGAAAAAGAAAAATTCAAAGTTATTTAGCATGCAAACTAATACATTTTGTTTATTACCATTAAAATGTTCAAATAATGCTCATATCACATATGTGTGCGTGTTTCGTGTTTATATGTGTAAAATTTATAGATAAAAAAAAAAACTCAAATACATTCATACTGTAGATACATATGTTAGAAGTAAATGTCAATCAAAATGTCAAATTTTTTTGTTTTACATTTTTGATATTTTTTTCATTTAATTTTATGATTTATAACAGAGCAAACTAAGTGAGTATGTATGAAATTAGTTGATTATGAAATCGATTAATATTCAAATGTATGCGACTAAATACGAATAACATATACAAAAAAGATACAAAGAATAAAAAACAAATAACGAAAACGACGCACTTCAAATCGATTTAAAATAAAGTGCATTTTCTATTATAATAGCTCTACATGGACATATATGCACATGCATATTATACTATAGAACGAAAAAGTATAAAAAAATTGAAATGAAAATTTAATAAATTTAATTTGTTTTATGCAGTACTTTTCAGAGTTCTTAGATTTGCTTTTATTTTGTTTCTTATTACTTCTAAAACCATCTGTATATAGTATTGCTTATATATTTGCGTTCGAACACATGCACTTATACTCATGCGGGCATCTATCTGAGCACTGAAATGCATATTTACCATATTATCGCATGTATTTGTATATTTGTTTATTCTAAACAAAAAAAAAAAAAATTATCACATGTTTGTGTGCAATTGGTATAATTGAAACGTAAAAAGGTAAAAGCAATCTGCTACTAGTATAATTGCGCAAGGATATCTTTTATAATGTGAGTGTTACACACCTGCTTATATTTCTTTTTAACATTCATTATACAAGTATGTATATGAATATATGTTCTTCAACAAAATGCACTCTTTGTACAAATTTTTGTATATTTTATGTGTGTACATATGTATATACATACATATGTAATATAAATAATATTTTATATGTTGTAGATGATTATCCGTAAATTTATTCTTTTATTTCATGTTAATTATTATTTATCGACAATAACAATTATTTAAATTTGTACGTGTATACATATACTTATATATACCCGTACATATCCATCTCTTGTATGATACATAGTTGCTTATATGCAGGTACATATACTTACACTACTTGTATATATAAATATGAATATATATTATACCTGTACAGATTGTATATGCATGCATACATGTACATACATGTAAATTCATACATACATTATATATTATATTCTGTTAAGAATTAAAATTAATTTGTGTAAATGATGTTATAGTGGAAATTAAAAGAAAAAAAAATAACAAGAAGAACATCAATATGAATATTATATGCAGTGTAGATGTTTAAAATGAATTGTATTCTTCTCTTGCTTCATGCATATAATGCACTACACTCTGCACATTCTCATATATTTTACGTGCACATATTACTCGATGTGTATGTATAGTAGTGTAGTAGATATAGATAAATGTATGACTGGTATTCATGAATTCATGTATATGTATACACGTATCCATATAAATGAGAAATTCAATTGCATGATTTTAAATTAAATTGAATTTATTTTTACAAGTAATTATTAACTAAATTCGAATAGTAAATATAATTAAAAACGCATGTTATTGTATAATTATATTAAAAAAGTTTGCATGATTTTTTTTCTCCATTCAAATTAATAATAATTTAAGAATTTAACTAATTTCATATTTTTTTTATACTTTTATACATATAAGATACTTGTAATTTATATTAATTTTTTTTTTTATTGTTAATTCATTTCAACAACTATTTTATAATTTTTATTAAACAATTAGTGCTTGTTGTACACACATAATATGAAATTTTATGCGATATATGCTAGATTTTTTAATATTGCTGGCATTTATAGCTGTTCTGATTAACCGATTATTGTGAATGTGGTATAAGTTTTTCTATAAAGTATATTTGCTACTATATGAGTATAAGTATAGGTACCTATTTCAACGAATATTAAGTTTTCGTAATTTTTGTTGAAAAGACATAGTTTCGAAAATTCGTTAAATTTTGAAATAAATACAATTTATTCATTAAAAAAGAAACGACAATGAAAAGTTTACCTTATATATGTACATATATTCTTCTAAAACAGATCATGATCCTTGAATTTGATCTACATATAATTATTTTGTAAAAAAAATTTTGAATGACAAATTGAAAAATTATCAGAATTTTATTAGGAAAATTGAAAATATTTAGTTCTTGCACTTCAAATCGATCTTCATTCACATTTTACATGTACACCATGCACTGTAAGTATATACTTATATAGGTACCAGTTATTATACCCACTCACTAATTTTATTTCTATTATATAGTCAACATTTTTACGCATGCTAATATTTTATTGGGTATATGCATTACATTTAAATCTGACATGAACAGAACATACTTAGTATAATCAAATACATATAAATAGGAAGAAATAATGAACAGACAGGTGTAGTATAAACATACACATCAGATTTAGTTTTTAAGTGTTTAATGCAGTTATTTTTTTACTTATGATGATTACACTATACTATGATGTCTGATCATCATATAATCGCATAGTAATCATAATCATTATTATCATATCATATTATGTATATATACCTATGCATATATTATATTTGAATTTGTGTTATTTATATTTTCATTTTCATGTTAATTCTTCTAATGTTTCATGTTATTTCTTATTCGATGCAATTAAAATCATGTAAGTGAATGAATTTAATTATAGAAAATTTTAAAAAAATATATGCAGAAAATAGCATTAAAATAAAAATTATATGATAATCACATGCACGATTCTATATAGATGAACATCAAGATCATAGATACTCATACGAGTCTATATACGATGATATTTGTATGCAAACATTTATGAAATGTGTTTGAGTTCGAGATACATATACAAAGAAGTATGTATGTACCTAAGTGCACATTACGTATGTACAATGTACTTTTGTTATACTTCAAAAACTAATTTTTTTTTTTCAAATGAAACATGATAGTGTTAATTTGACAATAATATTAATTAAAAATTATTCAATTTAAATACAATTTTAATTACATATTCCACTTAGATGAAGCAAATAATAAAAAAATCTTGAATCCTAATTAGAAAAAAAATATTAAAGAAAGTATAATTACAAATTCCGAGTATTAAAATAAAATTTAAGATTTTTTTTATAACATTCATTGCAAATATACATACATTCATACATACATGAATATGTGAGCATATTACAAATCACACATGCATATATACAAATGTACATATTTAATTTTGTAATTAAATTATGCATACTCGTATATGTACAATCAAAATCAATATCTATAAATCAGCATAAAATTCATTATTAATCACACCTTGCAATTTTCTAATGATCAATTAGTTTTAAGAAACAAATAAATTATCATTAATCGATATAATTACTAGATAAAATAATATTCTTTAATGAATATGTATATATATGCATGCGAATACGTGGATTATAGACTCGCGTATAATATAATATCAATATGATAATGACCTAATAACAAAACGTACATTAGATATTATAATGTTGATTTGAAATTTAAATGAAATTCAGTTTTTTTATTTTTATTTTAATTATTCTAGTTTTCTTTCATTTTCAATTACTATACAAATTGTTACAGTTTTTCTTTTTCGTTTTCAATTTACATGTTAATTTTATTATTTGTTTTTATATAGGTATTTCTGATTATATAAATGTTAAAAATGTCCTTCGGATAATCGAAATTAAATTTAAAAATTGGTTTCATTCTATATTAAAAATCAATATTGTTATACGGCCATATTCTAAAAATTAAATTATCACACACCAGTTTGCTTCAATCGAGATTTATTTATCCCGAAAATTTAATACAGATATTATGTCATATGAAATGAATATCGCGATTTACTAATACCCTATAATACTAATATATAAATAATTAATTAGATTTACGTGCACATATTCAATTCTTCAGATTTTCTAGCAGTGTATCAGTACATCAATCGACTCTATATCTATTTTAGAAAATCCAAAAATTTGTATTCTTCCAATAAGAAAGAATAAACAAATCTCTTAAAAGCGATTATATGGTATGATAAGAAAATATTTAGAAATTGAAATACATTTTGTTTTTTTTTTTTAAATAATCACTTATTTTCTATCAGATATTTTAGTATATACCTCCACTATATATAACTTGTTGCTAAATCCATTAAAATAAAAGTGAACAAAATAAAAATAAAATAAAATAAGAATACATCCTATTAGGTGTCAATCAGTTTCAATATCTTTATAACAATCAAAAGTATTCCTAATTTGCATGCAATAAAATTTTATTAGGCTTTTTAGTCCACGCGTCAATTTAGAATTGATCATTAGTCATCGATTACCATAATTTATTTAATTCTCTTTGATGTGCGGTTTTAAATCTAGATAAAATTTGTTTTTAGTTGTTTTTTTTTATTCTTTAATTTGTTTTATGTTTTCTTTGTGATTGTAATGTATACATATTAGGTATTATATTCTTATCAGAAATTTGATCAATTTTTGTTTTAGATCCATAAAAAAAAATACGTTTTAGACGAGGAATTGAAGTATTTTTGAAAATTTTTTAATAAAATCGATAACACAATCTTAACACTTCGAATATAAGATGATATAATTTTAAAAGAAATATCTGAGTACCATAGGATGGTAAATAAATGCGAAAAAAGTACACTAATGATTTAAATATTTTCTTCATTCTGATATGTTTCATTAAAAATTTCCAATTACCGAAATGTTTGACGAAAAGAATTTGAAGCTGAATTAGATTAACAAAGATCTGAAAAAAAATCATTCGTTCCTTCAAATTACTGAATATTTTTCGTTGTTGAAAGCAAGCAGCAGAATCATTAATTTTATTTAGCTTACCTTTACATATACTTATGTAATTATCTCAAAAGCGTTATAGTTAAATTAGAATTTTAATATCTTTGGTATACCGACGTATGTACCCCCTAGCCTTAAGGTATATTCAGAATAATATGAAAATAAAAACTGGAAAATTAATTTAAACTCACTTCTGGTATATGGTAATAAATCAATTTTTCAAGAATTTTAAAATTATACATTTACGAACCGTTTATTGAAATTTAATTATAAACGAATATGCGAACAGATATTTTTTGAATGTTGAGTAAGTCTAACAATTTTTGTTCAGTATTATAAGTATAGTAACTGATGGTAATGGAACACTACGACGGGAGATGAATTCTGATTATTAATTATCATGATATTTTGAAGCGAATAATTAAAAGTATAATGAAACGGTGAATTTTTTTCCAAGAAAACTATGTTTTAATTAGTGGACATTTATTTTTCATTGATAATTTTTTTGTTTTTCAAATTAAAAATGTAAAACACCGCAATAATGATTTACGAGTGTAGCAAAATTAAAACTGTTTATCATTCTCTGTACACATTAAACGAAAATGAACACTTTATATATTTCTAATCATATAAATTTAGTACATGTAAACGTATGTAAAGTACTCGTGGTATGTGCGGAATATTGGCAAACTATGTGTACTTATAAAAAACATATAAAATTAGATACGTTTAGCACGCGTCACACACCTCTCCACAACATCGCGTATATTAAAAATTAAATACACAGCTATCTAAAATGCAATTGGACTTTACATATATATATATGTATACGTGAGTATATATTATACGTATATGTACATATAAAGTTCTTTGGATTCAGATGTTTTTTTATGTCATTGATTGTGTAAACTTTCCATTCGATTTCAATTCGAAAAGTTAATTAATTACAGCAATATTTAATTATCATTTAAAAATTGTGTACAATTGTACGTTAGATTTATATAAAATCAAATTTTTTTTTTTGCTATTTTACCTTTTAAAAAACAGGTTCAACATTTTCCTTATTATTATATTGCTATTTTTTTATTTTATTTTTTGCAAATTTGTATTTAAATGTCCGCATGTAGGTATGTAACACATAAACATACATTTATAAACATTTTTGTATGTACCGCGATTATATACTTGTATATATATGTATGTAGACTTTCCTAATGTATGTAATTTAACATTGTTCTAATTTTTTGTATTCCTTTTAAATGATCATTTTTTAAATTTTTATCTGTTGCTAAACTTGTTGTTGAAAGTAATTAAAAAATTTTATTTTATTTTTATAATTAATGTATGTAATTTAAAAACAGCATATAGTGAAAAAAAAGAGGTGACATGTTACATATGTAATTAGTATTATTGTAGTGTAATACACCAAAGTGAAATCTTAATCAAATATACAAATGTATATCAGAGAAATCATGTATTCATGATTATAGATATATAATATATATTTAAGAGAAGGTACATTTATATATTGGTATCGGGATAATATAAACATTGAATAACTTTCTAAATAAGTTTATATATTGTACATTTTGATCGTATACAGTTTCCTTTCGTAAATTGCCAATAATTTATGAATTTTGCGGTGTCAGAATTTGAATATCGATGAACTAAAATTCAGACTTTTTTTATATATTTCAAATATTTTCTGTGACATTTTTCTGCACGTTACATGATCTTAAATATTTATAGATCTTAAATTCAAAATTTAAATTTAAAAATTTTATTTCAATATCTTCCAAATAGATACAAGTTATTGAAGATGTATAGTGTTTTCATATTTGTAATAGTACAACAACTTATTATAAAACAAGTTTGGAACACCATGTGAATCAAGCGTAAAATTATAGTTTTGATCGGAATTTAAAATATACAAATTCAAACATTTTCAAATAATAAAATTTGAATTTATTTAATTCCGTTTAAGTATGAATCACTTTAAATTAATTGAATTATCGAAAGATAAAATAATTCAAAAAATTTAATTAAATGTTTTTTTTTCTATTTATCTTGATTATTGTTTTTTTTTCCATTTCCTTAAAAATATTTATTTATTTTATTTCAATTCAAAAAACCAAAATAAAATTGACATAATCTTAAAAACAATACCAAAATTAATAGTTGACGCAATAGTGTATCGTAATATATACATATAGATCAATAGAGTTATTTATGTACCTATACCTAATGAATTTAATCTATATATACATACACATACTATGTGACACTTTTATAAAGATTATAAACCATAAAAATATTAAATATTGAACAATAAACTTAATCAAAATATTATTAGAATTACCAAAATTTATTACTCGTATTATATCTATATACGTATCTATATATCTACATACACACACTCGAGCATATGTTGAGTTAGATGTATGTAATAACATTTTATTTTGATTTGTACGATTGCAAAACTATACACAAATACGAATACATTTATGTATATACGATCGTATCGCAATACATACACTCATATATTTAAATATAGTAATCAGAATTTTATTGTACAAACAAACATTACAATTTATAATAATTCCACTCATATAAATACGCCATACCATTCTGAAAAATCTGACATTTAATTGAATATTTTATAAAGACTTTTACATCTATATAATCATATATTACTAAATACTAATACATGTACACCTATAGATATATTATATGTATATTCGTATATTATATTTATATGTATATGTATCAAGTAAGTATATTATATTATATGTTTATTCTATCAAATAGTTGGAAAATGAATTTTTTCTTTTTATTTTTATTCTACAATTTATTACTATGTATTACCATTATTATTATTGTAATTGTGTGAGTAGGATAGGATAGTACTTTTATGTACGTGTAATAATGAAAATCGAAATGCATATACCTATGATACAGTAATTCTATGTGTAAATTTAATCAACATTTGAAATGCTTCAATGGTTGTTTGGAGGTTGGTTAGCCGTATAGTAGACTAATGATTAAGACAAAATAAAAATAAAAATTAAACTTATATATGTACATCTTTATCGATACATTTTAACATTCAGATATATGTAATGTGAAAATACACGTATATATATAAGAATATTAAATTCCAATAATATGGTGATGATATAGCGCATTATTGGTATTATACATTTCAAATCAAATACATTTTATAATCCATTTTATATCTTAATAAGAAAAAAATATCTTCTTTTTTTTTCAATTTTCATTAATAAGATGGTAGATACACGTTATAGCTATGCACTTGTGTACAATTTACTCGTACACATAGACGTAATTTATTTTATTTTACTTTTCATTTACACACATTATATAGCACAACAATAAATATAAATTTTATTTTATGTAATGATGCGAAACGTATACATCTATGCAGATATAGTATAATTTAATTTTGAAAAATAAAAAACAACTTACATCAGATGTAAAAAATCACGTCGATTACGCACTATAATATATACGGATGATGATCCGGTCGATAATTTATTCATAAATATTCTTGTATAGATTGCAATTATATATGTATTATGTATCTGCGATAGTGATGTGTTGTTGATTATTTTTTTTAGTCCAGTTTGATGAACACTATTTTATAATCCACTTTTGTTAATAAATAATACAGAATTTTTTAAATGTTCAGTTTCTTCATTCCTTCTATAATCATTCGATATGTGTATAAATGTATATTATTTTTTTGTACAATTTTCTTACTTGAAATTTAATCAGAAGAACTAAAACTTATCCTCTTTTAATTTTCGAGTTTGTTTTCATTCTATGTTGTGTAGGTAATATAGAAAATATAATTTCAATTTCAAATATTCCACAATAATTACATTTCATATTTATAGGAAATAACAAAATATAATTTTAATCAATGTAATTGATTTTTCGTACCTAGTTACATATACATATCAGTCACTTCCAAATTTGAATAAAAAATCAATTAATCACCCAATTAAACTGATGCTTATCTAGTTGTTATGGAGATCGAAATACATTGAATAAATTCCATTATTTATGTGTTTATCGAATATCATAAATCAAAATTAATTTATTTTTTTTATTATATTAATCACTATTCTTCTTATGTACTTTCAATTTCGTAATCCTTTTGCTTGTAATTTTTTTTAAATTAATTTTTCTTTTCCTATAGCTATCCTACAAAACATTCAAAAAACTCTTAGTTATCGAAACATATGTTTATCCTTAATGAATTCATTCTAAATTATTTTTAAACAAATTAAAGTAATTGATTATTTACTTTGTTAATAAATTTAATTTACAAAAAAAAAAAAAAAAAAGCACAAAAAAAAATTAAATATTTACAAGATACGAAAAAATTAACGCGACTGCGCATTTTCAAAGTTTCAACAAGACTAATATAATAAGTTTAAAAAATTTTATAATGCCAAGCCTCTCTGTTAAAAGAATCTTACTTGATTTAGTATGAACGTATGAAGCTATATGAAGTCAAATCAACACATTATAACACAAAAACAACATCAGACTAAACGGAAAAACTTTTTAAAAAAATAAATAAATATAATACAAAAAGTTAACTTTATCATCGAACGTCTTTACGTGTGCGCTTGTATGCATCCATATTATGCTGTTACCTTTAATCATACCTGGTTGACTGTATATTTCTGTATGATTATGGAAGAGTATGTAAAGCTGTATACAGGTATACATTCGATACCGGTATTTATTTTATATGTATCAACTATCAATGGTGAATCGAAGCCCGTATGTACTGTATAGAAAATATGGTTAACATTATAAAAAGGTGTAATATAGATACACCATATACAATACATACATGCATGTAAATATGAATGGATTTCAATAGCCCGATTGAATGCGAGGAACAGAAAAAGGTGGAAGCATTTTCAGGATGTGAAAGCATGAAAAATGTAACTGGTTCTGGTCTAGGTGGACGTTCTTTCTTACTTATATTATATACTATATATATTATGAATGTAAATATATACACGAAGTCAGTTGTTATATTATATACATTGATATCTGAAAATAAATTATAGGTAACTAAATAAATAAATGAATAAAGCCTTTTTTTTTCTCTATTTATTTTTTTGTTGGCGTCGTCATCATTTATAATGCCGGTGCGTGTTGAAACTCCTCCCAAAAAATTACCATTTTGCCAATTATAATAGAAATGGCTGTTAAACCAATCAGAAATCATAATAATCAAGTTTGTGGGTTTGTTCATAACATAATTTACAGGTAAAAATATATTACAACAAACTCAATACATATATGTATATATATAATATATGAATGGATATTCATATATTGTTTTGCAATATCCACACAATATTTGTATAGCTTACAACATTTTTCACATATACAACAGGTATAGAAAAAAAAAGTAATTTTCCAAATACCGCTGGTATGTTATGATAACAAATTAACTCGATTCATGTTTATATACGTTTGGTGTATCCACATTAATTTCTTATCGGATGATAGATAAATATGCACTTGTATAATGTAAAATACTCAACACATATAAGTAAGTATACATAGTTTATCTGGCACATATGTCATGTATTTATTGTAATACTGTATACTGTGTACTCATTTTAATTCTTATGTATTTTATATTTAATATCTTTTCATTATTTGTTTTTGCATATACCAGCAGTTAACATGATGTATGAGAAAAGGCGTGTCACCATCCGACAAGAATACATATTTTTAATTTTTTGACTTTTTCATTGAATTAAATTCAGTAAGTAGTCTTCGTACTAATCTATTTATGTAAGTTATACGTTATACTTTTTGGTATTATGATACAGGAAAATTTTATTTGATTTTCTTTTTATTATTGTATTCTTCATTTATTATTATTTTGTTGTTGTTTCCTTTTGATATTATCGTACACCTGTTGTATGAATTTCGTATCATATATGTATATAGGTACTAACCTACCTCTAACTATGACTTGATATTCGATAATATAAATGAGAAGTTGGTAGGTAATTAACTCAATTTGACGCAAATAAAACTAGAACATATAGGTATCTCCTTATACTAGTAAACATGTACAGATACTTTTTAATTATTCCTTTTTATTTCACAAAATACATAAAATGTTCACCATTCATTCAGAATATACTCAGCCATTGCGATTGCATGAATTTATAATTGCTGCACTGCACTGATCATTTAATGTGTTATGTCTATCAGTTTTATTTCATAAATGAATTTATATTTATATTTTATACATATTATTACATAGTATACATGTTTGTATACAGTTAAATGTAATTTCAAATTATATAAATTTGAAATTGGTTTGGTATATATTTTGCACTAAAATAACGACAAATCTATAACTAAAATCGCATTTTTAATC
This sequence comes from Villa cingulata, assembly GCA_951394055.1. NCBI lineage: Eukaryota > Metazoa > Arthropoda > Insecta > Diptera > Bombyliidae > Villa > Villa cingulata. Next base: position 52,141,539 of record OX596018.1, read on the forward strand.
ATGATGATGACTTCTCTTTTATACAAATCAAAAAATGTAATCCTTTTTTTATATTTTTTTTTCGTTTGTTTTATTATACATTTTCCTTTTCTTCTCTTTATAATCTTGTTTATAAGATGAATTTATTTTTTTTTACATTTTTTCATTCTGATATTCTGATGTTATATTTAAAAAGAAAAATGAAAAAAAAACATAAAGATATCCATAAATTTCAATTAACCCTCTAAATGGCATCAATTTTATTGGAGCATATTTATAACCGTTGAAGTTGAAATTAATTCCACCATGCTGTGTATCGTGTATCATTGGATTTTACCTTAACTTTTCTTATGTTATTATGTATAGGTACATTATATTCGAACATACTATTTATAATGTACATGAAACATGAGTATATAGTGAGTGTGTATATCAACATTGTGTATACATAAATGTATTATTATTTTTTGTAATTCATAAGTGCAATGCAATATATATACAGTATGACCTCTTTAATCCGAACCTCGTTAATCCGAATTACCCAGTAATCCGAACCGATTTTTGTGATATACGTAAGCATTCTGTAATCCGAATTTTTGCTCCCTAGTACTCTAAAATCCGGATTACGTTCATTAGGTATGCGTACAATAAAAGAAAATTACGAATGTGAATAGTTACAGTAAATTAAAAGTACCGTAATTCTGTCTGGCTTTGTTTTGTTATTGTTTTTGCATTGTTTTGTTCTGTATTTTTTCGTGCAAAATTGCATATTAAACACTTCATTCATTCAATTTTTGTTCAAAGAGTAACATATTTGTTTAGAATTTAAGATTTAAATAAGATTTTTGTGATTTTTGTATGATGGCTAGCAATATAAAAAAAAGGTTACATAAGACTTTAAGTATTGAAGAAAAATGCAAGATATTGGATAAACTTGCACAGGGATATAGTGGGAAGGCTCTGGCCGCTGAATATAAAATAGGCACATCAACAGTATCCGATTTGCGGAAACATGAGAAGAAAATAAGAAAGTAAGAGTTACATTTTAATTTATAAGTATGAATAATTTTCAAATGATGTTCATTATTTTTTTTTAGTTTTGTATCAAACAGTATATCTGTGCCATTAAAAAGAAAAAATATGCGAAGTGGTGAATATCCTGAGATGGAAGAAAAATTAAAAAAGTGGTTTTGCAAACAAAGAGAAAAGAATATTCCGATTTCGAAACAAATTTTGTGTGAAAAAGCAAAACAAATTCACTCAGAGATGTTTGGCGATACAAAAAGTTTCGAGGCAAGTAATGGCTGGTACCAAAAATTTAAATCACGGTCTAGTCTTCGAACATTGAAAATTTGTGGAGAAAGTTTATCATGTGCAACGAATACTGTTAAACCCTTTATTGAGAAATTGAAGCAAATTATGAAAGAAAGAGACTTATCAAGAGATCAAATATACAATGCTGATGAATCAGCCCTGTTTTGGAAAATGCTTCCTGACAGAACGATCGTCCGTATGGAAGAAAACCGAGCTCCTGGAAGAAAATCATGTAAAGAAAGGATAACTTTTCTTCTTTGTGCCAATGCAAGTGGAAGACATAAACTCAAACCAGCAATTGTAGGAAAATCTCGTAATCCTAGAGCTTTCAAGAACGTGAATTTACCAATCAATTATTATTCATCAAAAAATGCATGGATGACATCTAAAATTTTTGAAGATTGGTTCCATCAAACGTTCGTTCCGAAGGTATAATATGTACAATTACTTATTACAATTGTTATGTTTAAAACATTTCTTTATTTGAAGGTAACGCGTTTTCTAAAAGACCGTCAGTTGCCTCTCAAAGCGCTTCTTTTATTAGACAATGCTTGCTGTCACTCCAGAGAAGAAAAATTAGTCGCAGGTGACATTAGAGTGTTATTCCTTCCTCCTAATACAACAGCAATTATACAGCCCATGGACCAAAATCCAATTCGTATAACAAAGATGTTATACAAAAAAAGTCTTTTGTCACACATTGTAGCTCTAACAGACAATGATATGGGAAATGTATTGAAAAATTTAACATTGAAAGATGCTGTATTGTTCTTGGTAAATGCGTGGAACAATGTTGAAAATAAAATCTTGGTAAATGCTTGGGATAAACTGATGGAAACTTGGGAATCAGAAGATAACATTCCATTGTCTAAGATAAAAGATCAATTAGAAATTGAGAAATATAATTTAGATACGATAAAAAACATGGAAGAACTTCTGTCCTCAATTGCCTTAGAAAACAGCGAATTAAATTTAAATGCATGGATTGACGAAAATGACATCATGGAATCTGAAGATGAAACTTCGAATACAGACGAATCTGAAAGTCTTCAAATGGATGAAAATGAAAGACCTAAAATAAAACATACAGATGTCATCAAAAGTTTGAATTGTTGTTTGCAGTGGGCTGGAGAAAATGAACTTCCGCTCCAACAAATTTCAGCATTGCAAGAAATGCGTGAACATGCTGTGCAGCTGGCTAAAAATCAGAAAATGAAACAATCTGTAATTACAGAATTTTTCACATAATTTAATGCCATATTAATGAAATGTATATAAACATGATGTATTGATAAAGAATAAATAGTTTTTAAAAAAATAATGGTGTTTCAGACTATTAAACTTAGGTTCCCAGTAATCCGGATAATCGATAATCCGGATTTGGTCGTGCATTAATTAGTCCGAATTAAAGAGGTTATACTGTATATATAAACGTATATGTATATGTACGAGCAATACGCTGTATAGTATGTGCATATACATATATAGTATACAACAATAATATAATAATAATAATAAAAGCAATCAAATTACATACACATTCATGTATAAAAATGCAATAATACTTTATTTTGATTAACGTGAAAATTAGACACTTTTTATATGAAATGTTGAACGAGATCGATTTTTATTAAAAATTTATACATATCTATACTATATCTACATATACATATGTAAATACAGGACATAATATGAATAACGTAATATTCAAAAATGAAATTAATTTGTTTTTACTTTGATATATTATTCATGTGCATATTACATATATCTTATAGAATTTGGTATAATATAATTGAAAAAATAAACAATTTCTATATTTATATATATACATATAATATGTATATTATACATGCGAGTATGTAATATACATATACATTTAGGTATAAGAAAGATCATATTATATTATTTCCTGTTACGATTATTGAGAATATTAATTTTTTTGATTTATACGAGTGTGCCAATACGCACCTTATGGATTTTCTGCATCAATTTGTCCACATAATTTTATACAATGATGGTAAAATACATGTAAAAAGAACACATATAGACGCGTATACATACGTGTATATTATTCAATTTTAATTGGATTTCAAAAGAGCGCCAGATTATTTTCATTTTTATTTATTTATATACATATTTAAAATGATATATGTATACATAAAATGCATAAGGTATATATATATGTTATCATATATGCATATAAACATGTATACATTATATAACAAATGTACAAAATGTGTATATATATATATGCATAATATAAAATATAATTTCATTTCGAAATTTATTTGTTTATACATATAATATAAATAATAATTGATTGTATTGCTTTAAGATAAAGTTAATAGGTTCTAAAATTATTCAATTATATTTATAAATACATATATAAATACAAATCTGCAAACTAAAAAACAAAAACATAAAAAAATTATATATATATAACTTGAGGACGTACATACATTCATAAAATTGTAATAAGAAAATCTTATAACAAAAAGAAAACGTGTAGACGTGTAGATTGAAAAAAAAAAAAGAATAGAAAGGAATGAAAACAAAAATGAAAATTATTTAATTTACAATAAAAGCTGTAACTGTTAGTTTATATATAAAAATGTCTGCATATTTGTAGTCATATACGTTTATTAAATATATGATGTTTGAAATGATTGAAATAATTTGAAAAATTAAAGTTTCTGGTGCTTATATTTTAATTAATTAAATACACACACATTCTTGAATTAATTTGAGAAATGTAAAATGGAAATCACTAAAATCTGTTTTAACTTTCAAAATGATATTCAATAATCAGTAAAAATTGTTAAAAACATGTTTGAATTGTTACATTTTTTTCAATGACCTATATGTATAATGTATATGTACTTCACAATCACAAAATAACAAACCATATTGTATGCTGTTACTATAGCAAATTTCATTACAACTATCATCATAATTATCATCTTTCTTGTATAGGTTTATCAACAATTGGCAACATTTCTCTATCACACTTGTATACATGTACTTAACAGCATTCATAAAACTATTGATGTTCAAGAATTTATTTTTTTTACAATACCAAATTGATCCTTTTTGAATTGCAAACAGTAATATAAATTTTACTAAAATTTTATACCGACTAGGGCTAAATCTGAGTCTCACATAAATCCACAAAAATTAAATTCGATATTATTTAATACGAGTATTATTAATTTCAAACTTCCAAAAATGATTGGATCTAATTCGATCCTTTGTAAACCGCTATCCAACATCTATATATTATACAATATAACATTACATAATTTTTTTAACGTAAAATTATATTTGCTTTTCGGTAAAATTGAACCTTCTAATTAAGTTGTATATGTAGTTCGATGCACTATAGTATTATGTAGACATATTATGTCTACATTTAAAAAAAATTTTACTATACAAATACTATACATATATTCGTGTATGTAATATTGATATCTTTCAAAAGAAAAAGAATCAAAACATAAAAATAAAAACTAGAAAATTGCCATCAAATGATTTAGTATCAAAAAATACAATGATACAAGCGATCTTTTATATTTCATCTTGAATTATTTTTTTTTAGAAGATATCATCGGTATAATTTTCTAAAAATTTTCGTCGATTTCATTGAAAAATGAATGATGTGTACATTTCAATCGTATGAGTATAGGTGTCACATTCATTGTATACACATAGTAACTCTGCAACGTACATACATGCATGTAAGTATAAGAAAAATTTACGATGTTATAAAAAGATATGAATGAATGGATAAATGAATGGATATAACAGATAATTTTATAATTGGTCACCAAAATTGGATATGATGCATAAACATGCATGAGTAGAATTTATATACTCTATAGAATCATCATTAAGTCTAATTGACGGCTTCCGGCATACTTTCGTGAAGTGAGCTAATCATTATATTTAATAATTATTATCCCTTCAATTAGGCGCATACATTATAAAAAAGCCACCACTACAAGCATTGTAATATAGAAAAATGAAATCAAAAAATAAAAAAATTTAAAAAGAAAAAATTAAATAAAGATAAACAAAAGTCCATAGAATAATTTTTTGTTGTTGTTCAAAATGAAAATCTCATGGTTCGTGTCCTTTATTTCTAGCTCAGTGTTTATTTCATGTTTATACAAATTAATACAAAAACAACAACACAAAAATGAACGGCTAATTGTATAATACTCCTTCGAACATCATTAATTTGATATAGAATCCGATGAAATTATATATATAAATAGAAAATAAGATAGAAAAAAATCCAGCGAAACTTATAATTGGATTTAATTTAAGCTATAGTTATGAAAAATGATCACACAAATAAAATTGTACATGCATTCATTGATATTATATGCTCGGTAATGGATATAACATACATTCAAATTGGACTACTAATAATACTTGGATCGGATATACAATATATTTTGAACAAAATTAAAAAATTATATACTAAAATAAACTGCATAAATGCAGATACACATTATATTCATGTAAGATAAAATAAAGCGAGCATATATGAATGTATACGGATAACTGAAAATTGTAACAAATTCAAATCCATTATTGTTATTTTATTATATCCTTTATTTCGTGGAAATAATATTATTTGTATGCGTGTATATGGAGGTACTTATCAAATTATAAAGGGATCTTTTCACTTACCATAATATTAGTAACTTTCAGATTAAAATCCAACAGTTCATATGTTATGGAATATGACTTTTTATATAGCAGCAGTATAGGTATATGCATATAAATATAATACATAAATTCGTTTTAAATTAACGTTAATTTTTGTCACCTATTTAGGATAATTATGCAACGAAAATTACAAAAATATCAAATTTATCAAAAAATTATTTTTCTGTCCATGTCTGCCTATTACTATATATAATTATAATTGAATTACACTATAATAGCAATTTGCCATTATCATCGTTTCATATCATAAAAACAAAACGAAAATTATACAAAAAGGTCCCTTGCAAACTGATATTTTCTGTAGGACTCCCTTATATATATATACATGAAGTATTCTGATCTTTTATTTTATAAATTTATATTGTGAAGACTTTTGTATCGAAAATTTTAGACTTTTGTTCTTCAGTTCGAACGAAATTGACTGTTCTCGTACATGTAATATTTTTTTCTATATGTATATTATGTGTAAGTGAATCAATATTTTAAATTTTTAATTTTATTCATCGATACAAAATCATTATAAACCAATATCAATTACGATCTGATGAAATTTTATTGAATTATCAGGTTCATTTTACGTCTATCTATCTGTACACGTACATTTTGAGAAAGATATTGCAAATATATTTTTCAAAAAATAATATTGGTATAACAAACATTTTGGTATACTTACATATTTACGTATGTATGTATGTATATAGCTACACAAAAAATCAAATTAAATAAATATATATCTGAATTTTATAGATTATCTATATGCATCATAGTGTCTATATATAAATAATGTATAACCATGTATAACGAAGAAAATTTAAAGATATTATCTTAAAACTTGTTGAATGTAGCTAACTATATGAAAAAGATACATGATTGGTCGATATATTATAGATTTCGATTTGATTCCAGCCCACGACATAAGAGCAGCGAAATGTTTTTATTTAACTTTAATTCTTATTTATTTATTTATTTTCTTACTTTTTTTTTCTCAAATTTAATAACAAAAGCATTATTGATGAGTATAACATTTCGATAATGATTGTGATGATCATGATGATACGATTTGTTCATTGTATACTCGTGTACACATGTATATATAATATGTCATTATACAATCATAAATTTGATCATAATTTCTTCAAATTCTTTTTTTATTTTTTTTTTAATTTTTTATTTTATTGTATGAAAGAAAATTATTTTCCTTGTAGTAAATTCTATAATAATCATAAAAAAATGTATGAAAAATAAATTATTACTACATACACCAGATTAGCACTGAAAATTACATATGAAATTGCTTACATTTTACACTATAAAAAGTATAGATGGTCTGTATGTATTTACCATTAATAATAATGATGATAATAACAGAGGCCAAAGTGTTCTAAATGTAAGGATTTTATATGTCTATCGTATGCAGATGATTAAGATGTTTATAAATAAAATAATAATTTAATAATTATGTATTCGTATCAGTGGCGGATTTTCCGATTAAGTTTAAAAATAAAAATTCAAAAATGAGTACACATTATGTGTGAAATACTACTCGTATTATCGTAACGTATACTTTAATATGGTATAATATATTAAGGTCAATGACCTCCTCTGCTTCAGAATATGTATAGAGTATAGAGCAGATAAAGTATAAAAAAGTTGTTAGTTAATTTTTTGTGATTGTCATGTACAAAATTCGAATTCTATGTAATATTGGGAGCAAAAATCAACTTTTTCTCAAGAATGAAAATACGAGTACCCATGATGTGTAGAACACTATCTAGTCATAGCGTGTATACAATAGCATATAAGTTTTATTTATTCATCCTGTTGATATGGATTTACTGTTGGATTCATCTACTTGCGCCTATATTATCTATATGCTATAAATTCATTTATAGTTCGAATAATTTTAAGATTATTGACAAAAATAACGTTTCATTTAATATATAGTTGAAAATAAAAAAATTTCCCGAAACTCATTTCTGTTACAATTTTTGGCTAATTTTTTTTAATTTGGAAATTTTATAAATTTACACGTATAGTCATGTATAGTGTTATTATCATCTTCGACAAAACATTCGCATTTCATAGAATCAGAGTATAAACATTACGAGAAATTATGTAAGAGGGATAGGCTGATTTAAAATGAATCAAGATGTTTTATACTCGTTATCATTTTACAGAAAATTATACATTCTGAATCTCTGTCACTGTCATTTTATACTTTAAAAATTTGTCATAAAATAATTATTATCGTTGTATCAGAATATTTCATGTTATTCAGCCAGGAAATTTATTTTGAAAAATAAAAAAGATTTTAATGTTATTTTAAATAATATTTTTAATTTTTTTATTTTTATTTAGACACTTCTTTATTTTGAATTAAAAAAAAAATCATTATACAGTGTAATATATGTAAGCTAGGTGTAATGGTATAATTTAATGAAAAATAATGAAACAAATAAGTACTATAGATAACTACCAACATACTTAATTGATGGATAATATCATTTTAATAACATACTATAGATACATGAATGCGCTTTGTAGTAAAGTGTGTAACTGGAAATGCGTATAGTAATTACATCGATAAGCTATCCTATAAGCACAAATTACCTATTACATTATTATACCTACATATATATGTCAGTATATGTATATAAGTATGTATAGGTACATATAATTTGTCGCGAATGTCATTAAAAACACTTATTCATAATAGTACCTAGGTACCTAATTGCTAATAGAAATAGGTATCTTTTTTTTAATTTGAACGTATTTCATGCGTTACTAGATTTAAATTCGATAATAAAAATATAAATAATGAAATATATAGAAAATTATATACAAAAATACACTATATTTATACATCTATATACTTTTACAAATTTACATCTATACTTTTGTGTATAATATGTGTACAGTGTACACATTCATTAAGTTCATTTTATTTAAAATAAAATCTATACAGAAAATGAGATAAAAATATAATTTTTTTTTTTTAAAAAGTCATAGAATTATGTGTATAATGGTTACAATGTAATTATACACATTAAAAAATATTTTGTATAGACACCTACACTATATACCTATATAGATACACTATATACACCGGAGTATATTATACTGAAATTAATTCGTGTAATTTCAAATGTATTATTACATTTATATTGTATTCAATAATTTTTTTCTATTATGTATGTATTATATATATATGTATTTTAAGGATTTCTGTTATTTAAAAAATATTATCACATAAAAAAAAATTTATGTGACTATTTTTTGTAACTACATATACCTAAAATACATGTCTATTGAGCAGAGTAGAGTTTATGAAAATTTGAAATTTAATTCATTCATTTCCGAATGTAATATAAATACAGTGGCATACATTCTAAATGTATACTCGTATAATAGAATCTATTTGCATTCACCATTACTATCATCAAATATTTTGGACTTTCTTTTAAACAAACAAAAAAATACTGAAAGAAAATAAAACGAGAAAAAATTTATATTAAATGATACTCGTATACTTATTACATAAATGTAGACAGCAGTATAAGTATATACGAGTATGGGTCATTAAATGATTTTTGTGCTAGATATGCACTAAAGTCTAGTATACCTATTTAATTTTTCAAAAATTATTTAACAAAAAAATTAGTGCTTCTCTGATTTTTTTCCTTTTAGATTTTCGAAATTTTTTTCTACAGCAATTTAGATACAAAATGAATATATGTATGCGTTATACTATATGTAATAAAGGTACTTTTTGTTCATACCATAAGACTAGTTACGGCTATCTTTATAAAATCAAATTCTAAAATAAATTTTTATTTTTACATCGTTTTTAGTTTTTGGTAAAAAATTTACATATGTATTTAGTAATATACTAATGAGTATCATTATTCACGCCACACAAAAAATTAAAAATCTTAGATGATTAATGTTGGTATATATATATAAATAATACACATACAGTAGCAAATGTAAATTTAAATTTATTCAGTTTTAATACAATTTAATTTAATTCAACAACAACAAAAACAGCCACAACAAAATTACAGATACATATACACACACACATTATTAGTATAATACTCGGGTATATGTAAAAATTTAAAAATAATGAATAACTTTTGATTGAAGCCAAAAACAAAATGATATTTTATACCTACATGCTTACATTTATGATGGATTTAATTTTAAAGGATGATAATAATCGTATGATCATGATGATCACGATGATAAATATACATATATATTTATATAAATAAATTTATTGATAAGTATCTACATGTTTGTACGCACTGTATCGTATATATGTGTATGAATTTATCTTGCGTTAATTTGCAGTAAATGAAATTAGGTTTAAGTTTTATTTCATCTATAGGAAGAAATACATACATATACTTATTTACACACATATACTCTTACACATATCCACTAACATACACATACGAGCGTGTGTAGGCATAAATTATATATAAAAATGATTTATAAAAATTTAATTGTTTGTTATTTGTATCTTTAATTACAAAAATTTATTCAAAACAAAAAAACCAAAAATGTTTATTAAAACAAAATTTGTTTGTTGTTTATACACAAAAACAGTTTAGAAGCAGAAAAAAAAATCTAACTCATATATACAAAATACATGTACATACATAATATTATTTTAATAAAAATACCATAAAATTTAAGTAATATCATGTACATATATTTTAATCAAAATGTAATTACATTTAAAACGTATACTGTATAATGCGTGTATGTACCTACAATTTTTTTTCATTATATTTTCAATTTTTTACGATAATTTGATTTTGTAAAAGTTGACCTACTAAACCATGAAAATTATCAGGACCATAAAATTATGTTTTTATATTTAGTTAAATTTTTTATTTTTTTTTTTTTTTAAATTAAATATAAAACTACAAATTTTTATCTTTTTGTTGATTTGAAATAAATAATATAATTTATATTTTTATTTTTTTTAATTTTTTTGTATATAACATTCACATACTTGTCTATTAATATTCATGCATTTGAGTGTATAGATTATGTTATGTTAGGAATGTTAATAATTATATACAATTAAAATTATTATCGTTGATTTGTATTACCTAAATGATTTGAATTCTTGATAATAATTTAAATATAGAAAATATTGTATGTATTGTATATACAAAAACAACAAAAATAACATTTTAATTATATATTTAAAATAAATTCGTTTTTAATAACATTTTAATTCATTTTTTTTTTAATTCAACTATTTAAATGTTCATTTTTATTTTTAAATATATAAATGTTATGTATAATGTATATGGCTTTTTTTTTCAAATTTCCAAAGCTTTAACAATTTTTTTAATATAGGAACTGTTCTTATTATATTCCAAATTAAATATAAATTTATCCATTTTACAAGTTCAAATTCATGAAATTTTGTATGAAAACATTCAAAAATTACTACAAACTTTGAGTCTATTCGAACTATCCAATTGAAAATACAAATCAGAAGCTCTATATAATTTTCTCAAAATCCAAGAATTATTATAAATATTCATAAATTTCGATAAAGGCAAACAATAAAATTAATCAAAATAAACATAGGTATAGGTACATATAATATTTGAAAATCAATTAAAATTTTGAATTTATTTTACACAATTCAATACCTAACTATGACAATAAAATTTATTCGACACCTCGTTCACTCCCATTTTATTTATGAATTTTTAAAAAGATCATTTCGATGTCAAATTAAATCAACATTTTATAAAACGAAAAACAATATTTAAATTTATATGTATATGTAAAATTACTGTTATAAATATGTAATTAAAAATATATTGTTTTTTTTATTGTATTTTAATGAAGATAATTTCTTTGAATATTATATTTGTGACATATTTTTCTATAATAAACAAAATGTGATCAACCTCTGTTTATTTAGAAACTGTTTATTTTTTAATTAAATATTAATTTTAATTAAATATTGTTTTTTTTTTCTATTCATTTTTTTTAATTAAAAAATTAATTTCGAAAATTCCGTCTATATAAGTTTGTCCATTGAACAAAAATTTCATTCAAACATTTTCTCATTTCTTTTTAGAAAATTTTCATTACATGAATACGCCTCCTGTACTAAATGTTTCCTTTTTTACTTGTTATTGTCTCTTGTAGTTGTATTTGTTATTTTTCTGATAATTTTTTACAATTAAAAAGAAATAAAAAAAAATTGTTCACAGAAGAAAAATGAATTGAGGCGCCAACAATAAAAATTGACAAATCATTCCATGATGATGTTGCTAAAAAAAAAAATCTATTCGATTGAATATTTTCTAATACAATTTTCAATACAATATGCTTTGGATTATACAACCATACATCTGTATTATAAATATCTGATGGTTATATTTTTTCATTCAAAAAAAATTTCTATTCGTCATAGAGTTATTTTTAATTAAAAAACTTTAAAAACAAATCTTGTCTTGAATTATTGTCTGTTTTACAAGAACGAAAAATTTATACCAAAAAAAAAAAAGAAAACATAACAGTTGAATTTTGTTTTTAGCTTTTCAAAATCATGTTAATTAGATCATGATTTCATATAAAATGATTCGATAATCTTATATGATTTGATGAAAATTTGATTTTAATTTGATGTTCTTTGTATGTCATAACAGATTTTTATATATACCACACAGATTATACATATATATAGACTGGACTACGTAAAGTATCCAACCTTTTTATGTAAAGATAAATTAATTTGTATTTTCATTCATTTAGATGGAGATATGATCTATATGAAAATACACTTAAAATAGGTACACTAAAAGAAAAATGTGTATGGAAATACTAAAAGTATTGCCAATTGGATATGAAGATTTAGAGATTTTTTATATTTTTCGTAAATGTTTTTTCCATTTTCTATATGCGCTAAGTTCTCAATATACCTCGCGGTTTCAGTGCATTACATTTCCATCGTTGTTTCTGATTCGTATTTTTTTTTGTTTTTCAATCAAGAGAGAAAATCAATTTATTCTAAAAAGTAAATTGCGATGATGAAAATGAACTGCTACCAACCGCTACTACGATATGGTACTATACATATATAGAGGGAGAGCAATAATATAGCAAAATATCATTTCTTGTTATTTTCAATCGTCCTCCATTTAGAGTTTTTCGTCAGTTTTACACTGAGAGAGAAAATGATTTTTTTTTATTGATTAAAGTTATTAGATGATGAATTGAAAAAGTATCTTTCAATGAACTTACATTTTTATAAATTTGTAGTGTTAAATAGGTACAGAAAATTTTCTCTTTTTAAGCGGTAACACTGCGTTTTAATCGTGTACAACAAGAGATGATTTCGTGTAACTTTCAATATTAAATCCTTACAAATATGATGATGTGTAGGATGTAGTTGTAACTATCAACGAAAAGATTGCGAGTACATGTTCTTTTTTTCTTGATGAACATATACATATATACAACATGTTTATAATGTATTAATGTATACCAGATACATACATGAGCATTCACGAAATTTTTTTAATTTCGTTTAATCAAATCTATACAGAGAGTTATGTTTCTAATCAAATGTACATATAAAAGGTATAAGTTATTGTCTATCGCTTCCTGTGTTCAATAATTACCTTGTACGCAGATATGTACATATAGATAGGGCATATATGTAGGTAGGTACCCATAATAGCACATGCTTTCCCTATATTAATTTACAATATTAAATCAACATTATTTGATCAATTTTCATGGATGATACATTCATAATTATAAATTATTGATGTACAAAGGTACATTTATATATGTATATAATGTGTGCATAATAAATAAAAGCACATACATGATCGAACTTAAAAACCAATATTTATGTATATATAAATAAATAACATATGTAATATGTATGCATTTATAACATCCATATACTTGTACATATGTAAATATGTAACATTTCATTAAAAAATCATAGGTATAAAATAATCTTGTATGCGCTTGTTTATATATGTATCTGTATAAATAAAACCTTCTTAATTCATTCGAGACCCGGCAATCAACCGGCGTGATATGTATTTTATAAGTTTTTTTTTTCTTTTTTGTGTTTTGTTGTTCAACGTTAATGCATTTACATTTTTGTTCACTTTTTTGTTTTTTAAATCGATAATAAAAATAAAAAAACTAAAATAAAAAATCGAATAAACATAATTAAAAATTTTTGTATAAGGTTTTTAGTTGTTGTTTTTTTTCTGTTTCTTCTTAGCATTTTTTTTTTATTTTATTTTAAAAAGACCTCCTATAGTTAAGGAGGATAGAATATTATATAGTCTTTCTCTTAATTAAGGGATGAGTTTCAAAAAGGACCGACAAAATGAATTCAATAATAATATAATAATAATAATAATAATAATAACAATAATAATAGCGATAGTATAATAATATGTAGTTTGATGATCAATTAATAAATCATAGAAGACACTATTAATTTAAGAGGAAATAAGGTAATAATTTTATTTTAATATGTTTTTATTTATTGTAAATTCATGTATTTTACCTATAAGAACATACTTGAACAGTTAAATATACATACGAACTAATAATTATTTGATTAACTATATTATGATGTATGATTAGTTCTGGCTGGTATGGATACTTCTTGAGTAATGGATAGGATAGGTAAAATAATGAATAGATACTGTGCAAAAAAAAAAAAAATAAACTTTCAAATTCTTTTCATAAAACAAATAAACTATAAACTAAGTTAATTAAAAAAATATGATGTGTAATTATATGATATTAAGAACAAGAAAAAATATGATGATATGCTACTAATATGTACGTTCAAGCATATATGCATATATACATTTATTACCTTATCAGCATTAGTGAGAATTAAAAATATTTAGGGGAAGATAAGAATTTCTTGTATGTTCAGTCAGTTCAGTAGACATGATCCTTTTTACTGTTTTGTGTAATTAGATATTAAATTTAAAAATTAAATGTCACATTTTAATTTATTCATATCTCTTTTTCTTGTACTTTTCTTGTACAAGTTAGTTACTTTTGTTTTTTGTTTTTAATTCTAATGAAATCTTTATAAGAAAAATCTTATGTTATTAGGCGATAAAAATGATATTTTAAACGAATATGGATTAAACTAAGAAAGTAACTGAATGATGGCTAATTAAAATAATTAGTTTTTCAATGTTCTTATTTATATTTTTGATATCTGTTGATTTTTAAAATTTAAATTTATCAAAGACGGTAAACAAATGTAAACGACCATTATCTTTTGTGGTTTGTGGAACATA
Source organism: Villa cingulata (assembly GCA_951394055.1). NCBI lineage: Eukaryota > Metazoa > Arthropoda > Insecta > Diptera > Bombyliidae > Villa > Villa cingulata. The sequence goes on from OX596018.1 coordinate 52,156,901, forward strand.
AAACCAATTTTCAATCTACCTATTTTAATTTCAGGGCGACAAAAAATGAATTTCGTAAAATAAATTTAACATACTTTTAGGCTTCGAAGTAAGCTACATTTGCGTGCAAAAGTGCAGAAAATTAAATTAATAACTTTTACTTTTTACTACATTTTTGAATTTATTTTTGACAACAAACTCTAATCGTTAAGCATCGTTAAGTAATGAAGTTTCAGATACGGAAACTGAACACATTTCAAAAATTTTCACATTCTTTTCATTAATAAAATTTATAATAATTATTATTGCTACTAAATATCTAAATCTACTTAAGGATATTTTAAAAAAATAATCCAATTTTATTAATTTTTTTGAATTTTTTATTTTGATCGTAGAAACAGTAATCTTATAACTAAATTTATTTACATAAATTTTCTTTTTTTTTTTCTATAAACGTAGAGTATATATCTAAGTGTAATATCTAACATAAACACAAATATTAGACTGATAAACAATCGATTGTTTTATCCTTTTTTTGTTCAATGAATAAAACAGAAAATAAAACCCTAGATACATAACTAAGTAAATAATATATTTACAACTATGGCTTTTTTGGAGAAATATTTTTTAAGGTTTTTTTTTTCTTTTAATTTTTCTTTGTTCTTCTTTTATTGATTTTTTCTCATCAGTTTGTCGGCATTTATTTTTAAATTCAATGTTCATTCATATTATAATGAAGTAATAAATGGCGTTAAATCGGGAAATTTAAAATCGAAAACATTTGATGGACGTGATCTTGATATTCTAGATGGTGGTGGACTTAATCCTGGAATTGATGAAAATGGTGATGATGACGATGAACTACCTCCCTTCAAAATAAGACCACATTGTGAACTGCATACATCATCACGAAGTATTGCTTCTCGTGACCATTCTCTAGCTAATTGTGCACAGTCTGTAATTCTTAATGATGCACATTGAGGCTAAAGAAAAAAAAAACATAATTATAAAAATTATTAAATTAAATGTTTAGATTTCAAATAGTTGATATGTGGTGGCTAAAAACTTACTCCTTCCAATGTACAAACACAACTTGTACACGGTGATGGGAATGCTGATTCGCCTATTCTCACTTGTCTATTAGCTATTTGACAGCCTTGGATATTTTCTCTCCATGCACTCAAATCTATTTGTGGCATAGAATGGCAAGGAACTCGAGGATTTCTAATAAGTAGAAAAAAACAAAATTAATTCAAAATATATTTACCAAAATAAAACATTCTGACTTACAAGAAATTGCTAGGTAAATCGAATACAGCCCGCTGCATATCACCAGGAACTTCTAAATTTTCACAAATTATTTTTGCTAATGTTGTCTTCCTAATTTCAGCTAATTGATTTTCTGTAAATCTTATATCTGGATCACTGTTTTCAAACCTACATATCATGCATACAAAATATTGAAAAATAACAATATATTCAGAAAAGTAAATAAATATGAAAGGAAAATTATCATAATATTTTCTCATTTCATCTATACTCATATAAGATTATACTACGAGTATTAATCATATGCAATAATATATAATTATATACATACCAAAAACGATCACATTTCCTAAGCTGACGAAATTGTATACCAATTATGCAAGCTAATGTTGGCCCAACAAGACCACCTTGTAATGGTCTTTCTGTCATTGCACCCGGGAAAAGGTCAATATCATCAACAGTTGGATAAATTTTTTTGAAACGTGCTATCACTTCAGAAGGAATTTCTCTGCTTAAATCTTGCCATGTTTGTGCTCGTTTCAAATTACATAATGCACGATAGTTATTATATGATGGTACACCATGGTCTCGACCTTAAATAACAATCAGATATAAAATTAAAAAGAAAAAAAAAGAATAATACTTTAATTTAAATTTTTATTAGCTTTCTATGTTTAAAATATGCAAAACTATAAAAACGATCAATAAAAACAAATTCGAATAGATTAAAATTAAAATGAAAATCGAAATTTAGTTTTATTTTAAAGAAGTCAATCAGCGGCGCCGGTTTTAACATCTTGAGTACCCGGTGCACTTCTAAACTTTTCACCTTATGTGTTAGAACTTTAAAAAGAATTTTTTTTATTTTAACAGCACAAAATTCCAATTTCTGTGATTTTTTTAGCGATTTTTTTTAAGTAGGATTATAGACGCCTTTTCCTCAAATAAGTTTAGGTTCTCTGGTCGGCCTCTTTTTCAGAAACGAATGCAAGGACACATGAATATTTGTGTGAGGAATGGAGTAATAGAACATAATTAGGAATATCAGAAATAATAATTATTATTGAAACATATCCGTGAACTGATCTCGAACACAGATATATAAATACTAAATTGAAAAATAACAAAAAACCTATTAAAGAACCGGATATGCAAACAATGTGTTACCTCTTTGAATATTCAAAGCAATCAAATCAACTCCAGAGAATGGTATACGTCTGTCTTCGAATAAGTGATTTGTAACTTCTCCGGTTATGAACTGATCTAGAGATTCCATTGGTGTTGCAACTAAGCCACGCATAATTTCATCAAGTATTCCTGGCTTTAATTGTATACAAAATTTAATTTTTATTTAATTGAAATTAATAGATTGGAAAATTTTTTTTTTATTTTACCTGAACTAGAGCATCCATTCTAAAGAAACCATCACGTAGCAATAGAGGAGGATCGATTGGTTGATGATTAACACTCAGTCTTGGAATATGTGGTCTGAGTAGAGAATGACCGACTCGGAAAGCAGCTGCTGCAAATTCATTAAATATTGCCGGACTGCATGTTGGATTATAATCTTTGTAATATCCCTGTGACAAAAGTTTCAAACCGTATAAGTTGACTGCATTCCAACTTAAAATTCTCGGTAAAAATTCATTGTATGTGATGTATTGATTTTGGGCGATAACGATTCTCCTTGCATGTTCGTACAGTTGATCGCCGTTCCAATGCGGATTCACTCCACGTAAACCTTCAACGATACGATTGTGTTCTCTTAAGAAAATTGTGTGAACCGAAGTTAAGCCTGGCTGTTCAGAAGCTCTTCCATCTCCCGCTATGAAACACAAACCACTGCGGGATTTGCATTCTGGATGATGAGGACTTTGTGGTAAAAGTTCTTTGCCTTTGATTGGGTGTGTCGTTGAGTTTAATCTGCCAGAAAAACCTCTCAATTTATTTGATACACAACGATTTTCACCATATATCTGAGATCCGTCCAAAAATGCAGTATTTTGATTAATTTGATCTCGTGGTCCTAATGCTTGTTGTCCAGGCAATGATCTCATGAATGGGAAACATAGACGTTCACCACTTGTTACATTGATTTCAGGGTAATAATGATCTCCAGCGGGCACTGGGAATGGATTGCATTCTGGATGAACAGTTTGTGGAGAATCACATTTTCGACAGCTCGGAATTGATTCATGAAAACCTTTGTGAATTGGTGTCATTGTCAGATCGTGATCTAAGAATTGAGCGTATTGCATGATCATCAATGAATATCGGGTATGTAAATTTGATATATCGGGATGAATTAATGTAGAAACAACTCGTGGATTTGGTAATTGAAGTCCAGTTACTGAAGTTTGTCTTGGACGTGATACACCATCTTCATATTGAGCTGGAAGTAATCTAGTAAATGTTGTAAGTGATCGACCCCAACTTGGATTTCTTAAATTGTTGCAGTGTCCTGAATGAGTTCTAAATGGTGATGAAGGATCACAAGGTCCAGTATAATCTTCACAATTTCCGTCCAAGTCAAAACCAGACAATGTTCCGGCTACTAGAGATGTTACATCGATTGCTTGAAGTGTGTCTGCAAAATCGTCTCGTGCAAATATTCCTAAATTGTTATCGAAAACTTGACGTTTCCTTCTATTTATTTTATGAAGTGTGTTTAGGATTTCGTTAGAAACGTATTCGAAAATTAAAGAAGTATTTGCGATGGATAATGCATTTTTATTCGCTTTACTGAATGATGCTGCTGTTCCGTCTGGTGATTGTGCATCAATTCCACCCTCTAGAAAACGGAAATTTTATTTTTAATATTAATGAAATCAGAAAATATAAAATTTTTGGAATTTCATAAAAATTAACATACGTGAAAGCCATGCTTCGTATTCGAATTTCTTTCTGGCCATATGATTCTCTTTCGCTTTTTCTACGGCTTCTTTAATTAATTCTGGATGTAAATCTTCCACAATCGAATCGACTCGAACATCTTTTCTGTCTATATTAGCCTCCTTATCCGTTTCTTTGTATTCTTGCCATGGTGCAAGATCTATTCCAGGAATCTGGTCACAAGATAATTTCGCATTTCTGGAATAATATGTGATTTAATAACAATTCATCTAAGTTAACTAAAAAAAAAATTTATATTCTAAACTCACAAATATGCATCTTCTAAGATGAAAGCTTTCGGTTGAACTCTGAATACTTCGAATGTTCTACATAATAAACTTGCCAAAGATGTTTTTCTGATACTTTGAAGTTGATCCATTCTAAATGATGACGGTGGAATATCATTCTCATACCAGAAACGATCACTTGATCTTAAATATGAAAACTGAAGAGCAATTAAACACGAAATAGTTGGTCCAAATATCGCTCCTACAGAAGGTTCTTCTAAAAGTCCTCCAACTAGTAAATCAATATCATTCACATTTCTGAAAATTATTCAAACAATTTTAATCGTTGAACACCTTTGGCTACATAAATTTAGAAAGTTACTTGTAAATGCTCTTCAATAACGTCATATGTTCTTCGGGAATATTTAAATACATCAGTAATTCAAATGTTAGATCACTTGAGGGAAATGGAATATTTCTAGTTCCACACAAATTTAATGCTTTAACATATGAAGGAATTCCATGATCTCTAGCTCGATGAATTGCTAAACCTATTTCAGACCATTCTTTCTTATACATACTTGAAAAACTGTATGATCTGTACTGCGCCGGTAAATCGATAACAGCACCTACTGGATAACTTTGATTGATCTATAAGAGCATAAGATTGTTTCATTTCATATTCACAAAATTTTCTTAATTTAGCATACCATTTCCACTGATAACATTGTAGAAAATGCCGGGAATGCAGTAACTGCAAATTCATTGAATGTTCCGGCTCGATGAGTAGTTGAATATCCATGGAAATATTTTCCTGGTATCAAACTAATGACGTTAGAAAAAAAAAACATCAATTTAGTTTTACTGATTATAAATACTATGAAAAAATAATTAAAAGGTAAGTAAAATGTTCTTACCGTAAACCATCATTATTTGTATTTTGTTCACCAAGTACAATTGGTAAGAATTCATTAAAAGTGATGTGTTGAATTTGTGCTATCAAAATTTGTCTAGCTTCAAAAAATAATTTTTCATCATTCCATAACGGATTCAAATTTCTTAATATCTCAGCTACTCTGTTGTGTTCTTTGAGTAACATCATGTGAAATCCTCCTAAAGGTCCAGGCATATCACATCTAAAAATTTTATAAAATGAAAAATTATTTATATAACTCTCTACGTTTTACCTATACATAATATAGCTATACGAACATGTTTTTTTTATTATTTATGTATAGCAACATAATAACATAAAAAATCACGTTTCAAGAAGAATTTTTAAAAATTAAAAATACCATTAAAAAAATGGAAAATAAATATAAAATGATTTGAAATGTAGACAATTTTCAGATTAATCAGAGAATTTCATAAGAATGCATTCGACTATCGTCTACCGCATATTGCAATTAAAATTACCGCAAAAAGATGCTCTAGGCTCTGAATAAAAATGAGCGTGTTATACTAAAGTAGTTGTATAGAGATTACATATTATCTGGTATGTAATTATGAATATTCATATTTATTTAACAGGAAAAAATATTTTTATAATATAAAAAAATTAATGAATAAATGAAAATAAATATTTTTTTTTGCATTTATTTCTTTCATGATTTTCATTAGTGCATCAGTGTTAATAAATTAATGACAACATTTTGATAAATTCAATATTGGCTTTCTTCATTTTAATTTTATTTATTAGTTATAATGTGTTTTTATTTTTTTTTTTTCAATTTTTTTTTATAACATACTTTCTGCATAATTTTATATCGACTTTTCCATTAGCAAATGTACGTATACGTCTCAAATCATCATCATTTGTTCCATAAAGACTAGATCCATCTAAGTATGCAGTTGCAGAATTCATTTGCTCTCTGCGTGCTGTTTAAATAATAACGTTCCATTCATATATATGTATATATATATATGTTGTGTGTTTCAAAATAGATGACGACAATCATCAGTAACAGCAAGAGCAACACAATAATGGTAATATCGTAACAGCATCAGTATCGAGGAAATTGAAAAAATGTGAAATAGAAAAAAAAAATACATCATATGATTAAGTAACAAGCAGAAGTACATATTACGTATATCTAAGCATAGATATAAAAAAATAATATACACCTATATGTACATAGTATAATTGCATAGACAACATACATATGTATGTATTTTATTTTATTATTACTATAAAGTACATATACGAGTATATAAAATAATAATAATAGTAACAATAATATATTACAATTTTTATTACCGTTTACGCAATTTTCAACATCAATTTTTGTTACTGATCTTTTGTAATTTTTGCAATTATCTCCCAATTCCACATAACATTCATTGTCTGTTGTTTTATTATAATTTTTTATTTGATGATTTGTATCATAATTACTACGAACACTTTTACCATCATAATTATTAAATGATGTTCTTGATGTTGTTGATGATGATGATGATGATGATGAAGATGATGATAATGATGATGATGATGATGATGATGATGTTTCATCACCTTTATTTCTATTTAAATTTTTACTATTTTGACAACATTCTAATAAATTTTTTGATTCTTTAATTTCTAATAAATCATTTGATAAGAATTGTGCCCATATAGGAAGAAGTGCCGATACATGCATATGTTCTAATTTTGGATCAGTTTGATCTTGTAATATATTAACTAAATAATCAGTATTTGGTAAATTTTCAGTTGAATTTCTTGATGTCCTCGGTTGACTATGACCTATACAGAAATTAAAAATAAAATAAATAAATAAATAAATAAAAAATAAAAATAATAAAATTGAATAAATAAAAAAAATAATAAATGTCGTACTAGTTTTGGATTCACGTTGAATGTATATAATTCTATACAATATATACATAATTTATTATATATGTATGTACATAGATACTGGTTTAACTAGAATCCATAATATGCATATACATATATTGCAAGCATTAATGTCTACATAATGTAAATACACGTATGTTTATGGGCTTGCTATTTATGCATTTTTTGATCAATAAATGATGAAAAAAAAATTACATATTACATGTGCATATGTATGTACATAATAGATACAAAATTTTTAAAAAGTATATATACGTATATATACATTATTTAAAGATATTCATATATAATTATGTAATTTGTATTTTTGTTAAACATACCATTTGCATATTCTGGTTCTAATAAACGTAGAAATATATCTCCACTACTCCCCCATGTTTTATGTAATATATTATTGCATTCACCATTAAATGATCTAAATTTACTAGGTGGACATGGTGAATAATGTATAGATGATGGTGATGATGATGATGATGATGATGATGATGATGATGATAATGCTGATGCTGAATAATTACACGATTCTACATAATTTGAATTTATATGTGATGATATTGATGGTGTCATCATACTGTTAATTGTTACAATAAACATTGAATATATTAGCCTGAAAATAAAATATGGTAGAAAAAGAAAATAATCAAATATTAAATTAAATTATCATAAATGAAAATTTAAGCTTTTAAATAGAAATAAATGCAATGAATTCAAAAAATTTAAATGCAGGCGTTTATTTTTTTATTCTTTTAACATGAAATTTGTTTTAGACTTATACATATAATACTTTTTGTCGGCTTGTGGGTGTATTTTATACTATATTATCTACATTCATTTCAATTCATAATCCTTTCTAAAACTATGTAAGGCATTCATATACAATACTCATTATACGCAACCGCTTGTATAAAGAATTATTTTCGAAATGAACAAGTCATTTAATAAATACCTACATAAATAATATTAAAACCAGATTTTTCTGAATCCTAGACTAGATGGTACACAAAAATATAATCGTATGAATCTTTTATAATTCAAATAATAAAAATAAAAATTTTCATATATTGTTGTTTTATAAAATTCAAAAAGAATTATTATAAAATTGAATTTCATGAATATTATTTGATTAATTTTTATTCCTCCTTTAAATCGATTATCACGAAAACAATGTCATGAATATCAATATTTTTTTTTAGTTTTTTCTTTTTCTTTGTTAGTTTGTTTATTTTGTCTATCAAACTTCCCACATTTATTATCACCTTCAGGCAAAATATTTAAACTGAAATGAATTTAAATTTAATGCGAATAACTTAAAATAAATAAAAATTATAAATTTTAAAAAGTTTGAATAAAATAAATCTCACAACAGTACAATTAAAACAAAACAAATCAAAACAGAAACGATGTGCATTTACATATATGATCATGACTTCAAAATTCGAATCTTTTAAAGTATGTAATATGTATATATGTATAATATACAGAGTTCAAAATTTAAAATTAAAAAAATAACAAGAAAATGCGAAATTAGGTATGAAAAATAATAAATTTTTTCTCAATCATCAAAGATTTTTTATTTGTTTTTATTTTTCATTAAAAATATTTATGTTTTTGCAAAATAACAACACTGTACGTACACAATGCAACAATATTTATTTGTATAAATAATTATAATTAACATTTTTATGTATACGTACTTTTTATTTTTTTTTTTTAATTTTTACTTTATTCGATTTGAAGCATTTAATTTATTTTCGTTTCGTTATTATCGTCATTTCATTTTGTTTCTATGAGAAAACAGGTCATATAATATCATCATCATTTTTACCAAAAAACACATACATATGTACAGATATACCTATATACCTATAACAATAAGCGAATTCTACTGACTACACACGTACATTTGTACATTTGTTGCAATTTTTTTTTTTTGTTTTGTCTTTTAAGGAGACGAAAAAAAGAATAAAAATTAATAAAAAATTAAAAAATACCAAAAAAAAAAAAAAAAAAATTCGCGAAATCACCTTAACACCATAATAATAAATAATCATCACAATATAATATACAAGTTTTTTTTTTGTTGAAAAATATAATCGGGCATATGTACATTTTCTTCGTACATATAATAACCAATATATAGTCAAATCAGGTATATATAAATATATGTGATGTATGTATGGTGACATACATGAAATTCTAATAAATATTAAAAAAAAAACCAAGAGAAAATGTCATTTTTGTACATATCAAATAAATTTCATTTGAAAAATAAAAAAAAAATATTACCAATAATATTTTTCGTTGACTATTAATTTAATAAAAAATTATATATGTATTTAAATAAATATATGTACGTGTATCATCAAAACATGTAAAATTTGTATATATGACCAACCGCTTATACTCGCAATACTCATGCATACACGCGTACGTACATACAATGTACCTGCTACAAGTACTTATGTGAGATTATAAAATTATACTATATAAGCTAGCAACTATGTTATGTGTTTATCAAACTTTTCATGTACCTACATCATCTATTCTTTATAGCATCATAATATCGATTTATCATTTTCATATAATACGTACATTTATATTCATGTATATTCATTGAACAAAATGCACCACATCGATTTTATGTATGGATCTACTGTGTATAATGTTTTCTACATAAATAGATACGAGTATGTAATATCTACATTATCTATTGTAAATAATAAACGCTTCTATAATATGTTAAAATGTGATAATAATTAAAATAAATGAAGGTTGTCAGAGACATATTATAACAAACATCTAACATACATATGTACATAACTATATTTCTTTCTTTCACATATAGATACACCAACCTACTCTTTGTATATAAAATGTTAATAACAACAGATATTTAACCTGTAAGCTATAGCTAAAAAGAAAAAATTAAAATAATACAAACGAAAAAATATTAACAAAAATTATAATTAAAAAAAAAGTGTTTATTAAACATTTAATTAGAATTATTGATGATGATTATTACCGATTTTCGTGATACACTCATATAAAAAAAATGTTTCTTCTATTTTAAAAATGTATGTTTACAGGTTACTAATACAATACATACCACCTCCTAATATAAGTTATAACTAATTTTAAACGTAACATCATATATCTTCATAATTACATTACTTACTTATATAGTCTGACTGAATTAACGAGCGTGTGTATTTAGTTATGTAGTTATGTATTACGTCAATTTCATTTTAGAATTTTTATACGGGAAAATACTATTATACTCACATAAAATTCATATACTTATACATACACACATGGCTAAAGTGTAATACATCCGGGTTTGTTCAACCTGTATTTATATTGATGCTCCTTTATATGTACATCAGACAGACATAGTACATTAATTCCAGCTTTTAATTTCATTTTTTATTTTACCTTTTTCAAATGAATATTTATCATTTTCATTTAGCAACAATAAAAAACTGATTATTGCAATCTATTACGCCAGCTACACTCCATATGTATATTTTACACGTATGTAGCTGTAGGTATGCATTTTAAAAATGTGTGTAATATGTAATTTGTTTTTCAGTTTTTTTTTTTAAATTTTTTATTTTTAATTTTTTATTTTAAGATAACACTTTCGTGCAAATGTAGCATCTCACTTGTCTGAATAATATATCTACCATATTACATATAAGTAATACGAATGAGTGAAGACAGTATGTATACTTTTGTATGTGCAAATTGTAAAGATGAACGGTTTGTATATAATGTATACAATGTACAAATCGGAAGTGTAATATATCGCCACATAATATACGTTATTATACATATATACCTAACACACCATAACTGATTTGTATTTTCGAGACCGTTAATTACATTTTTAAATACTTTAGAGATAAATGGAAAGTTAATTTTTTTTTTCAATACTTTTGCTCGTTTTACGTTAAATCACGTTTTATTTATATATTTTTTTTTTCTATGCGAACGTTCAAACAAAACAAAAAAGAAAAAGTAGTCATGAATTTTTATATGTATATACATATCATCATTATTGATTTTTAATGATTTATAATTTGAATTTTATTTGCACTTTTTCGAATGGACGACATGCAAATTAATATGAGAAAAAATTATAACCCTTGCTCGTTTCCTATGTATGTATTTCTCTAAACTATTGAGTAATTGAAAAATTCATTTATTGATTTAACAGTTTACACTGTGACCACAGATATAAGTAACTCTACGTATATACAATATACACAGGCACACACAGATCAGTGTTACTTAAAGTACAATCATTCATAAAAGTACATGACTTCGAATATACGAGTATATGGCGTAGGCGTATACGTATTGTATTATGGTATTACGTAAAAAAAGTTTCTCGAGAAACTTTTCTCCCAAATTTTGAATCGTCGCATGTCGCATCGTTCGTTGTTTTGTGAATTTCCAAATTGAAGAGATGAGTCATTTGATTATAGTCACGAGACTTGGACTGTTAAATGGAAGAAGATAGAATATATCAGTTATGATTAATAAATGAATTATTAATGAAATTTATAGAATAAAAATGCATAAATAAATTTGCAATATCAAAAAAATGATTTGTTTTTTTTTTATAATTTCTCACAAATATGCTAAAATTATTGTTGATGAAGCAGTTTATTAAATTCAAATTTATTATAAATTATAAAATTTGAATTCTACGAATTAAAAATTTTTCACGAAGATTCAGGAAAAAACGTGTTGTTTATCATCGAACAGGAAGTAGAATATATGAAATTTCTTGAAAGTATAAAAGTAAAAAGTAAACAATTCTTAAAAAATAATTTGAATTATTTGTCATTCTTTGTATTTAGATGGAAAAATAAAAATAAATTCTTGGAATAAAAATTTATAGAAAAATATTCCAAAAATAATGAATTTCCGAAAATATAATATATTTTTTAAATAAAATAAAATATTTATGCGGGCACAAATTTGGAATTTCCATACGAATAAAATTTCTAAAAATCTTAGTCAAAAATAAAAGTTTATTTTGAATTCAAATCCGCTTTGAAATTTTTATCCTCGAAATTATTATGTATTAAAGCATCTCCCAAATTTTTGTATTCAATTTTATTGGAATATTAGATTGAAAACATGCCAAAAAAAAAATTATCTTTTCAAAACGATTATTCAATTAGCCATGTGTAATGGAATTTTTAGAAAAAAAAACATTTTTACTAATTTTTCAAATATGCATACCTAATGTTATACATAATAATGTAAAACATATGTACATATGTACATACAATACGGGTATTAAACTCGTATAATATCTGTCTATTGGTAAAATAAAAACAAACGACATATTTTTGAGATAATAAAATGCAACATATGAGTACATACTACGTATGTACATATATAATGCAAAATATGTTATTACACTTTTAAATCAGCAGATTTATACAATTAATATATGTATGTACGTATATGTAAATGTCTGTATATATGTATTTGTTTATATCTTATATGTTAAATGCATAAAACCTCAAACGTTATATGTGTTACTTTATTTCTGTAAAAGATACTGATAATATGTAGGTATCTAGTGCATTTTTGAAAGTACAACAAAAATATAGAATGATATATGCATACATGTGTTATGTATATGCATATACATATATCTACATAAATTATACATCATTGCTAATATGCAAATATGTATTTTTATACAATTATATAGATACGCAGCCATAGTGAGCATAAATATATATTTTACATTTTTTTTTTTATAATAATATATAGGCTAACTAAACTATAGACTCGTATGTATAATGAACATGATCAATACTCTAAAATGAATATTATAGCATTAATAAGACATTTAATATAAATATAAATTTTAATTTAAATATGAATTTTACGTGTGTATCTAAACATTTCAATGTACAATGTATTGTATATCGTTTGTAATTAACATAAATGCCTGTATACATGATACCCTAGGTATGTAAGTAAAATGTTACTTATTCAGCATCTACATATGTATGTATACATACTCGTATAGATAGGTACATTTTCTTTAAATTTATTTTAGTTGCATTGTATCTTAAAAAGTTGATACACATGTAATTCTCGTGTACATACTTCAGTTTTCATTATATAAAGAATCAATTTTCTATTGAAAAATCTAAATTATTTTATTTATAAAATACAGGATTAAACTGGTCTTTCACTAATCCGTATATATAAACAAATACACTCAAATCTATCTATATAGGTACGTTCAGTATATGCATTAAATTTATAATATTTCTTATGAATTTATGCATTTCATTATTCGCATTTTGTGTTTTTTGTCTTTTATCTTGTTCAATATTTTATGAATATTTTTTTATTTTAGATAAAATAATTATTATTGGAATTTTGTGGTGAGAAAATATATGAACTAATAAAATAAAATGTACGTTCTTTAGATACTCGCATATGTAATGGTTTTATTTTTATTCATATATATATAATTTAATAATTTAAAAAATAAAATTTATTTATTAATTTTACATTAATTTATCTAGATAGAAGCATGTCTACCTAGCTGTATACAGTTATTTATAATCTGTAAAAATTTTTGATATCGCGTTGTACGGTTGTATTAATTGTCTTTGGAGAAAAAAATGTCCTACAGTCATTCAAGCGAATGATCGAATGATCTGATAAATAAAAGTTAATAATCTATACATGTGTTTTCTAACACCTAAAAACATGTTTAAACACTTAATTCTAGTACGTTTTAAGGTAAAACTTATAAAAAACTTAAAAGCAAAAAAATTAAGGAACCAAATCATGGTATATTTATTAGAAGAGATACGGCAAGATGTGATATATGATGGAATGAATTTCTCATGAATGAAAATACGAGTATACATACATACGAGTAGGTAGTAGTACAGATGGTAGTATAGTATATCGTACTATAGTTAGCCTATTGCTACTACACACTGATTACTATCTCTACCAGTTTCTTATATCATTCTTCTTCTTCTTATGGTGTATAGTATAGGACAAGTATAAAGAGAAAACAAATTTTTCTTAAGAGGGAAAATACGAGTACATGCAGTAATACTAGCGTACACGTATGTCGGTCGTACTTTAGTTAGCTCATTGCTACCACACTATCTACTACTGCTACTATACTTACTGTCTCTATTTCTTGTATACTTCATATGGTGTAGTGTGTAATGGGGAGGAAGTATGAGGAGAAAATAAAATTTTTCTCATAAATGAAATGACGACTGACGAGTACATGGCATGGTATTAAAAGGAGATATGGTATAATGGAATGAAATATGATTCCCTTCTCACTGTCTCGATATACCTTTTGCATGGATTGTATAGTTTATTGCAGAAATGAGTTGATTTTGCCTTAATTTTTTTGAAATTTTTTTATTTTATTTATTTTATTTCTAAATGAATATATTTATTTTAAATAAATACATTAATATATTCGAATCCGGGACAATCCCAAAAGATGTAAAACCAGCTAATTTTTTGTTGAAAATAGCTGATGATATTAAAATCAACCGTCGAGCAAACAGTCGTCACATATATCTTATCTATACTACATATCTATATATACCATAAACCATATTAAAGTTCATGATTATATTCCACGTTTCATTTAATTTGTTTTTTTCATAATTTCTACATCATTATAGAAACATTTATTATTTAGAAATTTAATAATAAATTTAATATCAGATAACATCGCATTATTCCCATAATATCATCACAAAACACAAAACGAAACGATTATTTTTATTTTTACTCAATTTTTTGCAAATTATTTTTTATTTTTTAGTTTTTTTGATTTCTTCATCATTTTATTTCATTTTTGATATGATTGGCATCTAAAACCATGATAGTATTTCACATTTTGCATTTCACGTTCTTATCCATAATTTCATATTTTTTTTAGTTTCTTTTTTTTTCATTCAAAATTTTACAACTTGTGAAAAAACAAAATACCTTTCAGATGTGAGCTCATGTTCGTAAATAGTACTGGTAGTAGTTGTAGATAATACTGTTAAAATGCAATGAACCCTCTAAAGAGTTCAAATGTCAATATCTCGTTTTGAAAATTTTGAATTTTATTTATTTATTTTTTTTTGTGTGTTGTTTCTCATTAGATTTATGATAATTATCACTAAGATTTTTCAATTTTGTACCAAGGTACTTATGTTTACGGATGTTCATTCGAATGTGTCTTTAAGGTAAATAACCTTATTATAATTTTAAATTTAAAAATATAATATAGAAGAAGATTTTTGCACACACAGCAAATTTTAGCGCCAATCCGACACACCTATGTGTGCTGATATCGTTCCAATTTATTATCGTTCTTCTTTATGTTTCTCTGTTTATTTTTTGTAAAAGTGAAATATTTTTTAAAACAAAAAAGCGATTAACGACATTCAAAACTTCTTATACTTTCGTTTATTTTTGATCATTTCGAAAATTGAACATTTTATGCAAATAAATTACAAAAAGTAATTAATTAATTAATTATTAAAATTATTGTAATACTCATTTTGCAAAAAAAGGGCTTTGATAAAGAACAGATATAATTATGTACTTTCACAAAACAATCTGAAATTCAAGCAAGATTCAGGATTATGACATTCAAATCCTTTCTAGTATTCAATTTCTTGATTTCTTTTCAATGAAAACACGAGAAGGCATGATTTGTAAAACACTACTACTCAGTACTCGTACTATCGTAGCGTACTAGAACTATTAGTACTGTAATAGGTCCTGACGCCGAAACGCGTTTCATAGGCCCTGAACCAGTAATTGGTGTGCCCACGACGGTGGTGAAAAATGCTGTAGATGCACTCACAGGTAATCTGCATGAGAGTCTATGGCAAAATCTTCCAAAGTGCAGGCAAACCAAGCGCTTTATCAAAAAGCCAAACCGGGCTCTAGCGGCTTTCCTACTCAAACAGGGAAGGAAGGACTGCAGAGCTATGGTCAATGCTCTTACAGGGCATAACTCATGTGGAAAGCATCTCGCTAACGAAGAACGAGAACGAGAACGAGAGCAACGAAGAAGTTTGACTAGACGGGGGCTTCGAGTACAATGGACAGCGCTACGTCTGAGTGCTCTGGTTTCATATCTCCCCCCTAACAAACAACAACAACAACTGTAATAGGTAATAGTCATTGATGTCCACTGCTTCAAAGTTTGTATTGAATAGAGGTAGAAGTAAAATATGTTAAAATTACAAAATGAAAAAATATTTCAGAAATTCTTGACATTATAAAATAAAATGATTTCATTATTAAAAAAGTACCTACATTTTAAATTAATTCAATTTAATGTTGTCAATTAATATGTGAAATGATTTTAACATTTCTGTAACATAAAATGGAATGAAATTAAAAAAGAATCAACGAAATGTTGTCATTTAAAACACTTTTAAATGTTACAATGTAATAAATCACTTGACCATCATTTGTCATAGCATCAAATAAAATACAATTAAAACTATTGCTCTGAAAAGTTGATTATTACTGAAGTACTAAAAATTCAACATAAAGTAAGTAGTTTCAAAAAAATTTGAAATTTATTATATCAAAAAAAAAAAAATTAAAATAATGCTGATTATCAATTATAATAGACGTAGACAGGTGTATATATATTTAAAATTAAAATTAATTAAAGAATGAACAAAATAATAATCTTGATTAATAATCTTGAATTAATCTCATAGGAATTTTATGATCTTAATATATTTTTAAAGTGTATAAATAACTTCTATGAATTCAACTATATACTTCTACTAGTACAAGTGATTAACAAAAAGAAAAAAATAATAATAACATCATCATATATAGGAAACTTGAACGTGAAAAATTTCTTGATTTATTGACTGACATTCTGTCAGTGTTAACACTTTGTTGACCTTTTCTATAATTTATTTCCTTCTATTTATATATATATTTTTGTATCAAGAATCTTTATAAATGGTTATACATTCAGGGTTATAGGAACATATCTATATATACATATCTAACTAGGATCGAGGTAACAAATATAGTTGGTTTTCTAAACAACAATAAAAATACATTATCTTTCATATAACTTCATACACTTTCTTACAAATTTTTGTTCCTAAGAAAAAAATTTCTTAAACATATCCATTTCTTCTCTTCTTTGCACAATATTCAAAATAAAATCTTTCATCATTTTACTTTCTTTCTTTTTGGATTTCATTTATTTTTTTCTCTCATTTCAAAAAATTCGCAGTCACTTTCATTCAAAATAAGAATTTCACTTACATTACAATTTACACACGCAATTCATAAAAGATTCAAGCTGTTAAACGATATGCAATGTAGGTACTTATACTCATAACATCTACATATGCATATAATAATTTTTGCAAAGATTTTTTCCAAAACTCTTGCATAATAATGAACGTGTCAGTTCAATTAATTTACTTAGCAGCATCTCAAATATTGTTGAATGTATACAAAGGCAAACCACAAAATTACGATAAGGAAAAAAACGAAAATAAAATGCGATGATGAAATTCGTGAGTTCGTTTCATATGTACATATAATGTAAATGCGCGCTTTGAAGTGAAAGTTAAAAATTTAAATAAAAAAAAAAACGTATCCGTCATAAATAAGAATTATGATGCTTTTTTTCTTTGTTTGTCTGCTTTTTCGTTGTCTTTTATTTGCAAAACGTAATCAACAAAATTTCAGTCCATTAGCGTTTGAATGATAATTACCGCAAATGAAAAAAGAAAATTTTAAAATATTTATGTAATTATTTTCTAATGAAATTTATTGTTTTTTCTAAGTAATTTCAGACGTTCTAGAAGTTTTGCTTTTAATTTTTTTCTTTTTATAAATCAACAGACTTGCAAGCAGATACTTACAGATTTCGATAATCTGAAATCGAATAGTATCGTTTCGGTCTAAATGTTATTATGAGTTAATTGAAGTACGAGTATATGTCAACGTACGTACCTCTTAATACTTATTTTTAATATGTTGGCATGTGGGTGAGTAATTTCGAAATCTAACAGGTGGTATGCTCGGTGGACCAAACCAAAAACTTTGAATATTTTAACTTTTTTTTTTGTTTTTTTTTTTTTAAGGAATAAATTTTCATTTATAAATCAACATTTAACAATGTATCACATATAAAAATTGTGGCAGAAATATAAATCTGTTTGCACAACAGTCTCTACTCTTGTCTTATAAGAATCTTACCTAGGCAAGATGGCAGTAAGTATAGTCAGTAATAAATGAAGGATAGACTTTGCAACATTTTTGATTTATAAAAACAAAGAAAATAGGCATCCAGATGCTTTAATTCTGTGCGCTTATCTTTCATAATACTCGAAAGGGTTTCACAACATAAATAATACGTATATATTTAGTACATCAGATCAGATAATTATTTTATGATTATTGATTGATTTTTTTTTAGGAATTAATTATATGGCAAAAGATCGAAACAAGATTCTTGAATCTGACCTTGATAATGCAGAAAAACAAGTATTAAAATTATAAAATGAAATTGAAATAAATTTTAACATTCGAAATTTTAAATATAGCGTAGCATTAATTGTCTACCCCATACTCCTCTCGTTTGTTAATAAAAATTGAAAATCGCGTCTTAAAATAAAATATTTCAGAAACACGAAAAATGAAACTTTGCTACGAGTAAATAAAGAGCTCCGTTTCTAGAGAAAAATGTGTTTGGTTGACTAGACATCAGAATCGATCGATATTATTTATTTGTGTGTGGAACGTAATGTCTACATCATTCATGCACGATATGCAAATATTTTTTTAGCATATGACTCATTCTGATATTTTTGTGCAAATCTAATCATAAGGTCAAAAGTTTATTTTTAAATCAAAAATATCAAAATAATATGTAAGTAATTGAAATGTTAATTAATTCTTTTGAAATTCAATAATATAATGTCAGTGTTATATTTTTCTTTTTTTTTGTTGATTGTGATAACGGAATTATTTCCAAGAATTATTCTTTTGTAAATGATACAGTATCAGCCTGATTAAAAAGCATAATTAGGAAAATATTCTTGCACTTGATTGAAAATTTTTATAATTTTTCAGAAAGTCCATAAAGACTTTTGAGTGATAATTTTTTTAATTATAATTTAATCAAACGACGTATCTATTTATGTATGAATATGCTTTTAAAGCATGTAATTACATGTATTATACGCTATTCAGTTATGCATTTCAATTAAACGAAACAAAAGGAAAATTATCTAAAAAACTTATTTCCTCAATTCTCCTGTAATATTTTTCTAATGACTTTCCTATTTCATTTTCTTCTTCATAATAAAAATGAACGTATAAAAGAGTATTTTTTTCTTTCACACTTTACATGTAGGCACTTTCAATATTTTAATTTATGAATGAATTGTCGTATAGTACAAAAATTAATGTGCTGGATCATTACGAAAGGTAATATTACAACTACTCACAAACAAACAAACAAACAAAAAAAACAAAAAAATAAAAGAAATTAACTTAAATATATATGAATATAAGTATATGTATATGGACATGTAAATTAATGAAAAATGTGCATAATAATCATTGGATTATATTTTTAAAATCATTACATCAATTTTTATTGAATATCGTCATGTAATCATGTAATAGCAAGTACTTAGTAGAATGATCGAATTTTATCTTCTATACGTGCTTTTTTTGTATTTCACTTTCAACTTTACATTTTCATATTTTGTCTGTTACTTTTTAACTTCCTTTATTTGTTGCCAATTTTTTTTATTTTATATTTAAAAAAAAAAAGAAATGCATTTTAATAAATTTTCTTTAAATTTTATTTATATTTATTGAAAGTATATTACGTACTATGTGATGTGTACATGACTTTCTTTAATTTTAACATTTTTTTTAAAATTGAAAAAAATAACTAAATATATAAATATACATAATGTATATAAATTGTAATAATTTTTTTCGTATTTAAAAATAAGTACAATAATAAAAGAAGAATGAAAAAAAAAAATATGTACATACATAGTTAGTTTTTTCTTTTGAATCAAAAGTAATAAATTAAAAGAAATTATAAAATAAAATTAGTGAAATAACTTAATACTCGTGTAAAATTCATTATATGCTTATTATCATGAGAAAAGTAATTTTTCTTTTTATCCAATTCAATTTTAAATAATAATAATAATTAAAAAAATTGAAATAAATATACAATTTAAAAAATTGTTTATAATAAAATTAAAATCGAAAAAAACGAAACGAATATAAAAATCTCCTACAATTAATTTGAAAACAAAAGAAAAATAAAAAATAATGAAGAACATGTTGCTCATATACAATCAAACTACTTCATTTGTAATTTTATCATCATTTTTATATCAGTACTATGAACAAAACACCATTTCCGATGAATGCCCATTGTGTAATTTTTCTTTCAATATACATATGATGTTATTATACACGAGTATTCTATTTTTTTTTTAAGTTCGCACTACCTAGATATGTATATCAAGAAACCATGAAAGTGTAAATATTTCAGTTACCAGTTTCATACTTTACATTTTAAATTAATTTTTATTTATGTTATATTTTAATTTAAGTATTTATTTTTGTTTTGTTTTTGGTTAGTTTTTTTTTTTTTTTATTGTGATCATAATCAATTTAATTAACAATTCTTATTAATTTTCATCTAATAATTATATAGGGATTTATTCAACTTTACGTAATTTAATTACGAACCAAATCTGTTTTCACTGTACTCATCTGTATTTGTGTACATATATACATACTATATTTATATCTTTATAATATTTAATTTCGTTGTAAATTATGGTGTTGAAATTTTTGTATGTAGGTACATATATTAATTTTCATATTCGATTTTTTTTTGTGTTCGATTTTATAAGTATCTAAGATTTTTGGGGCATGTTAAATATTCAAATATTTTTTTAATAGTTTGTAAATTATGTGAATATTATAACGCATTAAATTTAATGCCTACACTACACACATAATATACGAGTATATATAATATATATATTTAGAAACATATTTATTTATAATTAAGTATTTTATGAGTAAATATAATTATAAAAAATTTTAATCAAATTAAATATTATAAATACTGTTTAATATATTCAATAATAAAACAAAGTATCATCAATATTTTCTATATATATAATCTGAGATGAAATTGAAATAAAAAGTTACGAAAAAAAAAAATCAATAAATATACGATTCATATAATCAAAATTTGTATTAAACCTGATTATCAAGTTAAAGAATTTATTATCAATAATTATTTTTAATTTAATATAATGATTGGAAAAAAACGAAAAAATTTAGAATTGAAAAGAAAAATTGCGATCTTAATAAAAATTTTAATTGAAAATGTATAAGAACATAATTAGATACTTTCATTTAAAATGTTTATAAACATTTAATGTTTATAAATATTTTCTAATGTTTATAAACATTTTCAAAATTTTTTTTTTTAAATTCGTTTTTATGAAATATAAATGTAATTAAAAATTTCTACATAATTTCATATACATTATTATGTGATTTGATCTTCTTAAAATCATAAAGATCACATTTTTTAAATCAAAAAAAAAAAATAAATTCAATTAATTTTAATCAGATGCAAATCTATTCGGCTGAAGTATTAGTCGATGGTAGGGAGTAAATATGATTTGCGTGTATAATAATACGTAATAATTTAAATTATGATGCATTTGAGTATTACAAATAACACGTGCCCACCTTCAAAATCATGATTTTAAGGTACAATAAACTTTTATATGTCCTTGCCAAATATATTTCTGTTTTTTGTCTGTTTTTTGTTTTTGATTGCATATTAAAATTTTTTTTCAAAAAAAATATTCTACCATTCTTCTTTATTTTCATTCTTAAAATATCCACTTATTCCGTTTCAATTTGTTTTATGTACATATGTGTCATTGGTATTTTTTTATTTTATTTCTGTATCGCATCATATCTTTAATAAAAATGAAGAACCCAACCAACAAGAAGCTGGTTATTTTATAATCTTTTCCAACCAGCGCTAATGCAAAAATGTAAATTCAAAATAATGATCATTAATGTTCTTCAAGAATTTTTTCAGTCATATCCGTGTTCTATATTTAATTTATTATATGAAAAATTAAAAATAGAATTTTTTTTTGTTTTTCAAATGGCGCTGAATTTGACAAATTATAATAAAAAATAAATTCATGAATACAATAACAACAAATAAAGTAGAAGAAAACGTTTTTATTTAAATTTTTAAGAATATTTATTTGACATTATTACAAATAAAATAAACAAAAGATACATAACATGTATACTGCATTCATACGTATATATATTAACATTAAAGTCATTTCAGTTTAAAAAAATCGTCAATCATTATTTTAGTAACAACAACAGCAAAAATTTAAATAAACACAAATTCCTACGATTGATCGTATCGCCGTATCATGATCACCATCATCTGTAATATTAAAATACGAGCATATACCGACGTAGATCAGAAAATTTGCCAATCTTATACACATATTAATATTCTTCTGAATAACACAATATAACATCCTCCTTTTCACCTACGTATCAATATTTATGCAAAATAAATTTATTAATATGTAGAGTTATTTCTATAAATATTTTATTTCATTTTGATTTTATGATATGTACATTCTCTTCTCATTTGTTGTTGTTGTTCTTGTTGTTGTACGAATTAAATAAACAAACAAAACAAATAAAATAATTTGAATAATCATTTCAAATCTACATATACTACACGTATACATTATGTATGTACATATTTGAATTTGTTGAAATCTTTAAATTTATTATCATTTTCACATGTGATCTAAATAGACATCAATAAAGTATCAACAATCATTTTTGATCAAATTTTATTTTTAGAAATATTCCAATTAGCCGCATAAATATTATATCATTTATATCAAATTAGTGAACTGATCATAAAAATTTAATAATTGAGTAATTAAAAACCTCTCGAATGACCTCTAAAAAAAACAGTATTGGAGTACAGTAAACAGTCAAATTTTTTCAGTTTAAATTGTCAGTCATAAGCAAACATAAAAAATTACAAAAAATGAAATGTATTTTTATAAAATTTTCTCTGAATTTATAAGATAATCGGTATTCATTTGTGAATTCTTTCAAGGATCAAAGGTATGTGTAGTTGAATTTACAAGGTAGTATACATTATTGAAAATTCCACTCAAAATATCTTGTAGTAAATAATTGATCGATTTTGTTTTTTTTTAGATCAATTCTCTACAAAACATCAGAACGAAATCGAATTGATTGATCAATTATTGTTTTTAATCAGAATGTAGAACACTGCCAAATGCCATATCATACTCTTCATTTAATTAGTTCCAGTAAATCACGAACAAAAATATCTCTTTTGTTCAAAACTCTTCAAATTCCGATCAGCAACATACAAATTCATATATGTAATCCTTAAAATCCTCACATATTCTATTTTTCTTATTTATAATTAATTCCTCTTTTAATTTTATGTATATCACGTTCAAATTCTTCTTGAAAACAATTAAATTTTTGACGTAATCATATGGTATGTATATACGTGAATAAAAAATTATTAATAAAATAACGTCATACGAATATAATGTGGTAGTTGATGAAAATGATGATGATGATGATAATGATAGATGACAATAATTATTATAATATGCGATGATAATGATTTTATGATAATAAAAATCAAATATGTACGGATGTATTTATAAAATTTTTATGTTTATTTTTATCATCTCTATATGTAGGTACCTATATAAATATATGAAATATAAAATATCTAAAGAAAACTAAATAATGCACGTGTGTAAATTGTACACGCCAATTAATTCATGAATTTATTTATACAGAAATTTAATGAATAAACATACTCGTACAAAAACATGTAGATGAAAGCATCATCATAATATTCTAATATTTCTCTAAACATTTTGTGTTGCTTCTTTTCTATTTCTAGATATACAATATTCAATATATTATATTCCAATATTCTAAGTAATCAATAATTAACTTTTAACTTTTGATGTTTACATACTTTTTTTTTTTTAATTTTCATTTATTTTTTCACTTTATAACATTATACGAGTATACATAATGTAGAATTTATTTTTCATGGTAATATTTATGATCGATAGATAATTTTCAATCGAGATTATTAATTACTGATCACACATACTTTATTATCATATATGCACAAATATGGCGTATTCGTACATTATTTATGTAATACTTTTTGTACAACTGATATTAAAACATTGAAAATTATATATTCATTTTCGTGTATGTCATCTAAGTATGTATGTATGTATTCACATAAAATATTTTCAGGTACACATAACATAAATGATGACAGTAGCATTTAGCATTTTCTTTATCTATATTCACTTATATAATCATCAATAATATTTCAAAGCTATATTATAAAAGACTATATAGTAAGAGTAGAAGCGTAGAGTGTATTCAATAGAATCATTCAAATATATCACAAGCACAAGGTGCATTTATGGCATATACGTACATACTCATAATAATTATCTAATAATCGTTGTTTTTTTCTTCTTTTTCTTATTTTTGCTTCATTTAAAAATAAAAAATTAAAATTTTTTTCTTCTTCATCTCTTCCACATAAGCACCTATATCACGTACTGTTAAGTGTTCAATTTACCATTATGTTATTTTTTTTTTCTTATACATATATTTTTGTTTTTATTTTATTCAAATCATAAATCAATTTTTTCTTTCCTCTTTTCAAACATACTACCCACCAAGGCATGTGCATCATATGCATAGGTAATATATGTATAATATTGGAATTAATGAAAAGAAATTGGAATTATATGAAAGAAAAAAGAAGACAGACAGACAGCAACAACAACAAAATATAAAACCTTCATTTTCAATTATTCGAAAATAATAAAATAAAAAAAAATTGAAAAAAAAAATTTATTTGATAAATTAATAAGGAAATTGAATATTGTATAAATGCATTCGTATACATGTATATGCTTGTGTTTAAAAAGTTATAAAAAAAGTATTTATTAATTTAATTAAATAATTCACTTTTTTTAGTGCATCTAAGTAGCAAATAAATACAAATATGCACATATGTATGTGGATGAGTGTAGTGTAGTATGTACTGTACTGTATTATTTTAGTTCCTTATTTTTTCTATGTTATTTCATAGTACATATCTTCATTATTTCGTAACCAAATTTCATAAAATTTAATCGACAAAGAAAAAGCATAAAAAATTTATTAAATTTATTTTTTTTTTTATTTTAATTTATCAATACTTAGTTGGTAGTTGTTTTAACTTTTTATTAATTTAAACAATTTCTTTTGACCTTATTTTTACAATCAATATAATTACAACAACAAGTAGGATACTTTTTATTTCATTTTAGTCTATCATCCTATCAGTTTATACGAATCATCACATCATCAATTGAAGTTTAAGCGATAATATTACAAATATATGTGCGTTATTATTACTACAGATTGCGCAGTTATTTATCGAGTGCAGACATGTACATAATTGTTTCTGGTTTCATTTGTAGGTTCAGTTTATGGATTGTAACGAAATCAAAAAAAAAAAAAAAAATTGGATACAAAAGTTGGGTCGAATTTCTATTACCTAAATTTCAATTGTCTTTCTTCATTCGTATAGTTATGAAACTTTTAAAATGTTTGACAACATAACTGATTTATCAAATTACCAATTATTTTTATTACAAATTACATTCATTTAAATTTAATGATCTCTCAATTGATTTTACTTTAAATAAATTACACCACAAACTCTAACATTTTTTTTTTGCGATCTCTTAAACAGAACACATCAATTACGATGTCTTAAAAAAATTTAAAAAAATTTCTATTGAAGTATAATATAGAAACGATACTTTGCAATTAACATATAAACAAAATTGCTTACAGTTTTTCTCTACGCAGATACATCATTAATAATAAAGTTATTGAGGAAATCTTTTTGAAAAATATCCTTTCATCTGAAACATATTCAATTATACAAGTTAGTAAAATTCCATTCGGATTACATAAGTCTCCATCATAGTACTCGTGTATATGCATCATCTCGTCATACATTCATTGGATTGGCGTTACAAAATGTTCAAGTGAAGATAATTTAAAAAAAAAAATGTATATCCCTAATTAAATTATTTATAAAAAAATGTTGCTATTTTATATTTCATTTGAATTCAAAAAATCGGCATTTTATAGACATGCACTAAATGAAACAAAGTGACATCTTGTTCAAAGTATCACAAGTCATCAATATCTATAATGCGTGATGTGATTATATGTCTGTGATCGAGGTACAAATACAAGTACATGTACAAATTTTATGCTTCAATCTTTAAATCAACAACAATCAAAAAAAGTAAATTTTTTCAATGAATAAACTTGTCACCATCACAAATGAATATTTCTGTGAAGTGTGAATTGAGGATGCATATTATTATATATATGAACATGTAACGAATGTATATACGATCGTTAAAAACTATAAAAAATGTTGATCGCTTTGAAATTAATATTTATCGTTGAAGAAAAATATTTTCTTAATGTATCTACATATAATTTAATATATTTTTTTATCTTTTATATCTATATGCATTATTTAGAAAAATTTCTCAGTATTTCGATAAACTTTTAACTTTTACAATATTTTCATTAAATCTAAACATTTTAAATCTTCATGTAATCTGTTAATAATAATGATCATATTTCGATAACGGTATAACGATTGATTAAATTTTAAATTGCAAAATGAAATTGATCAAATTTATTTATTATTAAAAATTAACTGATAATGTATCTTTAGATTATATTTTTAACGATTTAATACGATTTTCTATTTGTATTTATAGGAAATGATAGGAAAATATTAAAAAGAAAAAAAAAACAAATCTATAAATAAAATCTTGAATTTTCAAAAAATTTGCAGTCAAATAATCTAAACGATATAAGTATAGGTGTACATCTGATTGAATCTAACAAGCAGTTTCTTTTTTTTTTGCCAAATTCATATAACCAATAAATTATTATATCATATCGTAATCAGTGTTACCATTCAAGTGAATTTAAAAATTTCCAATCTAAACAATAACAAAAGATACAGGTACAGATCACTTCCAAATTAAAGTTCAGATCTATTGAAGTTGTAATATTTTGAATGTTTAAAATTGTTTAAAAAACTATCGAATTGAAAATACTCTCTGAAAAATTAACAAGAATATTTATAGAGAATTATCAAAACGGTAGCTCTGGATCATATGCCTAATTCATTTTCAATACAGCAATTCAGGAGAATAAATCAAAAGCAACATATTTTTTCTGCTATTATATAGAGAATCTGAACTATGATTAAATTTAATTCGACATTGAATCTTCAATATTGAAGTGTACATACATGGAAAATGGTAAGCTTATATGTGAATATAATTTTATTTTATTTTTTTTTTTGATTAAATAAAAAATATTTCTGAAATTCAATACATCTGTTGATTATTATTGATCAATAATATACATATTTACTTATTTTAAAGGTCATTTTTTTTAAGAAAGTAATAAACTAAACCTACACCCACTTTTCAAAAAAAAAAAAATAAATAAATAATAAAAATGTTTAAATACCTATAACGTATTACGAATATGTAAACTACACACAAAAAATATAATTAACATAATTATAAAATACAAACTCATATGAAAGTTGTATAAGTCTTCATTTTCGAAAAGTAATTTTTTTTCCTGATTAATTCAAATATTAATTTTGTATATTTTGTCTTTTAATTGAACATTCTCAGAGTATGATCGTTAATTGTATCGATCACACATATCGAACTTTCATTGTTAACTAACATCGACTCGAATCCTCGAATTTTAATGACAATGGATGGAAGAGTACATAAATTCGTTACCTCTTTTGTTACATGATAGATTATATAGAAATTATTATATTTAAAAATTTATATAATCCACAATTTATTTATCTTCCTATTTCAAATGTTACATATATACAGACATATGCAGTACATATACATAACATTTCATATTAAAGATATAAACTCATTTCATGGTATTATAACTAACTTACTTGCATTTTAAAAAATTTTCAATTGAATCAAAAATGTTTTGATACACATAATTTTCACCTGTACATATAAGTACAAACATATGCACATAAACCTATAATGTATCCATATACAAATAATACCTGTATCCAATTTCAAACATTTCTAATGGTAAATTAAATAAAATATGTGATCACGTTTATTTAAAAGACTATAATTTTTTTTCTTGATGTTTTATTTTTCTTTCTTTTTTTTTTCAAATTTATGAACATTTTTAAAATTATTTACTATTGTGCATTATTTTATTTTTCAAAAATAATAAAAAAAAAAAAAGGAAAAACAAATCTGAAAATGAAATATGTTATAAAACTTTTATCTGTATACTACCGCATTATTTATAAAATTTATACCTTTTTATTGGTATTGTCGTATGTGATGTTGTATACGTACAACAATTAAAATTGAAACTTGTAGTGTTTGTAGTATGAACGTATTCGTAACTATTTATCCATAGCACATACTCGCTTATGTACAGATACCATTACAGTACACAAACTTATCTAGTCGTATTTGTATAGAAACTGTATTGAATGAAAGTGAAATTTTTTTTTCATTGTTCACGTTCATTTATATGTCAACAATAAACACGTAATGAACACTATCATTATCAACTTCATATATACATATAGTTAGATACAAACATATATATACGTATATGTACATATTTATGTGTGTAAATGTGGTCATGTTTTTTTTTTTTTTCTAAGAAAAATAGAAATCTTTTTTCTATTTAATTTGATTTCTTTAAATATTTGCATATTTTACACAAACTTATATCATTTTTTTTTTCAAATTCATTCATGATGAACTACTATTGATGATTAACTTATCATCACATATTGTATAAGTGTTCGAATTTTTAATTCATACGAAACGAATAATTTATGTGATTAAAATTTTTTTTTTTTTTTACTTTTATTCAAATAGTAAGTATTCCAATGTAAAAATGAAAAATAATATTTCCTATACAAAGAATATAAATATTCTTTTTGTGAATGAACGTCACAACAGATTGACTCTAGCATCAATTCATAAATCTGAAAGATTTATTTTTTTTTTCTTTTACATTTTACATTTCACTTTTAAATCACATTACATATGTATGTGCTCGTAATTTCTAAACAAACAGACATAAATGCAATTTCAGTTTGTTATGTCTTTAAAATAAAACCCATGAAATTCCAATAAAATCGTTGTTACGATACCACAAAAATTACGAGTACAAATACAAAAATGCTACAAAAGTGATAGAGTAAAATGTGTATGCACTGCAGTCACATTTTTGATTAGAAGCAAAAAGTATATGGTAAAATAAAACAATTATTTACGTATTTTATTCACATTTCATTACCCATATGAATCTTTCTTACGAAATTTTACATAAAATTTAGTTATAGTAAATTTATACTTATTACGCTATTAAAGTTGTACATATAAACACATTACTCATACATACATACATAATTATATGTACATAATATAGTTAACATTATTTTTATATGAGAATTACGAAAGTTTTTAAAGCAATAATCATAAATATTTTTTTCTATCACATTACAATATGAATACATGTATGTATATATAAGTGCATTTAATTTGTTTACTTTGTCTAGTTACCTATATATAATCGTATCCATTATATGTGTTTAAGTATAAAAATGTTTAGGTACATAATTTATATTGTAAACTTTACTTTTCACTAGGCATAACTAACTACTCATTTTATTATGTATATTATCATCATTACTATTTAACTTTAGTTTAATTTTTTGTTGTTGTCTTTTTTAAAGTCTTCTGCATTTTTGTTCATCTGTTGAAAGTCAAACAAACATATTACACTTGCGTCTACATAGACGCATAGACGTAAATATGTCTAATATTGTAAAAGTTAAGAAAGGTATATGTAATTTTGTATTTTATTTTTGAGTATGTGCAGCTATATTTCATTATTATTTATTTAATATACTTTTTTTTATCTCCATGCAATGTTTTTTTTTTTAAATTTCTTAGATAATAGCACAACATAATAAATAATCTAATAAATTCGTTAGCGCATAAGTAAATCATGACATGTTTACTTATGCATTTATTATATTATATAGAAATGTAGTTAGTAAAAAATAGGTCGCAGTCATATTTTTATGGGTAAGCCAAGTTATAAGCACCATATGTGTTGTATATTAGGTGCTAGGTACTAGATATGGGTAGTTGGCACATATATAATTTATAAAAAGAAAGAAAAAAAAATAAGTTAAATTAAAAAAAAATTATTCCGATTATTATTTTGGGTTATACCCACAATAAAAACATTTTTTTTTTTTGTGAATTTATTTGTTTTTTTTGTTTTCATTTTATTTTTCTAAATATTAAATATTAATTTATGTTCTAGTACATAACATTATTTTCATAATATCGTTTTATGGTTTGTTTTTGAGTATAAATATTTTTATAAATTGATGTCACGTTCACGTGCGTGGAAATTATATATAAAAATTACGTAATATTTTGATTATATTTTGTTTTTCTCTTCTATTAATTATTATTATTATTACAAAATTTTATTGAATATGACTTTCACTTTCTTTTTTACATTGTATGATGTGCCTACAACTTGCCTGCCTATAGGTATAAAATAATACATATATAATGTGTATACTTTTGAAAATGATTAGTGTTGATCAATAAGCCAAATAGCATGTATTAAAGATTAGCCTATATAAGATGAGTAATTTTTATAACTAATTCGATGTTTACAGTAAGTATTGTAATTTTTGTTTTTCAAATGACGGAGGAGCACTTGACGTATAAATAAATAAATATGTGGATTGACTGAATACTTTTTTAATGCACTGTACAATTTGCAAAAAAAAAAAAAAAAATATTATCTAACAAACAAAAAATAATTTTCTAAAAGGTTAACTCGTATTATTAAATTATAAAAATAATATTATAAATATACTATACATACATGCAGACATTAACCGAAAACATATAATGTACAAATTATTGCAAATATTACATTTTTTGTTTAAAATACTGGTAAATTAAAAAAAAAATACATATATGTACAATTACTATACAAATACATTTATGCACGTGGTATACGCGTATGGTTTATCAAAGAAAAGATTAATTTCAATTTTCTGAAAGACGCCAACAAATTACATTTAATAAATTGTTGTATATTAATTTGGCTCCATTAATATGTATATTTTTTTCTTCTACCATTTTATCATTTTCATTTTTATTTATTTATTTTTATTTTGATTTGATTTGCTTTGCTCTTTTATAGATTTTTCTGTTTTTATTATTTTTAGTAAACCTTTTTTTAAATTTTACATAAAATGACAACGACCATGCAAATACTTGTAGATTTCATTTATTATATGTTTTATTTTATTTATTTTTTTTTTTTTGACTGTTTTTTATATTTTGCACATTTTCATAAACTTATAGATTAGTACATAATATACAAGAACAAAAAAAAAATGGTAATTACATTAGATTCTTGTCATTAAAGATATCGAAATAAATTATTATGCTACAACATATGTATGCATGTATACGACAAAAAATAAATTGTTTCGAGTTAAAAATCAATTAATTTTTATGTCTTTGTATGTTTTTAAATTATTTTTTTTTCAAAAGGATTTTCTATGTTAAATTATATTTATTTCAATTTATTTTTTGTATTTTCTAGAAAAAACAATTTTTTTTTTTTGCACGAAAACTAAACGATTTTTAATTTTGTTTCTTTTTATTATGATCATCATGCAAATTCGTTAAAATGTCATTCGAAATTAATTTGATTTTTAAAAGATTTACTCAGTTCTTAATTCAATGTATATAAATTCTCTAAATTATCCTCGATTTTTTTCTTGTGTGTAAAATATTGATAGCTTTAATTAAATTTTTTGAATGAAAAATATCGTTATCTGATATGGCACTCAAATTCGTAATAAATTTTCAGATTTATTGATATTATATTTTCGTTAATAATTTTGTTAAATTCATTTTAATTAATTTTTTTTTATGTGTTTTTAAATAGTTTATTTTTAATTAAAATTATGCTCATACATTTATACGATCATAATTCCTGAATATGATAAGTGTAAGATAAAAAAATATTTTTTTCATTATATTTTACTACTTCGAATTCGAGTACATGTTTTCTCATCAAAATTAAAATATTTTTTTTGTAAATTTATTCAAAACCCAAAAAGAAAGAAGGCAAATTAAATACAAAAAAATAATGAAATGATTATAAAAAAAAAAATTAAATTTATATAAATCAGAAATTTTATATGCAAACGCAAACACAAACTGACCGAATAAAAAATGAAATAGAAAATTGTCTGATCCACCTTTCATTCATTTCGTAATGGTAAGAGAAATGTAATGCAATGGATAAAGGAAAGTTGCAAATTTTTTTAGCTTTCGTATTTTGTGTGTGTGTGTGTGTGTGTATTTTTTTTGTTTTATTATCTTTTGAAATGTTGATATAAAATTCGCACTATCACTGTATACGAGATACGAGTAATATACAATCCTACAATAATTTCACTTTTATTTTTAGTTTTTTTTTTTTATTTACTTTTTTTTCTTGTTTTGTTTATTTACTCCTTCGTCATCACCACCACTATACCACTAGCTTCATCATCATCGTCATCGTCTACATCATATCTTCACTATACCATTGTTCCTGGGTTAATTTGCAGGCATTTTCAAGTCATAAATTTTCTTCTTTTTTTTGAGGTTTTTTTTTCTTATTTTTTTTTTTATTTTTAATATTTGTTGGAAAGTTTATGATTGTCGATGTTAATACAAAATTTATTATTTACCTTAACCAATTATGCATATACTTACAAAATATTTTTGTATGTTTACAAATTTACATCACAGAGATCACATCATCAAGAAAACATGATGATCTTCACACGGTAATATTTAAAAATTTGCAAATAAATTAAAAAGTTGAAGAAAAAATTTAGGAGTTGCGTAGTTTTTTTTTTCGCTTCAAATTTTCATTTGGCTTTTTATTTTTATCATTCAACAAATAAATGAATTGAATATACATATGAGTGACAACAATTAGTAGATTACACATATCGTACACACAGACGTAGTACGCTGATATGTTTGAAAAAAAAAATAATAAAAATTAAATTTAAAAAGGTCAACCACTGATTATTGATAAAAATAACAACAACAAAAAAGTTGTAAAATTCAAAAAAAAAACGCGCATGCACAGAATATGTGATAAATTTAACTGTACTATCTATATACTTTCATTTACGTATACGGGTAAACGCATATGTACATATATGTAGATAGGTATGTATTTTTAAGAGAAAAATGAATAAAAAAAATTCAATAAAAATAACTTAAATTAGCTGTATACATACTTAGATAAAGTGTAGTCAATAAGTGTAGGATAATAAAGATCCAATAAATGCCCACCTTTTATGCACATTTACTAAACGCACAAACGTGTACATCTCTGCATTTCTACAAACATGTAGGATTCATACATTTTTCTACTCTTTTATAAGATATCGATATCAACTCGTTGAGTATTATATGCATGCATGAAATATGTGTATTCTGCCTTTAAATTTTTCCTGTCACATGTATACGTGCATGAAAATAATTTTTTTATGCATGCAAACAATAATATTTATCACTACATAGGTAGAGAAGTACATAAATGCATACATCGAAAAGTAGAAATAAAAACAAAGTACTTGTACTAAAAAATTGTGTGCACCCAAAACAGTGGTAAGGTTGTGTATTCATTTCATAACAACAAGAGACAACTTCTTTGCATTTTTTTTCAATTTTTTTTTTTTTTCTTTCTGTGGTATCGGTATGCTTACTTAATAAATTTGTTATTGAATTTTTTTTTAAAGTCATATAGGCATACGTATTCGTAAGTACATATAGAAAGTGAAAACGCCCGTCTTCTTCAACAAACAAACAACCGAAAGCAAAGTACATAAATTGTAGTTTATGATTTTTATTTAAAAATACAAAATGTATTATACCACTCTCTGGTTGGATTGAATTTCATCACATACTATACTACACTACACTACTGATGTGCGAGTACGAGATTATACCTGTTTATCATTATAATAATACAAGCAAGTGCATATGAAATTAGTATTTTGAGAATATTACTTTTTCATTTTTCTTTGTATTTTTTTTTTTATATTTTCTTTTCATTTATTTTTTCTTCAACGTTTCATTGGAATTACTTTTGCTTTGAATAATAAAAGTCCATTATCATTATCAATAAGGTAATTAATGATATATGATAATCGAAATCAACTTAAAACTTCAAACATACATAACTATAATAATGATAATGATAATGACTGAACTTATGCGATTTTACTATTACCATCATAATGCATATTATAATAATAATAATAATAATAATCATTATGAAATATTTCCGTCTGTCTGTCTCTACATAATATACTTAAAGAGTACCTATGCATTTTTTTTTTTCATAATTATTATCGCATCATCACATCTATTTACGAGTATTACGTCTTGGCACCATGATTATATGCACATACATATAATATATATTTTTTTTAAATATTTTAATTAAAATTACATTTATCATTTATTGTCCTTTAAATATATAGGAAATCAATTCTTTATATTTATTCGAAATTACATATTTATCAAGCATGTTGAATAAATTAACGATTTTTTTCTTCTTCTTCTTCAATTGTATGTATATATTTGAATTTTTCAAATCAAGAAATCATAAAGTTAATAACATTCAATTTTTTCTTTAGATTATTATAAAATCAGTTCTGTTTAACATTAAATTTTTAATCGAAAAAATTTTTCATTTTCTTTTCGTGTCATCAAAATTATAATTAACCATTCATCTATGGTATTTGATTCAATTAATATACAGATTCGCACTTGTCATAAATGTATAAAAATTTCCAATAACCGCATTTAGGATAAGGTCAACACAACATATATATCACTTTATTGTATTTGAAAACAGTCAATCTTTTTCAATTCATTTAAACTTCTTTTTATCGATCTCTGAAGAAAAATTAATTTTTTACCTCAACAATTAATAAAATTGTAGAAATTTTTGAACTGGAATACATTATATGATAATATTAATATATTAATTTTCAGAGAAAACAAATAAATGTAACGGATAACTATAATATGATACAACGTAGTACGACACTCCTACCGCCTATACTTCTACTTCTTACTACTTCTTTTAGTATATGTATTTTCATTAAATTTTGTATGGAACTCATAGGTAATGTTGTTTTCTTGTCAAATATAATCGCAAACTTTCATTTTATATAAAATCAACAATAATAAGGAAATTTTTTTTTGGTTTTTATCTTTTATTTGGCTTTGTATTATTTCTAGCATTTTTACAATAATTTCTAAGTTAATTTACCGAAGAATTATATATGCATGCATTCAATTATAATCATGGATAAACTAAAAATTAACCATAGTAACTGGTTAAAGCTAGTTCTTCAAGAGTTTCTTACATATACTTATATTACATACATATGTAAACATTTATTTTATTCATACTTTTGTTCAAATACTCGCTATTATATGCATAATGAAAATATGTATCAAAAATGTACAAGAAAAACAAAAAATAGAAAAAAAAAAGTATTTTTTAAAAAATTATACTTACCAACATAATGGCTGTTTTAAATCTCTAACCAATAAAATCATTTTGTCTTGTTTATGTACTATATATACATATATATATACTCGTTGTATTGTTTATAGTCTTATAATTTTACTTTATGCTATTTATTACCTGTATTATAGAAAAAAAAAAAAACCAACAATAACAAAATGCAATTACTTTTATTTATATTTAATTTTTTTTTTTTTGTTCACGTTATTCTTATACAAGGTATTTTCTATATAATAAAAAATTAAAAATTAAAAAATACATGAATGTATACATACAATAATACACGATACGATATATTATACAGTATAGAGTAGTTAGTAATGAACACAAATGTTACAAACATATACACAGTGCTCTATACGAACATACATATTTATGAATGTACTCGCGTTTAGTTAAAATTTTTAATCTCTCAAAGTATATGTACTATGGTGCACTCTACTATTATTAAAATCGATACACACAATAATAACGTTAAATAACGTAAAAAAAATAGCAACAGCAGCAGTAGCGTAGTAGCAACAGCAACAATATTGAAACAACAAAAATTACACAAAGAATAGTATAATAGTATTAATTATAATTTATTGTTATTTTGATCTTTTTCTTTTTCTTAATTCTTGTTTTATTTTTAAATCTTGATTTCTGTTGCTTTTTTTTTCCCTTATGATCGAAAGTAAATTTTATTATCTATGTACTACCTGTGGTACTACTCATATAATGTTACATACGTGCAATATTTATCTCCCATTATAAACAATCATTATTATATGTATATGAACCGTATGAACATGAAAAAAAAATATTATTTGTACGTATGTTATGTACAGAGAACAACATATAGGTTATTAGTATGTGAAAAAATTAATATAAATGAATTTTTTTTTTTTTATTTATTTTTATTCTCGCAATATTTAAATAGTTAACTGCATATTTTATGTGTTCTTCGTATGTATCTAGATACATATATTTTTAATTTTTTATTATCTATACTGTATATGTTGGATTTTATATTTTTACTTTGATTTTGATTTATTTCATTTAATTTTCATTTTTATTTTTTCGTTTGACCTTTAAAAAAAAAACTGTATTTAGTTTATAATATAATTACAAACAAGTAGTAGGATATGTACATAAGTATGTATGCGAATGACCCTTCACTTTATTTTCAGTTATTTTTTTTTCCTATCTTAATCTTTATAAATAATTAACAACATTATGTATATACATTCATGTATATATATAAAAAAAATTTAAATACTAAATATAAAATTACTTTTCATATTATTAAATTCTTACTTGTTAATTTTAGATATTTTAATTATTTTTTTTTCCAATTTTCTCGTTTTATCACAAAAACTGGAAAAAAATAAATTTAAAAAAGATGTTATAACAGTTACAACAGGAAAAAAAAAAAAAACAATCAATTTTATTTAATCGATTCCACTAACATGTAATTACATTTGTAGGTACCTGGTATAACTGTGTTCGTTATGTTTTATTCACTTTATCCGGAAATTAATTTTAAAAATAAAAATTAAATATTTTCTAGTTTTATTTTTTTTATTCTATAGCGTATGTTTTTTACATTTTTTTTAAGTCATCGTTCAATGATTTATGAGAATTATAAGTGCATAATTTTTTAAAAAACAAAAAAAATTAAAAAATAATCCTTAATACAGGATCTGTTTATTTTCTTTCTTTTTTTTTTCTTCAAAGAAGTGAATCCTTGCAAAAAAAATAAGATACACACACTTTTTTTCACTCGACAATTTAACGAATACTTTTGATTTTATTATCACTTGACTTACTTTTCTCCTTCACTAACTAATTACTTTCTATGTATTTTTAGTTAATTATTTCGATCGTTATTTGCTATATGTATACTAATCGAAGAAAACTAAAACAAATTTTTACTTAGCAAAACGCGTAGCAGACATCAATATAAATTATGAAAATCGAAATAAATTACAAAAACACTAAAAACAAAAATTGTTCCGAATATGAATATTTTTCACTTAAACATTTAGTAGAAGAAAAATGCGATAATCTTCTTCTTATTTTTTTCGTCTTCTTACATAAGTTGACTATATAAAAGGTTTTGTAATAATATATTTCATCGGTTATTATTTCGAATTATTTTCTTTTTTTCTTTTACTGTTTTTTTTTCTTCTCTGTGTATTTATGTAAAATTAACACTACAAGAAAATCTTCAAAAATGATTATAAATATCGTTATGCAAGTGAAAAGTGTAAGTTAATAATTTCTTTTATAAACCAGTTATTGAATTTATTATTATTATTTTTTTTAATTTTTTACATTTTCTATTTAAAAAAAATATATATACATATTAAAATTTTCTTTAATTTGTTTTTATTTCGATTTTTGATTTTCGCCACAAAAAAAATTTTTATTAGAAAAAATAAAATAATATTAATATAACAATTAATAAGCATTCAAAAACGCACAAAAAAACTGGCCAAAAATTTTTTATAATTTTTTTTTTTCTTCTCAAATAGGATTTCTTATTAATTTTCTTTTTCTATTTTTTTTTAAATTTAGTTGAATTTGAAAAATCAAAAATCAAAAAAAATTTATTTTTCCTAATTTTCAAATTCAAACTTATCACGATAAAGCATTACGATCAACTGAAAACTGAACAAGGTTTTAATATGAAGTTTTAAATAATTTTA
The DNA here is from genome assembly GCA_951394055.1 of Villa cingulata. Taxonomy (NCBI): domain Eukaryota; kingdom Metazoa; phylum Arthropoda; class Insecta; order Diptera; family Bombyliidae; genus Villa; species Villa cingulata. The sequence goes on from OX596018.1 coordinate 52,195,816, forward strand.
CAATACAGCAATCAAAACCATATTCAACCGACGATATAACATACATATAAAGGAAAGTGTGGTACATGTACATACTCGTTATTTGTATGAAATATACCACTAGTATGTATACAATTTTTGTTAATTTCGAAGTTTGTTTTTTATTATACTTTTTATGAATAATATGAAAAAAAAAATCATAAAATCTTTAAAGCAAATTTATTTTTGCGATATTCAGTATACAAAAAAAATATATACGTATACATTATGTACATAATCAATAAAATAACATACTGAATACGTGAATATTAAATGGCATATACGTTATAGTTATGTTATGGATAGCTTTGTGCATACGTATATTGCTACAAATTAAAATAAAATCATAAAATTCAAATACGACAACAAATTAAAAGCCAACAACAAACCACTAACAATACAATAAATGAATAGCTGAATGCTCATTTTAGCATATACAATACAGTATTTGTATATGTAAATAAAATTTAGCTGAAGTTGATCTGCATGAAACACCTTTAAAACACCTTTGAAACACCTTACGAACGGCGAGTAAATGCCATAGAGTTAACCATGAGATGTATACTATACGTATGATAGTTTGTATAAACATCATAGAAACAAACATACAAACAAAAAGGTTTCATAACTTTTTTTTTTTTTTTCATTTTTTTGATTGTGCTGAAGCGGGAAGATTCAAACACAATGATTTTTAACAGCGATGAAGAGAAAGTTTTCTTATAAAATTTGATGATCATGATGATGTTGATGATAATGATAATATTCGTATATTTATAAATAATGAATGGATATTATCGAGTAAACGAGTATCGATGAGTATTATGTATTATATGGTGTAGTTGTATATATGTATGTTAATGAAAAAAAAAATAAGTTGTGCGGGAAATTATCCCCTAAGGCTTTTCTAGGGGAATTTAACCTTAAACAAAAATTTACAAAATAATACACATACAAACACACATAATCACTCGTATACATAGGTAAATGAATATCGATATATTTTGTAATATTGAACTCACGTCAATGTACATATATGATATTTTTGTTGTGGTTTTTTTTCATTAATGTTTGATCATTTTGGATAGCTAGCTAAATTCTGTTATTGTTAGTAATCGTGTTATTAATAAAACTTTTAAAAAATTGCGAAAAAATTTTATAGAGAGGGTTAGATAGAAATATCATATCATATTAATGTTTTATATTTCATTCGAATATGATGTTAATGCATACTGATAAAATCCTGATATTTCTTGAAAGGAAAAAAAAAGAAAACGTTAATTAAGGGACACTTAGATTGAGATGGCAACTTTTACAAAGGCATGTGTTGTTTACTTATTAAAATCATTGGTCAATAAATTGTTAAAAAAAATTATTTATTTTCATTTTATCATGGAACATTTTATAAGATACACGGGCATACGAGTATATCCGGCAATGTAGTGTAGATCTTAAAAGTTGAAGTGGTCTTGTTTGTTTATATATACACATACATTGTGGTGTGTATTTTATGCTATCTACATATATAAGTACAGCTACACCTACCCACATATTTATGTGTGTGCATATGTATATACATTATACATAATATACATATGTAAGTATGAGATCAGTAAGAGAAGAGCAAGTATCTTTGAGCCATTCAAATTATAATAAAACATTACTGGAATTCAATGATAGTAATTTACGTTTTTCCACCCCCCATAGTCATTATAATCATCGTTATTCTTACAAGGCTTACTTACGTACATTTATGTATGTACATACGTTCCAATGCATTACAAGCTTGCAGTATGTGTAAATGCAAATTCACAATACATGTTGTGAAATTTTTTACGTTTTTTATTGAAATTTTTTTTTTCATTTTTAGTTTGCGATTTTCACATGCAACGAAAATTAGCAGCAACTAAACGATACATACACGTATAGTGTAGAGTATCTCCTCAAGTCTTAATTAAAATAAAAATAAAAATATTATACAAAATTGTAAATAAATTTTACGAAAAAATAATATAGAGGTAATAATAATAATAAAAAAACGGTAATAATAAAAACGAAAAACGCTTAAAATTAGCCTTGTATTTGTTACTGTTGATCGATGAACGATGACACAAAATCGCAAGCCAAAAATTCCAATGAAACGGAACGATAACGAAAATTTCAAAAAAATAAAAATGTTTTATATATATATTCACATATTTGTACATACAAAAAAAAAAAACGTAAAAATAAAAACAAATATCCTTTACTTGGTCATCATTTCATATACTATGTAGTCGTAAGTAAACTGCGCAACAACATAATAATCTTAATAACAGTATGGAAATTTATTTTTTAAAATGCAAACAATACAAAAAACGAATTTCATTTTCTTTCAGCAACAGTCTACATATGTGTGTCTATGTATATCTGTTGTATCAACCATACATGCACATGCAGAAAAATATTTAAAAAAAAAAAATTATTGGTAAAAAAAATAATAAGTAAAATAAGTATAAACTAGACGCATAAAAATTCAACATATACGAGTATTATGTACTTAAAAAATTTATTCATTAGCATATCTTACACAATAACTCCAATTTCTTTAATAATTTTTTTTTCTTTTTTCATTTAAATTTGAATACAAAACGATCCAAATAAAATGAAAATGGAATTAAATGAAATGTTTACCCTATATACAGGTACATAAATTATATTTTTGTATATAATTGCCAAGATTTTTATTTTGTTTTTTATTAATATTTTTTTTTTTATTTTTTTGCAAATTACTCGATTACATACCCGTCATATTCGTATGCATGAATCCGGAAGTATTTTCACCTTTAATAGTGATACGAGTATAGTATATATCTACAAATTTGTGCAAAATAAAAATTACTGAATAAAATTCAATTTAGATAAAATCATGTTACAGTTTATTATTGAAAATATAAGAAGTATATAGTATATCTATCCGCCATATTTAAAAATGAAAATAAAAGACAAAAATCTTTCTTATATACGATTACATTTATATGCAATATGCAATTGAATAAAATGTTGTTCAACTACACGCGACGAAAGTAATACTCGTAAAAGAAATTAAATTGTAAATTTTCTTTAAATTTCATTCAATTTTTGAAAGATAGAAAAAAAGTAGAGAAAAAATTTGCAAAATTTACAAAATTTTTTCTACCATATTTAAGATGTGTGATATATAGTACATATTCCATAGAGCTAGTATGATAAAAATTTCTTGACTTTTGGATATTTCTTTTTATCGTTTCTATTTTGAAATTTTCGCTTTAATATAGATTTTTGTATGTATATAGAAATGAAAAGATAAGTGAAAAATGTTGTATATATGTTAAATGCACTTTCTCGAAATTACTGGATTTTTTTTTTACATTTATTGAATGTATGTACATACATATATAGTATACTACATCATAAAACTATATGATACAAATGTGTACTACGTTTTAAATTTTTGGTTCAATCCAATTAATAGGATATGTACAATATCTTTCTAATATGAATATTTTTTGGATAAAACTGGTTAACAGTATAAAGTGCATAGAAAATTTTATTTAAAGGTATTATTTAAAACGTGATTAATCGTTAACTTTGTAGCTGTACACATATATTATGCATATACTACGAGTACACATGCATGATGCATTTTATGTAGACAATTGGAAATTGTAAAAAAAAAATTCATTTATACATGTTGTTCAAACAGGATACAATGCATACTATATAATAAATGGATATTTTGCTTAGATGTAATATATTTTATTTTGTTTTCGTGTTAAATGTGATTAAACGGTTAAACTATATGGTTGATCAATTTTATGAGCTTCAGGTTTCAGATTGTATAAAAATGCTAATTTAAAACATTTTTATATATTTTGCAATTTTTTTAAACAAAAAAAAGATCATAATAATGCATTACATTTGAATACATAATAATAATATAATTACATACCACACACAGTATTCTATCTGCAGTATACGAATTCGTAATAATTGTAGTAAATGTAATATATTAATTGCATTCTGGATAATATCCAAAATGTGACTGGGTCATATGAAACTATTAATTTTTAGTTTTATTTTATTTCATTTTTGTATTATATTGACATTTTTAAAAGGTTGCAAACGATGCCCATAACACTATATATTATGCTAACCATGTCTGTTATATCTACTTATATGTATCTTGATATATAATTTTAACCAAAAATAATCGTACAGGTATGCAAGCAAATCTATAGATATGTACATAAATGCAGTATTTGTTGACTTAATTAGTTAATCGAAGTGAATTGTATATAAACAATAAATATTTTACACATTATAAATATATGTATGTACACATTTTTTTTTTATATTCATTTTGATTATCTACCTTATAATTAAATTTATAATTTTAAAAAAAAATTTGCACATACATATATGTATATTATATTTTTTATTACAAAAATGAAGACGAAAATAAAATGAAAACATATATAGCAAAAGAAAATTATATAATCGTCGTACTTTAATTGTGCAATTTATTTTTTTTTTCTGTTTTCGTTTTCAATTCATTTTCATTTTACTTGTATTTTGTGTTTTCCTTCAATATAATTTAAGTATATATGGATATTTTCGTTTTTATAAAAATTACAAATTTAACAGGTGAAGTGTGTAACAGTTACGAATATATTTTTTTTTTTTCATTTCATTTATTTTATAATTTTCATTATTTTTTCCTTGTACTTGTATACACAAACAAACTTATGTAAGTACATGCATATACATATATACATTTACCTGTCTACATTAATTATGTTCTTGACCCTTTTAAGGTCATATATTTATTAGGACTCAAATCGATTGTAGGTGTTGTGCAGTCTGTAACTATTGTACCTTAAAAAAATAAAAAATAACCTCAGCAGAAAGCAATATTTTAATTCGTTTCATGTTTCATTATAATTTCTTCTCTTTTTATTTAAAAAAAAAATATATTATATATTTTTCATTTAGTTTTATCATATTATATAATTTTAAAGTGACCTTGTCATTTTTTTTTTTGTATAACAGTAGACACACCTTTTTAATTTTTTTACGCTACTTATCATATTAAATGAATATAAATAAAAGATACAATTTTTATTGTAGGTATACTTAATTTATTTTATTTCGATTCGATTGTACAATTTTGTTTTCTTAAAATTCAATTAAATTACAGAATACAAAACACATAAAATTTAAACCAAAAGATTTTGAGTAATATATTTATTATATATGTCTAAACATGTATCTAAACATATGTATAAAATCAAATGTTTTTTAAATTTATTTATAAACAATTTTCTTGTTGCCACACATAATTTAAATTAAAAGAACATACCATAAATGTTACATTTAACAGAAATTATTTTCTTTTCAAGTATTTATACAAATATTATGACAATACATTAAATAAAATATTCATTATTCAATAAGCAATTTATTTTTATTCTTTTTAATTTATATTTCACTGAGATTTTATTTATTTATTTACTATGTTTCTTACATTAATTTGATTGTATTTTATAGTTATATTTTCTTTATTATTGTTTTTATTTAATTTTATATATCATTAAATCATCACTGTCATTATCATCATCATCTTCAACAACAACATTATATTATACCACGGCATGCATCATCAACTATTGATTACATATATGTACATAAATCATTATCGAAATAGTTGTCATCTTTTTCGATTAAAAATATTCAGTATACAAAGAATATGACAAACATACATAAATACGTACATACGTAAATGGCGGTATCGCTTGTAAGTGGTACAGAAATGGCTAAAAACCTTCATCATATAATTATATGTAGAAAATTATACACATATTGCAAAGACTAGTTCATGTATGTTTATGTATGCAATGGTAGTTTTATATGAGCGGTATTCCAAGGAAAAATTAAATTATAAACTTCGGTTAAAAATTCAATGATTGAAGTGCAACGACAAAATTAAGAATTATGTATATGTACGAATTGAGTACATTTTATGATAAGAAAAAAAAATGATTAAAACATTCGATAATAATGTCATTATGATTTATGCATTGTTAGATATTCGGAGCAATAAAAAGAAGAAGATAATGTAGACATGTACATTGTACTCGTATATAAACTTGTGTATCAGTAACATTTTTGTATGCAACTATCTTTTAATTCAAAAAAAAAAAAAAAAATGTCATTAATGCACAATGATTCTTTGTTCTAGAAAATTCTTTACAGAAAAAAAAGAAATAATTTAATTTTATTACATAATTTTTGTTTTGTTATTATTATTTATCGTATCCGGGAAAATCCATTCAGCCCTTATATTGAAATTATTTAAAATGTAGTATAATTTTATGATGACGATAATATAATAGCAACAATAATTATAATGATAGCTTGAAAAACCAATCATTAATTTGAATAATTTATATAGCAACATTTCAAATTGTTTAGGAACATATTGCAACAATTAATAGAATAATTTAAGCGCCATCTGTTACATTTTCGAATTTCCCGCGCAATTTAATTTTTATACCACAAAAATTTTTACAATTTATACAATTAATATTTTTGTTGAACGTTTTATACTATATGCAAAGATACTTTTCAAGTTCAATTGTACAAAATAAAATTATAAATAAAATTCCAAATTTAATGATTTTTCCCATCATTTTTTTATTTTGTTTTCATTATAATAATTCATATAATTATTATACTATAAAATTTTTTACCAACATAGATACTATAATTATTATCTATTTATTAAAATTGAATTTTCATTAATTTTCATGTAAACATATGCCTACGATGCTACCACATACATATACACTGAACCCCCGATATTCGCGGTCCCAGTATTCGCGGATTCGCTTATTCGCGAATAGATTTTTCTGAACTTTCCCTCAACATCTGCGATTTTGTACGCGATTTGAGATTTGAACTCTGTTCTAACTTGTTTATTTTTGTTTGGTTTTGTCTTTGTTGGTTTACATAGATTTGTCATAAATGCATATTAATGTACGCATTTTGTTTTCAATTTTAGAGTAATACCACAGACAAATAAATACTATATTATATTGTTTGTGGTAATACACAGTTCTTTTTGGTGCATTACAGCGATCAAGCATATAGGTAATGTCATCAATAATAGATATAATTCTACAAATCGTTCTTAAAATTAAATACATACATACATATTTAATCCCTTAGAATGGCTGAATTATCAGGTAGAATAATAAAGAAGAAGAAAAGGTATTCGACTTAAAAACGAAGCTCGAAATTATTAATCGTCTAGAAAAAGGTGAAAGTGCATCAGTTTAGCAATCATATTATAAATAAATATGTATTTTTTTTTAAAACTTGGAACCAATCTGTTTATTTTGTATTGCATTCGGTTCTCCACATATGCGAATTCAACATATGCGAGGTTTTCACGGAACGTATCCTTCGCGAATGTTGGGGGTTCAGTGTATTTGCATATTATTATCTGTGAGTATACTCGTATAATACATTAAGTACATATACCTATATACCAAGATATTTACGTTATACGGTTATACGATATACCAGTTACATATTACATGTTACATTCATTCATTCATTTATCCATCCATCCATAACATAGTTAGTAGTGGTGTATAAATTATACAGTAATAGTAATATACATACACATTATTAAATGACGTAATACATTATCATATCATTATCATCATTATCATCACACTTTTACTTTTTTTTTTCATTATTTTTGGTTTTCTTTATCGTTCATTATTATTGTTTTACTCTTGCATATGTGAAGGTGTGTGTGCATGTGTGTGTCTGTATATTTCTGTGTACACCTATATAGTACAATATTGTGTTTATGTATGTACGTAGATTATATTAATTATAATAAATATAAATATGTAAATTGCTATTATAAATGTTTGTATATAATACTCGTAATATTTCTAAATTATGTCAAAAAACTAACAATAAAATAAAATAAAAATCCGGATTTTAAAATTCAATTACAATTTCATTAGAATCCCACTCACGTATTTAATGTAAAAATGAAAAAAAAAAAATAACAAAGAATCTTTACTGTTTTTATTTTCATATACAAAATACAAAACAAAAATTTAAATTTAAAAAAAAAAAAAAAAATTCGCATTCAATTTATTATGTCATCGCAAATTTTTGTGAATATTATAGAGGTAACACTCGCATATGTAAATTAAAATACAGACATACACAAGTACAAAAATAAAAATTTATGTTTTGCTTTTAGTAACTTTTTTATTCAAAAAAAAGAGTTTTTATTTTTATTTTTCTCTTTTTTCGTTTTGGAATTAATTTTACAATGAACAATGCATATCAATTTAATATTTTCTGTATATAAAAATAATCAAATAATGTATACACAATATAGGTACCCGTATACAATGTATGTATATACTTCCATAATAATACTGTACGATAAATAAATCATGATTTTAAAATAGAATTACGTCAAATTAAAAATAAAAATAATTTCAACAACAACAAAATAAATAAATAAATATATCTGTTCAAATAATAATGAACAAAAAAGGAGAAGATAATAATAAAATATCCTCATATTATTGTTTTATGAACATGTACGCTAATATTATTAAAAATTCATATTGGGACGTATCTAATTATTTTAAAGAATTTTTCAAATATATTTTATCTGGAATTTTTTAAAGTAGTACTCATAGGTTTATTGTACGACTAATTGATTTGAAGGATTTAAATTATTTTGTCATTTTTTTTTTAAATTTGCAAATTTTTGCTTTAAAATAATATTTCCTTTTCAGTGTATAATTTTCTATCTTCATTCATTTTTGTCCACAAGTTTTCATTCTCAATAAATAATGAAATTTTTTCTAGATCCGGATATAAAGATGAATGATCCTCGTATAGTCGTCTCATCCTTATAATTCCGTCAGAATATCCTAGAATACAATACATGAAAGAGAATAATCAATGAAATATTTCCAGTAGAAAATTAATTCACTCACCTACCTGACTTCTAGTACTAGAATTAAAAGGCATACATTCAGTTGGCTCATATAGCTTTCAATTTACTTTCTGTTTATCATAAGTATCCAACAAAATAACAAATTTAGTATCTATACATGCTCGTACAAAAGTATTTAATTAACCTAAAACATAAAAATAAAATTGAAATTTATTAGAATGTACACTCAATAAATAGGAAAAATAAAAAAAAAAGGATAATTATTCATGGTATATGAATACGGTATTGATAAGTATATCAATAATCAATCAAAATTCATATTATAAAATACAAAAAGGTAAAAATATTTAAAGGGATCATATACAGTATATGCAATTATGATTTTAAAATTTGAATTCATATCATTAATTCGCAGAATAATGAAATAAAAAAAAATGTATATACTTTTTTTTCTTCATTTTAAATATAGTTTTCATCCTTTATTTGTAAAGGTATTACGATTATATACATGGAAATATACATATTTAATTTAATTTCATTTTTTTTTTGCAATTTTTTTTACTTTAACTTTATTAATTTATGAAAACGGACGTTTTTAAAGTTTGAAGCCAATACCTGAGATCAAAAGTTGTGAAATTTCAGAACATACTCACAAATTATGGTCTCAGGGAATCAGCAAAACAAACAATCTGTTATATAACTACATAATAAAAATATAGCGATAAACAGATTTCAAAATATCGTCCATTATTAATTTCTTTTTTTTTTAAAAAAATTTTACTTTTACAGAATAACGAAAACAAAAGAGAATATAATAATTGAAAAAAAATGAACAAAAGAAAAAAAATTTAGAAAAATTATTAATATCTTTTGTTTATAAATTTTTGATAAAGGAATTTTATATTGATTTTGTAAAAAATTTATTTTTAAAGGATTTTCATTTTCGATCTTATTAAACGATTAATAATCATAATAAAATTTCAACAAAAATATTAATTTGAAAATAAAAACTAAATAGAATCCTTAAAGAAAATAATTAAATTTTTTTTTTTTGAAAATAATTTTTTTGCTACCTACATTATCTACATTATAAAATAAGAAAAAATAAAAATACATGCTTAAGGATAATGTATACTCACTCATTTTTAATTTTCTAAAAAAAAAAAAAAAAAAAAAATTTTTATGTTTTATACGTTTTACTTAAGGACTTATTAGGTTTAATAACTATACTGACTGATAATGTTGCAATCAAATCAAAAAAATAAGTACATATTTTTGTTTTAACAAACTTTGTTATCTTCTAAAAAGCGATAATAATTATTGAATCCTGAAAAATTCGCATTTACCTTTCTCACCTTTCATCATTCATATCATTTAATTTTTCTGCTTATTGCCATGTATCACTTACGTCTCTAATATTCGGCTCGATTCGATGATATTCAATCCCGCAAGGGAAGCTAGAAGATTGTATAGTAAAGATCATATAAACACTACTATACAACCTACTACCTCACTTTGCGAATGGAAAGATGTTCATATACACTTAACTAAAGTATTTTCGAATATTTCAAAAACAAAACAAAAATCAAATAATAAAATATTTCAATTTCATTCAATCTCCATATAATGATTTCAAATTAATCTGAAACATATTTTCAAATTATGTACTATATAATCATTTATCACAAAATACTATAAAAGTAATTTTTATTTGATTTAAATTTTCTGTGTGATGGTGTCATTATTTTGTAATCCGGAGAAGCGTGTGCATTAACAGATTCCCATAATTCCGAATTTGCAACGTGAATTTTAGCGCAAGTTCGGATCTACGGGTTTCCGTAAATGAGATTCCAGTATATATATATAATTATATATATATATTATAATTTATATAATTATTTAAAAATTTATAAGTGGTATTATCCAATTAATATAAAAATTTATTAAAAAAAAAATAAAAAAAATTAAATTCAAATTTTTTAAATTTAAATAATCAATAAACTAAGCAAAATATATACTACGATTAACATTTAAAACAATAAAACAAACACATAACATTTTAATGCATATTTTTGCAAATAAAAATTTAAGTTTTCCAATTAAATATGTGTGATAAATAAAATTATTTAAAAGAAAAAATTAATAAATTAAGAAATAAATGATAAATAAAATTAAAAATCTTTAATATGTTTCTATATTGTCTGTTATTTGTCAAAGAATTTTTGGATTTTCAAAATTACAATTTATTAGGAAATTGAAAAATCTTATGCAACTAATTTCAAGAATCCTAAATAATCTTTTTAATATTTTCAAAAATAAATTTGAAATATGTACTTTGATGTGAGAAATTTTGGTTTCAAAATATCAAAATCATTTCATTAATAATTTTTTAATTTTAACAAATTAATCAAATCTTACGTTAAATACGAATTTTTGAAAAAAAAATTAAAGCTTTAAAGTAATTTTCCGCTGTAGAAAACGATAAGCGATGCTCGTTTCTTCGTTCCGTTACTTTGTTTTTTCAACAACAAATCACCAATCAACTGTGAAAAAAAAATTCAAAAATTCTTCATAAACTTTCAAAAATTTCAAATTTCAAATTGTTTTTAGCTAAGACACAATCACAAAAGAATTTCGTATTTCGTTTAAATTTTTGTATAAAGAAAAAGTTCAATTTTTACGGCGAAAAACAGTTCGCTAACGTGCGCTTATACTTGAAAAATGAAATTTAAAAATTCATTCATAATGAAATGAATGCACACTGCTGTTTCTGTTTGTCGCCGTCGTTTATATTCATTTTCTCTGTACGTTTTTAAAGTATGGTATTCAGATTCACCTATTATCCTCTTGTTGTTATACGGTTATACATCCAACATTTTCTTTTTTTTTTTTTTTGTAACGAATTAAAAATACACGAAACAAACTTTTCCATTTTCCATGTTTAATTTTCCTTGCCTTGTGCTGTGCTATGTATTTCTTTCTTTTCTATACTCTTTACTCATTATTTTTTTTTTTTTTGTTATTTGTTATTTGCCTTGCTTTACTTTTTATATTTTATGTATTTATTTTCTGCTTTTCCTGTACTATGCACATATGCGTTTATGAAGGTTAGGTCAAGGTTTTCAAGCCTCAATGGTTTAATTAAGATTTGTAGATGGAAATAAAATTCAAATTCTAATTGAATTACATTTTTATAAATGTATTTATCATCATAATCATTATCAACATTATTATTACAATAATTTAACCATCATCCTCAGAATTAATTTAGAAGAGAAAATGAAACAAAAAAAACGAGAAAACAAATTGAAAAATGATAATGAAATTTTTATCATGTGTGCATTACATGTGCAGGTGGTGCGGTGCATGTATGAATTGCAATCTTAGTATGTATATATATTTAACGTACGTATGTAGTTTATTTGATCCTTTTTTTTAGTTTTCTTTTTTTTTTTTTTTTGAATTTGAAAGGTTTCATAGTTGCCTTGCCTTATATGTATAAGAAGACAAGAAAATTAATTTTTCTCATTTTTTTTTCGAGTTTGTATTTAAATTTAGAGTTACATACAACAATAAAAAATTATTGGAAAATTCAGATTTCAAAGTTCATAGATAGAATTCATAGTAAAATAAAATTGAATTTATAACAAGAACAAAACAAATTTATTTTTATTTTATTTATTTAATTTTTTGTTTATTTTTTGTGAGTTTTACAATTTGAAAAAGGAAAAATATTTCATTTTTTTTTTATTTTCATTTAAATAATACAAATCAATTTTTGAAAAACATCCACGCGCAATAATATTGACCCACCAAAGCTTCTTTTTACAGCCAATAAAAAAAAATAATAAATAAATGCATGCATGTCTATATGGATATGGATGTACTATTCATCGGTACGGTATTATATACTATATTTGAAAATGTGTATGGATGCATGTGTGTAATTTTTGTTATATATAATGTAGGTACATAATATATAATACATACATACATCTATACATAAATACAATTATGCATGTATTTACTTATGAAATATATGTATATTTATATAAAAATAGTTTTATATGGAAACGAACAAGTACATTATATAGTTTATACTTATTTTAAAGTTTTTGGCATGCATGTACATTTTATGTACATAAGAACATATTTATGTACTATATAAATGCATATGTATATATACGAGTATACATTATATGCACATTTATATACATGACAAAAATTTCCTTATATTCGAAGAAATTTTCCTTTTTTGTATATTAACACCCAAAAAAAAATATAAGAAAAAAATTAAATTAAATGGCGTCTTAGAAAAATTTTCATTTTTGTTTCATTTTTTTTTTTGTTTTTTTGGTTTCATGTAGCACAAATATTATTTAGTGATTTTTTTTTCAAGTTTATTTTTAAGTTTTCAAGATATTTTAATTAAATTGTTTTTATATATTTTGTTTTTGTAATGTATGTATAAACATTAATTTATCGTATCGTATTTATAAACATAATCAGATTAATTAATAATTAAAAAAATAATAATTTTCCAAATAAAATAAATAATTTGTAATTAAAACAACACTAAATGTATATACAAAATGACTATTTTTTAGTAATCGTTTATTTATTCATACAAATGAAAATGATAAATAAATTCATATTGAAAATTTAATAAAAATTTATATATTAATTTACTGAAAATTGAAAAAAAAAAAAAAGAATTATTTTCAAAACATTAGATATGACATACGAGTAATGCAAATAAAATATGCACTTACGAGTATATACATATAGTAGTATGATGTTTATATATAAAATAACATAAAATAAAGTAATCAGCAAAAATATGCTAAGTAATTATCTGATTTATTTAATGTGCATTACATACATACACAAAAGGTAAATGTAAAAATGATGTAATTCAAAATTAATTTTAATTATTTTTTTTTTTTTTGTTTCATTTTTCATCGTGAATAAAACAAAACGTATATAACATACATACTGTGTGACTTACGTCATTAAACAATTTTTTTTTTTTGATTTTATTTTAAACTTTTTGTGGTGTTTTTTTTTTTTTTGTAAAAGCGAAAATTCAACGAAGTTTCCAAATTGAAAATGATGAGTAATAAAATTTTAAAATTTTTGAATTTCAAATCAATTCAAAGGAAATTCACGTAAATGTTTTTTTTGTTTTTTTTTTTGTAATTGAATTTAAAATGGAAACGAAATTTAATAAGAAATGAAGTAATTTATGTTCGTGATGTATATTTCAATAATATTCCTACTAAATATTGAAATCAATTTTTTGATGCAATTTAAGGATCTTTAAATATTTGAAAATAAATTACATAAGTATTTACATACATATATCTAAAGTATAAAAATTTGAAATTTCTTAAAAAAATTTATTTTTTCTGAAACATTTTTAAATTATTACTAGATCAGGTAGGTATATTTGTAAATTTTGAAATGTACACTACACTGTTGGTAATGTAATTTCAAAAAAAAAATCTATAAACTGATCGCCAATAATAATACATATACCAACTCTTATGGTATGTATATAAAAAATCACAAATTTAAAATATATACATATATAGCTATATACTCGTATGTAATTCATAATCATTATATGAGTATACACATGTACATATGAAATGATGATAAAACATGAAACTGGGCATATAATAATATTCCTTTGCTTTATATAAACTTATTCTCTTTTAATATGCCATCCTTATTTTATATTTTTCTTTTTTGCTTATACTTTTATATTTTATTTTATATTTAATTTTTTTTTTCTTCAGATTTTTAGGTTTTCGTTTAGTTAAAAGCTTTCTTTTATTTTATTTATTTTATTCGAATTCCTATAACAAGTTCCAGTTTCTTCAAAGATTTTCGTTTTTTATTTATTTATTTATTTTTTTTTTTTCATTTTTCATTTTTCAAATATGTGCATATGTGCATACTAAAAATGTATACGAGTATATGAAGTATGAAATGTTAAGTCCATCGTCGAATAATGGTATAACGCGATAGCAAAGTACACATACAGTATATGGTATACCATTATTTTATAATACTACATACTAAAAATACACTGTACTAAAAATCTGAAGTTGTTATACTTAATTTAGATTAGGTGTACATAAAATTACACATATACACACATACATAATGTATATATTTTATGTTTGGTTTTGTGTTATTAGAAAAAGCGTTCTTCACGATCCACATACATACACATACAGCACAAACACAATTATACATCCACAAAAATAAAAATTTCAAGTTCAATAAACTTTTAGAGAAGAGAATATCACACAAAAGGAAAAATGTTTTTTTGTTTTTCGATATTTTTGATTCCTTGTTTTTTTTTTGTTTTTTGCTTGTTTGAATCTGCAAAACATGCATGTACATATACATATTTGTATTTATGTAAATACTTATATAGACTTTTATATATATACACATATACTTTGAAATTAAAATATAATATATTCGCATATGTGTACATATAACGTCTAATAAATTTATATACACATACATGTATACATATAGGTGTATAAACACATTTCGGTATCATACATATGTACTACATTATGTATGTATATAGAGGTAGGAACATATAATGTACATTTATATACGTATATAAATGATATTAAATGCATGTTAAAAATGTACCTCCATTTCACATTTTCAATGGATCCATTGTTGGCTGTAATATATAATGTATATACATATGTACATTTTTACATATACCGCATAAATATAAATATACCACATACACATACATATATATATATGGATGTGTACATAATATTCACTGCGATTGATATTTACCCGAAGGTTTCTGGTCGATCTTCTCTTTTCATGTATCGGTCATTGAACCAAAAAAATGCGTCGTCTGATCACAGGATAAAATGCAAGACGAACGGACCAGACCAGTCAACCAAACTAGAAAATTATATCGCATCGCATCATCATTCGTGAAATTCATTGTACACCATCATACATATGTACATATGTACAAACAAAAAAACACATATACATACTGGTACATAAAGTATACTTCGTACATAATGTATTTTTTATTTTTTAAAACAAAATATGTATTTTTTCTTATATTATTTGCATAAAATTTTATATTTTACAAACATATACACACACATATACACATATTTATGCACAATTCGATTACATCTCGGCAGTAAAAATTTTTTTCCCGTTTTTATTTTATTTCATTTTTGTTTTGTTTTTCAAATATTTTCTTTTTTTTTTCTGTTGTAGTTGCAAAATTTTAATTTTGATTTTGTTTACGTCACCTTCCCTTCTATAACCCTTTTTTTCTTTGCATTAATTTCAAGACAGAAAAAAAATTTTTGTTTTTCATAATGATGAGGGATGCGAATTAAATGTAAAACATATACATATGTATACACGCAAAGAATCTAATTTGTGTGAGTATGTTACTGCCTGTGCGATTAAATTCTTTAAGGTGCATATAAGCACATACCAAGTTCTACATATAGAGGTATCTAAGCATATATCATATGTGTGTATGTTTGCATATATCTGGAATATGCATGCATATATGGGTATTGAAATTTTGCATTAAATATTACATAGTAAATGTATAGCAAGGTAGCAAAATTATGCAAAAGTACATGATTTCACTTATAGAAACTAAGGAGAGGAAACGAAAGGAAATAAACATTTTTAACTTGTAAATTATCATTCAATAATAATATAATCATAATGATAATAATAGTAATAATAAGAAGATGATATTGCATTTGAATAAATTTGAACAAAATTGTCCTGATATCTATAATGCCCGTGTACTGCATAAAAAATATTTTCCTTTTGAATTTTTTATGATTTCGAAATGTTTGTATATTATGGTTTTCAGGATTTTTTTAGAAAGAAAGAAAAAAAAAGATTCCTTTATGCAATTTTCACATAATATAACCACTGATTCATGCAATTTTTATTTAATTCAATAAAAAATATAAAAAAAAGGAATTCTCGATGCAATTCTATAATATATAGAGTATATAGAGATGAACTGAAAAAAAATATTTTTTATTATTATTATTACTATTATGGTAACTTATTATCTATTATCAACAGACCGATGCCCGATGCATATAAAGGAATTCCCCTTTCAGTTTTCTAATAAAAGAAAATAAATGTAACAAAAGGAAATAAATATATATATATCAGAACTGCGGATAATTCTTAAGAGAAAGTTTTTTTCCGTTTATACTTGAATTCAGAATATTTCATTTTTGGTATGCATATGTATGGTACTATAATTGAAATTCATTTTTGTAAGATTTTTCATTGTTTACATAAGGATGAAAAAGGAAAAAATAAATGTAAAACTTAAACTTAGAAATTTCTCTAGGGAAACTTTTTGAATCGACAACCATATTGAAAATATGAAAATATTTGTGTGTAATATGTGTTGCTATGCATTTGAAAAATGTTTAAAAGATTTCCATGACAAAAATGAACAATTCTTGACCACAACTAAAATAATATGCTTGAATAAATTTTAATTTAAATTATTTGGAATATTTTTATTAAAATATTGCAATAATTCTAATCTGTTAAGTATACTCGTACATCCTGTAAAAAGTCTAGCAATGAATAATTCTATCTAAATTTATAATTATGTATAGGTGAATTTTTCAAGTAACTGTCTTCCATTTTGTAAAATATTTTTAGTTAAGATCCGTTTCTCGTATAATCTTTTTATAGTATAGTTACAAATTTTGAATTAGTACTTGTTGATATAAAATTTTGAAAATAAGCTCTCCATCATTCTCACAAAACTTAGAAAATAATTCCAAAAATGTTAAAGTTAAAGTTATTTAAAAGATGTTGTTCTCGTGCAATAAAATTCCACATTACTTAGAATTTCTTATAACTTAATCGAAAAACGATATGAAAAAAATGCGCATGCCTTTAAAGATTAAATAAAATCATTTCAAAATTGAATTTAAAAGGAATTAACAAACGAATAATTCAAATGGAAAATCCATTTATTTGATTTTGTTAATTTATTTTAATTTAGGAAATACTAAAAAAAAAATAGTAATGTAATTTTTATAATTACATATGCGATATGCGAATACAAAAATAAAAATTAAATGCAATATTACGAGTACAGGTATGTATGTACTACAGAATACACAAGCTATGCTCATACACCATATTAAATAAATAAAAATAATAATTCTTTTAATTATTTTCACTTTTTCATTTATTTATTTATTAGATATTTATTTTTCTTTCTTTATTTTGTTTGTTATCGCTGTTGTTTTATTTTTTTTTATATTGTTTTTCTTTTTATTTTTATATGTGTGTTTGTGTTTATATATGAGTATCTTCATTTTGTTTAATTAAATTATTCAATTCACGTATATCACGTTTATTATAATTACTTTTGTAATATTACTTTAAGTACTACATATATAGTTATACACATATATGAGTATATACATAGATTGAGTATGCAATTGCATCAAAAATGAAAATGAAAATCTTATTGTTTTGTTAGATGCACACAATGTATAAGATATTTAACTGTATGATAGCATGTATATCATCCCGCATATATTTGCATGTATATATTCATAAACTATAAGATAATTTTGTTTTATTTTTTAAAAATTTACTTTGATAACTATTATAAAATGAATAATTAAAATCATATACAAATGTACACACACACACACATAAATTACATTCATAATTCAAGCAAGTGTATGCCATATTATTACATTATTTTTCTTTATATCTACGATTTAAAATCAAATCAAAGTTTATACAAAAATGAAAAGAAATACATATACATATAATGAAATGCAATGCAATATACGTACATATTATATATTTATGCGTATAGGTACATATTAATGAAGAGTGTAAAAAAAAAAATATAAATAAAAGTGAAACTCATACATATTATCGTAAGTAAATACATCAGTGTTATAAACATGAAGTATTTTTTTTTTTTTTTGCATACAATCTACATTACATTCGTATAAATATACATAAATGTATACTTGAAAATATAAAGTAAAATAATACAATTATTGCAATGTGATAATCACTGATAATTGCTATACAAATCAATTTTATTATTGTAGTATTTGTTGATAAAAAAGTATAAATCATTATTTATTGTTCGGTTTCGTTGAAAAGAATTAATGCACTTTGATGTGGTATACTACTACTACTACTACTACGCAACATAATATGCTCGTACTTCTTCATATTATCTTCTTATTATATATGTATGTATTGTACAAGTATGCCATATAGTAATTAACATTATAGCACTGGCGTTATTTCACATATGAGCAAATAATTAGAACAAAATTCATTTGAAAATTCTTCAAAAACAAACAACAGAATAAAATAAAAAATAAATAAATAAAATAAAATAAAATAATTGTATTATTGTAATTTTATTGAAATTTGTGTATTGATATTGAAATTTATATGTATATATACATTAATACTATTTGGTTAAAAAAAATTTTTTTTCAATGATACACGAATATAACAAAATTGTATACATATACATACGAGCACTCATACATATTATTACAACCACCACTTCTGATATAAATTATTTTATTTCATTTAATTACAATTTGAAATTTGAAATTTATTTTTTATTTAATCCGCTTATTTTTATCATACACGTTCCATTTCAAATATTTCAAATGAAATGTGCATCAATGAGAATGAAAAATTTCAATTTTAATTTCCAATTGAAATTTTTAAAATAAAAAAATTTTCAGCTTTTGACTGAAATTTTTATTTGACTGAAATTAAATTTTCATTTGAAAATTATTTTTCAATGAAAAAAAAAAAAATTAAAAGATTTATTTAATAACAGAGAATATAACTATACGAATATGTATGTATATTATTTTCGAATATTATATTAAGCATGCGATTGTAGACGATAATTACACCAAATATTGTAGAAATGTATAATTCCACAATTAGCGTTATAGTGTATTTATACAGACAATTTTTATATTCAAATTTCTACATCTTTATATTGATGAATAATTTTTTACAAAATTTTCTGTAAAATTTATAATTTGGCCACAGAATTTTTGAGGTAGGTACTCGTATTTTTCAACTCAATAAATTCAAATATGTACGTACTTATCTTCTTTTTCGAATTTTATTCTAAATGTGTTACAAAATTTAAAAAATTCAATTCATTTTAAGGTATAAAATTTCATTCATTTTCGTTTCTCAATTATAAACTGAGACAAATTTCATTTTAAACCTTATTATAAAATATGTATGTTTTTTTTTTTCAATTTATTTCAAATAAACGTCATATTCATATCATGTAAATGCACCTATTTAAATACTGTAATTGTATATTTTGTCTAATTAAATAAATACTTGAGGCTATTTTATTAAGTGCAGTTAAATAATTTTTTTTTTGTTATTTGTATAGCCTTAGAAAACTATAGAAGAAACTATATACATACTCGTATATCATATTTTTTTTCTTTTAAAATATGAAAAAGTAAATAAGTAAAATTTGAAATATGAAAAATTAAAAAAAAATGAGATTGAAACCACTGAAACAGAACGAGTATTTCCGAAAATTAAATAATAAGAGTGATAATGTAAGGATCTGATGCCATTTTTTTTTATTGAAAAATACATATGGATACTTATCAGTTTAGGGTTTTCGTTATTTTATGTTAATTGAAATTTTTAAATTAAAAGATGGAATTGGTGTTTTTTTTTTTTTTTTACTGATATAGCGATGTATATATGTATTTCACTTTATTTTGAGCAAGTAGGTATTAAAAAAATCGATTATTTTTTCTGTTGAATTTATTTGAAAAAATTATAAGTTTCTATATAGATATTTTCCATTCAAAATCAACTAAGAGTATATCGCAAAAAAAAAATTGTCCTTTTTTAACAAATTATTATAAAAATTTTAACATTTAACCTCGACACCGATTAACTATGATTCAAAAAAATATCTATGTTATATATGTATATTCTTCAAATTTATGCATTCTAATGTCTATGTCATTTACCTTTTTCTATAATTGAAAAAAAATTTTCTGCAATTTTTCCAACATTTCTATTTGATCAAAAATAAAAGCATATCCTTTATAATTTTTTAAAAGTATACACATAATATATTCATAAGTAATTTTTTAATATTTCCTTTTTCACTTCCATACATTTTGGATAATTATTTCCTGCATATACATATTTTCGTCAAATAATTTTATACCTCTAACGAACGTATACGCACACACTGTACACATGATATTTTAAAATATACTCGTATTTATGAAAAAATTTTTATTACACAAATCAATTTAGCACATTTCATTAATTTTTTAACAAATAATTATTTACAGTTATCAATTAAGAATGTCCTTTAATTTTTGTTTTTCATTTTTACTCTTGATAAAAACGAAAACAACATCAAAGGAAAAATTCCTCAAAATCTTTAACACAATATATGAAAACGTTTTTTTTTTTTAAAAAAATGAGAGAAACACAAAAAAAAATCAAAAAAGAAAAGTAGAATAAATCCTTTATATTTTCTTCTTCATGTTCTTGTTCCTCATTGTTCACCTTCATTTTCATCGTCTTGCTCGTTTTAAAAATTGTACAAAGAAAAGCTTGTGTATAAAATTTGAAAATTGTATTAATTGCGAAGAGGAAGCTTTTTCAATATTTTTTATGTACAAGTATGTATAGTGTATGTATAAAAATACATACATATACGAAAAATTCAAACATATACATACATACAATTGCACAAAAGCTAAAATATAGGAGCCGTTGTAGAATGTACAAATTTTGTAAAAATAATGATGAAAAAAAAAAAAAAACAAAAAAAATAAAAACCAACAACAAGCAAACATGCATGCATATTGATATTATAAAACATCAATTTTTAGAGGACAACTATCACAGAAACAGCAGAGTAGAAATACATAAGGTAAGTAAAATATTTATACGAAATATATACGATTTTATGTATTTATGTGTGTTTGTACACATTTATATATCCGAAATGAATGCATATTTTACTTAACGAGAGTACAGTCATCGCATGGTATGATATGTGCAGATACTTTTAACTCTTTCATTCGAATGCAATTCACGAATACAATAATGATGAAATGAATGCAATCGCTATATACGTCCTTTCAACTAAGTGTATGTAATATCTATACTATATATACTATTATTATACATTTATATTATGCACACTATATACAAAATACATAGTTAAATGCAAACATATAAATTTTTATATAAAATAATGTATAAATGTTTAATCAAATTTTTCATATACACATAGGACTTCATAGACATACATGCATACATATGTAATTATATGTATACATTATTATTATACATTCATATATGTAATATTAAATTAATTATTATTACATTACTTTTCTCTCTTATGAAATATTCAAAAATAACAAAATTAAAACCAAAACTACAACCAAAACTACAACAAAAGAAGACAGAACAAAAAAGGGATAATTAAGAAATGAAAAATAAATTCTTCGATTTTCAAAGGAAGAATAAATTGCAACGTTGATACTTTACAAAATTTTTTAAATAAATAAGATAATCATTATATTATATAATACATATATGTATATTTTTTTTCTTCAAAAAGGATAAAAAAAAAGGATAATTTTTTTGTTGTTGTTGAAAACTATCAGTACATATACGTACATCATCGTATATACATAATATCCCGTACATAACCTACGTTAAATAATATGAAAATTTTAAAATACACAAGACACTAATACACATACATTCTGTATAGTTTTTACACACATACATTTTCATTTTAAATGCACACGCGATTTATATACCTTCTTCAGTCAATATAGTATCTATATGTGTATATGAAAAATCTATATATACAAATATAAATGTGAATTTTATATACTACACACATACACACATACATAAAAATGTACTCATATAGACAGGTAAAATGAAATTTTTGCTCCAAATTTTCATTCAAGGAATACAAATAAAACTAAAACCGAAAAAATTGAAAGAAAAAAAAATAAGAACGGAAGTCAAAAAATGAACAATGTAAGGAACAATCTATATAATGTATATACACAACACCACCATTAACAACAAAATGAAAAATGAAAAATGCACGAATATGCAACCGAAGTAACATTATTACTATTACACATATGAGTAGTTGTATGTACGTACAGGAGTATGTGTTGCTCGTTTGTATATATTTCGTTCGTTTTTTGTATCAAAATCGTTACGTTTTTCATTTATTTTTTTATTTTGTTTCTTTTTTTCTTTTTTTTTTTTTATTCAACGTTATGTATGTTAGTATAATTCACAAAATTTCCACTTAAACAAATATACTTATAACTATACATTCATTATAAATGTGGTCTATAGTAGTGTATAGTGTATAGGTACTGTACAGAGATAGATATAGGGATATAATGTTGCATATATTTGCAAGTGGTATAGGACAATATACGAAGAAGGTACAAGTACATAAATGAATTTTGCATATAATATAGAAAATGCAAAATGCAAAAAGAAAAAAAAGAAATACTAGGTAACAAAAAATCCTTATTTATTTTTATTAGTTTTATTTTAAGGATATTCTATCCATTATTTTTGCATACATATGTATATATGAGAATATATAATTGGTTTTTATAGGTTGTAATATAGTTTACACAAAAAAAAAAAAATTTATAACTGTCTTTTTTTTTTTTATATGTACGAGTACCAGTACATTATTATTTAAGTGCGGAAATTTAAATTTATATATGGTACACATACTGTACATACATACATTTTTTGATATATAAACACACTCAGTTGCAATTAAAAACAAAATAAAAACACACAACAGAATGACAAACAACACACGACACAAATATTAATAAAAAACAACAACAAATTAAACGAAAAAAAAATTAAATTTATTTTTCTTTTTTAAGGTTTTTTTTTAATAAACATGTAGATGATTGTATTTATTATGTTCATGCTCGTACATATGTGTACACATGTGTAAATTTAATGAAAAATATTTTACATACATTTTTTTACAATTTTACACGTACTAGTATAATGTATATATAGTATGAATCTAATATACACATACTCGTATCTATATAAAATAAAGTAAAGTTTAGGGGTTGTAAATTTTTTGATATTGTTTCCTTATTTAGTTTTTTGTGTTGTTTCATTTTTTTTTTTTTTGTTATATGTATTGTTTTTGTTGTTGCTTTTGTATTTAATTGATTTATTTTTCATTTTCAATTTGAAAAAAAGAAAAAAAAACATGTAATAGTGTGGTAGTGATGATTAACTTTTCGTATGTATAACTCATATTAATTTATATGAGCAGACTTTGTTACAGACATACGATACATATATGTATAGTACATAACATTCCTACATGAATATTGTAACTGTAATTTGTACTCGTAACATGCATTTTGCATTTGAAATAACAGAAAAATATTTAAATGTAAAATAATTTCTATATGAAATTTTTTCAAATATCTTTACAAAAATTTACCTATGCTCGTATTAATTTTCTTAGTTCATTTTCATGGAAATTCATTTATAAAACTTTATGTGCAAAAAAAAAAAAAACAAGAAAAAAAATCATCAACAACTTATATGTACGTAATGTACGAATTAATTTAATAAAATTTGAATTAAATTATATTCTCGTACATATTATAATTGAAAAAAATACAAATAAAATTAAAAATAAAAAAAAAACATAAAAATAATGAATACATAATGAAAAACTTTCTTATATGAAACTGCATACAAAATAAAACTAAAACCTAAAACTTTATAATTGATATCTGTAAATTCATTTCATATAAAAAAAAAACGAAATGAACATTTGAACAAAAGTAGTATATAAATTAAACTAAGAACGGTAACAACAACAACGAAAATCGACATAAATTAAACACAAATTCAGCCATAGATAAATAAAATATTTGTACTGGTAGATACATCAACTATAGATAGATATAAAGATTTCTAGTCATATCACATACAAATTATGTACACACACATACTCATATAAGTATGTATATAGGAATATGTATAGATATAAAGTAGGTGGTGAAATTAGAAATTTATAAAAAATACTTGAATAAATTGTTTGCATGTAATACATTTGTACATATATTATATATATTTTTACATGATGTTTTTATTTTCTCATTTACTTTTTGTTTTCTTAAAATTCTTTTTTTGTACCTTAATAGTATTTCCATAAGCTCGTGTAATATGATTTTATTAGAAAATCAACGAAGAAAAAATAGTAAAAAAATATTAATGCAAAACTATTAAATGGAAAAATGAGATAACATGAAATCCGGTAAAATTGCAGTATTACATGCTCCTCTAAATTTTATCATCATCATACAAAAATTTATATGTACATATATATTCATACTAAATTATATACATATTTACCTACACTATGTAGTCTATTATAGTACACACATATACGTAGAGAAAAAGACAACCCAGAGTGAGCTTGCAAGCGCGTTTGCATTTATAGATTACAAACAATATAATGATTTCCAAGCCAAGTGCATTTTATGTTTGTTTTGTTAGTTTTGTTTTAAGTTTTATCAGTATATACATAGAGATACTACAGAATATACTGAATGTAGTAAGTAGAAGGGGTTTATAAAAACTATTTCTGCGGCGTATAAAAATGATGATCAGATATACCAGGATATATATACATATTCATATACTGTAATATATACACGATAATATTATATATTTTTCATAGGCTAGGAGTTTTGGAGTTTTCTCTATGCGCTTATTTGCAAAAGAAATGTTCTCTTTCTCAAACACATAAAACTATAATTTACTATTTCATATAGAAAATAGTGTAGAATATGAATAATATGGAGGATAGATAAATGGATGTATATGTAGATAGATAGATATGAATACATATGGATACACTTAACCTATACTATTATATGTAGGTGCATGCATTATTACATACACACACATAGTGTACATGAGTATTTTAGTGTTTATTGAGTGTGTGGTTGGGGATGGGGAGTATATGTAAATGGTCTTAACTCAACTATACTTTTACATAAAGTGTAAATTTTCATAGAATATTTACATTCATAAATACATATATCTAAGTGCAAATATGTACTTACATGCATGAAAATCTCACATGTAATGTATACATAGTGCAGTTAATATTCATATACAGTATACGGGTACGCATTTATAAAGTAAAATCGTTACTTTATACAACTACAATACATTTTTAAATGCATTTTTATTTTTATTCTTTCATCTCCTATATAATTATATAGGTACATATATATATATATATAGATGTATGTGTGTATAAAGTATTTAATCTCACGTGAATGTACTCGTACTAATTCACTACTCATGTATAGTATATTAGATATGTATGTATGTGTGTAGTAAAAATTGTATGTATAAATATATTTTTTTCTATTATTTTTATAATATACATATATAAAGTTTACATTTGTTTAAGTTCACATCTATTCCTGCTTCACCACCCCCCTCGCTCCATAACTATCGTCTTGCCTGCTTTAAAATACAAATGTAAACTTCAATTAAAACCAAATACATATATAGGTAGAATAGATATGAAATGTAATAGATAATAGATGATATTTTAAAAGAGAAAGAGAATACCTATATTCTCTATTTTCTATACAATGCACAAATATACATCATCTTATAAGAGTGAATATAAATATAATAGTAGTAAAAGTACATTATTTACTTATTATATTGCATTTTTCTATTATATGTACAATCGGTATCGAATAGAGAATTTTTAGATAAATTTATTTTTGTTTCTTTTCTTTTAACTTTCACAGTAACATATATTTTGATTGTATTAGATACGAAATGCAACTATCTATGTGTGCAGTATATAAAAGAGAAAAATAAAATTTAAAAAAATAAGTATTATTTTTTTTATTTCAAATTTGAAAATTTCATGAGATCATCTCTTCTTCTATTAGGTATAAATAAAAGTTAAAAAATGGAAAAAAGGAATTTTTTTTTTTTTTCATTTTTTGTCTTGTTTCTTTTCAAAAAAATTCAAATTTACCTTGAACTTACATACGAGTGTATGTCAGGTTTTTGATTGTTTGTTTTATTTTTATATTTGGTTTTTGATTTTGTTTATTTTTTAAATATTTTACAACTATGAAAAAATATAATTGAAATTTGTATGTAATAGAAGAAAGAAAGGAATACGCGATGAATTTATAAAAATAAAAATGGTCGATTTACGACATTAATCATCATCGAATCGAATATAATCTGTGGTGGAATTAGAATTTTAGTTAAAAGTATGAAAAAATAGTTTTTCCTTCCTTTTTTTTTTGAAAAAATTAAAGAATACCAGAATTTCATTGTTACACATTCATCATTTGAAATGAAATTTGTATAATACTTGTATATACTTTGTATCAATTAGGTACATTAATTTTCATTTTGAGAATAAATTTAGGTATTTTTAAGAAGTTCTTTTGTTAAAATTTTCAAATTAAAATTAAAATGCAATTTTCGTGTATAATCCTTTTTACATAATATATGGTTATTTCACCATCACCATATATTATAACAACCACAACAGTACAAGTGAAAAGCACCATAATAACGTCTTCTAAAAAAGTTCAATAAAGTGTGTATAATGTTGCATAGTATAATACAACAACAACCATACCATACACCATACCGTACCATATCACATAATCACACGTTATATTACTTATATAAACGAAAAGAAAACGGAAATGCAGTATAGAAAACTTTTCGAAATGATCATTATCCCTATACCCCTGTACCATGTACTAACTATCCTCTATTTACATACTCGTACATATGTATATAGGAGTGTAATGTAATGTACAAAATGTACGAGGAACAACTAACTTTCTCTCTATACTATCGTATATAATAATAGTTAAGTATAGGTTGCAGTTGTTTGTAGTGTTTATAGTATACACCAAAGAAAAAATAATTTAATTTTATGTATAAATTTCTTTTAACGTTCCTTTCTTTTCATTTATTTTCAACTATTTTTCTATACATACATATATACGCTACCTTATACTCGTATATAGTAATATTTACAAGTCCTTTTTATTTTTCTTATAGTATTTCTTCTTTATATGCTAACTTCTTCTCTGCACAGAGTTCAATTTATAATTTACAAAAATTTATTTTCCAAATATATTTTCTTATTTTTATAGATTTTTTTAGGTCTTTTTTTTTTGTGCTTTTCCACCTTCATTTATTTTTCTCATTTCCAGTAATAATGTATCAGCAGCAGTATATCAACAGCAACAATAATACAATACAATTACACACAGATAATAATATTATATTTGGCGAGATAGTATGAACTTACATGTTACATTGTTCAAAATGAATGCAAACAGAAAAAAAAAACAAAAATTATAAAATTTTTTCACATTATATCCACTTTAGCACACTTGCTTTTTCTTATCGTATATACAAATTCTTATATTCACAATATGTAGGTACTACTATTTTTTTTTTCTACATGTTCAATTTTTCATATAAAAATCTACAACATAACATACTGTCTGGTTTTTTTTCCTTTTTTTTTTTTCATTATTTTATTATTGTTGTTTCTTATTTTTGTTTTTTTTTTCGTTAAATATCCATGCAAAATAAATTTATCTCTCTCCTCTTGTATGGATGTAAACGAATATAATGTATGTATGTAAGATACATGTACATTAATCATATATTATTGTTATTGCACATTGTATGTACCTATATTTGCTTCGCTATTTTTATATACATTCATACATATTATAATGAACATGTCTATTTATCTATATATCTATCTACATATATTATATTTGTATATTATTTATATTTATAAATAAAATAAACATACAAATTACACTTTTACATATAAAATATACCACAAACTATATGTATAGATATAATAAAATAATAAAAGTACATACATACATATACAAATATAAATGAATATTTATATACATATGTAAGTACATATATGAATATATTATAGATATTTATATATCAAGTAATGTATAGTATACATACATTATAATTTGTATATATGATGACTCCTAAAATCAATGACACTTCTTATCTGGAAGCTGTCTGACTCTGACCTACACGAACATTCTTGAAATGAACTCCAACAAACCAGGCTGATGGCTCAGGAAAAACAAGTTCTATGTACTCTATTTGGTTTGTTATATTATTGAATTAACATTTTATTTATATATATATATATAATTATATTTATGTATATTCGGCAGGAGTATATAATATGAAATGATGATTATATTCATATATTAATATACATATTACCAATTACGTATATGATGAATTCATATATGCGCGAATACTTAAACATTCGAAAAATATATTATATAGAAGAGAAAAATATAAAATTTTCATACATCCAGTACCCAATATACTATGTACGCGTACACTACACTATCTACATGCAATGCAATTTTAAAAGCTTTTCCATTTTCATATTAAATATATAATATATATTATTTCATTTTTAATTTTTCTCCTTCTTGGATCTTCTTCTTCTTCTCCATATATAATTTTTTTTTTATCTATACAAATACATTGAAAGTTTTTTAGTATACAACACAATCAAATAAATTCTATACATTTACATATGTACGTGCATTGCATACATGTCTGTCTATAGTATCTATTATAGTAGGTATGTACGAGTATATTTTCAATTTTCGAAAAACAAATTAATAAATAAATTTAAAAATAATATACAAATACAATAAAAATATTTAACTATGACGACAATGATTATGATGATGATGATGATGATGGTGATGTTCATGATGTTCATAATGATGATGATAAAATAATTATATTATACAAAATATTACATGTGTATAAAATTTCAGTTTTAGCTGGATTTTGTAATTTATTATCTATAATACATTATGTGGAGGTTATTATTCCGATTAAATAAATTTGTTGAATCGTATGTATACATTTTTTTTTGAAGAGAATCAGTAAAATTATACGAACGAATACGAGCAAATATACACTGATATTGCGATGAAAACTTTTAATTGCATGTAGAAGAAGAGAAAAATAAATCGCAACGTTTATCAAGGTTTATTACATATGAATTTACATATACATAATATGAAATCATCATTTTATTATTATAACTTTTGTTTATGGTACTCGTAAATGTAACTATACTCGTACAAATATACATATGTAATGTATGTACTCTTGCGTATGATTATATTATAATTAATAATATATCATATGATTTAATATGCAAAATTGGATATTTTAGAAGAATTTCAATTTTAAATTTCAAATTACAAATTTTGAATTTTTCTGTTTTTTATAAAGTATAAAGTAAATTTTAGCAAAAGCTTTGTAAAATTTTTATTTAAATATCTGGTAAAACAGATGACTCTTTTGGTAAATAAATAAAAAAATGAAAATGTTGACTATAACTATAAGATTGGCGACAAATAAAGTCATATATATAAGAACCAGCAAAATAAAAAGAAAAAAAAAATCAAATAAAATAAAATGAAGTTTAAGTACCTAGATTTATTGAAAAATAAGAAAATACTAAACTCTCATACAGTATATTGGAAAAGCTTTTTTATGGTAGTCTCTCTCTCTATTGTATCTTCAAATAACAAATATGCATATGTATATTTGAATGTACGTATACTAGTGTATATAATAATAGATATTATCATTATACACCTATGTGCATTCGTTAGTATATTTCTGTAAATAAATAATATATAATTGTATGTAATATATTAGTAGCGCAGATCCTTCTATACAATATGTACATAAATCGCATCATTTAATAATAGTAATAATAATAATCGAATGCAACATATACACTTTTATACACTATATTATATGTATATGTACCATGTAAGATATTTACTAGTCGAACTAGTCGTTCATTTGTGTATTTTATTACTATTACCACTATTACTATACTAATTTTATTGATGTATACACATAATATTCATATATATACATAATATCTAACATTTAAAATAAATAAGTACCTATCTAGTTTTTTCTAACATATTATTATTTATAAATACACGCGAGTATATATACAACACATACATATAATAACAACTCACATATACATATTATTATATGCTCATAACAGATACTTGCAATAATAATAATTTTTACATTATTATAACATTATTTAAAAACCAAAAAAAAAAAAAAAAAATAAAAATCAAAAAGAGATATATTAGATTATATACACATACATTCATATATTCTATAGTACATATTTCTTGTCCCGTCCATTCTATCCATTGATTTGAATCCATAATTACATTTTTATCCGTTTATATGTTGTCTGCTGTGTATCTTCTTCATTTTTTGTTATATACTTACATACTATGTAATAAATAATAATTATATATATGTATTCATGCATTCATGTATAGATAACGTCGTTATGACTATATACATACATATAAGTACATAAGATAAATTCTTTTATACGCTCACATTTATTTTATTATTATTATTATTATTTTTTACATCTATTATTTATTCATTATTAAATGTTATGTGTTGCTACTCTATAACTAATATAGCATACGAGTATATAGAAAATAGTTAATATATATTCTCTTTTTTTAATGCAAAAACGACAATACAACAACAACAACAGCAAGACAACAATCTTCAATAACAATTTTTTTAAAACAAAAAACATTTACGACATAATTTTCAAAAAAAAAATATGTAATGAAATAAAAAATAATTTTTTTAATTTTTTTCTTTTTTTTTTTAATATTTACATATACATGTATGTATGTATGTGTGCATTTATATGTGCATAAATGTTTTAAAATAGATTCATCTAAAGAATAATGAACCATTTTCTTTGAAAATTATGTAAGTCCATTTTTGACACAAAAATTTTGTTAATTATAATGATGATGATAATAATAATGAATCAGAAACTCTGATATGAGCTTTTTTATCTTTAAACAGTTCCTTAAAAACCAAATATAAAAATTCTTCAAATTTTTTCATAATTTTGTCATCCAAATACAAAAATCCTTAAATATCTCCATTTAATATAAAATGATCTTACACTACTTTCAATAAAAAATGGATTATGTTATGTATGTAATTGGATTTGCATCGTAGATTTATTTTTTCCATATTGTAATAAATACATAAGTGTATGCGAGAATATATTTTATAAATATAATTTATCATACGAACAAGTACATACATACATTACATTTAAAGTAAGTTTACGGAGTAAAAATAGGTACATCGTAATCACAAAATGTGAATATTATGTACATACATTACTCATGTAAATATATAATATAATATAAAGTATAAATTATATGTCGGCACATGAATGTATAGATAAATGTAAATGAGTATATAAAAATTAAGTGCATTTCAATATTCCAACTGTATCGTATAATTATTACAATATTTTATTTGTTGATTTATTATCATAATTGTTATAAATGGTAATTTAGATAGAAATAAATTGAAGCAAAAAAAAAAAAATTATAAATAAAACCAACAAACAAATAAACAAATCAAATACATTATATGTATATGTACATTACTCGTGTCGTGTGTATTATATAAGAGAGTATATAAATTATTTTTTTTTTTTTTTCATATGAAAAAATTATATAGAATATGAGATATGCAATATAATGTACTAACACATGTGTATACACACGTCATATCCATATGCATATTTGAAAAATTATAAAAATATATTACATACATATATTCATGCGTTTATTTATTCATTTTGTTGCTTCATGTAAATATTCATATTGGGTATATGTATAATATATGTACTCGTATGCACATAAATTCCTCTCAATTATTTATTTATAGCTTTTTTCTTTTTTTTTTAAATAAAAATATATGTAGGTATACATAATATGTAATATTTATATCGGATAATAATTATAATTAATAATTAAAAAAAATATGGTTCAAAAAAAATTTTTTTGAAAAAAAAAAATAACTCAACGCAACAGAATAAGAACCACATAGAACAATATATAACAACATGTTGTGAACAGAATACTCACGTATATACACATATTTCGACGGACAACAGTATAAAAATTATTAAAAATTATAAAAATATAAAATGTGTAGGTAGTAAAAGTACAAGGAAATATGTAGATGTACATATTTATTTATTTCATATTTAATTTATTATTATTATTATTATTATTATTATTATTATTTTTATGCATTTCTTTTTTGCACGAGTAAAAAGAATTACAATTTTTTTTTTTTTGTCTGTTATTTTGTTCTTACATTAATACCAAAAAGATTATAAAAAGTACAGTAAAAATAATTTATATATGAACGTATAACGTATACGTATCTCTATATAATAAAAATAAAAAATTTATATACATATAAATATCTAGCAATGCAAAATAAAATTAAATAAAATTTTCCAATTACAATATTATCTACTCGAAATTATACATTTAAATTATTAAAGATATTTTCATTTAGATATATGCAAGTACATATGTGTATAATAAATAATGTAAGTATATCTATAATAAGTATTAACGTACATATATGTAAGCATTTTATTATGTGCAATTTTATTTTTACCTGAACATTTTTTTTTTTTTTTTCATTTTAATTTCATCTCGCAACATTCGTTCACAAGTTTATTTTATTCTAAAATGGTACACAGGTACATTGACACAATATTCATGTATAGATGTACTGATGATGGATGATTACAATATATAAATACGTATATATATGTATATGTACATAATATATAATCTGGAATTATTTTACTTGTCCGTTTTTTTTTTAATTTAAATGTAGGTACATATATGAGCTTGTACATTAAATATATGTACATATATGTATGTATGTACATGTATCTGCATTACATTATTATTCTTCGTTTCTTATTATATTTTTTTAACAAAAAAAAATTATCACTTTCAAAAAAAATTTCTGTTACATATTTTTTTTTTCAAACTTTCAAAAAAATAATCAAAAAAAAAAAAGGATAAAAAAAAGTCCATAAATTCAAAAAAAATATATATAAAATAGAAACAACAACAGGAACTGCGAAAACCAATTTAAAATCTTGTACGCTTGTACATTGTACATACGGTCTTGTAATTTTATATGTATTGGAAGATGATTTTGTATACTTGAACATTATTTAAATCTTTTCTTATTACTTATACGTACTAGAGAATGTTCAAAAAGAATAAAATAATATGAAATAAATAAATAAGTTCTTATCGGAAAAATTGTGAATTTCTTAAATTTAATTCTTTTTTTCTTTTTTGTATTACTTTCAGATAATAAGAGAACAATAATTTCGTTTTTTTTTCTTCATTTTATTTATGTTTTAGTCAATATTTTCTTCGATTTCATTTCGATATTTTTTTTTTGTAATTTCCTTTTTAAATTCGTTTGTTCGTTAATATTTTTATCATTTTTTTTGTTTTTACTTTTTTATTTTAA
The DNA here is from genome assembly GCA_951394055.1 of Villa cingulata. Classification (NCBI taxonomy): domain Eukaryota; kingdom Metazoa; phylum Arthropoda; class Insecta; order Diptera; family Bombyliidae; genus Villa; species Villa cingulata. The sequence goes on from OX596018.1 coordinate 52,230,533, forward strand.
TTTTTTTTTAGGTTTTTTTTTATAAGTGCATTTTTTGTATACCGATTTTTTTTAATATAAATTTTGTTTTTCTTTTTTGATTTAAAAAAAAAGATTTTTTTTGTATTTTTACATTTTTTTTTCTTTTTTTTTTTTTTTGATATTTTATTCGTTTTTGTTCATATCTCAGATACTATTGAAGTATATACCCATATATAAATGTATGTATGTATATAAATGTATAAATGCATAAGTGTATGTATGTAACGTATATACATAATACAAAATGTACCTACACCATATACTTTAAATAATATTGTATTTTATTCGTTGTGCAAGCGCATTTCGCAGAGTTTATCAGATTTTGGCATATGTACTTGTACATGTATGTATCTTTCAGTTAAATTCAATTCAAAAAATAAAATAAAAAAATCAAATAAATTTTCAAAAAACGACAACATAACACATATGAAAAGATACATACACACACATGCATATTATAGTACATTTTACTATCGTACACAAATTTATATGTGCATGTATGTATATGGATTTAGATTATTTACTGAATATACATACATACATACTTAAATATCTACATATTATGTATGTATTTGTATTCGAATAATGCATTCATATATATTAATGTGTAAGTATGCATGCAATTTTTTTTTTTTTTTTGATTCAGTTGCATATATGCGTGAAATGACTGACTGCACCACATTATATATGTATATATTGCACTTGTAATAGTGTAATATTATATGTGGTACCCGAAAGAAAGAAGAAAATATGAATCTGTTTTTTTTTTTTTTGTTTTTTTGTATTTTCTCTTAATTTTTGTTGTAAGTATAATATACATATTTTTCGGTCTCTACTGTACTTTTTGTACAAAAAAAAAAAAAAATTAAGTTATTTTTTTTTTTCTTTACTAAATCTTTTCTTTGATCTTATCGTTATTTTTTCAAATTATTTTCAGTTTATTTTTTCAGTGTTTTATGAATACTATAATCAAATGTATGTACCTATATATAAATGCATTTTTATAACGATCATGAAATCACCGTAAAAAGAATTAAAGAAGAAGAATATAGAAAAAATATACGTACGTACATACATATATTTGTCAAATTTAAATAAAGATATGTAACAGACAAGAAAATAAATAAATTGATAACAAAAAAAAAAAAAATTTTACACTTATAATTTGTAATAATTATAAATCTATTTGAACCCCCGAGATATTTTTTACTTTAATTTTAGATTATTTTTATAATTAGGTAGATACATATGTACATACATATTTAATCAGTTCACTTGTCATATTATCACAATTTGTACGATATTGTACCTAAGTATATGTAACTATATAGTACAATGTTTATAGAACACAAAAATTTACCAGCACTTAACAAATTTATTTATTTTTATTTACGGTCTTTTTTTTTTTTTTGTATTAAGTTTTCTTCTTTTTTAACACCAAATTAATTATTATTAACGTACATTTACTATGCATATTTTTTGAATTATCGTCAGTTTTTTTTTTTAAATTTCATTTAATTGGAATTTAATCGTTTCAAAAATTTTTTATTTTTTGATTCCTGTCGTTGTTGTCGTTATCGTCGTCGTCTTGCAACAATCATCGTCGCCGTCATCGTCGTCGTCGTCGTCGTAGGTACTATACAGTCTACACACACAAAATAGTATTCGCAAAATGATGATTGCAAAAAATTTTTTTCCTTTCATTCTTTCATTTAAAACATCAAAAACACCAAAAACAAAAATAACAAGAACAAGAAGAAGATGATGATGATGATGATGAAAAATAAAACCAACAAAAATAATAAACTTCCATGCAGAAAAATTATTTTTATTCACCCGTCCAGAGGTCATTTACATTTTTACAGCTGAAAACTTGAAATTTCACCAGACTGTGGTCTTCCCTTTCCTACAATAATAAAAAATTGAAATTGGTGGATTTGGATTGGATATGTGTGTATGTAGTATATGTATGGATGGTTGGAAGTTTTTTAAATAAAAAAAAAAAAAAAAAAGATGCAAAAAAATAAAAAAATATAAAACTTGCACTCATGCACAAGCAATATAAACGCTTTTTCAAAACACATGTGTATATAGCGCATTTTTTGTATACTTTTATACATAAATACATTATACATTATATTTGTATTTAAATATATACCAGCACAGTTTATATATGCATGTTTTTATATATATATACACACACAAATACATACATATATCATGGTGTTTATTTGCAAAATGTATAAAAAATCATCATCACAGACACAGAGTTTTATTACAATACATGTATTATTATGATAGATAAGCAAGCAAAATTGCAATGGAAATTAGACAAAGCAAAAAAGTACATGCATACCAGGCAGGATTGAAATTGAATAGGTACTATATATATATATGCATATATATGCATATCTATATTTATGTGGAAATGTATATTTTATATATAAAAAGGAGTCATTGAACAGGCAAAGCACTATATGTGTTGTATACTTGTACATACAAAACATTTTTGTATTTTCTATAGAAAAGCATATAGCAGCAAAAATATACCAGCCAGCCAAGGCAGCAGCATTCGATCGGTATTCGGTATACATATAATGTATAATGAAACGGCAAGGCAAGGTATACTATACTATACTAAAGTACTAAAGTACAACGTACAACTATACATAGTCCACAGTCACAGTCGTCACAGTCAGGCAGCTAGTACACATACTCGTATAAATAAAATTCAAAAACTCACAAGACTTTTTTATTTTTTGTTCGGTTCGTTCGATGTTTCGTTGATTTTTCATTTTTATTCCTTTTTTTTATTATTAATTTTGTGCTTTTTATATCAAACTGTATAAATTCATAATATCAAATTCATATAACTCTAGGTGTACATGTGTACCATACACGATATATGCGGATAGATGGATGGATATTTTATGTGGATAAAAAGAAGAAGAGAGAATTGCATCGTATCGCGCAAAATCAATATTTTTTGCAAAAAAATTCAAAATCTTTATTTTCGATTGTCTTTTTCCTTGTTTGTTTTTATTTTTTTTTTAATTTTTAAATTTTAATTTTTATTTATTACATTTATTTTATTTTTTAAATTTCTTTTATTCTTTTAATATTAAATTCTTAAAGAATATGCATTTTAAAATTCGATTATTTCTCTGGAAACAATTTTATGTATTTGCACATATTGGATATTATGTTACTGGTTTATGATAGTACAGATAATTGAGCAAAATCACACCGAAAAACTTTTTTCGTTATTTTTTAGACACCTATGTATTATAATATACAAAAATTGCATTTCCGACAAAAGTATTATTTCCTTTATTTGTTATAATACAAGACGATTTAAAAATTGTTTTTTTCTTCTTTTATTAGTATACAGATTACGTTATCACATTTGTATAGTATTATTAAATTTTCACATTCAAAAAAAAAAATAAAAATAATGAAAAAATTTTTTTCACAAATTATAAACTTGCTTAAATTATTGTTTAATTTTTTTTTTTTTTTATTGAAATTCAGAAAACAAAAATTTTGTGTAGAAAAAAAATAAAAATACAGAATATAAAAATTCCTCATATATAAATTACATACAATAATAATAAAAATGAAACGACAGTTGCACTTCCGATGCACTCTTTAGATATTTATAAATGTTCGTTCGTTTATAATGTGTAGATATATGGATGGATTTGATGGTTTATGATATTTGCATATATGGCAATATGTATATAATGTATATAATATTGATAATATGCACTTACTACTACTAAGTATTCACATTGATTGTATATTTTATATTCGTATTGTGCATACGTTCACATTATAAAAGTGTATCTATTCTATATGCTCTTTAGATTCTTTTTTATGTGTATTTTATTTTAGATGTTTTAGAGTTTTGGAGTACCTTTTATTTTGTGCTTTTTTGCAGTACTGTGTAATATTATAATTCAAAGAAAAAGCTACTACATATTTATTCGGTATTTTATCATAAAACAAAACATATTACCTACACGAAGTTCATTTATAAATACATTTATTGTAGGTAATATGCTCCATCGCTGCTCCGTCTGTATATTTGCACTTAATATATTTAATAATCGACGACGACAATAGATGAGAAAAGCTCTCATATTATACACTTACACATTATAAATGCAGATATATTTGAAATTTTATTTTTGCACTTTTTACTTTTATGCATTCGCATATCAAATATACATATGTATGTGTCTACGTGTGTGTGTATATATACAATATACGATAAAGATATTTTTTTTTTTTGTATATAAGTTCACATATACATACACTATTGTATTCGTGATATGCATTTTTTTAGATAAATACTCATGGATACAAATTTTATATAATACACTACATACGTTGTGTATTGGTACCTACAACTACAATCTACAAAGTACCTACAAATATAATATGTATATATAAATTGTTTCTGATACACAAATAAATACATATATTTCATTAAATTTGATGTCATTGTTGTTGTTATTATTATTTAAAATTAACACACAGAGAATAAAATAAATAATAAGAACACTCTGAACGATATTATCGAACAAAAATCAAACAAATCCAACAAATGCATATACCTATAATATTTATTATGGCAAAAACCGTATTAAGCAAAAATATATCTTTCTGTTTTGCTGTTGCACATATTATGTACATTTATAAATACATTCATATATAATTATTGTACTTGTACATATATAATATATGCAAACGTATATTCACATACACTCATATATGCTGTTTGTGATGATATGACCAACGCACTAACTCGTTTAACGTTTAGCCATGTTTAACCATAGGTTTAACCTTAAGTTTGCTGTGTTCAAGAATTCGTTTTATTTTGAAAATTATATTGTTGTTCATACTTGTGTGTATATTATATCTACGAGTATGTTTTTTGGTCATGATAATATGCACATGTGAATATATATATATATACATATGTATGTATATATTTGAAATTATATGCATATACAAACAATGTATTTTTATCGAAAACCGATATACTCGTCCGTATGTAGTATATAGATACTTGAAGCCATTCTTTTATTGATACAGTGAAACGGACGATATTATACTTACATAGGTGTTTCCGAAAATATGATACTACACTAAAGTCACTATCTTATTCATTTTTTTCTCTTTTTTTTCTGAATTTCATTATCATTTTTACCAGTTTTTTATATAATAAACAGATCAGTATAAATTTGTATCATATCATACATCCTGCGTACTATTTATTGTATTTCTATAAATGTGCTATTACAAAATTTTTTCTTCTTAAAATGACAAAAATAAACAAAAATCTGAATATTTTATTCAATTTATTATCAAAATAAAAAATAAATAAAAAGAAAAATACAAAAACAATATGCACCGGCAAATACTACACTGAATCTAAAATTTAATATTTTTTATTCATCTAAACACATTCGCTCATCAATATGATGGTTTAAAAAATACTGAAAATTATTAAAGAACACACAATTTTATTGCAAATACCGCAATTACGTGTACTGACGTATATAATTTCTTGAACATTTTTTTTTTTTCAAGATAAAAATGAAAAATGCAAACCAAACTGTGAAAGGTAAATGAATTTTTAATTTTTGAAAAACGAAAAAAAAAATGAAAAAAAAACTGACTTTAAAAATTGAATCCGTTCGTTCGTTATTCATCATTATCATATATATGTAGATATACTTGTACACATATACTGTACTCTATATATTTTATATACATATTTTATATAGGTACCTACATACATATTTGAAAATGTGTTTTATTACATAGTGGTGAAGATTTTAGATATGTGCGACCGAATGCAAAAATATAAATGTATATTGTATGTGGTACGATGAACTTACAAATACACATATACTCTTGTATGTGCATATAAATACATATACATATATGCATATATTACTGCTGGATAACATATGCGATTATATAAAATTTACATAGATATATATGTAATATCGTATGCATTTTATACACATTTTATATATAAACACAAGCATATATAAATGTACAGATATCTGCATATGTAATAAATTATTATTTTCACTAATAAATTGAGTAAGGCAGCAAAAATTATAATGTAGGAGAAAAAAAATTATTTATAAAAATTGAGTGTATAACCAGCTAATTGTTTAAACGCTTCAAGAAAAATGCGAAATATGCAAGTTGCGATTTTATACATTTCAAATAATAAAAATTTACTAACTACATATATGTATGTGCATATGTGCATATATGTGCATATACAAATACAACAATTTTGAAAGCCCATCCATCAATAAAAAGAAGAAAATGATCAAAGCGAAATGAAAAAAAAAATTTATAAAAATGAAAAATTATAAAAATATGAAAATAACGAATGTTACGTTACTATACGAATGCATTGCAAAATATAAAATGAATTCTATATTGCATCATTGCATATTGCATGTATAACGGAATTAAAAAGCTTTTATCTTTGATATAAACCAAAAATTACGGGTTACCATAATTTTAAAAATTGTAAAAGAAAATTAAAATTTTAAAAAAAGTGGAGAAAAAAATGCAAAAAAAAACTTAATTCTCAAGCAATTTTGTTGGTCGATTCTCAATTCTCGACCAATTCAATTCTATTGGTCGATTCTCTTGGTTCTCTTGTCAGTAAAAATTTTATTTAAAAAAGAAAACAAAAGCTTACGACTTAGTGATATGTGATATAAAATTTCCAATTTTTTTATTTTAAAAATTTGTGTAACTGTAAGCAAAAACAAAATGCAGAATACTAATAGGGGAAAACCAACGATATTTTGTAACGGTTGTTTTCCATAAAATGTATAATTTAAATATTTATGACGCCATTTTCTTTTACAATGGTATCTAGATATTTTTTTAAATACGTGAAACATTTTATACAAATGTCCTTCATTTTTATTGAATCTATCTTTATTAATTATTTAAAATGAAATTTAAAATAATTGCAAAATTTATTACATTTTTTAGAAGTTCATGGAATATTTTCATAATTTATATATCTTCTGAATTAAAAGATGTATAATGAAAAATGAAACGCCAACACAGGAATTAACTATTTGTTATAATTTTCTATAGCATTTCAAACTGTAATCTGAACTGAACACATATTTATATATAGGTGACAAATTTGTATGATGCAATAATGACCATAGAATTGCTTCAAACGCATATCAAATTAAAATTTTAATTGCTAATCGATAATTTATAAATCTCCCTCCCAATTGTATATTTTCTTCTGATTTTTTTCAAATTAATTTTATTGTTTTCTTTCATTTACGTACATTGAATACATAAATTGTGTAAATAATAAATTTAATTCATATAGTTTATGTAAAACACTTTTGATTTGTATTCATTATTTGCATAAATTCTTATAACACAACACTATATAGACAAGTACACACCTTAATTTTTTGATCATTATGTAATCGTACACACATGTTCAAAATTATATTTATCAATTATGTGATCAAATTTGATATGATTAATTAATGTAAAGTATATCATAATATATAATAAATAGATAATTGATTTTTAAATAAAATAAAACACAAAATCTCAATCAATAATTTTTCATTTTATATTTTCTCAATTACATATTATATATTTCTAATTTTTTATTTTTATCATTAAAACTTACAAATTAAAGCATTCATTTGCTATACTTATTAACAATCACATATAAAATTTTTACAAATTAAATTCAAAACATAAACATTAACAATAACAACAGAAAAACTTAACGCATTCAATTGGAAATAATAAACGATAATAATATTCAAATTAATAAATTTCTTCCCTAATTCATAATTAAATTTTGTACAATAATATTATACCATTATACTATCTAAATAGATTTCTACTATATTTTATAATTACTAAAAAATAAAGAATTTTCATTTCGAACTTTTTAAAAGTTCTCTAAATTAATTCGTACTTTTTAATTAATATTACATGTTATCTTATTACCTATTATGCGTGCATATTAATTTTAATTCTTCTTAATTTTATCAAATTTCTTATTACTAACCAATAATGGTAGTAACATTTTTAATATCAAATATAAAATATAAATTCCAATTAATAAAATTACAAAATATACTAAGAATACATCTAATAATAAATATTCGTACCATTTTAAATGTATTGCTGACGATTTTAAATGTTTTGCACCATTATGCCTAATCACATATTCAATCCAATACATTGCTTCATCTAATGGGTTAATTGGATTATCACGAAATAATTCTGATATTTCTTTAACACGTTCCGTATACTTTGTATTATTTAGGATTTGTTGAATTTTATTATAAAAATCATCGACATTTAATTTTTTAAAATCAACTGATAATGCATAACCGTCACGAACTGATTTTATGCTATTACGATGCTATCAAAAATAATAAAAAACAAATTGAAAAAAAAAAAAATTAAATTAAAATCTAAAAATAAAATGCAATTAATTTCAAATTTTACCTGATCACCATATAATGGCATAAATAACATCGGTACACCTCTATAGAGTCCTTCTTGTGTACCAAACATTCCACCATGCGTTATAAATAAACGGATATTTTTATGTGCCAATATATCACTTTGTGGCATCCATTTTTTAATCATTAAATTTTTTGGTAATCCTTTAATACTTTCATCTTCAAATTTCCAAAGAACACGTTGTTTTAATTTTTTGAATGTTTCCAAAATAATTTGTATTTTATCCTTTGGCATTTCGATACTTTTCATATATGATCCTAAACTGAAATAAACCGCACCATGTTTGGCACCATCTAAAAAGTCCTACGAATAATTCATAAGAAGAAAATAAGTAATTTATTAATTTAGATATTTGAAAATACATTATTGAATGAATTTTATTTATATTCCATAAATATTTTGAGTACTAACTTGTATATCTTTTGGTAACGGTTTAACTGGCTTTATATGAACACCTCCGACACTAATCAAACCGGGCATTTTGGGTCTTGGACGATCAATGCTCAGATGGCTGTTTATCATCATCATAGAAATATTTTTTTCCAAATCCAGAATTGATGGTAATGGACCTATCATGGACATCATGTAAAAAATTACTTTTGATTCACTTTTATTTTTAGAATAAAATTATTTGGAAAGATTACTTACCACCGATTGCATTTTTGAAATGTTTCTCTGCCATTTTTTGCATTTTAGGTAAATAATAAATTCTTCTCATAATCATGTCGAACATCGATAATAATGTATTGTAGGCTCTTTGCTTGAATGTCATATTATCTCCGTACGGCAGAACAATATGTGGAACAATTGACCATGGCGTCAAAATACCCATTGCACGATCCATATTATCAGCATAGCCAAAGGTTCCTTAAATTTTCAATAAAAAATTTCATTTTATTTTTTTCTATCTTTTTTGTAACTTTTTTTATATATAGTTACAGCAATTTTTAATATTGCCAAAATAACAACTCACCTAAAGTTATTGTCGGAACTTGTAATTTATGTGCAAACATTAAAAAACTTTCATGGAAAAATTGTTCTAATATGAAAAGATCAAATTTTAAATTTTTTCGATTTATTAAATCCTTTATTTTTGGATCATTTAATGCATATTCAGATGTCAGTACACCAACATCCCACCACATGAATAAATTTTGAAAATCATTATTGAATTTCATTTCGAAAATTGCTGATTTCGGAACTAAAATCGAAAATAAAAATAATTCAATTATTTTATCTTATATCGAAATATTTATCTATATATATATATGTATAAGAAATTTTCATATATTCTTATCCTTACAATATGCTGGTATATCGAATGATGGATCAATTATAATCTCTGTATAATTTGGATGTGGTTGTTTAGTTTTAAAATTTGTAACTGCTGTTACATGATGACCTCGATTCACTAGTTCCCTAGCGAAATGTTCGATCCATAACCAATGACTTGGTGCTGGGAATGGACACATTAATAGAATTTCATAGGATGATGTTAACGGAGCGGATATAAAAATCCACACTGTTATAAATATTGTGGAAAAGAAATTCATCTGTGAAAGCATATACAAAAATAAAATATATTTTAAATGATCGTTAATGTCAAAGTAATTAAAAAAACATTGTTTGTATCTTTGAAATGAAAATTTTATTTTGTTATATGTAAAAAAGACAAAAAATATTAATTGAATCAAATTAATACACATTTTATCGTGATCTTCGCACTAAACCGTTATCTTATGTCGTATTTATTTAGAAACTTTTACACATAAATCCAAAATGATATTTTCATTTATCGTTGCTCATTCATTCACATAATTCTCGACTATCAAAATTATAAATTAAAAATTTAATCAAAAATGCATATTTGTATCTATAAAATACACTCAAGATTATAAAAATTTTATTTGATAATAAAATAATCGTACAATTAACACTAAAAAAAAACTAGAAAATTTATTTATAAAAACAAAAATAATTTTTTTTTAACCATCTGTTCTGAATTAAAACGGAACCACCTTTTGAAAATTGCGAATTATTTCGAGATGATTTTATGATGAGTATAATGTACGATCGATACTGATAACAAAAATTGAATTTGTTTTAAACAAAATCAAAAAAAATACAAAAAAAATAAAAATAAAAAAATTCAAAAAATTATCACGTGTATACTTGATTGATAAAAAATGTTTATATACTTATTTTTTGTCGTATGCTTGTCAATCTTTTTAAGTATTTATTTATTTATTTTTTTTAATAAATAAAAATTGAAATAATATGTAAATATTTGTGTACGAGTATATGTAATCGGAATATCAATTTATGGAATTTATAATCAGATCAAAACTTTGTATTCTATATGATGTAGGCATAAATGTATAATTTTAATGACACTTTATAAGTAATATTCAAGTTGATTGAGTCTCATAATAATTTTCTGTTTATTTTAATGAGACAAAACAAATAAATAAATGAAAAATGTTGATAGAAAAACATAGTACAAATTTTTTTTCTCCAATATAATGTTCAAGTATATATTTATGTTTTATTTTTTTTTTCTATTTATATACACACATATTTTTTTTATTTCAAGTTCGTTATCAATAAAACGAAAATCTATTTAAAAAATTTATTTTTAATGATTACAAAAAAATAAAAAATAAAAAAAAAAAAAATATTTTAAAATAAAAAAAAAAAACACAATCACAATTTATTTTTTTATTTTTTTGTCCTGTTTTCTTACTATTGTTAAATTTTGTGATTTTGTAATTTTTAAATTTTTTGAATGTGCAATTGTTTAAAATACTATACAATGCAAAAGTATATAATGTATGTATGTTCACTTAAAATTTTATGACCGAAAAGACAATACTTTTTTTATAAAGTACTATGACACTTTGTATTTATTTTATTATATTGGCAATTAAATTTTATTGCAAATTTTGAAGACTGTTTATAATATGTATTCTTCTCGGTGTTAAAATTATGCACGTTTTGTATAATTACATACACACAGTCTACATACATACATTGTATTACATATGTATATTTTTACCATAAAATCATAATTTTCTTACGTATAAAATTTTAAATAAGCCGAAAAAAAATTAATTTTTTTAATTAGCAGCCTCATCACTTGCTAAATACTTACATTTATTTACACATTTACAGTATACTATTATTACTTTGTATGTACATATAAATGATGAACAAAAAACAACAACGAACCGATAAAAAAAATGAAGTTTTCCTTTTATATTTTTTAATAAAAAAAAAAAAAAATTTACAAATTAATTGATTAAATTTTTTACACCGCGCGATCACCTATCTTTCTTGGTTACATTTTACATTAGACATTAATTTGGAAAATGAATATTATTTATATAATTAAAAAATGTACTACCTAATTAATTTTGCAAATTATTTGGCGCCAAAAGTTATAAGATTGTAATATTATTGGTTATCGTGTTACTTTTAATTTTTATTTTAAGTTTACATTTTTCTTAAATTTGTACGTACACAGAAAAATTTTTAAATTTTCTTCAAAATACTGTACCTTTAAATTTTTTATCTTGTAAAGAAATAAAAATTTTAATAAAATAATTATTTTAAATTAAGGTAAGTAGGTAGATATACATATGCGTGTAAGTACTTCCTTATTAATCTCTAAATGATCTTGTCATGCCAGACTTTTAAATTTTTTATTTTTTTTTTGTTCTCATTCCAAAAAAAAAAAATAATAAATAAATATTTACTTACGTTTTTTTTTTCTTTCTTTTTTTTTTTGATTAATTATATGTATGTATTGTAAATATTTGTACTTAAGTCAAAAACAAAATATGTTTTTGTTTTCTTATTATTTTCAAATTTATTACACTATATTATATTCCACGCACTCAATGCATGTCTACTACTACAACATTCGTTAAACAATAAATTAACTTTTTGTACTGTATTTTGTATAAAGATTATAGCAAAAAAAAAAAAAAAAAAACACAAAAAAAATGTTTAACATCCAAAAATTATTTTTGTACGATCAAATCAGTTCACGGCCCTTTTTATTTGAAAAAACAAAAAATAAAAAAACTAATCAATGTGCATATGTAGGTACATTATAATGTACTTGTGAGTATTTTTCTATAAATTTTTTTTTATTTTTATATTGTTGTTTCTCTTGTCTGATTTGATTTAATTCAATTTCAATTTAATTTAATGTAAAAAAAACCACACACATACACTTAAACTTAAAAAATGTTTGTTACAAATTTAAAAAAAAATATAAGTATAAGTATATTTATTTTATTTTATTTAAATTGTCAGAGCATTGAACAAGGAGTGTATAGATATGCTATGATTGTAATCGAATGAATCGGTTAAGTTATGGTCGAATACTGAAATTGAAATGAAACTGAATTGTATATAAGAAAATTCGTTACAGTCGCTGCGATATAACGCTAATATAAATACATACCTACACAATATTAATCAGTCAGTAAATTTTTTTCATTCAAAGTTTACATGCATACAAACTACTTATGTATACTCGTACATTAGATGATGATTAGCCAAGTTATTGTTTTTTTTTTATTTATTTTCAAAGAAATATTAATAAATTTAAATAGGTACATAAATGTATTCATATGTATAAGTAATAAGTATATATGCATGTAGAAAATATGTATGTAATTGTATGTTATATAGTGTAAAATAAAATAAAAAAAAAAAAGAAAGATTGAAATTAAAACTATTGTATAATGATTAAGAAAGAAAATGTATTTCAAGAGCATACACACAAACACATACATACACATTATTATATTTTTGCTTACAAATACAAATACATTTATATAAGATACTCTATTTATAGTATTTTAATATGTATGTTGACAAATTTTTACGTTTTTTAATCTTCTTTCTTTCTTTCTTTTTTCATTATTTTTTTTTTTTTTTGTCAATAAAAAATACATATACAAAAAAAAATAATATATAAAACGTCTGGTATTTATACTATATTATAATGAATGATAAAAATTAATTAATTTGTAAAGTTATATAAATCAAAAGCATTGTATATACGCGTGTAAATGTAACGTCGAGTTTATTACTTTACTTTGCCTTACATTTTTTTCTGATTTTTTTTGCAATATACACACTTATGTACATGGGCATAATACTGATAAAATATACAATCCCGACGCTAAATTTTTTTAATGCTAAATTGATAAGATTTTTTATTACATATTATTTTTTTTTTTTCATATAATAAAGTATTACCATAGACTAATCTATAGATAGGAAATGACCGTATAAATTTTTAATACACTTTTGAAATCGATCATAGCTGGCAGAAACTTGAAGAATGGCTGGCAGGAGCTTTTACTGAGAGGAGAGATAATTTTTCGCTCACGAATTTCCATATATATTACATATATTGTAGATTTCAATAGCTGGCAATGAAAATACATGCATATTTATTTAAAAAACAATACACAATACATGTTCATTGCAATAGCTGGCAGTAGTACTGGAATCAATATAGAATATTTATCACTGATCAACAAAGCAATAAGATGTGACACTCTTTTTTTTTTTAAATTTACTAACACACATAATTACTTATTTTAAAATAATAAAAAAAATCAAAATTCAATTTACAAAAACAGTACAGAATTAATGTACTTATGTCAAATCCATATTTCCTTATAAACCGCCGTAATGAAGAAAAGATACAAAACAATATATACATGTGAGCAATACAATCATATTGTACATGTATACGATTTTTTCACAATGCATTTTTAAAGGCGATCTGGAACTTTTTTTTTGACTACCTGACGCGTCATTATATCAAGATATAAGGTGATTCATATAATTTCTGAGAATTTTGAAGACAAGAAAAGTTTATTTTGTTAAGCTATATATTAGAGTAAGAATTTAATTTATAATTAAGAAATTTAACAAAAATGTAAAAACATTTGATATCAAACACAAAATTTTAAGTGTAATGCATTTACAATTAATTTTGTTTATTTTAGATAAAAAATTTTAAATAACAAAATATGTACTTTTTTTAATGAGTAGGTATACACTGTAATAATGTTATATTTTTTAAAACAGTTGGTGTTGCAGTTCCATTTTTTTTGTCTCTTTTTCGTATACAAAGGCTCTTAATTGCTATCGACTTTTAGCAAAACCGTTAAGGCCGAATGAATAACGGGACAAAGGTCATGAGAAATTTTTGCTAACGCGTGCTCAGTGTCATTACTGTATGAATATAGATATACTGTGATTTCAATAGCTGGCAATGAAAATACATGCATATTTATTTAAAAAACAATACACAATACATGTTCATTGCAATAGCTGGCAGTAGTACTGTGTTATACGGTTATGTTATACATACGGTTATACTTATGTTATACCGTCATACATGGTCTTACTTGAATCATGAATATAGAATATTTATATTCATGTAGCCAACAATACAGATTGCATAGTATCAAAGAATATATAACTATACTATTTTCAGAAATCGAAGTCAGTATTGCGCTTATGGAAATAGTTACCCGATGAGGTTCTGATAACTTCACATATAATATTTTGTAGGAAATTCTGATAATATATCTCTGTCAACCCTGAAGAAGGTACTTTTTAAAATATGTTAACAGGATGTTCCAAATTGTGCATAAATAAATTTATAATTTTGTTCACAAATAATTTTTAAAAGGGAGATTGTGTACAAATTTCACATCCCTGTAAATTTATATTTGATAAAAAAGTAGCATTATTTGAAAATATCATAAAAATGTTCGGTTTTTAAGACAAATTTTAATTTTTGTTTGCTGATTTTTTCATTTCTAATAATGAATCACCCTGTTTTTTTTGGGAAAAAGAAATACACCAACCCGTTTGATGTTGCCTATCACACAGCGTGAAGGCAACTGATTTAATCAGTTAACACCATTTTGATTATATGAAAAATAAAAAACCGAACTATAAAATATGAAGTCGATGCGCAGCCGAAGTCCACTCAAAGTATAAAATGTTGATTGATTCGTGTCAGCGGGAGGATGGGCATAAAAGAAAATGATGATAATTCAGGGTTACCGTAGCTACTGGGAGTTTTGATTAAATTTATAAAATGAATATGAATTTATGATTAAACCATATTCAGTATTTTTAATTTTATTTATAAAATTATGTGTTCAGTATCAATTTGATATTAAATTTTGTATACATACGTACATACATTCATTTTCATATTTGTTTATTTGTCCATTTACTTCTATTTTGTTTCCTTTATGTACTTGTTAATGATTTCGTTACGTTACCGTTACATTCTGAATTTTATTTTTTGTTTTGTCTTTTCTTAGAATAAGAAAGAAAATTATTTACAATACAAATTGCTATCATATTATTCAAATCAGCTTGTTATTATATGTTATTTTGTAAAGAAATGAACATATTTCATAAAATTTCCCAAAATGTCACAAAATTACCTGTTTTTTTGTAAAATCTAAAAAAAAAGTTTTTTGCAAACTGGTAGCCCTTCATAATATAAAATTTAAAAATTTTCCCTCGGATTTAAATTGAGATCTGATCACCCCACACACAGGACAGATTTATACAAATGCAATGTGAAAGAATATAGAAAAGCATGCCTATCTTGCCTGTACTGACTTCGATTTCTGAAAATAGTATAACGTAACTAGTAGATATATATTCTTTGATAGTATGCATGCACATATGTGTTAGATACTTTCAAAACCAGTTTTAATTGTATATATAATATCACAGATAAGGATATTTGTATGTGATAATATATATTATTATATTCATTGCCAGTCATAACATAAATTTGTTGAAAATTTAAATTTCCTTTAAAATATACGATTTTGTACATTTGCCTGTTATTTGATATTTTTTATCATTTCCGATAAGAATATAGCTACATAGATTTTTGATTTTTAAATTTGTATTTTCTTCAAGATATACAAGATTTCAAAAGATTACAAAAGTTCTCTCATTTATTTTCCTTATTCTGATTTTATAGCTTTTTCAAAATCTCTCAAAAGCTATTTTGATGTTTACTTAATAGTTATGAACACGATTTCTGCCATAAGCATTTCTAATCTATATATTAGTCTATGGTATTACTTTATCATATTTATTTAATTTTTTTTTCATTTTTTGATATTATGTAGGTATATTATTGTATATGTATATTATACTCGTATATATTTATTCATTAAATAATAAATATAACGTAAATGTAATGTACAAAGCATAATGTAACTTATACTAGAGTATTTTATTGTTTACTCGTATATACAGTTCTTCCAAAAATTCTTTACACTTTGTAAGAAATTTTTAAAAAATTTTCAAATATTTAATTTTTTTACGAAATTACTGTGATCCGAAATAAATATAAAGTACATAAATATTGATAAATAATACTCTAAAAATATTGAACAAATCATAAAATTATAAAAAATGTTACTGGTTTAAGTAAAATAATATAAAGAAAATAAGGAAATTGTGCGTAATTTTCGTACATTGAAAAAGTGTAAATTGATTTTTCAGTAGTCACTGTATTACATGAAAATATACATACATATGCTCATATACAGATTTATATATAGATTCGAATTTCAATAACAGCATCAATTTAACAATAAAAACTACAAATCAACAAAAATACGTAATATATACAATACTTACATATTAAATAAATATACATAAGTGTGATTATCACATTTATTTGACATTGCATTTTACATTACCATAATGCATAAACAAAATCTGAGACTAGATAGCCTATATATTGATTAAATACAATATTTATATTGTATAAAATAAAAAAATAATTATATGTATTTGATTTACTATTTTTATTTTCATTTTTTTATTTTTTTTTACAACATGGTGTCGTTATTATTATCATGTATGCATAATTTCTTTTTGGTTTGTATTTGAATTGTTTTTTTTTTGTTTTTCTGAAATTTTTTTGTTATATTTACATTAAATTACGAAAAATGTCGAGACTATTTTCAAGCACGTGATTTTAAATATATCGCTGTATATACATATAATTATATACTCGTACGTACACACAAAAGATACAAGTCGATTACAAAAAATTAATGTGCATTTTAAATTAGAAATTATGTACATACGACTATACGAGTATGTATGTATATAAATAAACTTGAACTTGTGTGGGGCTAAATTTTTAATTAAAATTTTGTACTGTAAATCGTATATACGTACATTACACGTATATTTATACATACATATATAATACATTGTACAAAAATAAACTAGAAATTTTTCGGTGTACATTAGTACCATATATATATATATATATGAGTATGAGTACCATGTACCATTGATAATTGATATAAGTATAAATACAGTCACCATGTAATTACATGACTTTGTTATTTGCATATCAATGGTCATCAGTCTGAAAGTATACGAGTATACGAATATTTTACATTCGATGATCTAATCAATATACACACAAATTATTTTATTTTTAATTTTGTCGCATTACACACAATTAAGTGTGTATGTTTATTTGCATATATTTATATGTGTGCTGCCAGTTAATAGCATAAAAAAAGAAAGGAAATAATATTGAAAATTTTATTTTCAAAAATGAAAATCGTTTACTTTTACTTAAAGTATGACTTTTATGCCTTTTCAATTTCAATTAATTTTCTGTTATGAATTTTGAATGAATGAATTTTTTATTATCTACCTCACATTTACATAATACGTGATAGTTTATCATTGTGTACACAAATACAGTACACAGTGTTTTAACATTCAATTGATTCAACTAAGTATATGTAATTTATGTAAGTTTACACAATTAATTGAATGTAAGAGTCGTACGTTATATTGTCGTCTGAGTAAAATCATTTTCATTTAAATAATTTTTTTCTACATTTTTTTTTTTCTTTAAATTTCAATATTTACAAACTATAAAACATCTGCGCTGCTGGCGAATATGTGTGTACATCGTTTTACTAAACTTTGCTCATATGTACATAAATACACATAAAGAAATTATAAACATGAAAATAATATAAAAATTAACGTTAATTTTCAGCCTTTAAACAGTATTTTTTTATATTGAAATTTACGAGCATATGCATACATAAAAGTTTGTAATATACAAAATTGTGTGTCAGTATATTTTTTTATTATATATACATATATTTTTAATTATTTAGTTAAATGGAAACAAATAAATATATAATGAATGTGCATATGCGATATTCATAACAACAGTAGATAATTTTCTAAAATGATTAATTATCAGATTTTCCTTCTACTAAACATTTTTAAATAAAAATTTGTTAAAAATAATTTTCCTAGAATATAAAAGGTATAAACAACAAAATTATTTTCATTTGAAAATATGAATTTTATGGACTTTCGTTTGGTTTGTAAAAAAGAAAATCGATTACTAATTATATTGATGCACGTATAAGTATATGCCAAAGATAAAAGATTCAAATAAAAAACAAAACAAAACGTGATGCATTGTTAAAAAATCCAGAAAAACGTAGCAACAATTTTATTCACAGGAATTGATTATATAGAAATCATTTTTAAAAATTATCGTGATGCATAAACCATAATCAACATATTTCATTTCATTTGTATGCAAAATAAAATTGATGAAAATCTTCTGTTCACTGGAATACATAATATGAATCCATGATGTCAACATTTGATCTGGAAAATTTACTTACTTAGATTTCAGAAAACTAATTACTAGGATGAAATTTTAATTTTTTTCAAGTTTTGTGGTAAGCGAAATTCACATTAAAAATTTTGTAATCAAATTTATGAAATTCTTCTCTGTACTCGATTTTACTATATAATGCTGTACTATAATATACACAAGAAAATAAGAAGAGAAACTAATATTCAGGTATATCATAGTTATTTTACTCTTCAGTATTTGAGATGTGGAAAGAGAAGTAGAAGGAAAAATACGCGAATAGTAGTTTCTCCTCTTCTTTTCTTGTTAAAATTATGTACTAGAATGCATTAGCCGCGTGTACGAAGAAGAATTTTCAGATTGAAACTGTGCAGATCCGTGTAAACAAGAAAACCCGATAAATATTTTGACATATATTTTCATTTGAAAACAAACATGGTCATTGACTTCTGTGATTTTCGTTCTGTCCTTATTCGCGCCTACAAAAAAAAACGGGGTATGTACAAGCACAATATTATCTAAAATTTAAAGTGTCCCATGCTATTTGGAGTAGTCATTTTAATATTTTCTTCTTTTAATTATTAGAAAAAAATATTTTAATTGCGCTCTTGAAAAAAAAAATTATCTGATATTAAAATGAAATAAAAAATTTAATTACACTATTACACTCATTTTCATTTACAATATTGAATATTTTATTATTTTCCGTTTATTTTTTATTTTATATCCGATCTGCTAATTAACATATAGACACTACATTCTCAAGTGTATTTTTTATTAGATTTCAATATCAGATATAGTAGTTTAAAATTACTATTATTTAAGGCAACAACATATGAGCATATAGTACATTACATTCATATGTGTATGTAATGCTATACTCTACGATAGTACAAGTAGTATTTTACACATCAAGTGTGTACCAGATTTTCATTCTTCAGAAAAAGTTGATTTTCTCTCACAGTAGAATGCAAATATTTTACATGACAAACACGGAAAATCAACTATCAACACTTTATACTTGCTTCTCCCCTTTTTACATACTATATGAATCTGAAGCTAAAGCAAAGGAAGTTAGTCAATAGTCATTGGGTAATGGGTGAGTTCAGTTCAATGCAGCGATGCAAGTCAGCGATGAAAATGCAGCGATGTTTAGATAATCGCTGTATACAATTTACTGAACTATTTACAGCGGAAAAACCCGCTGCAAACAGTTGATAGTTGGCTTTGTCTGTTGTTCTAACATTTCTGTCACTTTAGTTTATGTTGTGTTGATATAAAGAGTTAATTGTTTTATTTTATAAAATGTCAAAATAAAAATATTTTTTAAATATGTCAAAATTTGTTTACGATGACTTTTAAAGCGAACTTTTTTTCCGCTGCAAAATATTTACATCGCTGCAAAATAGCGATTATGCATTGAAGCCGTTCAGTATGACGTATGAGAAATTATTGCAGCGATGTAAAATTATACATCGCTGCGTGGAATTGAACGCACCCATTGACTAGACCACTAGACTAGCACCTAGTACGTTTAGTATACAGTACACTTGCGCTTGGACAGTACGAACGTATACGTGTAGTACATATTATTCTACACATCTTGTTTGTGTACTGATTTTTGAATTTTCATTTTGAAACTTCGAGTGATGCCCATGGTCGCTTATAACAAATGAATAAATAAGTAATTAGTGTATGATAACTGAACATTATATGTATACATAATATATATATTATATAGACACACATATGCATTGTATATATGCATGATCATTTATGACATTATATTATTGGCAATTTTTTTTCCAATGAATATATTAAAAGATCATAATTGAGTAATTATTGATAAATAGTAGTAAATATGTGAAGTCAGTTAGTTAAATAGTTGTTGATCTTGATACATATAAAAATTTAAATAACGTAATGTTGTGTATCACAGAAGCAATTAATCAAACGGAAAATACATACAAATATAAATTTTAAAAAGTAGGTAAATGGGTAAGTAACAATCTAACATTACATGATCTTGTATATTTATTGAACTGAAAATGTAGCATTTGGCGACATATACATATATGATCATTGTCATATTTTCATATCCAAAATACATATAAACTAAAAATTAATAAATTTTTGTAAAGAATACATCAGTGATTTAGGTAGGTTATATAATAATGGATGACAATGAACTTCATCATTATCATCGACAATCATTAATTTATAATTTCAATTTTAATACTTTTATTATTTCATCGGATTAGTGATTAGATTCAGTCATAACATTCTACGTCTAAATTATATACTGTTCTTGTATAAGGAGTATAAGTAATATTATCACTGATAAAAATAAATAAAAAATGAACATATTTCTACACAAAATACATACCATATGTGTTATCTAATTTTTTTTTTTTTGTGAATGAAAAATAATAATAAATTTGATTTTTTTTTTCAGACATATTTTCCGGAAATGTATATTTTTCTATTATTGACTGATAATTTCATATTTTTTTTTTCGTTTTTCAATAAAAGATTAAATTAATAATTATCACGTAGTATACAGTGTCTCATTTAACGGTTTTATATCATGATATCACAAACATCACACTCCATCTATGCTATGTACATTAATTAAGTTTGAAGTAACCAAATTTCATACGAATATAATTTTGGGTTTTTCCTTTCCATATAGACTAATAATATTGAAATGATTTTTAGAACTAGACTTAAAATTTCATTCAAACAGTAGTGAATTGTTGGTAGAGAAGCGGATCTTAATTACTTATGAGTTCCTTGTTGTCAACAATATGTTGGGTGATAAGTTTTATGAAATGATTTCAATATCCATACATGTAGAAAACGATATCCTTTAGCTACCTTTAGCTGAAAACAATTTTAAAAAATTTTTTTTTCTCCCAATTTTCAAAAGCACATTATTTCTAAATTTGAAAAAAAAAAAAAAGAATATTAATTTTTGTGATAAAATATCATATATAATATTTATTTTATTGATTTTGTTTTTCATTAATGTAAAAAAAAAAAAATTGTTTTTATTCTAAATAAAAAATATTACATATTTTAAAAATAAAATAGTATAAAATAAAAATTATCCTTTGGAAAAAAATTATATATGTATATTCATATATGTACATACATACATATATTATTATGTGGTATGTGTATATTACACAATACAAAACAAAAATTTTTTTTTTATTGCTTAACCACATTATTTTCTTTTATAATTTGTAATTAAAATGATGATAAAAAAAAATTAATTTTTGTTTTTCTATTTTCTTTTAATATATGTACATTAACTGATTTAACAAAATATTTAAAATAAAAAAAAATATAAAAATATCATTATTATTACAGATCGTTAAAATGAAAAAAAAAAAAAATAATAAAACAAAAGAAAACACTGTTATGTTTTATAACAAATAATAATATTTAAAAAAAAAAATAATAATAAGAATAATAATAAATTAGTGTTATATAATTAAATACATGCGCCATATTTTAATATTTTGTCCTCTTTTCACATTATTTCGTGTTATACTTTTCTCTACAATTTACAATGATTCTTTTTCCTTTTTGTTCGTTTTTCCTTTTTAAACACATTTATGTATATGTACTTTATATGCTATATATGCATAACATACCTTACATTAATATTAATATAAATTAATATTTTTTTTTTTTTTCATATTTTATACATACTGTATAATGTAATAATAATAATAATAATAATAATAATAATGACTATAATATGTATTGTACATTTATGATAAACATAATTCAAATTCATTATTTTTAATAATAAAAATTGTATTTTGTTTATAATTATTTTTTATAATTTTTTTATATTTATTTTTTATTACAAAAAAAAATATATTTACTTTAAATACACATTCGAGTACATTCAATTTATTAGTAGACATCGATTTCATTTGTTTTATATTTTCTTATTTTATTTTATTATTTTTTTTTTTTTCATTGTTTGGAGAGAGCTTAAAATTTAGAGGTATTTACGTATTATCATAAAGTCAATGTGTTTATATAAATTTTCTATCTTTTGTTTTTTTTTACATTTTAAGTATAATAAATATTATTATAATTCTTGTTACATGTGCACTACTAGTCAACGAAAAATTTACAAACAACTGTTGAAACTGAAACTAAAATAAACAGTGATGATGCTCGAATTATATTAATACGAATATCCGATACAAATGCGAGTATACAAGGTCTCTTACCAGGAGTTTATGGTGTTACATTGCAAAAGAAAAGATAACTTTTTAACATTCATCGAACTTTCCCATACCGATAAAGGGTATATAATTTAGATTTTGTGAAGCAAAGAAACTAATAAGAGACCTTCAGCTCTATCTCTCCTCCAATCAGACTTTCGTTTTAATATAATGAAACCATTATGATTGCTTGTAAGAATTTAGAAAAGTTTCGAAATTATTTTATTATTCGATTAAATTCGGTTTTAGTTCGATTATTTTTCGTTTAATTTTGAAATCTTGAAAAATTTTTTTCACAATTGTATATAAATCTGTATGATACACACGATATACTATATATGTATGTATGTACGTAAAAGTAAATGTAAATTTTTATTTTTCTATTTTCTATTTATTTTTTTCTCATGTGATAATATAACATTTGAATAATCTTACTATGTATTTTCACAATTATTGAAAATCTATAGGAAACAAAAGTTTCAATATAAATAAAAATTCTATTGATTGCTTTTTTTTTATCATTTTGTTGCTCTTTCATTTTCTCTAGCTAATGTTTTACTAAAAAATATACACAGAATATTATAATAATAATATGATGATTAGTAATAGTAGTTGTTGTTGTTGTTGTAGTAGTAGTTATTGTGATAATATTATATTAAATGGTATATATAGTAAATAATTTTTTGATTTATTTTTACATTACATAATACTTGAGTATTTTTTTTTTTTGTTTTTTTGTATTTAATTATTAAATTTTTATATTTTCTTTTAATTTTTATTTTAAATTCAATTATATAATAAATATATATAATATAATATATATGTATACTTTTTACAAAAAAGAATAATATTATAATTAGTTTAGAACAAAAATAATGTACATTTCAGAAAACGAAAAGAAAATAATGAAAATGTAATTTAAAATAAAAATTTTGTAAAAAAGAAATAAATATTATTAATGAAATTCATATTTACCATTACATAGTAACAAAAAATTATATATTTATTTATTTAAAAAATAAAAAATTGTTTGATTTTTTATAAATTGTTGACTTTTTCAAATAATAATAATAAAAAAAAAACATTGAAAAAACAATTAAAATAATCAACTTAAAATTATATAAAATAATTATTATTCAAAAAAAAAAAAATTATTACATAATTTTTTTTAATCATTTTGGTATAAATTACATAAACATTTACAGACTAAAATTTATTGTATAAATGTATACATTATATTTATAAATGTGCTTGCTATAAGAAGTGAGCAATCCTAAATATTGTAGTATCATATCATGTACGTATATTATATAGTAATATACTAATGTATATAATATATGAAAGTGATCTAATATCTACGAAACATATAAATGTAATATTGTTGTTACTATATGATAATATAGAAAATTGATTGTATCCTGTTCGAAAAATCGTATTTAATCGTATTTCATTTTATGGATACCATACAATCAATTTTTCCTATACTACATACATAGTACCATAGAAGTATAATTTTCTTAGGTATATATATATATATATATATATGAATCAAATTGCTTCTAAAAATATTTTCTGATTTAATTTAATATTTTCCTTTTATTTGTAATATTATTTTTTTTTTCTACATTTTTCAACTTAGATCACTTTCAAAGATCAAATTTCACTAATGAATCGCCGCCGCATCTATCAATTCTTCAAATTGTTTTTTATTTTCTGTTTTTTTATTTATTTGAAATATTTTTTTTTTCTTGTTATTTATTACGCAATTGATGATGATGATGATGGCGGTGACAGAGACATCGTTGATATTCTCGTTGAGCGTGTCGGTGATTTTGTTGTGATATTCATTTCACTATTTTGTATACGAAATAATTCGACAACTGTTATTGCTATTTGAACAGCACCTTTACCCTCTAATACATCAGCAGCACAACATATTAATTTCTGTAAAATAAAAGTATTTTGTTTGTTTTTTTTTCTTGTTTTATTGAACATAATGAACAAAAATATAACCGTAATACAAGTAAATTAATAAAACAAACACAAAAATAAAAATGAAAATAATTTTTCAAATGAATCTTACATTACATAATATGTAACGGATACGAGAACACATATTAATTGTCCTAGAGACGAATTTAGTTTATTTTTTTTTTTTTTTTGTATTTTCTTTTTTCAATCTATTATTTACTTTGACTACAAAAAAAAAAGAAACAAAAATAATACAAATTCATTTTTCGATTAAAAAAAAACAAAAGAAAAAATGGCAATTCAGACATTCTACCTATGTAAATCTAAAATGGAGGAGTCAAATTAATTTAATTGAAAATTTTTCTAATAAACACAACAAGAGGATTATCATTCGAAAATGGAAGACACACAAAGTAAAATGGAGGATTGATTTTTTTTTTTTTTTTAAATAAATTTGCGTTATTCACAATTATCAATTAGTACATTTATCTATCATTACACATTTTGACTAAATTTTCATCTGCACACATGATCTAGGCATACACAATAATGTATCTTCCGATATATACTTACATTTTTTTTTTTATTATTGTATATGAGCAGAAAACTTTAAAGTTATGTTATTTAGAAAGCGCCAATATTATATTGCAATACATAGCAATGGCAAACTAATCTTAGAACTGTAAAGACCTTCACTTTATTTTTCAAAAATTTGTTATTACTTCACACTCCTTACAACAATAATAATAATAATTATCCTTTACACTTTTTTCATATTCCAATTTATGATAAAAAAAAAAATATTCTCTTTAGTTTTATGGTTTTCTTTTTAAATTAATAGCAAAACAGATAATTATGAAAAAGCTTATTAAAATTTTATTTTTATTCGATATTTTATTTTGTTTTGTTAATATATAGAGAACTTTTTGAAATAATTTCATTGTTTTTTTACAGATTAATTAATGTTTTATGCATTAGTTTTTTTGATTTTTATTTTATTCTTTCTTTCATTTCTTTTTTTTTTTTTTTATTTTTCTATTACTTATTTTCAAAAATTCAAAAAATCATTTATTTTCAGATATCCGTTAAAATTATGAAAATAATCTATAAATCATATTATGAGTTCCGTTTCAAAAAAAAATCATCATCGAACAAAAACTGATACAAAAGTTGCAGAATTTTATGAAACGTTCATTAGATCTGATTCAATATTTGATTGGTTTGATCGCTTTTGTTTGCAGTTGTAATCAATATACATATAAATTTATGTACTTGTTGTTTTGTAATATCGAACATTAAGTTTATCGTCACATATCAAAATTGACTGCCTACCTATAGAAAATGTTTTAAAAAAATTTTTCAAAATGTTTCTGCGTGCCTTTAAATGTTCCAGAATTTTTGTTTTTGAATATTTCAAAAAGATAAAATCAAACCAATCTAGGAAGTTATAGAATTTTAAGGATACTTCCGCTTCTGATGATATCTTTACATAAAAAATTATTTCTTTTCATTCAGATTTAGTATAGAAGTTGATAAGCGTTTTTCAAATACAATTACGGCTTGTATTATGATTTATGATTATTTTCATAATTGTACCAGATATTACATTTATTTATTTATTGTATACCAAAAGCTAATTTAATTTTTTATAATTCGAAATATATTTAGAAAAGCAAGAAAAGCACAAATAATAGGCAGCAATAATATAATTTTGATTTTATAAATTTTTTTTTTTTTTTTTTTCAAAAAAAAGTAAGTAGCTAAGCATATTAAATATATTTTTTTTTGTTCGCCTTTAAGCAATTGCATTTATTATATAATGTCATACATATTTTATTAATAAATATACTTAATTATTGAATATTTTCATATTAATATTATTATTCTTCTTCTTTCAATGACGCTACAGCCCAAATCGAGACTTGGCCTCCTGACATATTATTATTGCCATATCATTAATATAGCATCTATATTAAATCAATTCATTCCTTTTTTTTTTCTTCATAAAAAATTAATTAAAAATCATAATATTAAAATTAAGTAGTTATTTCATAGATTATAGTTAATTGTAATTCAAATACAAACATATCGTTTATAATAATAATTTTTAGCCCATTAATTTATATAAATTTTTAATTTTATTTTTTCTTAACTTTCCTTTTTTTTTCACTGTTCTTTCTATTCATTTTCCTTCATTATTTTGATTATTAATTTTTAATAAATTAAAAATAACAATAAATTCAAGTACCAACATATTTGTCCATCATATAATATTTACTTTTAAATATTATGTATCCTTTTTTTCTTAAACTTTCGTTTTCATTTCATTTTACAATTTTTCTCATTACATTATCGTATTCCTACAAACTACATATGTATAGTATATCATTTTTTTTTAAAAAAAGCTGCCACATCATAATACAATTGCCAACATTTCATATAATAATTGTATTACATATTTAAAAAAAAAAAAAATTGTAATAAATTATTATCCTTACCATATTTTTATGTATACATTTTAATAAAATACCTAAACTACTACATTTCATTTTTAATTTCTAAATTTCTATTTAAATTTCACCTTTTCTTAATTTGTTTTTCTTGTAATTTGTTTGTTTCATTTTCATATTTTTCCTGTTTCATATTTTCTTTTTTTGTTTTTTTTTTTCACCGTCTCAAAATATTTTAATTCTCACTCATAATTTCCATTATTCGCAATCGAAATTTTATATAACAAATTTCGATTTTAATTAATTTCGATGATTCTCAGTTGAAATAAATTTTAAAATTTTAAAATGATTAGCATCAGTAACAGAAGTGAAATCGATTAATCCTGTGTCGTTCATAGTACATAAATATGAATTGGTATGAATACTCGTATATGTATGTCGTAATTATATTGTATTTTGTATTATTCTTATGTAATATTGTTTGTATATTAAAATTGTATAAATACCTAACTAAATAATATGTATAATAATGAATAAGTAATTATATAATGCGTATACATATGTATATTTTATGTGCTTATTTTTTGTGTTTTTTTATATATTATAAAATTTATTAAGTACTTTGGTGATTATATTTGTATTATAATTTCATATATTTTTAATAAATTATATAGAATCGTATTCTTTGTCATTACATTTTGAGATTAGCGTATGTTCAGTTGTAATAATTATTATTATTTGTGCTTCACGTTTTTATTTTAATTTTTTTTTTGGAAAATATTTGCTTTTATGTTGTTTAAATTCTTTGTATGCATACTCGTATTAATTGCTGCTTATTACCAGTAGGTACATTTAAAACTAAGTAAGTACTGTTACTAGTAATCGTATCTATTTAAAAAAAATTTTTTTTTTATCTTCAAGGCTCATATATAGACTTCTAGTATTGTGCGTGTGTATACTTTATATATTTATTTACATAAATTGTTATTTTAATTAGGTAAGTATATGTATATATAATAAATATTTCATTTTATCTTTGTATACCAGACCAGTATGTAAGTATGTGTATGTACACGTAATTATATGAATGAATGTATGGTAAAAAATTTTTATATTCTATATACTATTCTAACTCTGATTGTACATATTGTATCCTATTGTATAATAAATGTGTAGATAATTTGTAGTAGTATATTTTTAATGTACCTGCATATATTATACATACATATATATAAATTATGAATTATAAATGAAAATTATCACCGTATACATTTTATTTTTTTTTTGTCTGTTTCTTGTATGTCTCTATCTAAAATTAGTCTTGTAGCTAGCGAATTTTTTGAAATTATGAGAATCCTTAATTATTCATTCATTTTTAAATTTATGTTTTTATTTATTTTTAAAATAAAAAATAAATAAAGCTGAGCCATATCAGTCCGTAATATTTCGTATAATTTTAATTTTTAATTTTTGTAAATTTTTATTTGTGTTTTCACTCACTTTTTTTTTATTTTTGATTTTTGATTTCAATTTATTATTCTTACTATAAATGTACGAGTATATTGTATTATTATTTTTTTTTTTTGCTTACATACTAAAAATAATAAAAAAAAAAAGGATATTTCTTCAATTTTTCTCATTTTTGAATTGATCACTTTTAATAAAAATTTCATGATAAATTTACGTAGGCAATAAATTTCAAAGAATTTTATGAAAATTTTTATCTTTTCCTATTCAAAAAACAAACAAAATAGCACATATTATTCATCTTAATCCTTACTTACACAATACAAGCTCATAATCAATTGATACACATTACTTTATATACATAATGTATTTACATATAAGCTCTTTAATTTTTTTTTTTTTTTTTCATTATCATTCTCTTAAAATTAATCTAAAATTCATTGTTTGAATGTAAATAAATTCAAAATGCACTCGTATATGTAACGCGTATGAAGATGAGACAAGCCGCTTTCCGCAAAAGCAATTGAGACTTTTAAGGCTTGGAAGAAAGAAAAAATAAAAATACACTCGTACATCTTCGTATACATCTTCATAGTACGTGTAAAATTCAATTCAATTTAACATGAAATTTCCACAAAAATGGCATAAAATAAGTACATAATTTTAAATTGCTTTTTTTTTATTATTTTTAATTTAGAAATATTAGGCCGAAAATTTTAAAAAGTCAGCTTCTTAGTTTATATTTTGTTTTAAAAATTAATACTGTAATTTTTTTTTTCTAATTTAGAGAGCAGTAGCACGAGATTCAATAAGTTAATACTGGAATAATGTTAAAATCAAACAAGAAAATAAATGACATTCTTATTGTTTTGGAATTTTTGTTTTGAATTTTTTTTTTTCTAATATTGACTAGACATGAAAAAATTTTGAAATGATGTAATTTATTTTATGAGTTCAGTTTATTAAAACTCTGTTAAAATTAGAATGTTTTCTTGGGTTAAAAAAAAAAAAAAAATGAAAAATTTTTCAAAATATAAGTGATCAATTCAATACTAACAACAACAAAAAAAGGACATTTTTTTTTTTAATATTTTCGTGAAAAAAAATTAAATATTAAACTATCCAATAAATATATTCATATACATATTCGTATGTACTTTTCCATATTCTAATTTTTACCCGAATTTTTCTTGTTTCATTATTATCCTTTTATCAATTATAAAAATTATCAAATATATATATATATATTTATTTAAATATAAATATATGTATATTATAATGTATATTATGTAAGTAATATTATTATTAAAATAATACATATTATGATAGGATTAAATTTATGTATAAATATGTATGTATGTATGGTTTTTTGTTTGTTTGTTTGTTTGTTTAAAATTCAATATTAAATAGATTATACATAAATAATGTTTACACATTTTATATTCCAATATAATAATATTAATAATAATAGTTGTAATTTATTTTATAATAAATATATAAATATATTGGATATACATATTGTTATAATAATTTCTCAATATATAGTATATAAATTACTTTGTTTTCCTTTATTATATTTTTTATTTTTATTTCTTATTATTATTATCCTTTTGATTTTTGTTTTTTTTTTTTTTCTTGTATTCTCTAAGTACAAAAATATGATTTCAATTTTATTTATTTTCTTTTTTAAATATTGCATTTTTTAATTTTTTTTTTTGTAGGTATTTTTAAGGGTTTCCTTTTTAAATATTTTATATTTTATATTAAGCATTTTATTCATTTCTTTTTTGTTTTTTAAATTTTCTTCTTTTTCTTTTTCATAAAAATAAATATGTATATATATATGTACCTATATTTAAAACTGTATTATATTATAATTGAGGAATTTTAAAATTGTAAATAAAAAAAAATATATATATATGCACATTACAACATAAAATTATTTTAAATAAAATATGTATGTTACCTATATTATTGATAAATTAAAATTTGAAAAAAAAAATAATTAATTAAAATAAAACAATTTAAAACAATTAATAGATATATATGTATATATGTATATGAAAAAACTATTAAATAAAATGAATTTTTTTTTCTATTTAAATTAAAAACGAAGATAAAAATAATGAAAAATATAAATTATATTTTTAATTTATTTATTTTAACAATATATTTAATTATATTCATATTTTTTTTTTCTTCACAGTTGTTCTCTTATTTCAACAGTTTTTTTTTTGATATTTTGATTTTCTGATATATATAAAATATATATATATATATATACATATATTTAATTAGAAATAGGAAAAAATATAAGTAATAGGAATGTTATCAAAAAAATACATGATAAAAATATTGTAAAAATTGTTGAATTCTGTTCATTATTCTTCATTATCATCATATTATCATTTTTTGATGACGATAAAAATTTATTATTTTTTTCAATCATATTATGTTGGTTGTGTTGTTGTTGTTGTTGTTGTTGTTGTTGTTCTTGTTGTTTGGAATGTGGTTTACAAATACTGAATATAACTGATGATTTATCATTTTGATAATATTTTAATGATTTTGATGATGATAATGATGATGATAAATTACTATTATTACCATTTATAATATTATTATTATAATTTTTATTTAAAATAATATTTGTAATACCATTACCAGTACATTCATTATTTGTGGTAACATCATTTAAATGACAATTTGATGATGATAATTTATTATTATGATTGGTACTATTACTACCTTCAAAGAATTCAATACGTTTTGTTACAATTTTTTCTGGTGTATTCATTTCACGATTTATATTTAAATTATTTTTTGTTAAATTATCATCTTTATTAACATCATCATTATTATCATTATGATGATGATGATTATGATTATGATGTTTATGTTTATCACTATTATCATCTGATATAAAATTAAATTTTTTCATATTCGTTTCAATATTTAAATTGTTTACATTCAATATTTCACCATATTTTGAATAATTTCCACTGCTATTAAATAATGATTTACCATCATTTTCATTCATTTTTGTATAATCGATATCGATATCATTATCAATTATTTTATCTTCAAAATTATTCAAAATAATTGTATCTTTATCGATAATATCATTTTTAATTAATTTCTTAATTGATGGACTACGCGGTACATTTATTATGCATGTATGCATTATTAATTTATCTTTATCATTTTTTAAATTATTTTCATTATCATTTTCATTGTATATTAAATCATTTTCTTCATCATCATTTTCACATAATGTTGGAGTTGAAGCAGCATATGTATCATCATCATCATTATCACCATCATTATCATTATCAGCATCATTATCAACATCACCATTAGCATCAGCATTATTAACATATTCGATTGCTGCATCATTATCATAACCATTTTTCACATGATCATCAACATTGGTTTCATTCATCATTAATGTCGTTGTTATTGTTTTTCTGGTAGTTGCTGTTGATGTTACTGCTGTTGTTGTCGTTATTGTAGCGGCCATTAGTTGTGGATCATTAGTATTATGATGTTGATGTTGATGTTGATAATGATGATGATTAAGATGATTGTTATGGTTATGTGTATTGTGATAGTAATGGTGATTGGTTGCAGGTGTCAACTGTTTATTAACCTTTTGTTGATGTTGCTGCTGATGCTGTTTATTATCTTCAATAATGTTGATTAATGCTGATATTGTTTTAAATACTGCTGATGGATTTGGTAGTTTATTAATAACGTCCACATCATTATTATAATCAATTGTTTCTTCAGAGCTGACAACATCCTCACAGGAACATATTAACTCCTGCAACCAACACCGATAAGAACAGATGAATTAGATTTTTTTTTTTGTTTTTGTTTTACTAGAATCTTTCATTTATTTTTATTTTTATATTTTTCTTTGTTCTTATGATTCCTATATTCATAAACTAAGAACTGTAATTTTATAAATTTATAAATCTGAAAGCAATAAATCACAGAAGCTAACCGAATGAAAGGTACAAATGAATTAATTAAATTTATCAATTAAAATTACATACTTCAGCTTCTTTTTTTTTAAATTTTTAATTAAATGATTTACATGAAGCGAATTTTATTCTTTTAGTAAAGCAAAGTTAATGAAAATATCAAAAAAATTGTTTTTAATTTCATTTCTTTTATTTTGTAATTTAATTTTAAAATTTAGTTCAAAGTTTATGAATAATGAATGAATAAGGTTTTTTTTTTCTTATTATTTTTTGTGTTAGATGTAATAAAATTTATTTATTAAAAATACTTAGGTATTCATTTTATATTTCTTTCGTCATTTTTACAGTGATTTCATTTTTAATTTTTATACAAAATTTTTTTCTTTTTTTATTTTTTTGTAATTTTTCGTATCTTATCGAAAATAATTCACCAACTAATAAACTACAAGTAGTTAGTCTGATTTTAATTTAAAATTTATGTTAAGAATAATTTTTAATGTTAGATTCTAATTTGCGTT
This sequence comes from Villa cingulata, assembly GCA_951394055.1. Classification (NCBI taxonomy): domain Eukaryota; kingdom Metazoa; phylum Arthropoda; class Insecta; order Diptera; family Bombyliidae; genus Villa; species Villa cingulata. The sequence goes on from OX596018.1 coordinate 52,264,502, forward strand.
AAGCATAATTATGCATATCTGTCTACTATTATTTTTTTATTATTATTTTTAGCATATAAAGTTATTAAAAGTAAAAAAAATGTTCTTTTTCAAAAATATTAGTAAATTAATTATGTCTGTATTTATGATATAAATTAATCGTTTGTATAATTATTCGGATATTCATGTAAAAAATGTTTACCAGTTATACTGAACCAATTAATTTTGAGTAATTCTTTAAAAGAAAACAAAAATAATAATACGACCACGTTGATACCAACTAAGATGAATAGATTTAGATACCCGTAAATTGGTAAATTGTTATCAAATAAAAATTTAGAATTTCAATAAAAACAAAAAAAAAATCCTCTCTAAAATTTATGAATATCAATCACCATTTATTCCAAATTATTTATAAATAATATCTACGTGTAATAGAATGAATTTCATCCTGATGTAATTATATGTACATCTTACTTAGATCAGATAATTAGAAAACTAATCCAAAATTTATTTATATATAAAAATGATACCGCCGTTTCATATTTTAAGTCAAATCGATTTTACGTTTTTATTGTATCTGATTTATTTAAAAGAAATTTTTTTTTTAAAAAATAAAAGAAAAAATGTACATATTTTAACTTACCTCATCTATACCAATTCTGCGGCACGCTTCCAAAAAATTATCAACATTTCTACGACATCTAGCCATCGTTAATTTTGGCTACAAAAAAAAAAAAAAAAAAAAACGAACAGAAAAAATATTATATATTTATTATAAAAATTAAAAATTTTTTATTTATTTTTTACTTTTATTTTCAATAAATTTAAATGATCTTCATTACTTACCACACCTGGTGAAGGTACATGTATACTTGCTACTGAACGTGGTCGTACATGATTAGCTAAATGGCACAGTATTACACCATCAGTTAATGCAGATGCAATATCTTCTGGAACATTCATTTTAAGTCTTGTTTCAATAATCTAAAAAAATTTCAAAAATAAAATATTTTTTTTTTTCAATTATTTAAATGTTGGTGAATCAAAATCAAAAAAAAAAAAAAATAGTAATAAAATAAAATTAAAATTACACTTCTTAGTTGTGCGATCAATTCAGTTTCTTCTTTCTGTTTATCAAATTCTCGTCTCATTGTAAAACTTAATTTTCCTGTTGGTATATCTCGATCCCAATTCATATTTCTAATTTAAATTAAATTAAAAATTTTTTTTTTTTTTCAATTTTAACGATTATTTACATCTACGAATAATAAATTATTAATTTTGATAAATTTGAATTTATGTACATACCTATAATGTGATTTAAATGGTTGAACTTTAACATTATTTCCGGTTTTTGTAATGTTTGCATTCAAATTTGAATTTATTATTGAATTATTACCACCATTACTATTATTCATAATTATTGTATTATTTGTATTATTGATTGTTGTTGAAACCATTACACCATTACATTTTGTTGGACTTTTTGGTTTTGAATATTTATAACAATCATTCATATCTGTCGTATTCGATTGATCATCATCATTCGTTTTATATATTTCTAAATTATTATGATTATCGTTAATATTTGATGAATATGATGATGATGTTATTGTGGTTGAAGATGTTGTAGATGTCACAGATGAAGAAAATGTTGTTATCGATGATGATGTCGATAATAATGTCGATGATGATATATTACGTGATGGTATAACTTTTTGTACTGGTTTTTTATTTGTTATTTGAATTTCATCAAAATATGTTGTTGCTGTTGTTGGACCATTTTTAATACCAGACAATTTTATTTCAGGTGATGTGATAATTTTATCACATTTCTCTGGTGGTGTTAATAATTGCTGTTGTTGTTCATTTATTTGCGTTACATTACAATTTAATGTTGTAATATTATTATCTGAATCATCAATTAAATTTTTATGACCTTTTGTTTTGTACAAATTTGCAATTTCCTGATTTCGTTGCTGTTTTAAAGCCTCCTTATACTCTCTACAAAAAAAAAAAAAAAGAAAAAAGAAATGAAAGAAAAGCAGGATATTTTTTAATGATAAAATCATTTACTTGTATGTTTGTATATTTCCAAAATTTTTATTTTTATCTTCCAACTTATTGCTATCCATAACAAATGCTTCATCATATATGACAGTACTAAAAAATAAAAATTCATAAATTAATAAAACTGAAATAATTTAAAAAAAAAAAAACAAATCAATTATTTATCATTTCCATTACCTATTATTTACATTATTTATGTTTGAGGTTTCAGAATTATTATGTACGTTTTGCTGTTGTTGCTGCTGATGCAAATGTTGTTGATCAACAGATGCAGCAGAATATTTATTATGATTACTGGCGATATCATTAATTGATATCTGTTGAGTTTTTTGATTTTTTAACGAAAGATGAATACCATTCGCTTGCATATTCATAAAAACTGATGGTTTCGGTAAGGATGTTGTATTACTTCGTATTGAAACTATTTGAAAAAAAAAAAAAGCAAAATGAATTTTCTCATAAATTTTATATCTCTGATATTATCAATGATATTCAATTATATTTTACCATTTAATGAATCCTGTGATAGAAGTTTATCTAATCCATCATTTATAAGACAAACTGGATCAATTATATTCTTTTTCGTTTTACTATTATTTTCCAATGTACCATTTGCACTACGTGAAGTACGTCTAAGTGTTGAATAACCATCATATAAACCGCTACATTTTGATTTATTATCATCTTTGGTTGCTTGCATCTCTAAAAATTTAAAAACGTGTACTAAACCCCTTACACAGAGCTAAAAAAAAAAAAAAGAATGAAATACCAAGAAAAAAAATTATTTATGATTAATTTTTATAAAATTTTATAAAATACATAATTATATACAATATTACTTACACCAGCTGGAGGGGAAGTTAATGGATTATTTTCCAAATTAAGATCAACCAGAGTTGTCATTAAACGTATTTCAAGAGGAAGACTAGAAATTCTATTGCTGCTTAAATTGAGTGAAATCAATGATAATGTGGTTATTTCTGAAAAAAAAAAAATAAAAAAAATAATTAAATATGAAAATCATAAAATTCCGCTAAAAAATATAAAATAAATGGAGTTTTTATATAATACAAACCTCTTGGTAAATAAACCAATTGATTATTTCTTAATGATAGAGATTTTAAATTTTTTAAATCACCCATTCTTGGTGGTAAATTTGTTAATAAATTACATGATGCATCTAATTCAGTTAATTTATCCATACGTCCTAATTCTTCTGGCAGTGCTATCAGTCTATTATTTGCAATTAATAAAACTCGTATTGGTAGAAAGCATATTTCACGTGGTAATGATGATAATTGATTACTTCTTAAATCTAAATATGTTAAAGATGAAAGACCTTTAACTGCATCAGATATTTGACGTATTGTATTATGATATAAAATTAATGTTTCTAAAAATGCAAATGATGTAATCTCTTCTGGTAATTCAGAAAATCGATTTCTTGATAAATCTGAAAATAGAATTTTTTTTTTATTACCATAATTAAGTAATATAGCATTACACACATGTGTGTATGTTGGTTATATAGATTTGTGAATAAATATAGTAATATGTATACATAAAATTGACCTAAAAAAATATTATATTTGAGAGGAAGAAGAAACAAAATAAAATTAAAAAAAAAATAAAGTGAATGGAAATCTGTTTTGTATTATGAAAAAAAAATATAATATATACTAGAGGGTTTGACATCATATCATTAATAAGTTTGTATCATAAAATTAATTCATGTTCCAAGGTTATTTTCATTTAAATTATAATTTTGGTTCGTTCGGTTAAATAGAGTTCATTTATGTATGTACATATGTATATGTATGAACTGTGCATATGATTTTTATTACACATATCACAGAAGTAGTAAATTATCATTTGAATGAAAAGCTTTTAAAAGATTTTAAAAAATGAATTTTAATTTTTGTGTTTTAAAGTATTTCATTTTTTATTTAAACATTTTTAAATATGCTCATTCAGTTTGAATAAAATGCAAAATGACTTTTTTTTTTGTCATTTACATATCGAAATACCAACTATAGGTACTTATTCATGAATATTATATATAGTACCGGTTGTCGATATACGAAACTCATTTCTTAATAACAATAACAAAAAAAATTATATACATACAATATACATACACATTATGTATAAAATAAAAGAAAAAAGTAAACTAAAAACAAATAATACGTATGTAGTTGTAGTATATTTGAAAAGAAAGCAAGATGTTTTATTAAGAAAAAAATGCAATCTTATATCTTTAAAAATAAAAAAAAAAAAAAATGCATGCATAGGTACATAATATAATACCCACTAGAAATGAATATACATGAATTTTTATTCATTTCATTTCAAGTACTTATATGTATGCATTTATTTATATAGGTAGATGATATAGGTACATATTTGTGTTTTGTATGTTTTTTTTTTTATATTTCAAAGGTGTGTATGCATAATATACCTACATATATGTAATATTACACGTATATGGATAGAAATATTACGAGATACTTTGAGTACCTATCTATAAAATATTAGAGATACTTAAGTATATAAAATTCAATCAACTGAGGCCCTTTTTTTACTCTTCAATAATAATGATTTTTTTTTTTCCTGTAAATTTATACTACATATTTACTGCATTTCATTTTAGTGATTCTGGTTATGCACCAAATGATCAGACAATTACATACAGTACATAATAATGTTATAAATTGTATAGGTATATCTAAATGTTTGTACTCGTATTAGTTTGCACAGGATGTTTAAAATGCGTTACAGCACATATAATAGTTTTTTTTTTCTTCTTTATAAATAAATTTATTATATTGCAACGTGTAAAGAATATTAATGAGAAAAAAAAAAACGGTCAAGACTTAAGATATTTAAAGCTTTTCTTTATTATTTTTTTTTTTTGTTTTTTGCCTTCATGTCAGATATAATCTATTGAAAAATAAAATTGAACGTATTCCAAATGTATAAAAAATCAAATAAATTCCGTACATACATACGCACATATTTGTAAAAAAAAAAGTGAATAAAATTATTCAATTAGTCACTTTTTATGAACAAATTACAATGAAAATGATTTATTATTTGTATTTAACATAAAGAAATAAATAAATTTAAAATATAACTATTTTTTAATTTTGTACATCGAAAAAAAATTTTTTTTGACTCTAGTGGGTGGAGTCTGGAGTAAAAAGGATTAAATCGAAAGTCAAAAGTCAGCAGTCTGCATGCACCTGCATTAAATTTCATTTTCATCTTAATTTCTTCTTCTTCTTATACAAACAATTCATATGAGTGTAGTGTAACATATACATTATAATTAAAATTTTTTTTAATTCAAAAAATAATTTATTATTAATTTAATTCATTGTTATTTACTACAATTAATTAACACACAAAGAAAAAAAAATCTAAAAAATTAAATGTAACATATGAATTTTAATTATTGAATGAACATAATAACAAACCAGCAAATACAGTATCCGATAGATCATATTTTGTGGCTGATTTTGGGAAATCTTTTAATTTTCGATTACTCAATTTTAGTTCACCACTTAAATTTGCTTCCTCTAATATTCTTTCGAGTGATCTTCCTAATTGACAATGACCACTATTCATATTACAAAATCTATACATTTGCACCGCCATTTTTTAACAAGAAAAAAATTATTTCTTTTTCCTTAATAACAACACTAAATAATCACTAGAGAACCATCTTTTATTTCTTTAAAAAAATACTTTTCGCCTGGGTAAGAGTAGAATTGATACAGTTTCTTTCATCGTTATTTTCTATAGTTAGACCGATAGACGTATATATGATGTGTGTATTTGTATTTTTATTCAATTTTACTATGTTATGTATTCAAATTTATTTGATTTTTCATCAGCCAAAAACCCAGATTCAGATTGTATACTTTATGAATATTCCTCTTCTATTCCTATTTCCTATTGGTATTGGATTTGGATTGCCATCATTTACTTTACTTTACTTCTTTACTTTTTACGACTTTTTACTATCTATCTTATCTTCTACCATCTTCTACCAACAAACCGTATTCGTTTGTATTTCTTGTATTTGCTATTTGTATTCTGTTTATTTCTTTTCTATTTATCATTTAATTGCTTAGTACATTCAGTATCAATTATTAATATTCCTATTCCTTCCTATATGATTTACAGACAAGACGATACAAATAAAATAAATATGAATCCTATATCATTCCCCTATCTATAATCCCAAATCCCATTCCCCTTTTCAGTATTCATTCATTTCTTTAAATCATTTAAAAATTACCCAATTCAGCTGAATAGTTTTTCAGCTGACTGAAGTTATTTTCTTCTTTTTCGCTTTTTAATTTACTACGCTTTTAACTAACTATTCGAAGAAAATATTTCATATTTGCATATTTGTCATAAAATTGAAATAACATAGATTAATTTAATTAATTTTATAAAATAATATTCACATAATTTATCATTGAATTAAAAAAAAACACAAAATGCAAACAATTTCAATTTATTGTTTCTCATTTCTCAATGTACTAAGTAGGAAATGAGAAATGGAACAGAAATACAAAGTAATAAACGAACTGAACCAATTTTAAATTTTTGAAACGACATTTCTAATTTTAATTTCAATATTCAATTCAATATAACCGTACAATTGCAAATATTTTTCTTTTTTTGACATTTCCAGTTTCTTCAGTAAAAAAATTTAATTTTTTCATATAATAGTCTATTTCTACTTATTACTTAAGTGTATATTTTGTAAAAGTGAATTGTTTTTTCGTAATAATATTTGTGCGTTATAATTATTTGTTGTTAGTTTATTATTATTTAACTGTTTTGTAAAATTGTTTTTATAACTAATTAAATAAAATACGTAAGTATAAATACTAAATTTTTAATAATAATTTCGCTATCTTAGCAAGTCGTAAAAAATGAATTTTAAATTGTAAACAAAAGTGCGCCAAATATGCATATGATTCAAACCAAAAAAGGAATAAGATTATCAAATTTGTTGTGATTATGCATTTTGTATCTTATCTCAAATAATAATTTATGACCTCTTTTTGTAGGTTAAAATATTTTTAAAAATAATTCATCAAAATAATTTTATTAATTAAGTAATAACACAGATATGATAGCATTCCAAATATTTAACGTCAGCTGTCTGTATGTGATTTTTGTTGTTGTTTTTAAGCTTGTGATGTGGTAAATGATTATATTATGTGTGTCACAATTCACAATGTATAATAATAGAGTATGCAGTATGGTTTATGGTATAGCTATGATAAATAAAAGGGCTGACAGGTGCTCTAAGATTTTCTAAAAAATGGATTGATGATTATGATGACACAAAGAAAATTTCTTTAGAAAATATATGAAAAGACTGCCAAGAAAAAGTAATGTAAAATATGAATAAAATTAAATATTATTTTACTCTGATTTGCTTGAATTATAGTGATATAGCCAGGCAGGATGGCAGGATTAGGATTGAGCTTCATGAACATTTCAGTTCTATTATATTACATTTCACCTAAATGCGGATGTGTGGTAAAGAAATTGCAAGTAACTAATGTCATCCTTCAAGCCTTCAAGCTTCATTCAATATTTCACAGATAATCCAAAAATGTTGATGTTATTTTGAACAAATTTTTAAACTTCCAATCATTTTTATATTAAAAACTTTCAATCAAATGTAAAAAAAAATATCGAACCTATAAATTCATAAAAAAAATAAAACTAGGAAATTACTGCTGCTAACTATACACAGTACACGCAACTTTCTCATTCATAATTAGTTTCCCGTTCGTTTTGAAGAATATACATATTTTTCTAAATCGTTTCATCAATTGTTATTCATTTCATTGATTATAATATTGTGCGTGTATACTTGTATGTTTACGCAAATTCCTACCGGACATTTTAAATACAATTGACCCGTGATTAAAACTCATTAAAACAGTTATACTCTCATGTTATTACTTTTTAGAATAATTTATCATTAAATCACGTAGAGAGTTCTTCTCTATAGAGAGATGTTTTACATAAAAAAAAAAATAATTCATATATTATATAGGTATATCATAATGTAGATAAAATTTTACAATTCAAATTATCTTTTCAATTTTTACCATTAAATAATAGTCTCTTGATTGCAATTTAAAATGATTAATTCCCATACTTATCATACAAATATACATATATACGTATACGTTATACTCCAAGTAATTTTATTTTTTATTTTTTTTTAAATTAATTCTATGACTCATAAAAGCATGAACTTTTTACATAATGCCATTTAAGGTAGAACATATAATATAATGTAACGTTTCAGACGTATAGATTTATATTTTATAATATATTCTTATACATAAATACTTTTTTTTTGTAGAGATCACGAAAGTAATTTAAATTTTTTATGTTAAAATCGATTAATTTTATTATAATTACAGTAGAAAGTTTACGAAAAATTAAATAATATTTACATATACATATTACAGTAATTTCTTTTATATATTAACATTAATTTGTTATTAACTCTAAAAATTTTAATCAAAATCGATAAATACAGACGTAGGTACATAACAACTTACAGATGTAGGTACACGATTCAAAATATTTTCGTAATCATGTTTTACAAATTTGAATTTTCATGTTTTTGTCTTTACTTTTTTTTCAAACTTGCATAGGTAAGTATCTAACGGTCAATCACCCATTTATTATTTTCAAAAAAAGAAAAATTATGTACTTTCATTCAAAAATTCACACACAAATGATAGAAAAAGCAAAAAATAAAAAATGTATTTTCATTTGAATACCTGATATAGTAAGTTCGTACATATGTACATGATCGCTGCTATCTTTTAGATAAAAATCAATCTCAAAAAATTTTTTTCCCAAAGTTAAAACGAAAAAAAAAAAAATAATTCCAATATTTATAGTACTAATAGTAAATTAAGCAAGCATGTAAGCCAAAACAAAAAAGTAAAATAAAAAAATATAAATACATATGTACAAATTTTGAAGATCATGAAAATCAAAATCAGGTGTTCCATTCAATGACAGTATCTTTCCTCTAATGGAAATTCAAACAATAATTATTATACGAATACGAGTGCACATATTATTGTGTGCCATATTTTAAATACTTCGTAACTATTTAAGCGACAAAGTTTTTTTTTTTTTTGTTATTTGTTTTTAAATACGATCGATCGAAAGTATTTAAATAACAACATTGCTATCTAATACTTACCTGCTGCTGTATATACTCGTATGTCCATATGATATGCACCTATGTACGAATACATAATTCCACTATTTTGAGCTGATCTGTTACTGCTATACTAAGATGAGTGCTTGCTGTTGTTTTGTAATTCAAAATAAAAAAAAAAATAGTGATCAACATGATGATTGTAATGATCATTACGATGACTATGATTACTATTAGATTGTATTTCAAATCGTATAACATACATATATAACTATATGTACATATTCGTATATTGTATTTATATTCAGCAGGTGGGAGAGTTATTATTGTTACACTATTATTATCGATTAAGTTAAATGAAAAATAAAAAATAAATTTGAAAAAAAAAAAATTGTTTTAAAACTTATTTTTTTTATAACAATAACATTCATATAATATGTATATCTACTCTTACAGCACTACACTACAAATAATCTACAAAAAGATACTAGAATACGTGTATTATGTCATCATATTCATAAAGATCAGATCGAATCCGTGTATCAGATCACTCTATAGTTTACGTTTTCATATCCATATCTATTTCTGTGTGTATACGTTGAGAAAATCCATATATATATATATGTAAGTATGTATATATTGCATCAAAATGTAGTGTTTCTGAGTACAGACAGATACATACATTTTAATTTTTTTACTCGTATATTACGTTTACAATATTGCTTATGTATACTATATACCATCTACATACTACTACGATCTATGAGTTGTAAAGAAAATATATTGAAAAAAATAATAAGCAGAAACGGTTTACACTTACAGTAGTAAGTTAGAGTTACTACAAAATTAATAAAGAAAAAAGTAAAATAAACTTTAAAAAAAAAAACATATTTTTTTCTTTTTAAAAAAGGTATCTTACCACGTAAAACTTTTTTAAAAAATATTCTAAGTCGTTTAGTTGTTTTGCGGATGTTAAAAGATTAACAACACATCAGAAAATTTATTAGTAGACGGTCAGTTAACTGCATATATATATATATATATATAGACAGTACTACATATTACTACATTATTTAAATTAAAAATTAAATTTAAATTTATTCATCACAGATTCAAAGTTAGAGTAAGTTACAAACAGAAAATTATTGTAAATTTTAAAAACAAATTATAATCGAACTTTCTTTTATATCTTGTATTAATTAATTAAATCGTAAGATTATAGAAACAACAAAAAATAAATTAGTAGTAATTTTTTTATACAATTTTTTTTTTTCAATTTTTTGCTGTTTGTTATTTTGTTTTCTTAAATTATTTCAAAGATCAAAGTTCAATTTTTTTTTTATTTTTTTTTTTTGTACATTTGTCTACATTTATGTTACTTATAATCGTATATTTTATTTTTTATTATCGTTTAAAATCATGTATTGTGAAAGGTACATAATAATGAAGAAAAATTTTAAATTTCATTAATTTTTTTTTGTTTTTTATTATTTTCATAAAATATGTTCAAAATCATGTTAAATAATTTGTGCATTCGTATAATAATAATAATTATCCTTCATAAAATTTCTATGATAAAATCTTATTATCTACTCGTGCATAATATTTTTTTTTCGTCTTTCAAAAATAAATTAAATTTAAATTTTATTTGTGACATAATTTTTTTAAAGGTTTCTTCAATGTCGAAATTATTGCAAAATTTCGTACTTGTACAAATTATGTATCTATCTAGTCGTCAATTTTATGTGAATTTGTTTGTTTTTCTTAAAATACCATACAAAAATACTGTATGTACTTAAAAAAAAATAAAATACAGAAAATTATTATTCATTATTCTTATATTAGTACCCGACCCGTATGTATTAGTATTTATGGATTGTACTGATTGTACTATATTCATAATATCGTGACTAAGAAATTATTATAAATTTAAATTTAGTGTTTACACGTTTTTAGTACATATTTCAGTAAAAGATTTTATATTTTTACTGTTTGTATAACCGATATTTAGATCTTGAATATCATCATGTTTGTTAGATTTTGATATAAATTTTTCTGAAATTTTAAAATTTTCTCTACTAATACTCTTCATTGTTTTTACGTTATTTTATTAAAATACTTGACTCGTATACATAATTTACATTGTAATTTCGGTATTTTTTGTGAAACAATTTTTCTTAAATGATGTAATTTTTTAATAATGTAAAATATAAATTTATCAAAATTGTAATCACAGAAATCTGTTGTCTCTAGGTATTGATATATGTATATACATATTTTGGAAATAAGATGATCCCACAATAGAATCTTTTCAAAAAAAAAAAAAATAACCACAACTAATTTATTAAAAAAAACCAAAAAAAAAAAACAACAACAGCAGTAGCAACAACAATAAAACTTTATTCTTTTGTTGTTGTCGGTAATAAAAATTTACAAAACACGATTTTCGTTTTATGATTTTGTTGTTGCTGTTGGTATTCGAAGCTAATTAATTACAAAAAATTTGTACGTGTACAATATACAATGTTGTTTTGATTTTATTTTACCATCATTATTACATATTTATATTACTTATTTATTTTAAAAAAAAAAAAGAAAAAAAAATTTTAATATTCACATTTGCAATTTATGTATTTCTTTAGGTCATATTTCCCGGAAAACAAAACAACATGTATTCTCAATAAATTTTTTGTATAGGAGGTACATATATAAAAACAAATCTAGATCTAATTATTTATACATTATACATTCATGTCTATGTAAATATATGTACATTTGTACATACTTAGATAATAATAGGAAACCGATTTTCCTACAATCATACACAAAATACCCTCCACAAATTGGATTAATTACAAAAATCAAAAAATAAAAACATTTTTTTTTTTTAAAAAACAAAATATGAATATAAATATTTATTTATTTATATATTTATTTTATGTGTATTTTATAATATTTTTCTTTTTAATAAAATTTCGGTTAATAATAGTGATCAAAATGAAACGAAAGACAAAATATTAAGCAGCGAAAAATTATAAATTCATCTCATGCTCTTATATACAAAGTGTGGAATACAAAAAAAAAAAAAATGATACAATGTTGAATAAAAACACGGGTACACAAATATACAAATACACGGGTGAAAAAAAAAATAAATAAAAATAAAAATAATTTTTGCAAATTATAATCAAAAAATAAATGAATAAAATGACCTTTAAACCTCGAAATTTTTTTTTTTAACAATTTCATTTTATAAATACACACATACATATGTATGTATGTGAGTAATAAAAATATCTAAAAATTATGTCACGTATATAAAGACGCGATGTTCCTATTAAATAAAAATTTTGGTAATTTTGCATCTTCTCTTATAAAACACAATAAAAGTAGGTTGCATCCGTTCATAAAATATAAATAAGGTAAAATGTAAAACAGAAATTAATTAATTTGAAAAATAGAAAATAAAAATAACAATAAAATTCTTCCAAATCTTTCTAGTTTATAAATACTTTTACAATAAATTTATTTTTTGATGATGATGCAGAGTGCGGTAAATACGAATCAAAAATTGTAAAATTGAATCATTTCTCACAGACCAATTTCAAGAAATTCACTATTGAAAATTTCAAAATACAATTCACTGCATCTGCATGTAATAAAATCGATTCTAGTCAGAATTTTATAAATCTATATAAATGAATAAATTTAGAATTTATGTAAATTTAATTTTGTAACTTAAAAGATTAAAAGATGCTCGTATATTTATATGTATGTAAATGTATAGAGTATGTATAGATTGATCACGTTTTCATTTTATAGATACATACCTACATAATATTAACGTGCATGTTGCATGATATACACATTTGTAAAATCTAAAATTGTTTTTATTTTTTTCTGGAACACGCAAAAATCTTACGATTTTATGATTTTAATTTTTTCAAAATTACTTGTGTAAAAATATTTTATTTAAAAAAAAAAAAACAAAATTTTATTCTCGAATCATTATGTATTCTGTTGTATATCCATAAGATCTATCATAGATCATTATGCAAATTATTTTGTTTTCGAGTATACTAAGTATATATACGAATACGAGTATGTACATAATTGACTTGCATATATTATTCCAAATTATGCGTACATGTATAAATGAGTGTATGCATAAAACTTTTACATAAATCGTATATTGTTTAATTTTATTTGAACAGAAATAATCTAGAAAGAAAAAAAAATTAAATAAATAAATCCATTCATTCATTTTCTTATTATATATTAACTTCAATTTACGTTTGTACGAGTATATAGTACTCGTGCAATATTTTTCGTTTTAAAATGTGTTATTGCGTACCTGAATGAATATAGTATACTCGTACATATTGTATACATATGTGTGATATGTAATGTTTTTTTTTTGTTTCGTTTTCAAATTACTTCAATAACATTATTGTAAAATATACCTACAATATCTATTTTCGTATAAATTATTATATAGATTTACAATTATTATGAATATTCGACGACGAATATATGTATGTATATGTATATCCAGTTAGTATATTTTACATGAAAAATATATGGTATTGTGTGTTTGTGTGTGTGTGTATGTAAGTTTTTAAATTATTTGTTTTTATGTTCGATTTACATAAATTATTTTTGTTTCGTTTTTTGAATTTTAAATTTTCTTCATATACCTATTATTCGATAATTTTTAGATTGTTTGTGAATTAATTTTTATTTATATAGGTATATATTTTTTTTTCATTTTTAAACTGCACAAAAAAAAAATAGGTAACAATTCTATTTTCGGTTGTGGATTACTACATTACAATTATAGTAATGTTATTTGAAAAAGAGTAATATAGAAGAAAAATATTGTTGCATACGAATACATACAAAAGTATGCACTAAATGGTACTATAAGTTCAAATATGTACGGTGGGATATTATAGTAGTAGCACACACAAAAATGCAATGAAAATGGAAAAGTTAAATGAAAAATTTAAATAAAAAAAAAATATACGATAATACAAAATACAAAAAAAAAACGAATATGTGGAACTGAAGGCATACATTATTATTGTAAAGCAAAAAAAAAAAGCATTACATACCTATAATACTCGTAAATTGTGTACATAGATGGTAGCTATACATCTTTTAATTTGTATACATTCAAATTTTCTATTTCCGTTTTATTTACGAGTAACTATATACAGCAATAATGATTTTTTAAAAAAAAATAATAATAATAATACTAAAATGCACTTTAGATTACTATCACTTTTCGTATTGTTTCTTTTGTTTTCGTTTTTTCTTTAAATTTTGTTCATGATAAAAACAATTAATTTAACTATCAATAAGTCAAAAGTTCAATGGATATGTACCATTACCACCATCATCCATATATACAATACACTATACTATACACATACGCCAGTAGACCAGTAATAATAAAAAATATAAAAACAAAAATGAAATGAAAAAGAGAAATGAAATGGAAAAGAGGAAATAAATTTTATGGGTATATTCGAAACAAAATAATTCAAAATTTAAATTTGAAATTAAAATAGAATTATCAAAAATTGCTTTCTGTACACAATAATCGATTAAAAAAATGCATTAATTGAATGAGAATCAAATTCAAAATTTTTATTTATTTTTGTAGTCAGTTTTCGATTTTTGATTAATGATCATACATATTATCAATTATACTCGTACATATAAATCCCTAAAGCAACATAAATTTTAACTTTAAAATTATTTTTTATTTACGTTATCAAAAAGAAAAATATTTGAATAAAAATGATAATTAATTGAAAATCGATTAATTACGAAAATACATATAATATACATTTCCTATATGTTTAATAATATTAAATATTAAATATCATATTTTATCAGAATTATCATTTATTATCGTTTTCATTAAAATTGTTCATCAATTTTTCAAAAATCTCCTCCTACATATTTTTATTCTTTTACAACATATTTTTTTTTATTTGTTTTTATCTTTTTCTTTTAAATATTTTAATAAATATTTTACAAAGAAAAAAAAGAGAAAAAATATATAAATTTACATCTATGGTAACAAGACAAAAAAAAAAAAAAACATTAATTTCTTGTAAATTTATGTATCGTGTGCACATCATAATCTAAAAACTCCTACAATTCAAAAAAAGAAATAAAAAATTACAAATTCAATGAAGTCTTATAAATTTTTCATTCGCATGAAAATAAATACATAAAAAAATTGTGTACATTTTATATACATTCGATATGTACCTAGAAAATGTATATATACATAACATACTCGTATACCTATATTACATATGTATAATAACCGAATATGGTGAATTGAATTTAGCATAATATCTATATCTACAAGTAATATACATGCTACACGTTTAGTTTGTATAATTCGTAATTATGGAATTAATACCATTTTTTATCTTGTAATGTGTGTATACATATTACGAAAAATAATAAAATGTGATAATGTATAAAATAAGTAATTTGATGAATGCAAATATGAAGATCAAGATCAAGTTCAATTTAAGCTTCATCAACTTCAGATCAGACATATTATATCTTATACGAGTATTATTATTATCACGCTGGATTGCACATTTAAAATTTTTTTTGCAATTTTTTTTTTTTTTATTTCAGTCATTCTTTGATTTGTAGTTTCTTATAGTGTTGTCATTATTTTTAAAAATTTATTTTCGAATGATATTTAATATCTATATAGTAATCGTATATTAAATGTAAAAGATGAACCGAAAAAAAATTTTTTAAAAATTATCATTAATGTGCATCGATCTAAATCGATATATGTATATAGATTACATATGAATCTGATTGATTTCTCTCTTTCTTCTATTATCCATATTCTGTTCGATGATCAAGAACCAATTGTTCTTTATACGAATCACATTTCAAATTAGATCTGGGCCTCTTGTTTTGGTTTTTTAACAATTGAATCTCGAGAAAAAAATTTTTCTTTATGTATCGTCCTCATATTCCAATGACAGGTCTGCTACTTTTATTAATAATATTCATTCACTTCAATTGAAGATCAACCGCTGACCAGAGACTGAGTTAATTTCGAAAATATTACATAAAAATTATTGTATTACTAAATTAATTTAAAATCACATCAATATCTGGGTACATATACATATGTATACATAAATAATTCTAATAAAATAATATAAAATAAAAAAAATTGTAAATAAATAAGATCTAGACGAAAAAAAAAGGAACAAGAAAATATTTCGCAATCAATTTTTATTATTATTATTATTTTTTTTTCAATAATGATATTATGTGATGATCGTGATTATCTAAATCATCCGCACGAACATTGTTGTTCTGTTCATGTTGGTGTGTTCGATCGGTAAATATCATCATTAATAAATCATTTTGATACAAAAAAAAAAAAAATAAATAAAACGAAAAACAATAAATGACACACTAAAGTTAAAATGTCGTAGTCGTGTTTTATTTTGATTAAATTTAAAAAGTTTTGTAGGTGAATTTTTATAAAATTATCTGTCTTTAAATGTGAATAAATATACCGATCTATAGCTTTGAATGTGTATAGAAACATTATTTGTGACACACATTTATATCTATATACAGCAATAACAAAAATAATTACATATATTATCCAAATAAACAAAACTACTTACATTCTTAAATTAAAATTGCCACACATTACGATATTATGATGATATTTCATCATTTCTATTCAAATTTCTATTTTTATTTTTACATTAATTTATAAATTTAATTTCTTTTGTATCATTAGATCAGCAGAAAAATACATTTACATATTATGTATATATAAATAATTGTATCGTAAAAGTCACATAAAATGTATACGTATGTACTATATGCATATAATAAAATTCAAAATACACACCTTGAATTACGATCGCTACTACAATTATTTACTACTCTACTACTATCATTACAATTATTACCAGTAATTAATAATTTTTATTGATTTATTTTATTTGTATTTATTTAATATTCAATTGCAACATTAAAGAATTAATAATTTCCCATTACAAAAATAAACGAAATAAACTAAATGTATCGTGTAATAAAAATAATAGTATAATAAAAGTAAATAAAATGGAAAGACAAAAATTAAATTTATATTGTTTAATGTATAGTATAGTATATGTAATAATTTTAGATTGACAGATCTACATGTGGTATATCATTTATTATTCAATTTATCTGTTTGCTATAGCACATGCTTTCTTACCTACAACATTCCTATTTATGTAAATACATTGTACATACTCATATTTATACATAAATATTTTACATTTATCTGCTACTGATGTCGTATATCAGTACAATGTGTGTTGCAAATTATTAATAAATTCCTCGATCTATATATGTACATTTAAAAAAAAAAATGAATGTAAATTTAAAACGAACATTTATGATACTTTGATATTTTATTAATTGATTAAATTTTATAATATGACGTACATTACATATAATAATGAAATATAAAAATCTTAAAAATTTATTCAAATGAAATTAATTCTGCAACTTTTCTGAAAAACAAAAAGCGAAATTAAAAAAATACATAATATAATATAAATATAATTTTCTCTATAGAATAAATTATTATTTGCACATAATATGTATAATTATACGATAATTTGTTATGAAATTGATTTTCTCAATAATTTATGTAGATATTTACTTATTTTTTTTTTTATTTTTTCTTAGCTATCAACATTTATAAATATTGACAAGATTAAATTAATTTTAACATGATACACGCAGAGATGCATATATTATAAATGCATATACAGATACAATAGTGCTAATGTAATCTGAATTTAAATTAATTCGAATGTAACTATATATAAAATGAAATGAGAAAAGTACAAAAAAAAAAATGAAATAATTAAATAAAAATTAAATATGTAAAATGAATACAAAATACCACCCTACACTATAATATTATACGCGATCGTATACATATAATATTCCTTCAAACACATTCTAATCTATTATAACTATTAATATATATGTACTTACCACAAAATGATAGGTATATGGTATCCCAATAACAGCAAGCAGTATAGACTGTTCACACATAGACATATGTAATTCTAGAGATCATGTAAAAAAAAAAACAAAATAGTTAAAATTTTCAATCGATGATCATTGTTGTCTATCATCAGAATGATATTGGGTTTGAATATTGCTGTTCATTTTTATTTTTTTTTTATTTTTTTCAAATTTATTTATTTTTATATTTTTGTGGTCAATATAGTTAATTTTCCGTCGTAACTAAAATAAAAAAAAAATAAATAAATAAATATCAAGAGTAATAATAATAATTAATAAAAATAGAAATAAAAATTCTAAAAAATCTGTGTATAATTAGCATAAATAATGTGTACGGTACATACTACATACTACACTACACTGTATAATTACATATCATAAAATTTTTCACTACTTATATACAAAATACACTTTAGTATGCAGCAATATAGCAGTAAATAAAACAGAGAGGTGTTTTCAATGCATATGTATAGTGTACAACACGTACACATGAATGTTAAATTGTACATAATGTTGCTTTGGGGTGTATGTATCAAATTTAATTAAAGATGCAATTTTGTATTTCAATTTATATCGATTGAAATTATTGCATCCATATGTATATCTACATAACATATACAGTATTGATACAAAATACAAAATGTATATATACATATGTATGTATGTATGTACGAGTATTATTTCTAGAATATAATATTCGATATCATCATCATCATTTCAATTTAATTTTTTTTTCTATATTGATTTCAATTATTTTAATTATGATGATGAGTAAGTAAGTGGGCAGAAAAGTTGCTGGCTGTTTAATGTACTCTACTACATACATACTACAACAAAATACTACATATTCGGTTATAGGTTTTCTCTATAAATAGTAGTCAATGGTAAACAAAAATATTTTTTATTTAACATTTTTATTTTAATTTTTTTTTATTTTTTTTATATATTTACGTGTAACTTGTTATTTTAATGTAAAGAAAATATTTAAGAAGACAAAAAAAAAAATAGAACATAAGCTGAAAATGAATTATTCAAATGTTTACAATATAAATTGTAATACAATCTCAGCGTTTGTATATATGTATATATGTATTACAAAGTTTTAAATATAAATTTACATTTATTGTATGTATTTGTATATGTACCATGTTCTATAATCGTGTGTATATATATGTACATATATATAATGTTCAGATTTTATAATAATTTATAATTTATTATGCAAGTGAAATCACATTTATTTTTATTAAAATATAAGTATAGTATATAAGGTGGGAAGTAGGTGTTTTATTGATTTCTCAGGCTCTACATATATAGAACAAACAAGATAATTAACACTCGACTCGATCATCTATAATTATTATTATAAGTGATCTCTGCTCTATAATCTATCTATAATATACTATACATACTATACAATATACTTTATAGTATCCATATTATATTGTATGGTTGTATCTAATATAATTTACACACTTTATATGTATACGTGCGAGTAGATATATACGTACTTATATAGACGTTTGGATGAATGTTACATATTAAAAAAAAATTTTTCAATGAAAATTTTTATTTATATTTTTGCTTGAATTTTATATCCCCCACCCCCATACATATAATTTTCACTATATATCTATGCGCATACTATATTATAAATTAATTACAATTATACAAGTGAGTTTGTAGTACATATGTATGTATGTAACTATAGGTATTAGACCTACTACCTCCATTACCACATTATCAATAATATTATGTTGATCATATTTTAGATAGCCATATTTTTTTCATCATAATTAATTACATATATTTTTAAAATATGAAAAAAAAAAAAAAAACACAAATTCCGTTAAAAATAAAACTGTAAATTTTTACTACCACACTACACATTTATGTATTAAAAAAAGTACATTTTTGTATGTACATTTATGTAAAAAAAATAAATTAAAACAATCTGTAATTATACAAATACATATACTAGTATTTGACGATCGAATATTTAGTAATAATGATAATGTATAGGTAAAAAAAAAAAATAAAAATAAATTCATTTTATTAATAATTATTCATCTTTAATTATTATTAATTTTTATTCCTATCATATAATAATAATATGTATCTGTATCTGCATCTGCTTCATGTTTATTTATGTATATTTTTATTCTATATATGCGGGCATTTTGTAAAATTTTTTTTCTACTTTTTCAACATTTATATGTAGATGCACAATATTTATATGTATGTGATGTGGCTTAAAAATATAAGCCGGTAAATTATATTTGATAGCGTTATCATGATAAAATATATGAGAAAAATTAAAAAAAAAAAAATTTGACTAACAAATGCCGGTAAAATAATAAAAAAAAAATATTATTAAAACATATCACATATAAATTGTTAATTGTCTAATTAAGACAAGATGAAAAAAAAAAATTCATTTATTTATTTATTCATGTACATATATGTATACCTTCATGTATTGAATTATTAATTTCAATTTTTCAAACATAAAATTCATTATAAATGTATGTATGTGTATCTACATTTGCATTCATCATATTGCATTATCAACATTATCGCATGTAATCGTATGTACAGTACATGTATTGGATCTGTAAATGTAAATGAATTAAATCTACATATACGAATGATTTAATTGATAAATTTTTTAAAATTTTGAATTAAAAAAAAAATTAAGATGTTTTCGAAATCAGAAAATTGCAAATATTTAAATGAATTTAAAAAAAAAAGAGAGAAAATATAAAAAAATGAACGAGTCGCATTTCGCAGATTAATATGTAAAATGTGATGTTCATGCTAATTAAGTAATAATTATGAGAAATGAATTATTTATGAATTATTGAAATAAATTGTCGTATATAGTCGTTGTCATTTTTAGTTACCAAAATTTTGATAAAATTATCAGACAATTTTCTCGTTGTTTGTTTTAATTAAACAAAATATGAAAGAAAAAAAAAATTTGATTTTTCGAAAGAGTTTTACATTGAATGTTTCGAAATAAAAAAAAATACAAATTTTTTTTTTTGTTTTGTTTGTGTTTCATTTTAAAAATAAATGAATAACAGACAATAAAATATAAATATGTATATATTTTTCATTTTTCCATGTTATTAACATAACAATAAAAATTTTAACAATAATTTTTTCGTATTTTTTCATGTATGATAGATAAACACATGTACTCATTTTTATATGTACTAAAAAAAAATTAACAAAATATTACACAAAATACAAATACAAATGTTTATGTACATAAATTATAATACACTATCCATTTGATTGTACAAATACATACATAAATTATTTATTATTATCATTTTTATAAATTCTTTTAATTATTTGTTGACATAAGATTAATTTATTAAATGAATACATTCATTAATACATTGTATTGTTATTACAAAGACAATAATATAATAACGTACACTCGGGGTCACAAAAAATGTATCATCATATCATCATATCTTCCTTAAATATTTATTACATCATTTGAAGCGTAAGTAAAGATTTTATGTGCTACACTACCTCATTCTTAATGTTGATGCATTTTTTTTTTTGGACCACCATTGTATGTATCATCCGATTATATTAGTTTTTATATAGTATATGATGTGTATGTATGTATGTATGTACCTTTATATTCATTGTATACCAGAATTAAGTTAAATACAATTCAATTAAGAATTGTATAATAATATTGCATGAGTGTAAATTTTTATAAAACAAACAATACAAATTTTTGTTATTTAATTTGTGCTTTTAGAAATTTCACAAAAAATACATTATTTTACAAAATTAAAATGAAAATTATTTTATAAAATTGTTTGACTAATTATACTTTTTAATTCAATATTAATTAAAATGAATGTACTGGGAGTTAAATAAATTTTGTGTATATGAGTGTAGGTGGAAATAAATGAAATGCGATTTGTTATTCTATATAGATCAGAAAATGTCTATTTTTGTGATAATAATTTATTGAATAACAAAATAGATATGTGTTTTTTCATTTTTTTCTTCAAGTTAAATTAAAGTTCAATTAAAGAAATAATAAATTAATTTCTCTATTTTTTTGTTTTTATTATATAAAAGAATGAACTTTAAATGTTGCAATTTATTCAATTAAATAAAATTTGTATATTGTGGTGTACATTTGGTGATATGTGATGCGTAAGCATCGTACCCTATATGTACATAGTACATTATAGTACCCTATACATAAATGAAATGCACATATATACGCATAAAACGATTATATAGAAAAAATATTAGGTCAAATTAATTTTAAACAGTTATTATTTACAAAAAATAAAAATAAGAAGAATAAAAAATAATAACGATAAACACGCAAAAATATGTATATACAAATTCACTTTTCTTTATAATATTTATGAATCTACATATACATACATATCTACTTTTCTTTTAAAAAAAAAAAAAAATACAAAATAAAACAAGGAAGGAAAAAAAAATCAATTAAAAATGAAAATATGTACAAAATCATCGTCTAAAATAAAAGTGAATTAATGGGAAAATATATTTTTGTGAGAAGAAAAACTTAAATAAATTAAAACAAAACAAAAAAAAGAAAAATAAATAAATAAATAAAAACTAAAATAATTGAATTAAAATATCATGCTATCTATACTATCTACATAGAGTAATATCTAAAAATACATAAACATTTATAAAAAATCTGTCTGGCTGTAATGTATTTTTTATTTTATTTGCAGGTGTAATGGGAACTCCAATTGAAAATACAGTTAAATCACCCTTATCAGGTAAATAAAATATATTATTATGTATTTGAAAATGAAATAAAAATTTTTTATTTGGTGTGATATCTATAATTGGTATTACTATTGTGAAATATATCACTTAGAGATAGATATACATACATACACAGATATACGTACAAATAATATTCGTGCATGTTTACATAAAATTCATTAGAAAAAAAATTGTTTTCCTTACATTGCTTAAAATAATAATAGTACACAAATAAACAGTACATACATACACACACACGCATACACTTAATTTTGTACTATGTGTATGGAGTAAAAAAAAAGTTCATTTATACTCACTTAAATTGTGTACTATTTCATTGTTTTTTTTGTTGTTTTGTTTCTACTATTGCATGATGTATTTTTATTCAAATGTAAATATTGAGTAAATCGTTGAAAATTTAAATTATTGTTTTTTTTTTTGCTTTTAATTACTTCATATATGTATCTGCATACATACATGTAATACTTGCAAATGTATAGATGTTGATACATACATATGGTAGATTGTAAAAATTGTAATAAATAAATTATTTTATTTTATTTTATTATTTAAAGATATGTACATAAATGTACTTACTTACTTACTACATATGAATAGTAATGTAATGTGTACGTACATAGACGTCTATAACTGTACTGTAATTGTTTTACAATCAGTTAAAAATTCTATACTGATAAGCTTCATAAAAGAAAAAATATTAAATTAATACATAATTACGTACTACGTACATGGTACATGTCTATTTCTAAATGTGTTGTTGTTGATGTCAAAAATTTCACATTACAAAATTACTTATCATGAATCATAAATAGATAATACCTACAAAAATAAAATAAATTTAATATTTTTTATTGACAAAAGCTTTTTAATTTCAAATTTGTAATATTATTCTGTATAGTTTTATTTATTCAAATTTTTACATTTTAATTTATATTGAAGAAGTTTTTTGAAATTCTCCTTCAAATAGTAGATAGATGGAATGAATTTACAAACGTCAAACGATCGTCTCATCGTCTCTTTTACAATGTCAAACATTTCAAATCACAATTTATACTACATGATATTGCTGACAATACATGACTATACATGACAATGCATTGCGTTTCAAAAATCTCTTGTGGTGAATTTTTTGATAAGAGCCAAATTTGATGCGTAACTATAGTGAATAATTATGATGCAATGCAAATGCAGTTTTTTTTTCCAGCATTATATTTCATAACGATCATAATACAGCAGTTTCTATGCAAATCAAATGACGTTTAGGAATTCACCCCCATACATATACATGTTATTATTTCGAAATATCAAAATATCAAAAAAAATTCTTAAAAAGAATGATTTATTCAATGTGCAATACACAAAAATTTTCATAAAAATCACAAATCGAATTGAACATTATTTATTAAAAAATTGACAAAAATAAAAAAGAAACCGACAAAAAACGAATCTAATCAGGTTTAATTAACATTTTAAAAGAATTTTTGTTCAAAAATGTAAAAACAAAAAAAAAATTGCTAAAAATAATAAATGTATATAAATAAATATCTTAAACGGAAATATTCATCATACATACATATGTATATAAGAGTGTATAGCAGCTACGTATGTATGTACATACCTTTAAACCATATCTAATTAACTTTAAAAGAAACACACACACAACACTCACACAAAAACAAAAAATATAAAAAAATTATATATACACCGTGATTATAATTATGTATAATCAACTGATTGTTGTGGGTGTTTTGTTTATTATAATATAATCAAATTAAAGTAGTTTACTACTACCATTATTACTATTGCTATTGGTATTGCTATCATATATTACTCCATTCACTTTTAAATTTTTAATTCTTTTGGCATAGATATAAAAATTTTTATATTCTATGTTCTTTGTTCTTTTTTTTCTTATATCTTTCTAAATAATTAACTTAAAATTTATCCCCATACATACATGCTTCTTAATTACAATGTTTAGAAAATTACAAAACAAAAAGCAATCAACAATCAAAATGAAATAAAAAGGTCATTCAATTTTTCAACATAAAATACAAACATAAAAAGTTTTACATTCGAAAATAAAATTATCAAAGTTGTAGACTTTGACTAAAAGATATTTAGTATCGATTTTATTATTATATTCATACAAATCTCAATAAAATTCGAATTTTAACAATTGATTCGAACTCAAATCGAACTAAAACCTTTTTGCCGATTTATGATTTTTATACACATAGGTTGCTTGCATATATTACATCAGAATGTCATTCAATATAATTTCTTGTTGGAAAATTCGTATTTCAAAATTCAATTTTGCAATAATTTTTGCGATTAAATCTCATCAAAATCAGATTTTGTACAAATTCTGACGAGCATATTCCGATTAAATGTACTAGGAGGACTAATTTCATTACATATAGAATCGAATCGTTAGCAAATTTTTGTTAAAATTTTGACAAAAAAAAAATCGCATGAATTATGATGTAGATAGTATAAAAGCGACCTTAACTGACATAAAATAGAAAAATAATAATTTTAGTACTCGCAAGTACTTGAAATTGCCAAATGGAAAGCACCTAATAATAAGAAAAAAAACTGATAATAATAAAAATAGTCACAAAATTAAATAATAAACTTGAAAAAAAAATTATAGGTATATTTATTTTACTTGAGTGCCATCATAAAAATAGAATTACTAACAAAACAAATTAACAGAAGAAGAAGAAAAAACTAAACATAAAATTAGTTACATTAAAGATTTGAAGAGTGATAAAGACAGGGCGGGACAGGATATGGGATATTATAGAAGTAGTAAAATCAATTATTAACATATTGTACATTTTAAACTAAAATTTTCACATCATCATCATCATTGATCATTGTGTTTGTTTTGTTTGTTAGCTTTTTTTATTTTTAATTTTTTGTAATATTTTTTTTTCTTCAAATTTTTTTGATTAACTTTCCGTGTTTTTCTTTGTACTCAAGAAAAACTAAACATTAAAATCCTATTATATTTCTGCTAATTACTATCGTAGTCATTCATTTCATTTGTTTATTTATTTTATTATTATTCGTTTATGATTACTATTGCAATTTTTTTGTTTTCGTTTTATTTATTTTTGTGTGTTTATAAATATTTGTACTTGTATACAACAATATTATCATGTATACGTATGCATGCTTCTTCATCATATTTACTCTCTTACATTTGTATTAAAAAAAAAAAAAAAAGATGTTTATGAAGAATCTGAAACTGATTTGATTGCGGATAAATTAGATACAGCAAAATTATCAGATCATTATTATCCGAAGCATGTTAAAATGGGTAGAAGAATATCATCCGGTGGTAAGTGAATTTTTATTTTTTGTTTTGCAAAAAAAAAAAAAATAATAAATGTATTATTCATAAAAAGCACGTACATAATATTTGTGTATGTAAATTAAAAAGAAAAATATTTTTTTTTTTTTTGTATTTACTTATAAAACATTGTATTTGTGTTTTCTTTTTATTTTCATGCTTTTCCTTTTATATCTCTCATGTCATGGTGTTAATTTATGTGAATGGTTTTTTTTTCCTATAATTTTTATGTATTTTTTTTTTATTTTTTTTTTTTGTACTATATTGCGTGTGCTATCAATTATTTGTTTTTTATGTATGTAATTTATGTGTAATACCTATATGTTCACAATTTATTGAAAAATATCCTTGAAGACAGTACAATGAATTCTGATTTGTACATGGAAGCAACTGGTAGAAGACATAGTTCTGGTAAGGAAATTATTATTAGAATTGTATGTAGTTTAAATAAAAATAAAAAAAAAAAAACATTTTTAATCTTATATTTTATCCTGTGATTAATTTTGAAATTTAATTTGTATTCTTATTGTCTTGTTAATTTGAATTCTTTTTCTTTCGTTTTTTTCCGACTTTTTATTTACGTTTTATAGATCATGGAGTCGTGTTAACAACAGATACAGACAGTTTTATAATTGGTCAAAGAGTATGGGTTGGTGGTACTAGACCTGGACATATCGCGTATATTGGTGAAACACATTTTGCTCCAGGTGAATGGGCTGGAGTCGTTTTAGATGAACCAAATGGTAAATTTGATAAAATTGTAATTAGATGAAAATTTTCTAAATTTTACTAAAATTTACTGTAGGTAAAAACGATGGTTGTGTATCTGGAAAGAGATATTTTCAATGTGAACCAAAAAAAGGAATATTTTCACGTTTGACACGATTAACGCATGAACCATTACCTGGTGCATCATCAAAAGAATCATCGCCCGGCTATCATAATAGATCATCAAAAACACCAGATCGTTCACGTACTGTATCTCCAACATCAAGTATACGATCGAGTGCATTAAAAAGTCCTGGAAGTAAGATGCTGATATTTTTTTTTATTTTTTGTAATTTATGTTTTTGTGTTAATTTTTTTTAATTTTTTTAATTTTTTTTTATTTTCTCTAGAGCATGGACTTACTGTAGGAGATCGAGTAATTGTATCATCTGGATTGGGAAGTAAAACTGGTACATTAAGATATATTGGTGAAACAAGATTTGCACCAGGAAATTGGTGTGGTGTACAATTAGATGAACCAACTGGTAAAAATGATGGTTCTGTTGATGATGTTAGATATTTTCAATGTCAGCCAAAATATGGATTATTTGTGCCAATCGCTAAAGTATCATTATCGCCAACATCGAAAAAATCTCGTTTACCAAGAGCCGGATCAAAAGAATCTCTAGCATCTAATTTAACAATGAACAGTATTGCAACAACGAATACATCACGTTTACGTATGAGTGCACATGGTCAGGTAAAATGAGAATATTATGTCATTGTAATTTTTCAACAAAACGAATGACAATAAAGAAAATAATTACAAACAAGAAACAAAATGAATACATTTACAAGAAAAAATATGCAAATTAAATTAATTTATTATAATTGAAAGAAATATATTTTTTTTTTGTACATTTTACAGAAATTAGTATGCTCAACATCAAAACCAACAACAGCTCCAAGAAGTGCCTTTTCCTTACAGGTATGATAGATAAATGTTGTTGCTGTTATTTTCTTTTTTTTTTTTGCGTTACATAGATACATACATGCGCTCGTTTGTTTGCATTATTATAAAATTTATTTTCTATGATATTCTATTTACATATATGCATGTACATACCACCATACAATATATACATTATGAATGATACTAAATTATGTGTGCCTCTGACTATCTATAATTTTTATATTTTCTGCATTAATTCAAGTATTTAAAAGAAGAATTCTATATAAAACAAAAAAAAATTTTCTCTTAAATTTTTCTCTTGTAGATTCTGGGATGTAGTACACAATAAATATGTATGTATATATAGCCTATATTTTATAGCCTGATATCCATACATATATACATACATATAAAATGCTTTAAACAATATCAACTCGCCAATAAAATGTTTTCTTTTTTCTTTTCTTATTTATTTATTTTTTATTTATTTTTTTTTTTTTTTTTGTAGATACATTTCATAATGTTTGAGACAGATATGATTTAGACAGTCTATGGACATTGAATGGAATTATGATATTCAACTGATTTCATGCAACAGAGATTGTCTTAATCATTTCAAATTATTTCAAATATTTTGTTGTCATTAACATTTAATTTGTAATTTTACATAATTTATTTATTGTTTATGATTTATCATTTTTATTATTTGAAATTTTTGTTATACATATTTAATTTAATTGATGATAAATTCAAGTAGAGCTGAGCTGGTATTGTAAGAGCAAAGTAAAAAATGCTTTTAAAAAATATGCTACTTACACAAAATAATAATACATATATGTATAGTATATTGTAGGACAGAAATTTCATATGTACACATTTCTTTTAGTTGCGAAAAATCTTTAAAACTTTTTCTATTTGTTAATGTATTTTTGTTTTTCTTTGTATTTTTATATATACATATATATATATATATATTTTATAATTTTTTCTTTCTTTCTATTATGTACTGAATGTACATTATGTATACGGTTATGCTTTAAAATGCATCATTGCAGTATCAAATACTCATAATTTAGCGTCGTATTATAGATTATCATATTGAAGCCACCGAATTATGCATGATAATGGATATGACACATCAATGATGCATTTTAGAACTCAGCCTACTTTTATTTTTGTTCTTGTTTATTGTGTATTTGTATCTGAAACGAATGATTTTTTTTTTTTTTTTTTTTTTTTTTTTTTTTTTTTTTGTAAATATTTTGCATGTTATTTATTTTTATTAAAGGATTTTATTTATTTTAATTTATTAAAATTATTTTCATACAAAAATAAAAAAATATATGTATATCATTTTCAATACTTAATAATTGTAATTACTTGAATTATTTATACCCGAGACAGACATGTTGTTATTAATACTTCGTAATATTAGAAAAATTGATCGTATATAAATACAGTCCTTGAAAAAACATGTTTGTATTGAATAAAATCAAATCGTATTGATATTTGACGGTATATTCTAGACGTTTTAATAAATTCTTTTAATCTTCATACAAAATGTAAAATTTTGACAATTCGAAAAGAAAAAAAAATAATGTTAAAATTTTATATGAAAGTCAACAGAATGTAAATAGAAATTATTACAGAATCTACTGACACTACTAGAATATATGTATGCACGATTATCATAACATATATGTCTGTCTCAGGTATAAATGAAAATTGTAATATTCTTACTAACTTGTTATAGGTAGTAATTTGCTTGTAATTATAACTGAAAGTAGTAGTAGTAGTTATTCTCCTTATATATATTATATTTATTTATTATATTTATTTATTAATTTATTTAATTACATTTATGCATTTTAATTGATCGAGAAGAAGGATAAAAAAAAAATTTCCATATTTTTTTTTTGATTTTTAAAAAAAAAAAAAATTTTCTTTGTTGCAGGTATGGTAGATCTGGTTTTTCACATATAATTTTTTTTTTTCTTTTAAAAAAAAAAAGAACAAATTACATCTATTACATATAGTTTTACGATTAAAATAAAATAAATAATTACTCTACACACATCTAATTAAACTCCATAATGTATTAAATTCATATGAAATAAATTAAAAGAAAAAAATAAAAAAAAAAAAAGAATAATCTCTTAAATTAAATTTAATCTAACATTTTACGTATTTACATATGTAGTACATTTATTTATATAATACATATTTGATTTGCAAAAAAAAAAGAAAAAAAAAATATATTAAAAATAAACAGAATTTAATAAAGAAAAAAAAAAAAAACAAATAAAAATTAAATACATTTATACACACATAAATTAAAACAAATATGTAAAGACAATATTATAAAACAGAAACACTGTTTATTGAAAAATTATTTTCAAATATAAAATTAAAAATTATATGCTTGTAACTTGCCTATATAAAAATTATTGTAGTTTTTTGTTGTTAATGCATTAAACACTTATCATGTAAATATCCATATATATACATATCAGCGCTACTACTTATGAACTTTTTTTTTTTTTAACTTATTTATTTTTATAATCATCATTATAAAATTTTGTTTTATTTGGTTTGTTGTTTTTTTATATCGTTGTTTTATCGTTGAATGAAATTATCAAATGTTTGGTTGTTTATTTGCTGTTTACTGTTTGTTATTGTTTTGGATTGATTTAAATTTTCTACTTATATACATGAAATTTATTTTCTATTTTTGCACAAAGAAACAAACATTTTCTTCTATCTTCTAATTTCATTATTTTATTGTTTTTATTTTACTTTTCTATACATATTGTGCTTCTAAAGCAACTATATAAAATGTAAAATACTAAATAAAAAATATAAAAAAAAAAATGTTTTTTTTCCAAAAAAAAATAAAAATAAAACAAAATCATTTACAGGATGTTATTAGAGAAAAACAACTTCATATTGAACAGCTATTAACAGAAAGAGAACTTGATAGAGATGATGCTCACAATCAAACAGTTCTATTTCAAAAAACTATTAAAGAGGTGAGTAGTCTATAAAAAGAGAAAGAGAGAGAACTATTAGTTACTCTCTAAATTAAAATAATAACAATTAGAAAAATATATAGGTACATATACATATATTTCTTCGAAATTTAAATAAAATAAAAAATTTTTTCGAAATTAATAACAAACACATCAGTAGATCAGTAAGTATAGTAATGTACATATGTAATTAAATTCGTGTACAGATAATGTGCGCTTGTACATGTGTTATACAGTAGGTACTAATATTTAAATTTAAAAATTTAAGAGTAATTTTACATAATTTTTCCTTGTAACAAAACAAAACAAAACAAAATATTTGTGTATATCCTTATATTATAATTATAATTTTCCCACGAACAATTTTTGGAATCAACAACATCATCATTATAGCAGAATAATTGTAATATTCCTGGACAATGGGCTCGTTTAATTGAGCAACGAAATTCCGGTTTAGACGATCTACGAAGAGAATTTCGAGGATGGAGCGGTAATCATGAAGAACATTGCATCCTACATGAAGTTCTTGGTGGAAAATAGATAGAAAATCAAATGGAAGGAAATTTACTACTCATCAGAAATTTACATTTAAAAAAACAAAAAAAGAAAACAACAAAATGCAAAAAAAAAAGTAAAATTTAATGTAGTATTTATTTTATTTATTTGATGTGAATTTTTTTTGAATTATTGTGGAAAAAAAACATTTTTTTTAAGATATAGAACCTGAAAACAATAACCATTCCCTTTGCATTTTTCCAGAATTATTTTTTCTGTCATAATTTAAATAAAATAAAATAAAAAATTTTAGAATTAAGAACTACAGAAAATTGAAAAAAAAAAAGAAAAAGAAGGAAGACAAAATTAATTTAAGTAAAAACTAATTCTTGCTTGAGGAATTTTGTTTTTATAAAAGACAAGACGAAAGTACGTAAAGAAAACAATCTGAAAATACAGAAACAGGAATATCCTTTTCCCATTTTTTTTTATTATACAAATAAAGAATTTTGTTAATGGTTTTGTTTTATTGATTTTCAATTGGTCTATTTTTTGGTTTAGTTTTAATCTAATCTTGATGAAGATCATTTCTCCTATTTATCTGATACCTATCTCTTACCATAACAATCTGTCTCTTACCATAGTCACCCGACACCCACAATTTTTTACCAAACATCCCTTTAACTATTTTTATTTGAAAATTTCTGAAAAAAAAAACCTTGTTCAAAACTTATTAAATCGAATTGATTGAGTTAAGACTATAAATTTAAGGTAAGTATCAATACATTGGATAATACATTGTATTAAGTGTTCACTCAATTGAATAATTTAACTCAAGCAGAAGAGAAATAAGAGCAATGACCTGCTACTACTACATTAACATCGGAGATCGGGGACATTGCTGTCTCGCAAAACATCTCACTTAAATTGATAAATTTTAAGACCCCAAACCCTTCATTTTAGATTATCTAAGTAAACGAAGAGTAAATGCCGGTGCATGCATTAATTTATTGGCTATGACTTTCTTCCCAGAACAAGGATGAATCTTTGCTATTTAGTTTTCTCCCTCTCTCTCCAAGAATCGATACACTTTTGTTGGTTGGAGTTGAGAAAATTCTGAAAATGAGTATGCATAATAAATTTACATGTAATTTGGGCGAGAGACACTAAAGCTAGTTACACTCAAACAGTAAAACAAAAAATCCAATTCAATCACACTACGAGACAAATTATTTAATTTTTAAGACGTCACAGTTTTATAAATTTCTGATGTTGACTAAAATTATTTATTTCTCCTATCATGCACAAATCCAATCAAAATAAAATCAACCTTCAAATATGTGGTTTTTTGGAAGATTTCCTATTTTAGAAACAAATTAAAAACATGTTCCAATAAATTAAAAAATTATCTCGGCAAGTACACGTCAATTCGAAATATGGCTACACATTATGAGTAATGTAACTAAAACTTAAATAGTAAAAAAAAATTTCATTACATGGTGTATAGAAAAATGTGATCGCCGATACTTTTGATAAATTTACGAAATAAAGTACAGCACAGCACTTTTCCATGTGAAGAACATGAATCATGAAAAATAAAATTATTAAAATCATGTATACAGTAAAAGTCTTTGTCGTTTGTCTTAAATGTCATTTGAAAAATATTTTCGTTTGATAAGTTTTGATGGGGGGTTTCCCTTTGAAAAATATTTACTTTTAAATTTTTATTTTAGATATTTCCATGAAAATTATTTTTGATCTATTCTCTTATTTATAATTTTATTTTTGCTTTGTTTTCGTTATTTTTCTTTAGCTTCAAGCACGTATAGATGATCTAGAAAAAAAATTGATTGAAGAAAGGAAAAAATCTGAAAAATTACAGACTAATTTCGATGAAGTAACATTCTGTAGTGATGAACTTAATGTAAGAAATTTAGATTTTATCTATACCCTACTTTACTTAATATATATATACTTATGACTGATCATTAATCAGTGATCTCTAACTGTCTCTATTTTAAATTTTTATCATTTTTCATATCTATCATAATTTTTAGGCTCAATTACAAGAGTATCAAGATAAAGTTAACGATTTAGAAATGAAATTACAACAATCAACAATAATTAGTGATGGTGATAGTATTAAATTAGGTAAATAAATGAAATGCATAAATAAATAATTTACCATCAAATTCACATAAAACAAAAAATTTCCTTATATATACATGTATATATATATTTTTTTACAGATTCACAGAATATAACGTCCACAGATACAACAACTGATGATAATAATAGAAATAGTAGCAAAAATAGTTTAATAACTAAATTACATAATTTTCTAAGTAATACCGAAAAGAATGCATTAGAATTAGAAAAAGAATTAGAATTAGTGCTTCCAAAAGATAGTGCTCTATTAAAATTATTAAAAATTAAAGAGAATGAAATAACAAATTTAAAAATGCAATTATCCGATTCAATAACAACTAGTCAAAATAAACCAAATTTAATAAATTTTCAGGAAGAAGTTTTAAATTTGACACAGGAAAAAAGTGCTCTAGAAACTGAATTAAATTTGAAAAATTCAAAAATCGAAGAAAATAATCAAATTATTACTAAATTACAAAATGAAATTGAAAAATTATCCAAAAAAGTAACAGAAACTAATTTACAGAATCAGGTAACGACTGAATTAGATGCCAGAAAAGATGATCAAATTGAAGAACTTCAAAAAAATTTGGAACTGTTACAGACTGAAATTAAAAATAAAACCGAAATTAATGAAGAAAAATTACATGAATTAAATGATAAAATTAATAAAATTGAAATGGAAAAACAACAATTGGAAGCGACGAATAGTGCCAAACAATCTGAAGTTTCGAAACTTCAAGAAACTATTAAGAATTTACAATTAGAATTGGAAAATAACAATAAATCATTATTATCATTAAAGGATGCTAAACAAAATGAATTGATTGATTCACAGAAACAAATGGAAACCATTAAAATGCAATTAAACAACGAAAAAGATAAATTACTAGAAGATAATACTCAAAAACAGAAACAAATTGGCCAATTAAGTGGGCAAGTAGAGAGTGCACAGCTTGAATTTAATCAATTGAAAAAATTATTCGATGAAAAGACATCAGAGTATGAAAAAAGTAAATCAATTTTTGAGAATGCCGTGCAACAAAAAGATACAGAGATCACAGAAATGAGAAAAGAAGTCGAAAATCTTCGTAGTACGTTAGAAATGTCTGCAGATAAAATTAAACAAGAAAATGGTGATTTAATGAAGGCGAATCAAGAAAAGGATGCATTAATTGAAAAATTTAAAATCGTAATTGAAGCACTTAAACAGAAATGTAATGAAATGAATCAGGAACTATTTGAAATCGTTAAACAAAAGGAAATTGCGACGGGTAACTTGAAAGAACAATTGAAAACGATTCAAATCGATTTCGAAAGCAAGCAAAAAGAATTTTCCGATAAAATCAATCAAAAAAATACAGAAATAGAAACACTGAAGGGATCTTTAGAAAGTAATCGTTCAGAATTTAATAATCAACAGGAAAAATTGTTGTCGGACATAAATGCAAAAGAAGCAACAATTCAGTTATTGGCAAAAGAAAAGGATTCAATACGAATCGAAACTGAAAATAAAAATCAACAATTGAACGTGATAATTAATGAAAAACAAAATGAAATCGAAATACTGCAAAAACAAATTCAAAATGTTCAAAAAGAATTTGAAACCAAAAACAGCAAATTAATGGAAGATAGCAATCAACGACACGACGAATTGAAATCAATACAAAATAAACTTGAACAGATTCAATCCGATTTAAACGACAGAATTAATGATTGTACACAAAAGGCTGAATTAATTAAAAATCTAGAAATAACGATCGATAAACAGAATAAAGAATTTAATTCGATATCACAAAGTAAGCAGCAGGATATTGATTCATTGCAAAAGAATATTGATTTACTGAAAACCGAATTGAATAACAAAAATGTCCTACTGACAGAGAAATCATCTGAAATCGAAATAAAATATCAGCAGTTAGTTGCGGAATGTAGTCAAAAACAGAACGAAATCGATTCGTTACAGAAAAATTTGGAATCGAATAAAACGGAACTGATCAATGTCAATCAACAATTATCAAAGGTGCAAGAAGAGAATCAGGAAAAGATCAATGCGCTACAGAATGCAATCGAAACTCTGCAATCTCAGCTAGATCAAGAAAAAACTGCATTAGAGGATAAATGTACGGAATATGTGAAACAATTAGAAGAACTGAAAAATCGCAATGAACAACTGAACATTGAAAATGTTGAGAAGAACAAAGAAATCGAACTGCTTAAAACCAATATGGTATCGTTACAATCAGAAATCGATCAAGAGAAACAGAAATTTGCAGCATTCAATGCGGAGAAACAAAACGAAATTTGTTTGCTACAGAAATCTTTTGAAACAGAATCAGAAATCAAAGATTCACAGAAGTTAGAAATCGAAAATAAATGTCAGGAACTCTTAACTGAAAATAATAAAATGCGTGCTGAAATTGATTCTTTGAATCGAAATCTTGAAGATTATCGAAAACAGATTGAACATAAAAATGAACTGATAAAACAGAACGAATCTAAAACTTTGGATAATCAAGAATACATTAAGAAATTAAAAGATGAATATGAAAATGTTAAACAGAAGCAAGAAGAAATGTATGGGCAGTTGAAAATTGAAAAAGATAATATCAAAAAGGAATTAAACATTTCGAATGAAAAGTATACAAATGAAATAAATGATTTAAAAAATGAAATCGAAAATTTAACAAGATCTAACAATGATTTGCAGAATTTATTAAAAGAAAAAGAAAATAATCTTAATGGAATTCAATCAAATTGTGATAATCTCAATGAGAATTTTACAAATTTAAAATCAATGCATGACGAGCTATCAAAACAGAATACAGATTTGGTAAATCAAAATGTTAGTCTTGTTCAAGAGCAAGAAATATTGAAATCAAAACAAATCGAATTAGAAGCACAAATATCAGTTAAAGAGGACATTGAAAAATTACGAGCAATTTACGAGGAAGAAAAATCAAAAATTATACGAAATTTTGAAGATAAATTACAGCAATCAGAAAGTGCCAAATTAATGTTAAATGAATCCATAAAACAATTACACGAACAAATTAGCCAATTACAAAATGAAACAAAATCCGATAAAGAGAATTTCATTAAAAAAGAAATGGAAATATTGCAGCAATTAGAAAATTATCATAATGAAAAGCAAAAATTACTTGAAGATCATCAAAAATTGAATACGAACAAAACAGAAATTCAAGCTGTTATCAAAGATTTACAGAATGAATTAAATTCAAAAATTGATGAAATAAAACAATTAAAATCAAAACAAATTGAATTAATTGAACAAAATAAAAATTTAGAAAAATCAATTAATGATGTCGCCGCAAAAAATGTTGATGTTATTACAAATTCAATAATGCTCGATAAAATTGTTGATGAACATACAAAATGTAATGAAATTATAACACAATTACAGGATAATTTTATATCACAGAATTCTATATTGAGTAATTTACAGCAAAAAATTAAAGAATTCGAAAAGGAGAATACTCAATTATCGGAATGTAATTATTTAACAAAAACAAAATATGATAATTTATTGATCGAATATCAGAAAATATCGAATGAAAAGAAAATGGATTCGAATAATAAAATTTATAATAAAGGTGCCGGTGATTCAGTGATGGCGGTAAGTACTTGAGAACATTTAATTAATTATAATTTTTTTTTTCTGTTAAACTTTTTGTTTTTGTTATTTTGTAAATATTTCATTCATTATTTTTCAATTTAATTTTGTTTTTTTTTTTTTATTTTATTTTTTTCATAGAACGAAGAAAATGATAATCATGCAGCACAAATAAATTTTTTAAATTCAATTATTGCCGATATGCATAAGAAAAATGAAAATTTATTAACAAAAATTCAAACATTAGAATCAATGCAAATCAATTTCACTGAGTAAGTGTTCATCTTTATTTCTAGAAGTTGAAATTTTAATTTTGTTTCAAAGATTTAACGAAAATTTTATGTACATTTGCAATTTTTACAAATTTACATTTTATTTTATTTTATTAAATTTAGTAAATCTGCTTTCGATATAATAACAAAACGTAAGCCAGCTCCAAGATTATTTTGTGATATATGTGATATATTTGATTCACATGATACTGAAGACTGTCCATTACAATGTTCCGATAATAATAGTCCTCCGCCGGCACCAATATCATCATCATCATCATCATCAATTACAAATTCTGCTGATAAAAAAGAGAGAAAAATACCGCCACAAAGGAGCTATTGTGAGATTTGTGAAGGTAAATAAATAAAAAAAAAAAAAATAAAACAACTCGAAATTGTTAAGTCTGAGTTCGAGATAAATTTTTATGTATTCAATAATTCTTTTATATTTCAGCTTTCGGTCATGATACGAGTGAATGTACTGATGATAGAACATTCTAAAATAATATGTCCAAATACAAATTATATGCATGCATATAATTCTGTACTTTGTATAACAGCGATATGATACAATTTTAAGAATGAAAAATGCAAAATTGAAAAAAATAAATGAATAAAAATAATAAATAAAATCCAATTAATCTCTTTCGTTTGGTAAGTTTGTATATATGGATTTCTGTTACGAAATTACTGAAATTACAATGCTTCTGGCTGAGCAGGTGGTATTTCACATGATAACAGAAATTTACATACTTACTTAACGTCGTAATGCATCCACACATGCATGCAATGTTTAATAAATTATATTTATTTTATTTTATTGTTTTTTTTTTTATTGAAACGATGTCCTCTTGTCATTATTATTCATTATTTATTATTTTTTTTTTATATCGTTCGTATATTTCTGTATCGAATAAAATTATTTATTTATGTTTATTTAAGCAGTTCTAATTGAAAAAAAAATTGTTTTTATTTTTTTTGTATTTAAAAAATAATCAAAGATAATAATCAATTGTAAGTTTATTGTTATATTTTTAAAATAAGAAAAAATAAATTCAACAAAACAACAAAAAAAAATCAAGAATGATTAAAAATAAATAATATTTTTTTAAAAATAAATTAAATTGTGTGGTTTTGTTTTTCATTTGTAATTTTAAACTTTTGTCTCTTCTTCGCATAAAATTGAAAAGACAAAAAAAATTTTTTTTTAAAGAAAAATTAAATGTTAGACCGCTCTAGACGTAATTTTTGTCAACGTCGATGACTTTGAATGTTAAAGCTTTGTATCTCTATGTAAAGAAACAGATAAGCATAATTTCTTTCAATTATGAAGTCAGTAAATGTAACAGAACAGACAGAGCAAGGAATAATTTTGCCGTTCACCATCACTACAATTGATACACATTGATACTATCACTGTTCTGGGTTCTGGTATCAATGATAAGGTTATTCCAAATTTTTTATTGATATGTGAGAGACATTTTCAATGAATGAATGAAACAGATTAAAATCAAAATACATATACAAAGTAATTTCTACCAGAAAGTAATTTATTCCATTTTTTTTTTTTTATATATAAATTATAAAAATTTTTATTTTATTTTATTTTTTATTATTGTTTTTCTTTTTTGGTTGTCTTATTTTAAATTTTATGTAGCTGCTGCCATTACAATTAATTTAAAATACATAGTACATATGTACGTAGTATCTAATAAAAGAAAAAGAAGAAGAATAAAACGAAAATGAGCATATACATATTGAGTAAATTTAAATTATAATATTTGTGTATGTGTAAAATAAAAATAACATAGAAAATCTAAATAATATGTATTTTTAATTTTTTCTTCTTCTTTTTTTTATACCAATATAATATTTTTTTTTAATTAAAATACATTACATAATTGAAAATTATTGAATTATTTTTACAATCTATCATAATAATATCATATTCTTTCATAACATATAGCATATCAGATCTTTTTTTTTTTTTTCAAATAATAATACATAATATGATAAAAAAAAAAAAAAACAATTCGATCATTTATAATTTAATTTTGAGAAATAATAAAAAAATACATATACATATGTATAGCATTACAATTTTAAATAAAACTTTATGCAAATCAATGAAACTTTGTACAAACCAAATGAAACTTCTTACAAATTAAATGAAACTTTGTAAATACAAATATAAATGTATTGTATTGTACTTTGTACAATGATTTATTTAATTTGCATAAAGTTTCATTTAAAATGGTAATGCTATATATTAAATAAATTAAAATTTAAAAAAAAAATTAAAATTAAAATCAAACAAACAAAAAAAATTACAAGTTTTTCAAAATTCAAAACTTTTTTAAAAACAAAAAAAAGAAAAAAAAAATTTAAAAAATTGAAACTGAAAAATTTCTTATACAATAGCTGCTGCATTCGCATGAATGTTTAATAAAAAAAAAAATTGTAACTACATATTTGCATTTTTTTTTTAATTTTTCTCATTTCATTTTTTAATTTAATTTCGGAGGATATTCTAAAATTACATACATATTATGATGACAGCAAAATTTTTACTACCTAAATTTTTTATTGTTTCATT
Source organism: Villa cingulata (assembly GCA_951394055.1). Classification (NCBI taxonomy): domain Eukaryota; kingdom Metazoa; phylum Arthropoda; class Insecta; order Diptera; family Bombyliidae; genus Villa; species Villa cingulata. Next base: position 52,304,891 of record OX596018.1, read on the forward strand.
TACCCATAATAACGTAAGAGTGTTATCTCGTTGGAACAGAAATATGTAGGTATATGCGTAATTTGTTGGTTTTTTTTTTTATTATTTTTCAAAAGAATAAAAATAAATAGAAATCTGTAAAAAAAAAAAAAAAAATTAAAAATTTTAAAATCGTCACAAAATAAATAAAAATAAATGAAATTTAATATGAAAAAAATGACAATCACAAAATGTTATGTCAGTTACCTCGCTTATGCGTTTGCGACAATCTTAATGCGCATTTCGTGAGAGCGTATTGAAAACTCGCATAACTTAGTTGTATGTACATATTTGGATTTTTCATAGCTAAACGGAATTATCGTGATTTAAGTGTGAATCGATTCAATATGAATCAATTTTTCACGTATAAAAACATTAAACAAATCAACATTTTTTTTCGGTTCGATTTTCAATTCGCCATTAACTTAAATACGAATTCAAAAACTGAAGCATCACAAACAAGGTAACTCTATACAAAAAATTACATACAAATGATATTATGCAATAAATGTCTTTACAAAACATGATTAGACGTGAACAAAACTACATACAATGAAATACATTTTAAAAAGACGATTGATTTTAGAAGTAGAAAGACAAAATTCAACAATCTTAGAAAGAATCGATAATCATTTTATTGCTATAAAAAATTCCAATAAATAGTAAAATGAGTAAAAAAATTTTAGTATCTATGTAATTTTAATGGATTATACACAAGTTATATACAAGTGAAATGGGATGGATATGGTGGTTATGATGAATAGAAAAGTACAAGAAAAAAAATTAAAGTTCAAAAAAATCTTTATTTATTTATTTAATCTTTTTTTTTTTGGTTTTTAAACATAATTGATTTAATTGAATTGTAATAAATCTTAAAAAAAAATCATTTTTTCCTTGTTTTTACTACATAATTCACGAATATTAGAAATGAAATAAAAATGAAAATTGATACATGAAATATTACTGCAGATTCAATTGTTGTTTCTGAAGCAAATATCAAGGTCAGTTTAATTTCAAAATTTTTTGCTTTATTTTTTTTATTTTATTCTTTCTCCAAAAGGTACATGAAAAATTTTTCCATTATTTTAATTTATAAATTTCTTGTTTACTTTTTTTTTTTGATTTTTGATTTTCAAGAAACAACGATTGATCGTTATGTGGTGTATGGTGGTAAAGAAAAATTTTGTTTTAAAAAAAATTAAAAAAAATAATTATAACAATTAGAGTAAAGAAAAATCTTAAAATACTTGCCAGTTTTTTTTTCTTAAATTTTTATTTTTTGTTTGTTCGTTTTTTTTTTATTTTTATTTTTTATTCTACATGCCGTTGTTGCTGTTCATCTCGGAGTTTTTTAACTTCTTTTATTGCCCAATTAGATAATGCTTTCGCACGACTCAATCTTGATTTTCTACCTTCGGCCAATAATTGATTAATTGATACATCTTCAAGTAATGGATATAATTTTGGACCGAATGCTGTACATAAATCACCGATTAATCCAGCTGTTATAGCTAATATTGAATCACTACGTTCATTCTCTTGTGCAATCGTTTTTATGAAATTTATAATATGTGGTACATGCGGTTCAAGACGAAATACATCTGGATTTGGAATTTTATCGACACCTTTTAATCCTTGTATAATACCAGTGTATGCTTCTAGAACGCTTTCGCGTAATTCATTTAAATATTCCATCATATCAAAATCGTTGGGATCAACTTGAACTTGAGATGCATGCAAAAGCATTTGTAAAACGACAGGTAAATATTTTAAGAATCCTGAACCAATACTTAATGCCATGTCACCAAATGCTGATAATATTTGCGGTTTAACGGAACGATGTAAATTCGGATTACCCAAATTATCTAATAGGCATGTCATAATATCATCACAATACGGTAAAATTTTCGATTTAAGACCACGACATATATCTCCAGTTAAACCGACAGCTGCACAACATACTTGATATTCTTGATGGTTTTTCAATCCCATATACAGATATGGTTTAAAAGCGTCCATATATTTAAGGAATTCTTCATTCAATAGTTCCACCAATGTTGATACTGCAATTAATGCATCTTCCTGAACGCCACCTACTTTACCAGAGCTTGAACTAAACATCGTTAAAAGAGCTGTCATAATAGCATCAGATATTTTTGGTGCATCGCTTGAATCAACTTTACGTAGAACTGCTTGTAATGTAGCACAAAGTAACGACTGCAAATCATTAAACTGATGTCTATCGTTATGATTAGATATATGATTCTCCATTTGTAATACTTGATTCAAACGTTCTAATACGACCATTGTTGTCTTTTGTACGACCACATAACAGTCATTCGGTGAATTTTTAATCATATCCATTAGAGCTTCGTAAGCTGCTGCTCTTAAATTTGCATGTGCACCATCTGGTCTATCTGTTGTTTCTAATAACTGTGTTATAATATATTCAAAATATGGTGATAAGCAATAAGTTTCTGGTACTTTTCCTTCGACTGTATCAGCAGCTTCATATGCTGCTTCAGATAATCCAATAAATGCCCAGCATACATTTGCAGCTACACGTGGTTCTGCTTTTAATCCTTTCAAAAAACTTTCTAGTAATGGATTTAAGTATGTTGGATTAATGGCAGCATCTGGTATTATATCACATATCCTTCCAAACGTCCATGCTGCTGTATCTCGTACCATGACACTTGAATCGTACATTAATTCAATTAATGTCGGCATTGCATGTTCAACTAATGGTTTTAGTGTATTCGTTTCTAAACCACCTAATATTGATCCAAATACCATAACAGCTGCATCTCTGTAGCGCCAATTTACTGATTTTATATTCTCTTGAATAAATGGAAACACGTATGGAACAATTTCATCTTCACAGCATGTTGCTAACAACATTAGACAAACACTTGCTGCTTTTGATGGATTCCAATTATCATCATCGTCGACTTCTTCTTGTTTCGTTAATTTTTCCATTAGTACTGGTGCTAAATATTGTAATGCACCTCTGGCGTAATGTTTTGAGACGCGTGTAGGTGTTCGTCCAGCATCAGTTGCTTCCTGATTTTCGATAGCTAAATCAACTTCTTCATCACTAACATTTGACCAAAATTCAATTCCTTGTAATGCAATTTGATCGTTATCAGATTTCATTGCTTCTAATGTTATCGGAAATAATGCTTGTGCCATATACGGTTCCATATATTGATAATACAATGATAATATCTTGACAAGACATTGTAAAGCAGCAACGCATATTTGTGTATCAGTACTCTGTGTTGCTTCGCAAACAACTTCCATTATATAATTTCGTTCTGTATCTTTATCGAAATTTGCTTTTGTAAATTCCAGTGAATTCAATAGAGCTGTTGTTGCCGCTAAACGTACATGATTGCTTGGTTCCTGTTTTCTCATACCGTGAATGATAGCTGTTAATATTTGATTCGATTGATGTTCTAATACACCAGGTCCGATATCTTGACATATGTATCCTTTAAAACAAAAATACATTATATTTCACAATTATTTAATAAAATATATATGTTTGTTTAAATGTGTATATACCAATTGCTTCAAGAGCAGCTTCTCTTTCCATTTCATTAGAACCATCTGTAACAACTTTTTTTACCAGTGTACTAATCAAATAATCCCAGCCACCAACCGGTAATTCTGTAACAGCAACATATGCAACACATTGTGCAGCAGATGAAGGTCTAGTATTTTCCGTTCCTAATGCGCCAAGAATCTATAAACATACATAGGTATACACATGCATTACATATTTTCAACATGTTTCATATTTCAAAATTACTTAAGAATAATTTTCATTTTAAAATAAAATAAAAATTACAAAAAATATATTACATACATTCTTTTTAATGTAATCTCTAATATCATCTGGAATTACAAGCCATCTTTGCTGATACTGTTGATTAATTACTGGGTCTTTACTAGTTAAATGATTTTTTAGTTGCAGCCCAGCTGCCATTCGTGCTACCGGACTATTATTAACATTTGCTAATATATCCGATAGTGCTTTGAGGAATTCTGGTAAATTTGTTGCAGCAGCTTGCTCCAAGAAATTTTTTGCTGCCGATAATTCATTTTGATCTGTAAAGTAAATTAGGCAAAAATAAAATAAATTATAATTGAAAACGAATAAATATTCAAAATGTAATTTTATGTTATGTATTCTAAAATGGCAAATAAGGTAAGATATTTAATTAAATAAAAGCTATATTTCTAACCAAATATGTGTATTGAAGTCAATGCAATGCACTCAAATTAAAATAATTATTAAGATAATAATAATCTTAAAGATACATAAAAATGATTCATAATCTAAATATTATTAAGTTATCCACATAATACAATTCATATAGATGTAATTCAATTGTAAAGTTGAAGAGTTATTTTCTTCAATCATATTCATATATCGCATTTACAGTACTAGCTAGTCTAGTACATACATATTACAAATTACATTATAAATTATACAATTTAATTATGAATATTATACGAATGCATTTACGAAGACGAAAATTTTCAATTAAAAATTTTAGTTATTCGTACATACATTAGATTTAGATTACATATTATGTGTATATAGATAGATAAAGATAATTCACAAAACAAAAAATGTCAAATTGAAATAAGAAAAAAATGCTTACCAGGAGATACAGTTTTCTCCAAAATTTCAACTAATTGAATATTCATTTTGGAAAAATTTTATTGTATTTAATGCTTAAATTGATAATGTACAATTTTTTTATAATTAATTATTTATCTTATTTCTATTCAAATTATTAAAGAATTGGACACTTTTATTAAAATCACTTTTTTTTAATAATAATTCTTAATTCTGACACCGGCTACTTCCACATGGAAGCCGAGAAAAAAGCAATTGGCGCTGATTAACGTCTTTCAAAAAAATGGAAACGTTCTATTTTCTATTTCTATATAACACAACACAAACACACAACACCACAAAATAATAATACAAATAATGAAAATGAAATGAAATAGAAATTACTCGTAAAATACAAAAAATATTTCTTTTGCTTTTGATTTCGCAATTTTGTAACTGTGAATTGTGCTGTGATTGTGACTTAATTTTTAAAATGACAATTCTAATTTCCATTGAAACGAAAAGGTAATGAAATATGTGGTGAATAAAATATGAATATGAAATAAAAAATGCATAAATATGCACATATAATTATAATATAGAATTTATTTCATACATATCAGATTCACTTCTTTTTCCCTTATAAATATATATTTTAAAAAATTTTATTCTTAATTTTTAAAACTGATACCCTGATACTGGAAATTTTTAAGTGTATATATATATGCACCACGTCACGTTCCAATTAGTGGAAATGGAACCACCAATAATTCATACTACATATGTGATAATATATATATATATTATACACCTACATAGTATATAGGAAGTATAGGGGTATAGGGAGGGTATATTAATAGTTTAAAAATATTGGAAAGAATTTACGAGAACAAAATATTTTACCGCCAAAGAAAAATTTAGCAATATCAACTAAAGCCAAACCAATCATCATAACAACCTAGCCTAGCAAATTTTTATTTTTTTATATTAGATATGATTTTTACATATTTTACATATATTCACAATAAATCATATTAACTTTCTTAAATTAATTTTAAAATTACAAAAATATTGTTAAAATAAATTTTGTTAATGTGGTAATTTTTTTTATCGGAAAAACGAACAAAAATTGGTAAAGATTTACAATTCAACACATATACATGTGCATACATTTTTAAACACAAAATGCCCTTATCCTTCTACTAGGACTTTTTGAAAATTTTTTTTAAATATAGAGCATTTTAAGACTCATCTTTTGAGCCGTAAATCACATTTTTACCACTTACCGTTATGAATATATTGGCCAAAAAAGAATAAAAAAATTTTTTTATTGCGTATCCTTTCAGGGGGGTGGGAGTTTTTATTTAACGCCACGAATTTTTTTCAGATTATTGGTGAAGGGCACCCCCTCTATCATTTGCAGCAGCAACTCACCCTCACCATTAAGGATATTTGATATCAGCAATTCAGCATACTGAATTGAATGTGATTGAATACATCTTTTTACACGAAAAGGCAAATACCCCGTGGGATACATGATGTAGTATGTAGCTCATTTGTATTGTGTTGTGACATTTGACTTGATAATTAAATATTACAAATAATTAATAAAATAGAACTATAATTGGCATGGGTAACATGGGAAACATAAGAAAAAATAACGAATGTTAAAACGTCACATTTGGTTAACTATAATAACATAGATAACATACTAATCATAAGCAATACGAATATACGAATTTCACAAAATGTAGTTATGGCTACTAGATACACATTCTCTTCTTCTTATATTCCCAATTCACCACATCACTTTTGTTGTACCTTGTACGAAATTTTATTTCGTTTTCCATTAATTTAATTTATCATTTGTCTTTGATGTAGACGATGATGGGGTAGGATGTAGATGTAGGATGTATCTAACTCTTTCTTTTCTCTGTTCTCCTTCTCATTCTCATTTTTAAATTTTTTGCATTTCTTTTCTTTTTCCTCAATTTCATTTTCAAATAGATTCAATTTCATTTTCATCTATCATTTTGTTCTTGTTCTTGCCTAATGCCTATGCCTATTATTTTATAAATTGTTAAAAATTAAAATGTGTCATCTTTTTTCTAAAATGTATGATGTGTTTTGGTAAAATACATATATAAAAATGTAAAATTTGTCGTGTTGTAAAAATGTACTTTACGGCTTTTATTTCTAAGGCACAAATAAATAGATAAAATATAATTTAAATAAAATAAAAGAAAATATATAGAAATTTGTAAAAGAGAATTAAAAAAAAAACAATTTATTTTGAATGTTAAAGAAAAGTTTTATGAAATAAATTATAATTTATAAACGAAAGAACAGAAAATACAAAATTAAAATGGCATTTAGTTCACTTATTAAAACCCTCGCAATTTTATTAATATCAATTATAGTGTATTTAGATCAATATGTAAACGGATTCTATTTACCAGGACTAGCACCTGTAAATTTTTGTAAAAAATCCGAATCGAATGGACTCTGCAAGGTAAAAAAAATTTATTTAAATTTAAATTTTTTTTCATACATATATTTTCTCAATATAATACATAATTGGAAATAATTTAATAACTGAATAACTCAAATTCTTTGTACTTCAATTATTCATTTAATTTGTGATAAATGGAATTTATTTTTAAACGAAATATTCCTAAATTTCAAATATACAAATCTTCCTTCTTAGTACAATCAAACGTCTATCAAATCAGTGTAAAAAATTCCTCTGTCCTCAGATGCAAATACAATTAGATTGCATTGTAAATTTATTACGTTAAGAACGTTTACTTCAATTTAACATTTCATATAACATCATGCATATATGCACATATATTATATATTTTTAAGATTTTTTTTTTTGTCTTGAAGTTAATTTAAAATCATTTGGAGTTTTTGTATCACTTATTTTTAATAAATAGTTTTGCATTTATTGATAAGATAGGAGCCGGATGCTAATGCCAAATAAAAAAAAAAGAACAAGGAAGAAAGGAATGAATAATGTAAAAATATGTAAAGTGTATTTTATATTTTTTAAATATATTAAGAAAGAAAAAAATTAAACAAATTTAGAAGACGGAAAAATTAACTTCATGGTATACATTATTTATATGCAAACATAACTAAAATTTTTAGTTTAGTTTAGTTTATGTTTTTGATTGATAGCTAATCTAATTTTTGTTTTTTATATATCTTATATTTATTCATTTGATTATAAACTCAATAAATCATATTTACATATATTACAAATCGAATACAATTAATTATATTTTTATATACAGTCTGAAGTAATATTATACGTAAATCGTTTGAATACAGAAGAATCAGTTATACCATATGAGTATACACATTTTGATTTTTGTCCAATCAATGAAAAAAATTCACCAGTCGAAAATTTAGGACAAGTTGTATTTGGTGAACGTATACGACAAGGACCATATAAAATAGAATTTTTAAAAGAGATGCAATGTGAAAAGGTAGATTATTTTACATGTACAAATGAATGTTTATTACATTATTTATCTTAATAATTATTGTATTATTTATATCCTGAATTATAATTAAAAATTGATTTAGGCGTGTACAAAACAATATAAAGGAGGTGATCCAGATAGTGATAAACGATTAATGATATTGAAAAAGGGCATAAGTCTAAATTATCAACATCATTGGATTGTTGATAATATGCCAGTAACTTGGTGTTATCCACTTGAAAATGAAAAGCAATACTGCAGTATTGGTTTCCCAATGGGATGTTTAGTTCGACGACATTCTGAAGGGGTTCGTTAAATAATAAAATTGATCAAAATACAATTTTTATATATACTTATGTCTTTTTTTTTTATTAATTTTTGTTTAGGACGAAAGTTGTCCAATTAATCCCAGCTATAATAAACCTGATGTTTATTATCCATTCAATCACGTTGATCTGACAATAACTTATCATAGTGGTGCAACTGAAGAGTGGGGTGTTGGTTTTCGTGAAAATGGTGGTCGTATAATATCGATAAAAGTAATACCGTATTCAATAAATCATCGTAATCCAGATAAACCCGATTGTTCATCACGTGAACCAATTGAAATTGCAGCCAGTACATTAAAATCAGGACAAACATTAAACATTACCTATACATATTCAGTACATTTCGTTCAAAATAACACTGTAAAATGGTCATCAAGATGGGATTACATTCTAGAATCAATGCCACATACAAATATTCAATGGTTCAGTATATTGAATTCATTGGTTATCGTTCTATTTTTATCTGGTATGGTAGCAATGATAATGTTACGTACATTACATAAAGATATCGCTAGATATAATCAAATGGAATGCGGTGAAGATGCACAAGAAGAATTTGGTTGGAAATTAGTACATGGTGATGTATTTCGACCGCCAAGAAAAGGAATGATTTTATCAGTTTTGTTAGGATCTGGTGTACAAGTATTTTGTATGACATTGATAACATTAGCGTTTGCTTGTCTTGGATTTTTATCGCCAGCAAATCGTGGTGCTTTGATGACATGTGCAATGGTTTTATTCGTACTATTGGGTACTCCAGCTGGTTACGTTTCAGCAAGAATTTATAAAAGTTTTGGCGGTATTAAATGGAAAAGTAACGTTCTACTTACATCAATGCTATGCCCAGGGTAAATAATTAAAAAATTATTTTTATTGAAAAACAAAATTTTTTTTATAATTATTTTATATTTTTTCTTAATTTTCTAGAATTGTTTTTGGTCTTTTCTTCATAATGAATTTAGTATTATGGAGTAAAGATAGCTCTGGAGCTGTACCATTCAGTACATTAGTTGCATTACTTGCACTATGGTTTGGTGTTTCAGTACCATTAACATTTGTCGGTGCTTATTTCGGATTCAAGAAAAGGGTAAAAATCTATATACATACAAATACAATTAAATCAAAATTTTATTTATATAATAACAATAATATATATATATATATATATATATGTATATATTTTTATAGGCTCTTGAACATCCAGTTAGAACAAATCAAATACCACGACAAATACCAGAACAATCAATTTATACACAACCAATACCAGGAATTATAATGGGTGGTGTATTACCATTCGGCTGTATATTTATTCAATTATTTTTTATATTGAATTCAATTTGGTCCAGTCAAATGTATTATATGTTTGGATTTTTATTTTTAGTATTTTTAATACTTGTTATAACATGCTCCGAAACAACAATATTATTATGTTATTTTCATTTATGTGCTGAAGATTATCATTGGTGGTGGAGATCATTTTTAACATCTGGTTTTACAGCCGCATATTTATTTATATATTGTTGTCATTATTTTGCAACAAAATTATCAATCGAAGATGCAGCATCAACATTTTTATATTTCGGTTATACATCAATAATGGTATTTTTATTTTTCTTATTAACCGGTTCGATAGGTTTCTTTGCATGCTTTTGGTTTATAAGAAAAATTTATAGTGTAGTTAAAGTTGATTAAATATTGAAAAAGAAAAAAATTTGAAATGAAATGAAATAACAACAAATCTACCAATTAATATAATAATAAATGTAATAATGAAAAAATGGAAAATCAAATAAAATAAAATATAATTATTTAGACTGTAAATTTCTAATTATATAATTTAATAATTGAATAAGAATATTATAGCAGAAAAAAAAATTCGTAAAGAATAGATTTTTATTTATTTATTTTTTTTTTTGCAATTTAACAAAATAAATAGGTAAATAAGAAAATTTCATTTTCTTAGTTGAAATGAAAATCAATGTTAAAATGTTTTTTTAACAAATAAAAATAGAATTACAATATCCTGTGCTACATAGAAAACAAAAAATTTGTACATCATAACATATTGAATAAAAGAAACAAGAAGAAAAAATTGATTAATTAAAAATGATCAAATAAAATATATATTAAATTACATGGTGTACAATGATTTGTAATTAATTTATTACTATTGTTGTATTATTATTATGTAATAAATAATTGTGTAATAAATAAATGATGATTATAAAACGATTGATTCAACACATACATTACTACCAATACGGACTAACATAATTTAAAAATACACGCAATTAAAATTTGAATTAAATTTTTCAATCTGTATTATAAATCGATCGATCGATTATTTACCAGTGGATATTTTAAATACGATTAAAATTGTTTTATTAAAATACAAAAATTTTATTATTAAATTTCATGGATTTCATCATAAAAACGCGAAAAAAAAAATGTCTAATATAATTTTAAAAAGAAATTATCTACCAAAAAAGTAGAAAAAAAAATATTTAATCGATATTCTAAATAAAGATTATTATTATTTTTTTAGTGTATTATGTACATACATACATACATATATAAATATCTATGTAATTTTTGTCTATATAATGAATTATTTTATTTTAATAAAATTATGTATTATTATTATTTGTTTGTTTATTATTTTCTTTTTTTTTTCTTTATTTTAATTTTAATAAAGATGTGTAAATTTTTTTCAATATATAATAATATAGAAATTAAAAATAATTCATGCAGAATATTACAATAATAATGGTAATACATATTATGTACATATGTGTATGAAAAAAAAAATCGATAATAAATAAAAAATTAAAATAAAATGAATAAACGAAAAATATTAAATAATAAGCAAATATGTAAACTAAAAAATGAATTAAAAATTTGCACATAGTATATTGTATACTAAATTGATAAGAAATTATAATAAAAATAATAATAATTACTATTATTATTATTATTTTTAATATTAATAAAGCATATAAATATTATTATATACAAAACACATATAATTATAAATGTTTGTTTATCAGACAATTTAAAATTGAATAAAAAATAAAATGAAATAAAAATAAAAAATTTTAATGTAATGTCCAAAAGTAAATTAAATGAAAAAAAAAAAAATTAATATAATTTTTATTTATCGTTTTTCGAATAAAATTCATAAAAATATGAAGGAATCTGTGTATTATATATTTATTATTATTTTGATTAATTTAGGATTTATGCACAGGCAGCGAGTTACAAAGTGACTTTTTCGAAAATGCAGTCCAGGTGGAATGATCATTTTACAATTTGTTTTTTACGATCTTATGAGCTCTTCATTATGAATTTTTTGAATTTCTGCTGACATTTGCATGTATGTCACATTCACATTTTCAAACATTTGATTTATGTCACTTGACAATCTGATTGCATTTTCGAAAATTACCAAAGTTTCGTTTCTGTTTCGTTCGTTGTTTTTTTTTTATATTCTCTTAAATGTGGGTGGATGGAAGATGGAACATGGAATTAATGAAATGGGTTGAGAAGAGAAGTATGTAATTCAAATCAAATCAACGAGAAATCGTTCAAGTCCCGAAATCGAACGAAAGTACCACTCCACTCCACTCGAACTTAAATTCTAAAATAACTTTGGTAATTTGTCATGCATGAATTTGTTATTAGGTACCTAAGGTTGATGTGGTTGTGATAATAATGAAAGCAAAGTATCATATCACATGATGATGATGAACTAAAGTCAAAAAAAAATTCAATATTATAAAATTTCATCTCTGTTCCTTCAAGTCAATTTTACTTCGTTGTCGTTTAGTCGAAAAAACAAAAATGAATTCAGTTTTTTTTTTAATCTGTAGGTACATTTTCATTTTATTATTATTATTATTTTTAATGAATAAAATAACATCGTTTTATGTATAGATCAAAATACAATTAATATATTTATGTATATAATGATAATAATAATGTTTATGTTGTAAACAACAATTTTTTTTTTTTAATTTTTTTCTTTCTGCATTTATTAATTAATAACTTTCATTCGCATTCATTGATTTTGCCTGTTTTCTTATTACATTTTTTTTTGTTTTTCAAAGATATATAGAGAATATAATAAATAAATTTTTATTATCATTTATCATTGAATTGTTTTGTTTTTAATTTTTATATTATTTTGTTATTATTATTATTATAAATTTTGAATTTTTATAATTTTCAATTTTGAAAAAAGAAAGAGTAGTCTCTTTTAATATTTACTTGATTTATTTATTTTTTGTGATATTCATTTTATTTTTTTTTTCTTTAATTTATAAATTTTTTATTATTTTTATAATTATTTAATTTAATTTTTATTAATTTTTAATTTTTGTAAATTAATTCTGTATGTAATATAATGTGATTTAATTTTTTATTTTACTTTATGTATTTTACATTTAAATTAATTCATTTTATGTTGTTTTTTTTTATTGTTGTTGAATAATTACGCATCCACAATAATAATAATAATAATTACAATATTAAAAATTAAGAAATACACATGTATACATCACATACATTTTGATTTATTCATTTTATACTTTTAATAATGAGGTTTTTTAAATTCATTTATGTATTTAAATTTTTTTTTTTTACTTTTACTTTTATTTAGTATAATTTTATTTAAAAAAAAAAAAAGAAACAAAATGAGAAAAGAAACGAAATTGAAAAACTAAATTAATAGAAATTTCATACAAATAATTCTATATTAAATAATAATTCATTTCATTTTATTTTTCTTTTATTTTTAATTCTATTTGTATTTTATATTAAATTCACAGCAAATATAAAATTTAAAATGTATGTAAGTATAGTTATTTATGTGTATGCATCCGAATTGTATGTATGTAGATAATGAAAAAATTTTTCAATAAAATTAATTATATAAAAAATATTCTCACATCTTATGATGACCAACGCCAATACACACACATGACAATGAGACGATAATGGAAATAGATAACGCCAGTGGTACAACCAACGTCAAAACTTCAAAACGTTTAAGGTTCAAAACTTTATTGCTTTATTGGATTCAATCATAAATAAATGAATTTATACACAATACAATACATTGAATTGACGCCTCGTCGTTCAATTACGTTGGTGACGTTAGAAGTTATATGACTGCGAGCGTACAAAGAAGACAAATATTCTTCTGAGTGTGTATGCATGTTGTTTTACATAAATTTAAATGTAAATTTTCATGAAATTCAAAAACTATATGCATTTAATTCCATGTCTACAATTATATATCGTATGCTGAAGACTATTTGATTTGCAGTGGAAAAATTTATTTTATGTGAAAATGGATAGTAGATAGTAGAGATATTGAATTTCTGAACAATAAAAATTTTAATTGAAATTATTTTCTTCTTCTTCTTATATCTTTAGTACTCTTACATCAACATCCAATAATGATAACGAAAAACTAAATGAAAACTTAAGATTTAATTTTATGCTGTGTTGCATGCGCAATATTATGTTATGTACAACATAAGATCTATCATACGATCATACTGCAATACAAAATGCACAAATTACCGCGATAGATTATATACGACTTTTTCGAATCGTATGAAAAATGGTAACGATGTGTGTGGAGTATATTTCAAACATTTTCATTGCCATTTTCGGTACACATATGTAGTTGTTACTATCGGTAGCATTGGTGAAGGATTTTTGGATTTGACTATGAAATTTTGATGATTTTCGTGTATTTTTTACTTTTCTAAACCGAAAATTTTCTTTCATCAATTTTCTTATATTTTTCATTCATGCATCGAGCACATGTAATGAATATAATGTATAATATTTTAGAATATTTTTAATAAATTCAATTATATACAAATTAATTAATTACAATTACATAAATTGAATCACTAATATTTAATAATATAGTATAATAATTAAGAATAATAATAATAATAATTAATTGTAAATTAATTTAAAATGCAATTATTTTTTTGTTTTTTTGAATTTATAATTTTTTATATTCATTTTTTCTATTAGTTTATTTAAAAATGTTTTCTGTTTTCCTTATTTCTTATTCATTTTTTTGTTTTCTTACTATATCTTACCTTACCTATATATATTTTTATATTAATTGTAATATTTTTTATTGATTTATTTTCATTCATTTTAATTCATTATTTTATTATCATATTTTTATGTACTTTCAATTTAATTGCTTTACTTTCTTATATGTATTTTTTTTCAGCTGTTCACATTTTCTAATTTTCTTCTAATTTCTTTCTTTTTTTTTTAAATATTTTGCTTTTAATGCTTTTAATATCCATTCATTTAATTGATTTGTTTATAATTTAATTTAGTTTCCATTTAATTTTATTCAATATTTCTTTTAAATTTCATTTTTTTAATTTTTTTTTTTTCACATATAAATTGAAAAATACATCAATCAACAATATACAATCTAACTAATGAAATGAATTTTTTTTTTCTTCATATTCTCACTTTAATTTTTTTTTTTATTTTTAATTTTAATTTTTGTTTACATATTTAAATTGATAACATTCAAAAAATTTTTAATAATTTGTATTTAAATTTTAATTTCAATTTTTATAAATTTAAAATATCTATGTATGTTATTTTTTTTGTTTTTGTATAATATGTAATTATCTATATATCTTATACCGTTTTTAAGTACATATGCCAGGATTTGTATTTTTTCTTTATTTATTTTATATTTTTCGTTATAAGGATTCTTTCTGTATTCAATCTGCTTTTATTTTTCATTTTAATTTTTTTCAATTACATATTTGAAAAAAAAAAAAAAATAAAATATTATAATAAAATATCGATAGATGTGCGCATTGAATGAATTATATAGATCGTTTTTTTTTTTTTCATTTTTCATTTTTGTTTGTTTAACTTCAAAAAACACATAATACAATTATCCAATATCCAATTTATATGTTTTCTTCATAATTTTATCTATTGAAATTCATTATCAAAATAAATAAAATTATACCATAGATATTTAATCTGTGATGATTTTTGTATTCGAAGTACATATTGAATTTTTCAATTACAAAAGAAGGGAGAAAAAAAAATAAAATAAAATAATTCTCATTTGTTCTCTCTAATTTCTTCTTTTTAAACATTTTCTTATTTTTTTGTTTCTTTTTATATTTTTCTTTTAAGTTTTTTTTCTTTATTTTAAAATTTTGTTTTTTTATTTTTATTTTTCAATTTTTTTTTTTTTCATTTTCTTGGTTTTATTTCACATTTAAATTTCATTTTTAATGTTTCAATGTAAATTTTATTTATTTATTTTTTTAAAATACATCTTACATGAAAAAGACGACATAAATACATTTTACCATTTTACATACATAAATGTTGTGTATTTTATTTTTTCTTAAATGTGTATTTTGTTTTTTTTGTCTTCTTTCAAATAAAAACAGTACAATTATGAATTTTTATTTTTCTTCTTATTGTGTTTAATTTAATATATGTATGTAATGTATATTTTTTTTAATTTTTCTTTAAATTTTCTTTTTTTCTTCATTTGAAACCATTATTAACTGAGTTTTTATAGCACATATATTCGAAAAAATGTTAGCAACAAGAAAAAACGGAAAAACAAAAAAAAATGTATATTATGTAAAAAAAAAAAACAATTGAAATACGCACAGTTTCTCACAACACACATGTTTTTTTTTTTTTAAAAATATTTTTTAAATGAAAATTTTAACATTTTCTTTTTTTTTTTGGGTTTTTGTGTTAAAAAAAAAAAAAATTAAAAATTCAACTCAAAATGCTTTTATGCACATCATAGGCTCAGATATGTATGTACATATGTTGTAGTTTTTGTGTAAAAATAATGCACAAACGACGACACACATTCATTTTACTTTTATAATGATTTTTTTGTTTTTAATTTAATTTTCTTTTTCTTTTTTTTTGTTCAATTTTATTTTAAATTCAATATTTTTTAATTAATAGAATTACGAATTACACGACTACTTATTCCTCCTTTATATTTTTTCATATCTCTTTTGTTCATTCTTCGAAATATGATTGATTACATACATCATGATCATTGTTGTTTATTAATTTGCTTTTTTTTTGTTTTATATTTTTGTAAAAGAATTGACTTTAAACATTTTTTTCTTTTTTTTAATTTTTCTCAAAATGGGGGTCACAACTTTAACATTTTCTTATTTGGTTTTTATTGATTCATATTTTTTCTTCATTTTCATTATCTTCATAATATTATTAATATATTTTTGTATTATTATCAAATTTAATTAATAATATAATTGTTACATTTAAAATTTTTAATTTACAATTAATATAAATTTGAATTTTTTTTTTATACATTTACACAAACAGACATCCAAAGAAGTAAAAAAAAAATATATGACAAAAAAAAAAAAAGAAACAGAAAAAACAAAAAAAAAATTGAATGCTTTTTTTTGCAAATATTTTCTTTAATACACATATTTTAATTTTATTTTTATTTTAAAATTTAAAAATTAATATTTTGTTTTTATTTTAATACATATTTTTAAATTGGTTTTGAAACACAAAAAAAAAATTTTTTTTTTCTTTTTTGTAATGAATTTTATACATAAAAATTTCAAAATTCATTTTTACATTTAAACAAAAAACACATTTAAAATTACATATAGATTTAATTATTTTTTTTTTAATTTTACACAATAAAATAATGATAAACAAAGACATTTAATTTAAATTTTCAATTGTAAAATATGTATTATATGTTTCTGTATGTATTGTAATGTGTGTGTGTGTGTGTTTGTATTGTTAATATAAGTATTATTAATGCATATATTACATATATATTTAATTTCAAAAATTTGTGACAACAATAAATACTCATATATTTTAAATGTATGTTTCTTGTTTATAAGTAGTAGCAATAGTGATAGTAATAATTATTGTAGTATCAATTTAATTTAATTTAATAATACATATATGATCGTAATAAAATAAATTGCTATTTTTAAATGTAGTATTATTTGATTTTTTATTTTATGAAATAATTTTATTTAATTGTTGAACACTTAGAAAGAAAGAAAATATTTGAATTAAAAATTTGTAAAAAATTATTCGAATGTTTGTTTAATTATTTTATTCATATTTCTTCTTTAATTTGTTTATTGTATTTTTTTTTTATTCATTTTGAATCATTTTTATGCATTTGTTTTGTATTTATTTAAAATTTTAAATTTATTTTATTCTTTTCATTTTTATTTAAATGGAATATAATAATGAATGTAATTAATTTAATTAATCAAGATTATTGAAGAATAATAATAATAATAATAATAATAATAATAATAATAATAATAATAATAATAACTCTATATATATTATATATATTTTAAAAATACATATACATTTAAAACATAATTATTATGTATTAAATTTTTGTAAATTTTTTTGTTTGTTTTTACTTTCAATCATTTTTATAATTTTTATAATTTTTTGTTTTGTAATATATATGTATGTATGTAGATGTTATGTGTAGATATTTTACGGTTATTAACCAGATGCTTGAATAATTTCTTTAAATTTTAATGTTTCCTCAAAAATAAGTTTCTTTAAATGCTCTTTTGGTAAATCATCTAATTCCATACCGATTCTAAATGGTTCTTCAGCTACAGGCTATTTTAGAAAATATATTATAAATAATTAAATAATATATTTTCATTTAATTAATTTCAATTACATATAATTATTTATATTTTTATTTTTAATTATACATACCTCATCACCTGGATCATAGTATTGTTCTAAATATGGATGTGCAAGAGCTTCTTCAACTGATATTCTATTATTTGGATTAAATGTTAGCATCTTATCTAATAAATCTAATGCTTTTAGATCAGCATTAGGGAATAATTTTGCCCATGGTACTTTTGGTTTAAATGGTAATGATTCCAAATAGCTTCTTGCCTATAAAAATTAAATAAGATAAAATAAAATATAATGAAAATAAAATGTTAAATTATGATACATACATTATTATTATATTTAATAAATAATTAAAATTTTTTATACCTTTTCATTGATAATACATTCCAAATCTTCGTTAGATGGTGAACCCAATACACTCAATATATGATTTAATTGATCCAGATAATGTTTACCAGGAAATATTGGTCGATTGCTTAACATTTCAGCTAAAATACATCCAACTGACCATATATCAATTGATTTTGTATAACCCTAAATAAATGAATTAAAAAAAAAAATTGTTTATTTTTTTTTTTTCAACATTATTTATGTAATTTAAAAATTTTACTTTCGAATTAAGCATTATTTCTGGTGCTCGATACCATCTAGTAGCAACATATTCTGTTAAAAATCCTGTATGATCATGTTCTGGATCTGCAACTCTAGCTAACCCGAAATCACAAATCTTGAAATGAATGAAAAATAATAGAATAATAATAAAAAAGGTTGACAATTAATAATAGTAAGTATGTAGTAGTAGTAGTAGTTTGATTTGTTTTTTGTATTGATTGTGATTTAACTTACTTTTAAATCGCAGGTAGTATTCAACAATAAATTACTTGGTTTTAAGTCTCTATGTAATACGTTGGCAGAATGAATATATTTCAAACCACGTAAAATTTGATACAGAAAATAGCAAATATGATCATTGCTTAGCCTCTGTAAAATTCATTTAAAATTATTAATTAAAATATATTAGAAATATGAAAAAATTTATTTTAGATTTTATTTTCTGTTCTATAAAGTATTTAAGATGAAATTTACCTGAGTTTTGAGTAATTTGTAAAGGTCAGTCTCCATTAAGCACTGTACAATATATACATCTTTCATTTGTTCTATACTATCTACGCGTAAGATATCCCTTATGTCTATAATCTAATTGTAAAGAAGAAGAAGAAATTTATAATTTTTTAATTTACTATATAAAAACGAAAAAGATAAAAAAAATTTGTTTCAAAAATATTTACATTTTCATGCTTGAATCTAGTAAGTATTTTAATTTCTCGTAACGTTCTCTGACAATAAGTCTGATGTTCAAATGGTGAAATTTTTTTAATAGCAACTTTTGTATTTGTGATTGTATCATATGCAGACCTTAAATATTGTTTTAAATTAATAAAAATAAAAAAATAAATTTTTAAATTTTTCCAATATCTGACTGGATAACAATTTAGGTACATAGTTACATTATATGCAATGCCATTCATTTAAACATTTTAAATATTGAATGCAATAATGTAAATACATAGTACGTATTATTTATTATAAATTTGTATACTTACACTACCATTCCATATGCACCTTCACCGATATATGCTAAATTTTTATATCTAGGACCAACTTCAAATATTTGACCTCTTATTACTTCGGCATTTGGATTTGTGGTCGTTACGCTATTACTACCATTACTGTTTGTAGTGGCCTCAGCCATTATTTATTCTATTTTTTCTTTTTAGAGTTTTTTATATCGTACAATTTTGTAGTTCGGGATTTTTTTTATTTTTATAATCTTATTATATGCGTGATGTATGAACTTTAATATTTATTTTATTTTTATTTAAATTAATTGTTGGTATGTAGATACTATATACTTTGATAAATGTTTCCTGCATAAGCGGTGTATATATGTACATACAAAAACATACATATGTACATACATACATATATCTAGATCTAAGCCCGTTTTATATTACATATAATATACGTATATAACATATAACGTACTATACGTATAGTATTGATATTATATATAGGTATATATTATAAATATTTAAGGTACATACATATATGTACATACATATATATATAATATTTGTTGTATCTTGTATACACACGATAATTATTATTTTAATATTGTACAAAAATGCAAAACGTAATTTAAACAACAACAAAAATACACTATAAAATAATATTTATTTTTTGTTATGATTTGTTATCATTTGGAAGATAAAAAAAATAAATTATTACATATATATATGTATGAATGCATATATGTATATATGTATTTCTTTTCAATTTATATTTGATGAAATTTGCAAAATCATAGTTTGTTTTAGAATTTTATTTTTTTCCCCGATATTTTAACTTGAGTTTATCTTTATGTTTATTTTGTTTGTTAAGTGTTTGATTCAAAGATGTTTGATGATGATGTGAAATATCTGAATTTTTTTTTAATTTGGAAAATGGGCGGATCTCAAAGTATAAAAAACAAACAGAAGAGTATTTAAAAATTGATTGCAAATTTTGTTCTTTTTATTTTTTTTTTTTTTTTAGTTTTTTATTCGTCTTTTATTTTTTTACTTTGTCACCTGCTGAAATCCAATGATTAAAATTCAAGAAACGTCAAACCAAACACCACCACTGTATTTTTATTTATTATAACTATACATATATATAGTTATAGTTATAGGTATTAATGCATATATTATATATAATATATTTATAGTATATGCATGTATCGACTATCGAATCGAATAAGAAAATTTTTTTTTTCTTTTCTTACTTATTTTTCACTTTTTTACTTATTTGTATTTTTTTTAAATTAATTTTATATAATATTAAAGGAATTAAAACTAAATCTATGTACACATTATACAATGTATATTTATAATTAATATAATAATTAAAATGTAAAAGCAAAAAATATAAACTTAAAATTATATTATAGTAGTAAACGATATAAACTTATTCACCACACATTAAAGACTTGTTGCAAATGATAAATTATTGATAATTCGATTTTTCATTCTTTTTCTTTTTCTACACACTTAAAACGTAATGTATTGAGTGAAATGGAAAATGATTGATGAATTGAATATATGTAATGTACATAATATATATATATCTACCTACAGCTTAGCTATAGCCATATAATGTATTGTATACTTCTATAAAAATAAATGTATGAGAAAAAAACTTTTTTCTTCTTTTTCAATATATATTCTTGTAAAATGTGAACGTGAACGGACTAGAGTCTGGACTCCTCATTCCTCAACCTCACCACACCTTAGAAGGACTGGAATAATACGCAAAGCGCAAGTCGCAAAAGTCGCAAACGAGAGAAAAGTGAAATGAAATAAATGAGAAATGAAAAGTGTCTAATCTAAAAATTTAAAATAATAATAAAATAAAATAAGAACCCTCTAGTGGTCTATCACTCCATTACCGTATATAAATTTATATAGAATATCAGAATATACGGATTACGGACGCAAGATGTATACTTACAGCATACAGCCAAACACGACAAATGTATAAACATAAACTTGTTTAATAAAAAAAATTTAAACACCCTTTTTTTACAACCATTATTACCATACTAGAAAAAGTAGAGAATCATTTATATCGAAATTTATTATTTTGCTTATAACTCTTATTATTATTCAATAGTGAAGTATCTTTCAAAAATTTTGTAAATTTTCTTGAGTACTTAACTAATTTTAAATTATCTATTTCAAAAATATATTTTTTAAACTGTTCTACTTATTTTATTTATACAACTCTACTACAGTCGAAAAAAAGTTACCGTTAATCTGAGAAAATAAGAGAGTTGAGTGGAATTCGTGAAACAAAATAGGATACGAATACGATGGAATTGACGGTTAATTTGTTTTAATTTTTTTTTTTATTTATTAGTTGACAATCTGACACCTAATATCATTTTTATTTTATATGTAGAAACATACAATGATATACAATTTTTTATGAAATATTTTCTTATAAAACTTTTTAATTTTAAATACAAACATAATTAAAAGCATGCAAAAATTAAAATTGAAAATGTACACAACGAAAATACCAAACAAATATGTACATTCAAAATACATACATATTTATAGGATTGAGTAATTTTTGATTTACATTCACAGGATAAAATAAACTGTACCTACAAATCAAAATAATAATAGTCTTTGGCTAAAAAATACAAATATATCAATACTGTGATAAATTAGTAATTCGTGATTTTCTAACAAATTTAAATTTTTTAAATGATCTAAAAATAGTTTGAAAAATGTGTTTCATTTTTAATTCTATTCACTTTACTTCTTTCAGCGGCTTAACATTTCATTTCCGTTTTACGATAATAATTAATAAAAATAAAACAAGAAGGGGAGTTAAATGATTGATATTTTCAAACTTCACTTCAATTTTTCCTAACCTAACTCCGTCCGTCCGTAGTATTTGATTTTGACATTTACTATATTTTGTTTGTTCTTGATTTTAATTTTTAATTCATTTTTTGTTTATTATTAAATAACTTTTAAACAGTTTGCGATTTTCTGTGAATTATTATTTTATATTTAAAGAATTACTTATTAATACAAATATAATAAAAAAATGAATGCACCACCAACATTTGAGTCATTTCTTTTATACGATGGAGAGAAAAAGTAAATCTAAACTTCAAATCAGTTTTAAAACATAAAAAAAACATTTATTATTCGTTCTTGATAAATTTATGCATTTTTATTTATAATTATTTTTCTTTAGAATTATCAAAGAATTGGATACAAAAGTTACGAATGCAGCAATTTTTACAGTGAATAAAGAAGATCATACATTGGGAAATATGATTAGAAAGTGAGTATTCAACAAACAAAATAAATGAAATAAATCAGATTTTTATCATTCTACACTTTTAATTATAAAATATAATTAGATATTAATCTAAAAACAAAACCACATTTTTTTTGCAGTCAACTTCTTAAGGATCCAAATGTTTTATTTGCCGGCTACAAAGTACCACATCCATTGGAACATAAATTTGTTATTAGAATTCAAACAACATCTGATTACTCCCCACAAGAAGCTTTTATGAATGCAATTACGGATTTGATTGCAGAATTATCATTGTTCGAAGAAAGATTTAAAGTAATTTTTTTTTTTTTTCAAAATTAATGTTTTAGAGTATAAAATGATAAAAGTATAAAATCAAATATTTTTCACATTTTTTTAGGAAGCAATCAAAGAAAAGAAGGAAGGTGGTGATTAATAATTATTTAGATAATCTAGAAAAAAATATATATAATTTACCATTATTTAATAAGTCAATGTAATTAAGAGAAAATAAATTCTATAAAAATAAAATTTCAATATTTCTTTTTCATCAACAAAAATGAATACAACAACCAACCAACCAACAGGAATTACCTACTTAAATGTATTCTTTAACAGATGTTTATGATATTTTCCCCTAATAATGGAGTTCACGTGAAATCCACATTTAAATCTTAATATTAAAATTAAAATTTCTATTCTAATTAAATGCACTCTTTTTTTTATTATTTTAATCTTGAATACAAATGCGACGTTGACAAGCGTCATTCATAATGGTATTTTACTTCATGTACGAGTACAACTCAATTTTATTAGCATGTATTAATTGCTTTGTGGTATTACATTATAATTTTCTAAAGGTTTTTTTTTTTAACTTATTTTGCAAACGAGTAAGTCACATATGTATAGGCATATATAAAACAAAACTGGGTTAATCTTTTTTCTTTTTTCATTTATTTCTTATTTTCATAGACAATAATTTATTACAATGCCTATACCTATACCTATACTTTAATGATGAGACAGAGGTAGTCAGTTTTGATGGAGTTCAATAAAAATAAAAAGCTAACTTTGTACCATTTATTTATATTGCATTTAACAACATACATTTTCAAATTTAAATAATGTTGCTTTCAAGTTCTGTTTTAAGGTTTCTCAATTCTTTTCTTTTTTTATTTCTTTTTTTCACTTTTATTTCATATTTGTCTGTATTTTTTTTTCTAAATTGCAATTATAATATACATTAAATATATTTTTAGTCGATTATTAACTGCGATGCTACAATACCGTGACCGTGATAATTGAGAAATTAAATTTTCTCATATCTATATAATTAATTACATATTATTAATACAAATATTGTATATAAATAAATACATCTATATTTGTTTAAAAAAAAAAGAAGAAAAAAAAATTAAAATTAAAATTTAGATAAAATTTTTCAAATTACTATCAATTATGGAGAGTATAGACGAAGAAGTTAAAACTCCTTTAGCTGAAGAAAATCAAAATGATGAAGTACTTAAATTACAATACAGCCATAAAATTTAGTTTTTCATTTAAAAAATGCAGTTGTAAATTAATCAATTTTTCAATTAAATTAGATTAAAAATCGTTTCCATTTTT
Organism: Villa cingulata; assembly: GCA_951394055.1. Classification (NCBI taxonomy): domain Eukaryota; kingdom Metazoa; phylum Arthropoda; class Insecta; order Diptera; family Bombyliidae; genus Villa; species Villa cingulata. The sequence continues at coordinate 52,329,592 of OX596018.1, forward strand.
TTTGCAGTTATTTTTATATTGTTTTCATTGTGTTATTCATGTACATTTATGTGTATTTGTTTTTAATTACATATTTGATTTATTTCGATTTAAAAATAATGTATGTACCTACATATAATTAAGTAATTTTTTTTTTTCATAATTATTAGGAACCATTCGATCTTGATGAACTTTTACCAGATATCGGTGAATTTGGTAAATATCAAAAATTATTGGTGTTTGGAATATGTTTACCAGCATGTATACCATGCGGATTTTGTGCATTTAATCAATTATTTATGACTGATGTACCTGATGATTACTGGTGTCGTGTTAGTGATCTTCAAAATTTACCAATTGAACAAAGACGAAATCTTTCAATACCATTAATTGAGGTAAAAAATAAAATTTCATTACAAATAAAAATGATAAATAGATGCGAATATAGTATATGTATGTATATTGAGTATTATAATATTTTTTAATTTTTTTTTAAATAAAAATATAGTTAAAAAAAAGTATTTAAAATGAAGGAAAAAGAAGAAGATAATGTGGAAAGAAACCATATAAATTTTAATCAATGTTGACATTGATAGTGAAAGTAAAATACGCATTTTAACCGTTACAAATAGTATATAATATACTGTGTGCATAATTTTGAAAATTTTTCTGTTATGGAGCAAAGTTTTTATTTAAAAATAAAAAAATATTGAAAAACTTTTACATTTTTTCAAAAAAAACTTAACAAAAATATCCGTTATTTTTTACTTACAAAATAGTGGAGAAGATCAAACATTTTTTGATCTAGACTATGTTGATTAAATTAAATTTTCAGAATTTTCTTATCATAATATTACTATATCACAGTACATAATAGAAAACTGTAATTTTATAAATATTTATAACATTTGGTTACTTACAGACAGGTTAAAATGAGTATTCTCTACTTATATATTTATCTATACAATTTATTGTTCTGCTTATCTCTGAATGAAACAATAAATTGTAATATTTATAATAATAAATGCAATTGTATATATTTCAATTAGTAGCGTCCAAAACAGTTCGAAAAGTGAAAAAAAAAATAATCATTTTATCAAATTTTCATTGTTTATTACTTTCGATTTGAAATTATCACAATTTTTCTATTCATGTAGGTGGATGGAGAAAAAGTTTTTAGTAAATGTACTCAATATTCTGTGGATTGGCGTAAATATTTAAAAACACATGATACATCAAATTTAGTTCCAGATGAATCTTGGCCAATAAAAAGTTGTACAGAAGGTTGGGAATATAATATGACAACAGTAAATTCTTCGATTGTTATTGATGTAAGTATCATCATAGTATCTATAAATAAAATGTAATAAATAAGTATACATAATACAATAAATCTTTAGTAAATTAACTATTTAGTTTGATTTAGTATGCGAACGTGATATTTATCCAACAATCGGTTTGGCTGCATTGAATACGGGCGGTCCGATTGGTGTTTATTTGTTTGGTTTATTGAATGATAGAGCTGGACGAAGAGTATCATATTTCTGTTGTTTGGCTACACTTTTGGTTGGTAGTTTTATGACAGCAGCATCTACAGATTTTTGGATGTGGGCATTTAGTCGAGTAATTGTTGGTCTCACTATACCAGCTGTCTATCAAATACCATTTATAATCGGTTAGGATAACTCGAATTCAGAATTATTTTTTCTAAAAATTTTATACACAACTATTTGTTAATGTTTTCTTATCTATGTATATTTGTAACGTTTTAGCTCTGGAATTAGTTGGACCTAATTACAGATCATTTGTAACCGTTATGACATGTACATTTTATACATTCGGCATCGTTTTATTATCTGGAGTGACTTATATGATACGAGATTGGGTTAAATTATCTATTTATACATCAGCTCCATTTCTAGTGTATTTCTTGTATATGTTCATAATGCCAGAATCTCCAAGATGGCTACTAATGAAAGGCCAATTGGAAAGAGCACTTAAAATTCTCGAACAAATGGCACGTGTTAATGGTAAAAAATTTCCAACCGAATTCAAAGATAAACTTGAGGCTAGAGTTCTTCTTGATAAAACAAGGAAGAAGAAAAAAGCAAAATCGTTTGGTGCTTTCGATTTATGCAGGTATTTTCACATTAAAATAGTGGTTTATATAATTTTTCCATAAAATTTTCCAGAACTCCAAATATGCGGCTGAAAACGATTTTGATAACGTTAAATTGGTTTGCCAATGAAACCGTTTATCTGGGATTAAGTTATTATGGTCCATCATTGGGAAACAATCAGTATCTTAGCTTTTTACTTTCGGCTGTAGTCGAAATTCCAAGTTATATTTGTTGTTGGATAGTTATGGATCGCTGGGGAAGAAGATGGCCTATGTGCCTGTTAATGATTCTTGGGTAAAATCATTCAAATGAAAAGTTTTATTTGCATTTTATTCGTTTTGATTATAATTTTTATTTATTTTTTATTTTTGTAGTGGAATCAGTTGCACTATTACCGTGCTGTTACCAGACGATGCAGTTTCAGAAACTTTAATTTTATTCTTAATTTCTAAATCAATGTTATCGGCATCATTTCTGATAATTTATCCATTTGCTGGTGAACTGTATCCAACAGAAGTACGTGGAATCGGTATTGGAACATCGAGTTATATTGGAGGTTTAGGTTTAATTGTGATTCCGTTCATAACATATTTGGGAAAAGATAATTTACGTTTACCACTCGTAATAATGGGATCGATATCAGTGTTAGGCGGTTTTACAGGACTTCGTCTTCCAGAAACTTTACATCATCGTTTACCACAAACATTAGAAGAAGGAGAACTTTTTGGTAAAGATTGGACAATTGATGAATGCTGGCGTTGTGTTCCGATCAAGTATGCACTCACATGAAAAATATTATAAATATATAATTATCCTTCAAGCAGCAGTAATTATTTTAATTAAATTATATTTGTTTTATTTTGAAAAAATTATAGACCAGAAACATCAGCTCCTCCATCATATGAAAATCTTGATACTTTACAAAATAATTCAGATACATCATTAGAATTATGTCAGCCGATGTCACTACATAGTCCATCATCAGAAAGTACTGAAAGAACACCATTAGATATAGCGAGACCAAGAAGACAATCAATGCGTCGTCTAGTAAGACAACAAAGTATTATGGATACACAGAAAACTAGTGATGGTGCAATGCAATTAACATATTGGTTTTAAATTTTTTAAAAAAAAAGATGAATTGTTTTCATTTCTTCTTTTTAAAAACAAATTTGCAATACTTAGACGCTTAATTCTTAGTCGTTATAATATGTAGAAAGGTCAATATAATTTTCAAAATTTTTATTAAAATTCTATCAAGATATGATAGATGAAGGGCTGAAAATTAGATTGTTCCAACTCAAAAATTAAAAAATAATTCATGCGAATTACATATATAGTTTATAGAACAAATCACAAAATTGTTAAGATGTGCAAACATAAAATGAAAAATGAACAAGAAGGATATTATATCAGTACATATTTAAAATAATTTTGAGATTGTTATGGATCATTTTAAATTCTCATGGAAGGATAGCGTAGCGTCTAAAAAAATTTTTTTTTCAGTATTATAATCGTAACGAATAATAAATATTTCGTTCTCAGCATTCAAAAAAAAAAAAAATAAAAAAAAAAAATGTAATGTATGATTGTTTGATTGTAGAGATGAATTATATCAGAATTTGTAGTTAATTAATATTAGGAGAAATGTATAAAAATGATTTAAAAAATATATTAAATATAAATACATATTATATATTTTAAATTACATATTATAAATTTAGGATAATATCGTTACGAATTTTATTTTTGTTATATGTATACATTTGAATGTTAGATAGTGAAAATATATTTAAAAAAAAATCAAAAATAAATATCTATGCGTTATTATTTCATTCATTTATTTATATTGGTCTTTTTTTTATTTTTCGTGCGGGTTCCAAATTACGTATGTACACACAAAATAGGAAAATATTATTATTATTATTGTTATCTTGAAAAATCTATTTAATTATTTACGATTCGATTGAATTGATGACGTTTTTATGATCTGCTACTAAACGAATAAGATACATAATATAAAATATGCTCTTACCTATATACATATTACCACATATAGTTCATTATGTAAGTATAAATATTACATACACCATACACTGACTGTTTATTACCTCATTATTATAAAATTTTCGGATACATACATATATAAGATTTTTGTTTTTGTTTCTATTTGTCTGTATATCAATTATTATATGATGTCATATATTTTTAGGGTATAATATGTGTGATATAATACAATATACAATAATAAGCTTTTTTACCTATTAATTACGTCATAATTTCTCCATTCAAAAATAAAATTAAAAATAAATATTATTATTCCTATACATACACTTGACTCGACATTCTATACCATTCGTAGTAGTAGTATATACTTTCTTCTGTATTCATATTATAATAAATACAATTAAATTAAACACACTTAATACAATGACGTTTGTTTAATATGAAAAGGGAAGTACATACATATATGCAGGTAGTTATACCAAAGAGAAATTTTTTAAAATAAAAATAAAATAAAATTTTTACACATATGAAGTGGAGTACATGTTTGCATGTACATATAAATGTAATGTACATACCCAGTCGGGTAGGCTAGTAATTACCGAACCGATTCTGCAACTAGTTCCTTTAAACAGCAACTAGTTCTACTTTCGATTACTGTGTATGAAAATAACGCATTACATTTATACGGCGATGTCATAGGAGGTAATCAATCGCCTCCTTTCTGCATTACCTAGAATTAGTTTCTTCATCTATTCAAGTTAAACTTATTATAGAACAGATTTCCAAACATTAATTACATAATAGCAGTAAAAGGAGCAATTTCGATATCGATTCTTGAAAAGTAGTTATGGAAGGTATTCCTTTTAATTGGTAATAGAACTGATTTTTTTTATAAATAAAATACAATTCAAATTCTTATTTATTTGTTGCACCAATACAACATATTTATTAATTAATTTTTTTTTAAAAACAATATAAGAAAATACTATTAAATATGCATAATATAAAATAATGAAAAGTAATATAAAAAGTAATAATGATTATAATAATAATATGTCAAAATATAGTTAAAAGCAGCAAATTATGACTCTATTCTCTTTCTCTGGATGCACCTCTGGATTTACCTATTTAGTATTCACAGTTAATTAAATTTTATATTAACTTATATTATATTTTATATTAACTTATATTTTATATTAACTTATATTTTATATTATATTATATTTTATATTATATTGTATTTTATATTATATTTTATATATTCTATTTTATATTTATATTTATATTATATTTTATAGTCTCTACTTTATACTCCTTTTCATATCGAGTTTATAACTTCTAATGACTATTGACATTGACTATGATTGACAAAGAAAACGCAAAAACTTTCCATCGACGTGTTCATAATACATGTTTCTAATTTCGCAATAATTATAATGCGTAAAATGCGTATATAGTTATACACATTACCGCTTGCATTACATAGCATCAGTATCATTGTTCGGAGTACAATTGCATTACACTCCACATTACTTTTTTAACGAAGTAATGTATTATTGAACTACTTTATTCGAATTGGAAAATTCTGAACTAGTTACAGAATTGATTCTGCCAGTAATGCCTTACTAATTCACGACTGGGTAATCGTATGTGCAAAAAATATATACGTATATCATGTATATATATGTATATAATTCCACCCTCCTTACCATATGATATGTATTAGGGGTATGCTCTCATCTGATATTCTGTTATGAAAATCAATAAAGGAGAAAGAGTTTTGTCATAATGTTATATTTTTATCTTCGATTTTAATTTTGTTTGTAGAGTAAGTGTACGTAGATATAATTATACTTAAGTATATGTAGTTATATTTATAAATTAAACACGTGCATGTCGTATATTCCTAAAAATAATTTCATCATAATCGTACGTTAATTTTTTTTACGTTTTATTTACATGTACATATGTTATGTAGCTTTTTTTTTTGCTGTAAAGATATTTTTGTATATTTAAAAATTTTCAATAAAGATATTATGATAATTATAATAACGTCATATATAGTATTCGCGTATGCAAAAGTACATAATTATATAATAAGTATGTGCATATGTGCATATGTAATGAATATGAAGTAATTTAATTTAAAAATTTTATTTTTATGCAGTTTTACTTTTCATACAATATAGGTACTCGTCGTTCTCGTGCCCGTATACAGACCTGTATATACACCATTGTACATTATATAGTTATAAAAGAACATTTATATGCAGATTATGCATATATTCATACATTTTATACCTATTTTTTATTTACAATAAAATTGAATTTATTATAATGTCCTTTTTGATATTAAAACCTACTGTTTTATGTATACATATATGGAAATATGTATATACATATGTATGTATGTGAAATGTGTGGTTATATTCAGCCTACATACATTATACCACTCGTGTTCGTACCTTAATTTTATTTTATATGTGCATTTTATTTAATTACTGTTGAATATACATTACATTTACATACACAAGAACATATAGATATTTTTGGTCATAGAATTTTATATACAATATATTTTTGTACACTGTGATGAATACCTTATAATATTCATAATAATGGACATTATACAATTATATTTTTATCCTTTTTTTTGTGCATGCATATAGTGGTGCATTTGTGTAAAAGGATGGTAGTTACAATTATAGAAACAATAAAATCTGATATAAATTTTTATATTAATCAGCATTTTACTATTTTTAAAAGTATATATATATTGGCAAAATGGTATTATAGGTATTAGAAATATAAAAATAACGATTCATTTAATTAGAAATTTTTAATTTAATTTTATTTTTGTTTCTATTTTAAAAGGTAATTAAATAGAACTACAAAGATATTATATGTATGTTATTTGTACGATGAAATAATGCAAGAGAAGTAAAAAAAAAAAAAATTATGAAAATAATATTCATAAAAATTTATTTATATACGAAGAAATAAAATAATAATAGCTTCTGTAATAATATCAATTAATGTACATATGTACACGTATGTATATAAACAAAACAGAAAAATAAAAGGAAAAATATTAAAATTAGTATTCATAAAGTTTAAAAGAATAAAACTATAAAAATTCTGTAGATTCTTTATAGAATAAACAAAAAAAAAAAAGAAATGATTTTATATATGATACAATTATTCGTTTACATTTATACCGTGATACAAACCTATAACCTACATACACATATGTGTTATAGCATGCGACATGAAATAGGAAATTTCGAAAAGTTAATGTACATAAGGATATTTTAATAATTTTTAGACTGATTCGAAAAATTTTTCGCTAGAGTTATATGTACATATTATTTACATAATATGCTTTCTTATAATCGCGCACTTTATATCACGCTTTCATGTCAAGCATATATACTCGTACATACATACTAAAATAAATATATACACAGAAAATATATATAAGGATACATTGTATATATTCATTGTATAGATTTTTATTGAATTTCCTTTTTTCTTCATTATGTGCAATGTACACTATACAGTATATTATATATATATATATACACTATTCGATCTATAATAACAACAATGACAACGACAGAACGAAACGAATAAGATAAATGGAATACAAAAAAAAAAAGCAAAATATTTTATTGATTAGTTTGCGACATACATGAAGATGAAAGTTTTTGGCATTGAAACAAAAACAATAAATTAATAAATGAAGCGAAATACTAAAGTAAGAAAAAGGAGAAATTTCTTTAATCGATCATGTGGTTTATTTTTATTTTACAATTTTTCGTTGATTGTATCTAGATACATAGGCATTTGCGATTGTGTACGTATATCCACATGTACTTACATATGTATGTATACATATATTCCGAAATAAAAGTCAAAATCGAAAAATGATGATGTAATAACAAGGACGAAATAACATTATTAGTTTTTTGATAGTTTTTTTTTTTTTGCTATTATATTATGTACATTATTATGTGTGTAGGAGTTTTATTGAAAAGAACAAAATTTCGATTGCCTATACTTTTGTTTATATGAATAATTATCAGGTATATACTCGTATATGTAGGTATCATCATTATTTTGAATTTTCAATAAAAAGGTTTTTTAAAATTTTCACGTATATTATATAGTATTGAATTTTCATATGAATTCTAAACAAATCGAATATTGAAAAGAAAGTGATTTATTAGCCTGCATATAATGAAATTAACTTTTCAAAAATCTAGAAATTTTTTATGATTTTTAAAATTGAGTCTCTATATGTCTCTTATATATTTTGTATGTCTTTTACTTTTTAAACATTTCCATTAACCAAGTAGCAAGTATTCAATCGGATTGTTAAACTACTATCGAAAATAGTTTAAAAACGCTATAAATAACAACTATAATCATCTATATAATATTATATATGAATGCGACTTGAAACTTTAATTTTACTCATATATACATTTGAATGAAGTTCATTAATCAATCAATTGTTTTCTGGTTATTCTCTCTTACACAAGTGTACATTAAATATTAAATACACCCACCTTGCTCTTTTACCAAAATAAATTTTTTACCAAACTTTATTTCGAATGCTCTCATGGAGGTGTTCATAATCATACATATCTTCAATTATTCAGTTAACTGCTTGTATATCTATATATATTACTAAATTTACTATAAATAGTAGTTCATCAATTAATTTAATATCCTTTTTTTTGTGTTAATTCAATGTAGGCATATTTTATGGATAAGTACATAGAAACAATTTTTTTTTTATATTTTTTTCTTTTATTGTATTTAGTAATGTAGATGTTAACTTATAAATTTTATTGATTTTTTTTTACATTTTCATGTACTCTACAGCATATATAAATAGAATAATATAGGAAGGAATACATACGTATAATTGGATATACGAATACAAATAAGTACAAATAATACATTAAATATGGATGTGTATAAAAATATGTATATACATATGTATATATATTTGAACATAAATGAAGCGATTAAATTTCATTCTATATAGACATTCTACTAAGTACTACACAAGTATATATACATAGATACAAGTACATAAGTACATTATACAAGTTTCATAAAAGTTTCTGAAAACTTTTAATCAGAAACCTTTGAAAAAAAAAATTTGTATTTAAAAAACAAAAATATAAAAAAAATATAAGCATAACTTTTCCATTAATAACTTATGTATTTAACCGAATAAGTACATGTACATATGTATGTATATATTATATATACATAAGTAGAAGTATGTTGTTGATTTTCCTGTACATTAAGTGAATATTTCATAATGAATATTAATTGATAAATTCGCGTTGTACCTATATAACATTGTTTTATTTGATTTAAATTTTATTTTTCAATTTTTTTGTTTATTATTTTGTTCTTGATCTTGCTTATAATTTTCATTTTCCAGTTCGGTTTTTAAAATGCATATATATATATCATTTACATATGTATAGGTACATTACGTACACATATTTGGTATTTGAATTCTATATTCATATACATATAGTCAGACCACTCATGTACATGTTAATACATATATGTACAATGTATATGTAATTTCACTTCCCACTCACCAAAAAAAAATTTTCATCCTTATTGCTTTGAACATTTTCCAACCTACACATATTTTCATTTTCATTTTTTGCTTCTTATATATTTTTTTTCTTTTTGGGAAAAAAAGTATGTATGTACATACCTTTTTATTATTATTATTTCCGGTACTAAATAATACGATATATATATATATATATATGTACGTATGTATAAACTTTATAACTTAAAATGTAGTTCATACATATATATTCATATCCAATTGTATATAATAACAATAACTGTATGTGAATGTGTATAAATGTATAATGAATATGTATGAGTCAGTGTTTATGTAAAATAATTTTCACACTCATTTGGAAAAATTTTTGGACGTATACTTTATATCTAATAATATGTGCAAATATGTACATATTATGATTGTATAAAAAAACATGCTTTATTATTGATTTAAATGCATTCATACATTCGTAAATATTGTATAAATTATATCTTAATTTTTTTCTTTTTAAATTCATTTGTATATACTTTAGTACATGCATGTTTCTGAAAGGCACTAAACAAAACTCTACATTTTGTACATAACACAATGTATATGTACATACATATATACAATTTTATTAGCATAGGAAAAACTGTGAAAAATCACGTGCAGTATCCTAATAAAAAAGAAATATTCTAGGTCATGTTATAGATGGTAGGTATATATACATATGTATGTGTATATACTCGTATATACATTTATTTAGTTTCCTACATTTTTTTTTCAATCGTATGTACATAATATCTACATAAATAATTTTTATATTTTTAGATAAATACATATGTATGTACATAAGTACAATGCACGTCTATATATTTGTGCTTTTTGTTTTGTTTTTACTTTGAACTTCAAAATTTGCATAAACCAAAACAAAAATATCATAATTTTTTTATTTGTATGTGTGTGGGTTTTTGTTCATTTAATAAAAAAAAAAAATGAATGGAAAGATTTATGTATATCCGGAAAATTCACATATGAAAAAATTTTATGCATTATATATATCTATCCTTTTAATACAGAGTTGGTGTTTTAGGACTATTTTTCTATTTCTAGTTTATATGAACTATGTTGAAATTAAGTATATTTGTATATAATATATGTATATATGTGCGTAGAATTGAAAAATTAATATAAATAAAATTCATATTTTATTTACAAGAATTTATTAAATTGTATATAAAAAATTTATAGACGATATGATATCCTTTTTTAAATGTTATAATTATCAAAGTACTTTTTTATTATATTCGGAAATATGTATGTATATATATGACTTAATTCTTTAAATTCTTAAAAACACACATACCTATCATACTTATAAAAACATTCATGATCATTTTTTTTAACCTTCCATTTTATAATTAAAATTAAAAAATCTCTTTGTACACACACACACATACTTATAGCTTGTTCAAAATTCCCAGCGAATAGAATATATGCGCAGTGAGAGTATGGCGTCATGCTTTGAGCGAGGTTATAATTGTAGTGGTTACACTTTTTCAGGTTTATATGGGAGAAAAACACAAATACATATAATCATTTTATGTACATATTTAATTTCTAGAGAAACATGCGCAGATTATTCGCTGGGAATTTTGAACAAGCTATACACCGTCGTATCGTCATAGCTATTAATTGTTTATATATGTATTTCAGGAGGATTTTTATCATCATACTTTCTTCTAAAACTTTCCATTTAATTTTAGATTTTTGTGAATCACACGATATAAAAGGTTATAATAAATTTTCATCACAAATCGTTCAATATTTTACTTAACCATTTTGTTGTTCCTGTATTCTCATTCTCTGCGAAAATTATTGAGGTGTACTGTACAATACAAAATAAAATTTTTAACATAAAAGGAAAATAATTCAAAAATGAAATGAAAAACATTTTACGCCTACAAAAAATTTTCTTTTTCTATAATTTTATCTATAAGCATATACTCGTATATATGTATATACACATGTATGTACACAAAAATAATTTTATACTATGCAACTATTTCCTGTATACTTATATACATATTTCTGTTTGATTTTCGTCCTTTTTATTAAATTTATTTTTTCCTTAACCATAATACAGAAATCATGCTATAATATAAATTTTTAGTATTTTATATATATTTATGTGAATGTATGTATCAGTATAGCTGTGCATGTGCATGTAAGTATTTAATGTGTAATAAATTTAATTTAACCCCTAATTCTACAAAAATAATAAATTTTATGTAGTACATAAATACATACATATATAAGCATGTTGCATGAATCTCTTCCTTCGTCTTTGATATGTACAAGTTCAGAAAATTTAAAACAATTTTTTTTTGCTTTCTTTTAATATCTACCTACAAGCGTGTGTATACTGTGTACATTAATATTTATGTACTCGTACATACATATAAAATGAATATATGTATCTAGATATAGGTATACATATTCTATGTCTCGTATCTCGTATAAACTTTGTATAAATAAACGAGTAATTTTTTGTTACCATAAACTTTAAAATTTGCTTTTGTATTAATTACCTTGTACAAGGCTGAAAAATAAAAAAAACAAAACATTTTTTTCTTACAAATTCAGTAGACATGTCTGTGATATTATAAAGTGTACATAAAGTACTATATAGAAACTATTGTAGAATAAAAAAATATACACATCTATAATACATAAGGTACATATAAAAAATATAAAAAGAAGAAAATAATGAAAAATGCAATGCAATGAAATAGTTTTTTTTTATCTAAGTATATACATACAGTATGGTATTGTTAAATTTTTTTTTCTTGTTGGAATTAATTTTTGTTGGTAAATTGCACACAATATTGCACACACCATTAAGTACATATTTTTATTTCTTTATTGTGTGTGGTTTTTATTGAATTTTTTTATTTTTTGTAAATATTTTTATAATGCTTTTGTTTTGAAGTTTATCTAGAATTATAATGTGCAATAAAATTGTATACAAAGAAGAATAGAAAAGAATATAGAATTGAATCATACAGGTATAATAGATATGTAGGTATGTAATGTGTATATGGAGACAGGTGCATAATAGGTATATAATATACAATATGTAATTATTATATCGATGAAATGTTTAAATATATGTAGGTATATATATATATATTTGATTTTATACTGTACTATACTATTTAATGTACAATATGTGAGAGTATGCATACATATATACATATGAATGCAGGTACTGTACTGTTCTTGTTTATTTAACAATTTAAACTCCCTCTTTTTCCTGTAATGCATTTAATCAGATATATGTGTACGTCCGCCTATCCAATCCGATATATTTTTTTGATACTACTATCATCAGTAAAATAAATATAAATATGTAGGTATGATTGTATAGTATATAAAAGAAATCAAACCATAACAATACACAATATATGCCTACATATATTATACCCACCTGTGTACAATGTGCAATTGATTAAATCATTCTCTCTATTTGCACATAATGGGTGCATATCTATAGATATTTATGTAATGTATGTATTTTTTATAGATATACATAAATATTCTCATTATCATCATCTATATAACAACAAATAGCATATGTGTATAATAATAGAAAATTTTATTTAACGATAACGCGATACAGAACAGATATAATATACATAACAGGTAAATATCTGAGTATGTATATCTATAAACAGAAAGACAGGTATAGTAATCGTTTATTGTATAAATATATCGTAAGCATGACAACAAACCATAAAATATGTTTGTAACGAAAATTGAAAGAATGAAAATTAATGATAGAAAAAAATTATAAAAATACCTCCAACTAACATATTGGGGTAATGACGTCATACACGTGAAAACGCTATTAATTATTACGTCATTATATTATTACTGCACAGTATACCAACAGCACCTAGTAGTATATTTGAAATTTTTCCTCCTCACTTCACTTAACTTTTTCCTATATTATATGATTAAATGCACGGTACATAATGATGTATGCATGTGTATGGATCTAAGTATCTATATGAAATTTTCATTTTCCATAAAGTTTTTCCTCCTCCCTCAAAATTATTTAGTGAATAGTTTAATCGATATCGTCATGAATATATGTACTCGCACATTCTTACGTAATTACATACCCCAATTTAAAAAAAAAATATATCGGATCCGAAATATACGAGTATACGAATACGAGTAATACACGCACAGATTCATAATAGCAGAATACATCTCTAATATAAACGTAAATGTGTGCAGTCTTGTGGAAAAGCTTTTGCATTAATTTTTTGTTGTGATATCACAATGTGCAATATTGTACAGTTATTACAGACTGAGGCTACTGCCCACGCAAAATTCAGTTATGTTAGTTATGTACTTTTCCTTTTGTATACTTTTTGCTTTGAAAAAGTTATGTTGTGTTTATAAATAAAAATTTCTACCCTTCCTCGAATCGAGTTAACTGATATTTTTGGGTTGCCATGTTTCCATTATAATAAGAAATTTAATTTGACCTTACGGATAATATCAAATCTCGTTATTTTCATTATGGAAAAAAAATGTCATGAATTCCTCCTTATGGATAACTATACACCTACATAATATATAGCACAGTCTGCCTTAGCTAGCCAGAGAAATTATGCCTCTCTATCCATTAGAAATTTCTTGGGATATTCCCTGGGACTCTGAGAGGTTAACAAATCATGATCTTCATACCAAATTAATTTTTTGAAAGGATATGAATTATACCAACGAATAAATTGAAATAAATCATTCTACAAAATTTTAAAATACGAGTAATTTTTTATTCAATTCTTATGAAATGTAAAAATATTTGCACACATTTGTACATAAAAAAATTTCAGTAGTAGTGGTAACATTTTTTCACATTTAATTAAAAAAAAATATTAAACTTGAAAATATAATATATATACATTATATATATATATATGTAGTTGTAAAAAAAAAAGAGTTAAATTTGTAGTTGTGTAAAAAGCTTTGCTTATAATATAATTAATGACGTAATCGAATTTCAAGCTTCTTCTACCAATTTTATATAGTAAAAGTAACGTATATGTATATTGTTTGATATGTATGCCGTTGTATATTTTCTCTACCACACTAAATACGCATACATAATCATTTTCATTCAATAAAAGACCGTTAAAATGAAAAACGAAATTTCTATATTGGGGAAAAATAATGACGTAATTGGAGCAGCAAAAGTGTATGCATGTATATGTATCTTATATGGTCTATACATATAGCTTTTTATGTGGCGCCCTAAATGCATTTGTATAGTCGTATGTCATATATATTTTTTATGTGGAGAAGAAAAATATATATGTAGTATGTATTTATAATGTAGAGATAATAACAGTAAAAGTCGTATACGTAAAAGAAATATATATATTTATATAGGATAGATTTAGATATTACGTATTATATATGATGATGTAGATAATTTTATACACTTGTAGTCGTATTTATATGTGTATAATATTTGGTATGATGAGAAAGAAATATAAAGGTTTTTTCTTCTTATTTTTGTTGTAGTTGCTATTTTATTCATTATTATATTGTATTTTCCTGCCCATCATCAATATAAAATATAATAATATAGAAATTGAAAATTTTCAAATTTAAACATATAGTCTTGTGCAATCGAAAATTAGTTTAGTCGCGTCACGGACGCCGCATAGTTAACACGTGAAAATAAAATCTTCTCTAAGAAAATTTAACTGCTGAAAATATAAAAATTATAAAATTATAATAATATTATTATATTTGCATTGTTATATTATTTAATAAAATTAATTTAAAATAAAAATAAAAATTAAAATCAATTTTATTATCATACTGTTTGATAAAATATAAAAATAAAAAATTAATAAAAATTATATGTACCAATATGTGCTATATATAATTTACACTGGATATAAAAATTGGTATAATTGATTATTTTTTTTTTTTGAAAATTTCAAGTTTCAAATTTTATAACCGACCGCGAATGTGCTTTTCTTTTTGGAGTGTTTTCAATATAAAAATTATATAATAATAGCCATATTTTTAGATAATAAAAAAATTTGCGAAAAAAATAAAAATTAATTCTTTTAAAAATTACCGATATATTTAAAAGAAACATATTTTCCATTAAATAAATTTTAAAAAGTGTCCTCGTATAAGTGAACTAACTATTTATTAAAGAATTATTTTTTTTTTTTAAATTTCCGTTAAAAGTTTGGTGCATTATACAATATACAAATACAAAAACACAAAATTTTGAAGGATAACAAAAGCAAAAAAAGGAAAAAAAATTACTTTTATATTCCTATTTGGCAATATACAAAATAAAAGAAGAAAATTCGTATAGGTAAAATATATATTTTATAAGAGACCACTGTAAGAAAGATTTTTTTAATATCATTATTATTTTATTATTTTTTAAATATTCCAATATATTATATGAATCGTGTACGTGTACACAAAATATGCAAATTATTGTGTAATAAAATCTAGAAAAAAAAGGATAATATTATAAGGAACAATATATATGTATATATTCGCACAAAATTATAATGTTTTATTAAAATTATCGAATGTTCTAATTATGTTTATTTGAAACAAATCAAAAAAAAAAAAAATAAGAATTTTCTTCCGAAATATCATTTAAAATCGACTTACCAATACTTACATATTGTACATATAAGTAGTAAGTGTAAAGGAACGAAAAATTATAATAATCTAATTTTTTTGTGGAATATAGTTATATTATAAATTTTTCATAATCGTGCTGGAGGACCGTAACAGTTTGCACCCGGGGGTTTTAGGACCTTCTAAAGGTGTCTATATATATAATATATATATAGTTGTTGTTATTTTTTTTTTGTTTTATTTTTGTTACACACATATGTAATGTTCTGTTCAAATTAAATTCTTCATCATAAATAAGTGTTGTAAAAAAAAAAACAATAACGCAAATTTTTTTTTTTTCAAATTCAAATTTTAAAGTGTTGTTTGTTGTCATCATTTTTGAACATTTATTTTTCTGTTTATGTATACTCATTTACATTTTTTTTTGTTGCTTTTCGTACGTAAAGACTATACACGAACAAAATATAGCACTGGAATAATATATATTTGCCTTTGCTTTTGCTTTATTTTATTCATTGAAAAATTTTTTTTTTTGGAACTGTGTGTGCGTGATTTTATTTTTTTCATTTTTATTCAACATCAGCAGTTATTATATTATATAGTTTTTCGTTGCGTTTAAATATCATTTCATCATAAATATACAAAAATAAAAAAATGTAATCCTGATAAATATCGAACTAATTTACTCTCATACATTGTTTTTTATTTATTTATTTCATATGTACTGTATATTATGTATACTCGTATATTTTTTAAAAAACATTATGCACATTTTATAAAGTCCTGTGTTTATAATGCGAACTGCTATTCATATGAATGTGTAGATCTTTTGAATGTGAAGCACAAAATAATATGCTACAACAAATACTGTACTATTTAATTAATTATAATAAACTATATATATAAGTAGCTCCTTTGTTAACGGAACAGAGAGTACATAAAAAACGATTTTATTTAAATTATAGTTAATTTTGTTTTCTTGTTGTTATTTATTTTATTGTATTTTATTTTTTTGTTCGTTTTTGTCAAGAATTTAAAAAATCCAATAAATACACATATACCATTAATGTATATATGTATATATATATTTTTTTTTTTGATATTTTCGAAAGATAATTTAAAAAAATAAAATCAAAGGACATGCGAACTCGATTAGCATCATTAATTGTTATCAAACGAGAACCAATTGATGAGAATCTATATGAAATAAATAATAATATAAATATAAATAATAATAATAATAATAATAATAATAATGATGGTAATGAAAATCAACAAATTCATGATAATAATAATAATAATAACAATAATAACAACATTAATAACAATAATAATATAAATCAAACAATAACAACACAATTAAATAATTTAAATAATTCAAATAATAATAATAATTATAACGGTTGTAACGGTTATGAACATCAATCACATAATCAATTTCCATCAATTTATTATGAGGATATTAAAATAAAGGATCGTTGTATCTATAATGATGATGAAGAAAATAATATTGAAAATAAAAGGAGTATGTACATAAAAAACAAATACAAATAATTTTATTATATTTTTCTTATTAAAAAAAAAAAAAACATTTTAAAACTAATCAAAATTTTCTTTTTAATCTTCTTCCTTTTACTTTTTGAGTAACTAACATTTAATTAAATGCTCATATATATGTATTATCAATTAATAATAATATTGTAAATGATTTTCCATATACATATATACATTCTTATCGATTTATGATTATATATTTGATCACGTTAATTGTTATTGTTTTAATAATACTCCAAATCTCCAAATTGTAATCTTCACATTTTTTTATATTGGTCCTCTATTTTTATTATAACAATGTTAAAAAAATATATAATTATAAGTATTTTTTGAAAATGATATAAGCAGATTTAAATTGTTGCAAAGAGATTTAATATGGATTGCGCCGCCATATTCACCATATTCAATGAAACAAAAATTATAAATATTGTATGTATTTAATATTCAGCTATATTCAACTATAAGACATTATATACATACATATATCCTTTGACATCAATTTAAATATTGTGTATAATCCGATCAGTATTATTTTTTTTATTTTACTTTTTTATTTTTTATTTTTTATATATAAACAATAAATCAATAGGATTAAAAATGTCTACCATATGTATATAAATTAATAATAAATTTTCCCTTAAATTATTTGCGTTTATGTGCATCAAATCACTATAGTTGCAATATACATATTTGCATATTGAATAAAGAGAAAATTTAATTTTATTAAAATTGTATTTTGTACCTTTTTTTGTGAAACTAAAAATAAATTGTCATCATCATATGCACTAAAAATATGTTATACCTAGTAAAATCTATCTATATATGTACATATAAATAGATGCAGTATATAATATGTATATATATATATATTATACGAGAACCTACATATAGATTCAAAAAAAAAAAGAAAATTGTATATTGAATATAAACAACATCTAAAAGTAGTACTGGTATAGTAGACAAATATAAATATATGTACCGTCATTATACGATATATTCATCATAATCATCATCATTTACATATTTTCTTTAAAAATATGCATATAGTCCATGTCTACATGATGTACATAAATTAATTGCACAAGAAATCACATGAATTTTTATTCTACGTAAAATATTTATTAATATTTCTATAATTTACATGATCGTATATACGTACTTACTATATTCATTTATCTATTCTATACATATTACAAAACATATTACATATTTATATCTTTATATATTATATATTTACATTATAATCGTATAAACAAGAAAATATATATGTACAATGTTGTTACATCATAAAATTAATGAATTTCAAAAAATAAATCAAAAGCCAAAAAATCAAAAATCTACATATTGATGACATCCTTGATTTTGTATACAAATGTACGAATATGTATATAAGTATGTAACATTATGACGTCGTCTGTATATTTCTTATATATTTTTTTTATTCACATATGTAATATCACGTAATATACATTTACGTATATATATATACACATTTATATAGTCCTCGTACAAATTTATAAGCATAAACATTTCAAAAATTATATTATTGTGATTTTTATTTTTTTTCATATATACTGTAGACCATATCTGTGTATGTATTTACATTCACATGTATTTACATTCAGATCACATATAATATAGATACATATTAATTCTATTCAGTTATCGATGTTTTTTTTAATTATTGCATGTTTAAAAGATATTAACTATATTTTTATTATTTTTTCTTTCCTTTTTTTTTTTCAATTTCAATTAAAAAAAAAAAACAAAATAGAAAACTATACCCCGCTGCTATATGTGTGCACATATTGGTGGTCGGACACGTAAAAATTTTCATCAGATTTCATTTATAAATATTTTCTATTTTATTGATTTCATAAAAACAAAAAACTGATTCTGTGCTATATGTATTATAGCATGCAATATGAGGGTCAATCTATAACCTACTCGCCATTTATCCCCTAATACGTACCAGCATAGGAGCCTTTGTTATCTTCTAAATTCATATACAAGTATATAATGTATGTATATGTATATAAACTTCATTAAATAAATCTTATATCGTTATCGTTTTGATTTTATTTCCTTTATTTCGTAAAAAGGATGTTTTTTTTTTATTTTTATTTTTAGCTAGATTCTATGACGAATAAACATAAAAATACAAATACACGGAGGTGGATCATTACAAAATATTCAATCCACTTTGATTCTTCCATTTTCACGGTTAATTTTTAATATTGAACTAGAATTGGGTGATTGTCGCAAGACTTTTATGTTTCCTTTGATTTGGTGACACAAATTTGAAAAAAATAAATAAATAAAATAAAATAG
This sequence comes from Villa cingulata, assembly GCA_951394055.1. Classification (NCBI taxonomy): domain Eukaryota; kingdom Metazoa; phylum Arthropoda; class Insecta; order Diptera; family Bombyliidae; genus Villa; species Villa cingulata. Next base: position 52,349,872 of record OX596018.1, read on the forward strand.
AAGAGGGACAAAATCAGATGATGATGTAAATCTGAAAAAAAAAAAAAGATGGTGTGTGATGGTGTGGTTCTGACGTTCATTTTGGTGATTGGTTGGTCATCATATTCTTCTTCGTATTTTTAAATAAAATTAATTAATAGAGTTCATTGCATTTATTTTTAGAAAAAAAAAATTTTTTTTTGTCTTTTTCATTTATTCAATTCAAAAACCTCACGTGATTATAGCTATAGGGCAAACACGTAAGCCACATATTTTTTTTCTTTCTTTTTTTTTTCACTCATTTCCAATTAATTTTTTTAATTATTTTAATTATTTTTCTTTCTGTTAAAAAAAAAAAAGACAATAAATAAAATATTTTTGGCTAATTGACAAAATTGACACGAGACTAAAAAAATTTTATTTATCCGCAATTATCAATCATTACTCTGTACACGAATATTCTCATCAACATTGTACATCGTATAGTACATCTGTGCAAAATTACATCAACAAAAAATTAAAAAAAAAAAAATTGTTGACATAAAAATATATTTAAAAAATTTATTTGTTAATGTTTCTTCTTCTTTTAAATTGTCTATTATTAAAAATCCTTTAATTGTATATTCTTGTGTATAATGTTCAAAAATAGAATTGGGAAGAATTATTTAAATTCTATATACATAAGCTAATCGACGACCATATGTCATGCCAAAAAGGTGAAAAATAATTTAACAAACAAAAATACTTAATAATAATAATAAAAAAAAAAAAAATCAGAAAGAAATTATTTTACAAAAAAAAAGTAACAACAACAAAAAGAAGTAAGAAGAATGAATGCAATGCTACGACAGAAAAGAAAAATAATAAAATAGAAACGAAAATGTACACACATTCACATTATATAGTCAACGATGATCAGGAAAATAAATTTGATTCGATGTTTTTAAAATTATTTTTGGATGCAAATCGCATCATCATTATCATCATTGTATGTATCATCATCGCATCATCATCAATGTTATGCGGAATTATTTCGTACATCAACCGAAGAAATTTTCTGTTTTGAACATAAAAATTCATATACTTAATATCGAACAAACAAATATGTACCTATGTATATCTGCAGGAAAATAGAAAATGTATGTGAGAAATAATCAAAACAAAAATTTCCTATTTCATTTTGCTATGTATTTTTTTTTTTTTTGGTCATTTACAATACAATCACATTCAGAGAATGCAGTTTAAAAAAAATGGTTTCAGTACAATTCGTATATTCGTATTGACGCATATTCGTGTCTCGTCGTAATGTGTATACAAAACAATTTAAATTGTTTCTTGCCAAATTACAAAGATATTTTTTTTTTTGTTTTGTCGAAAAGATTTTAAAGAATCTATTAAACATCTAATACTCGTATAATCAAAACAAATTCCAATTTTAAATTTACTTTCGATGTACATACGAGCATAAGTATTCACTACATGTAGATATCAGATCAGAATATAATTATAAAGTAATGAATGAAGTAATTTTCATTTTCTAAATGAGTTTTCACATATTAAAATAAAAATAAAACTAAAAAAGAAAAATAACAAAAACAAATTCCTTTACATTTATTGTGTATTATGTATATATATTCATATGTATATCTGGTATATAATGTATTGCCCTCATTTTGTATTGTATCCTTATTATAAGGTATGCAGCACGTGCTATTCAATTATTAAAATATCAAATGCAAAAAAAATTTGTATTCATATACACATTATATGTACATGTATAAGTATATGTACGTTATGTAAATGTAAGAGAGAAGAATGGGAGTGACATATATTGACGTATTTTATGTAAACATACGATATTTATTTATACATTTACGGAAGGTGTGAAAATTGAATTTTTTACAATCATTATTATTATTAAATTGAATAACATACGTATGTATTTTTAATATAAATTTCCTTTTTGAGTATGTATTTTTATAAATTGAAAAAAGGACGATGATAATGATGAATGCAAGCACGAATTATGATGATGATGAAGCAATATTGTGTGTTTAAATATGCACACTTTTAAAATTAACTCATTTTCAACGATATAATCATCTTCATGATCATCACTTAATTATTGTATTATCCTTAAATTATTATCACATAACAAATAATATTAAAATACAATTGATATTAACAATAAAATAATAAACTTGTCAAAAAAAACACTCATCAATAAAATAAAAAACTTGTAACAAAACAAAAATAGATGCCTATGGGATAGCTATAGAAAAACAAGAATCAAAAAGTAATTAAATTTTCAAACTGAATAATGACGTCATTATTTATATATTTTTTTTTTATCCAAAACAATTTCGTTTTAAGTATCTATTTCATTTATTTAATTTTTCTTTTGTTTTGTTGTTTCTTTTAAATTCATTTTGTATACATGCACATACACTACACATGCATATCCGACAAAATCGATATCCTCCTAACCTACGTTTACAATTTCCTTTTTTTATCGTTTTCATTTGTATATTTTTTTGTGATTCTTATTATAGTATGTATATCCATACGAATATAGAGCACACATTAGATACATTTTATTAATGACGTCAAACATTTTAAATCGATACCGTTATTATTATTTAACAAAATGAAAAGTATAGAATTTGTCTACATATATGTACTCGCATATACCTACCTACATATCTATGTATATGTGCATGATAGTGTTTTATGTTAAATGTTTTCTCTTAATTTTCTTTTATTTTTAATTTTTCTGTTGCTATATACACATGTATACATTATACATACATATCTGTTCGCGTTAATTCTGAACCACCCTCAATACAAAACATTTAAATATGTATACGAGTATATTTTTTTTCTTTAGTTTTAATATTCATTTCATTTATACACATTTTCCTTCCTTAGTCCTCCTAACACATCTTACCTCCGCACCCCACAAAATTTATTATACATCCTCATCATCATCATCATCATCATCATCATCATCGTCATCGTCATCATCATTACCACCATCGATATTATTTTTTTATCTTGTTTCCGTCGTCTTTATCGTTTTTGCTCGTTGTCTTCTTCTTATTATTCCTCGTGTACTACAATAAATTATATCTATCGCACCTGTTCCCAATTTCGTGCGAATTCAAATCGTAAGCGAAAATCAATTTCGTGCGAATTCAAAAAAGGTGTTCCAAATTTCACACGAATTTATGCGAACGAAATCGTTCGAAATTCAATTCGGAGTCAGCTGATTGACGTTTAAGGTAATAAATACTTTTAAAATTGACTTATTTTACTTTGAAAATTTTATTATTTTGTTTAAAAATATTTAAATTTGTATTAATTGCAATCTAAAAGTTTAAATTTTAAATGGACTTTTGATTGAGATTTTGATTTGATTGATGGAGATTTGAATAAAAAAGCCTTTTTCATTGTGATGAACGAAATTATACCGTATATAAAAGAAGGTTCAATTCCTTTGGTTTTGCAAGTAGGTGCAACAATTCGTTTTCTTGCTGAAGGAGCCTATCAAAGATCTGTTGGTAAAGATTATGATGTGAATTTAGCAAGAACAATGTTTTGTAACATCACACTTATAAGTTAAATTGAAATAATCTCAAAGTGAAAGAGATAAATAAATTTTATTTTATTGTTAAATTTAATTAAAATATAATTAATGATAATTATTATTTGTAATGAAATATACTTACATTTTGCCAATTTTATTTTTTTTCTTGTAACAACAAACTGTTTTTTTCCTTTCCTACCTAATATTATAATCACCGAAATGATTTCATTACTAACAACTAAAGCGATTTCAATTCGCATGTCAATTCGGTTGAAACGAAATTCGGAACACCTAATTTCGTTTTCGAATTTCATTTTCGCAAAAAACGAAATCTGGAACAGGGCTGTATATGTATGAATTAAAAATAAGCCGTTTATCGTTTAAGAGAAATATATGTACATATTTACACACTCAGACCCACACATATATGTAATATCTAAATTTACTATATGCATGCATAATATCATAGAGATGACCTTCATTTTCCGAAATGACGTCATATAGCAGGAGTTATTGATTAATTGCACCGCATTTTCATTTTATACTGCGCCGGTTTCAATTTATTTATTTACTTTTTCTTATTATATATAGGTATACATAATGTACCATACGTAATTCTGCGTATACATAGTACCATATTAATTATATATTTATAAATTATAAATAAATACCTACATAAATATTTGTTTGTACATTCACATTGATGACGGTACGATTATAACATCATCATCATTATCATTATCATAATAACGTAAATTTATTCGCACGCACGCTTATTTCTAAATGAATACCTGCATATATGTACATTATATGTTTGTCCATATATTGGAATCTATTTTAGCTATACATTTTTTTGTGTCTAAAAAAATTTTTCATACCGGCTATATGTATCTATGTATGTATTATTATAATAATTATAAAGGTAACTATGGTGATAAGTTTTTCATTTATGTATGTACATATATGCATGCATGTTACTTGCACAAAACATACGTATAAACCATATACAAATATAAAGAAAAATACTGCATCATAAAAATGAGGAGAAAATTTCATTTTCAAAATCAAAGAAAAATTTAAAAAAAAAAAGATAAAAAGAAAATATAACCAGAAGGCATGTGCACTAGATACAAACACATACACAAATAATCATGTAGTAGATTGTATATGTATGTACGTATATTTAAAAAAAAAAAAAAAACAAATAGAAAAAGAGAAAACTAAAAGAAAAAAAAGAGAAAAAAAATAACAATTTTCATTCATAAAATTAAAAACGGAATACTTACGTAATTCATAAAAGTAACAGATGTAGTGTGCTAAACAAACTAAACAAAATCATATCATGCACATACATAGTATATACATATATGTATATACATTACCGTACATCTATATATACTCGTTTGTTTATATGTAAATTGTATGTTATATGTGTGTATGTATGTATGATTGTGTGTACATTTTTGTTTAGTTTAAACACATGTAATAGATGTTACATACTCGTATATTATATGTATTTGGCTCATTGCGATACACATAAAATAGAAAAAAAAAATACTTGTATTCCATATTGAATCATTGAACGATGAAAATTTGTAAAAACAAAAAAAAAAACCAAAATTGATACCATACACCATACTTTTTGTACACACATACTGTATACGTTTCTTCGACCTTCTGTATCGCATATGTTACTTTGTATATCAAAACAACATCCTCATGGATGGACCATTTATTTATTCATTTCTTACGTACGTACGTTTGTGTATATGCATACGTTTTTTCCAGTGCATAGATAGATACATATATGTATATCCGCTATGGAGACTGAGAAAATGCTGTGAATGGAAATTTTTACAAATCATCTTGTATGCATAGGAGCATAGGTGGGTTGTAACTTGAAAAATGATCGATTGAAAAGAAAAAACTAAAAGAAAAACATTTAAAAAAAAAAAAAAAACAGGGTAAAAATAAAATAAGGATATTGATGTGTGCACATAGAGTATATGTACGCAAGAAATGTATGCGTAATGTACACAATAATGATGACATTGCTTTAATTTAAATAAAAGATGAATTAATTTCGTGTATGTTATGAGTGTAGTTTTTATAATGCTGTAAAAAATAATTAAAAATAACTAGAGTAATTGTATAGATATTAATTTATGCAAGGATATACGACTGTTGCTATATCCGATTTCAATTATAACACAAAATTGATCGAGAATAGAACACTTGTTACTAATCGTTCATCAATTGAATAAAAAATGAATTCCATTAAAATTGACTTGTATAAATTGTTTTCATTTTTTAGTACTTGATTTGCTTTCAAAACATATATGTAAATAAGTAATACAACATTTTTTATAATTTAATTCCATTAATTTCACTTTCATTGATACTTTTTCTTTTATTTGATCATTTCCTTTTCAATATGGACTGACGGAATGAAAAGAATGCCGATCTGAAACTTGTTTTTTCTTCAAAAAATTTGGACAAAAAAATATATTTCAAGCTTTTATTAAAAAAAAAAAAAAAAAGAACAGAAAAATAACAGAATTACTTCTTTGAAAGACAAAAAAAAAATAAATAAATAAAAAATAAAATAATATAGTGAATGAAATTAAGATATAAATCATGAATTCATGTCAGGCGAGATGATTTTATTATTGATGGCGAATATATAACTGACAACTATACCATAACCATATGATAACCATACTTGTATATCATATTTCAAAACGTTTACATTTGTACCACAGCTTGTACTTACTTGTACACTCTATCTATAACGTTATAACGTTCGTCAGTATCGTACACTTTGTATCGTATCATTCTACTCGTATCTCGTACTACTCGTCGTATATGTATGTACATTGGAAACTATTTTTTTTTTTGCTGAAGTTTCACTTCATTCAAGAATTAAAAATTTATTTTATATTACTTCCGATCATTTAATGGATATGACAATTTAGTTAACAAACACTATATGAATATGGTCAGATATCATAATCACCAACCAAATAAAATTAACACAAAAACAAAATGAAGAAACTAAGTACTGTGACGTATTTAAGTATTTTGGATATTATTTGCGTATGTGTAAGTGATATAAGAACCAAAGTAATTATTAAGAAGTAAATTACAAAAAATAAATTGTAACATAATTTTCTTTTTTCTTTTTGAATATCGTACATATTATGTAGAGGCAACATATCTCGTATGTCTAAGGTACATAAGTATGTATATCATAAATTAATACTAATGATGCCAGTATTTGCGTAAGCATATTCAAAAAAATTTTTCTATATTCATCTACTATCATAATATATATAAATATTAAACAAATAACTACATATGTACATATGTATATATATGTATTTAATTTATGCGATATACATTTAATTTTTTTTTAAATTTTTTTCGCATTCATAAAATATACTTAAAAATTATCATTCATATGTCATTTTCTATTCATATCTATTAATTTTTCATAGAATTTTTTTTTATCAATACGAATGCCAATTAAAAAATGGAAAAAAAAATTAAAGGTCCTACAAAATTAATTACAACCCAATTTTTTGTTGTTGTTCTCTCTCTAAAATTCAACAAAAACCGAACCAAACCAAACAAAAAATTGTAAAATTATTTTTCATTAAAGCAAAATAAAATATGTACACATATTTAGATATGTACTCGCAGATAAATAAAAACAAAAATAAAGTATCATCCTTGATTTAAAAAAAAAAAAAGTAAAATAAAAATGAAAATTGCAAAAAAAATCTACCATTTTTTAATGTTTCTATTAGTCCACATACTACACATACATACGTAGATTATAACTATCCGCATATTGAGTGGTAGAATTCGCATAAATATTGCATACGTATATAATGTCATCATTAAATTCCATTTATACATATGTATATAGGAGTATTTTGTTATTGTTGTTGTTGTTGCTGTTAAATGTTGTTATTTTTCTTTTATTATGCTTGAATTTTGCATTTTATTAGGTACACGAAACATTAATGTATGCAACAGAAATATGTAGGTATGTAATGTATGTATATATGAGCGTATATGAGTGTATAGTGTATAATATAATGTATTTGATTGCATTCTTATATAATAAAATTAATAACAAATAATTAAAATGAACAAAAAGGATATTTTTTTTTTTTTGTTGGTTCGTTTTTGCTAAATTGTATATAGATAGGTACCCATAGAAGTATATTATTTTCAAGATAAGAGATACATATATTACATTGTAGTCGATTATAACAATAAAATTAAAGATGTTAATAATTAATCTTGAATACAAATTGAAAAATAACGTTTACCAGAGTATGCATATACATATTACACAAATACATTTTATGTACATACATTTATATATGCATACATAACTGTATCTACACTACACTATCTAAATACATTGTGTAGTATAATAAAAAAAAAAAAAACGATAAAGATGCGCTTATTAATAAGAAAAAAGTCAAAATGAAATAAGTAACAGAAGAATAATCGAATGAACATTAAATTTTATGATTACATGAATTTTTTTTATTATTATTATTGTTATTATCAAAGAAATGTTGAAGATTTTTTTTTTTTCGTTTATTGTAAATAATATATAGGTAGATGATACGAGTATGTATATATATATATATATGTAAATGTCTGAATAATAAAACGAACCTTAAAATATTTCTTAAAACGTATACGCGTACATTACTATATTTAGTTAAAATTAATGTTAATATCTTATATACTCGTAATATACTTGTCGTATATAGTATGCACACAAATATTATATTCACAATGATATACATACATATGTACACAATATTATATATAGTATTATATATTATTTTCACTATTATTTAAATATATTCACATAATTATATGTAAATTATTTCAATTGATCGTTCAATGAATTGCTAGTTCACGATTCATATTTATTAAAATCAAATCTATGTAAAGAATATTGTACATAATCGTACATATACTTGTACATACGTATCTGCATATACAGATGAGATGTATAAATTATTATTTAATGCACACACTACACTATACATTATACATATTATCAATTATACAGATATTTGGTATAATATATGTTGACTTATATGTTGCCTGTACCCTGTACGTAATATATGTAAATATAAAATTTATAATTTATTATAAAAGTAAAATAAGATCTGATGAGATTCTTTACATTTTTGTGACAAAACCATAAATGGTTGAAAAGGTTTTCAAATACATACATATATGCACATGTATATGTGTGTATTTATAAATTTATGTTACATAGAAGTATTTATAACATAACACCGTATATAACGCCATGTAACACACGTAACGTACTAAACGTACATGCATACATGTATAATATTTTACGTGTAATATAAACGTAAATTGAAATATATTCGTATATACATGTATATTATAAATACTCATATTTACTACACATACAACTGCATACATAGTGTTGTTTCATTTACGTATAATATACATTTGTGTTTAAATAAATGCAATTTAAAATAATAAAAAAGAAAAATGACAAAAAAGGTCAGATGAATAAGTCAATATATAAATATAGGACCTCTTTTATGAATATAATTACATTACATCTATATACTACATACTACATACTGCATATCATACATACATATAAGTACTAGGAGTGTTATATATCCGTACGTGTATTATACATGTACGAAACTAAGTATTTAGAGTTTGTTTTAGCTTCTGAATTTTTCTCAATGCAATCATACGAGTAGGTATATACACGAGATACACATAAACACATACTCACATATATATGAACGTCTACTTATACTTACATACTTACGTTTATATTGTATATAATTTAATATACATATATGTACATATTATAGCATTGTTTGTATTTATATTTATTTACTTATTTGTTTATTTATCGGTTCGTTAAAGTTAATAATTTTATTTTATTTTATTTCATTTTTATAGATGCATAAACTTCTTGTTTATTGTTTTCTTTTTTTTCTTATTCTCTCCCCGTTTTTTTTTTTTTTTGTTTTTCGCCAGTGTGTTTCAAATTCGGTTTTTTGTTTATTTATAGTAAAAATATAGATTTTCTTTTCAATTATTGCATATACCTACATACATACGTAGTAAAAACTTTTAAATGGAGTCTATGAGTACAGTGAACATGTAGGTACGTACCTATATATTTTGTATAATTTCTTGAAAGAGATTTATTAGAAGTTGTCTAAGTTTTGAATAGACCATATACTGTGCTAAATATTCCCCTGTGTATATTATTATATAGTATCTATATGTACACAATATGTAGGTACATACAGACAGACATACACTTTTGTTATTTAAAAAAAAAAAATTTTTTTTTTCTAAAGAATTTTTCATTTTATTTCATTTATTTGTCTTGTTTATTATATTAATTATGCAATTTTGGTAATATATTAAAAGTTTATCAATTAATCAAATGAAAAATGAAAATGTATATATACATATACATATGTATATGTAAATAAGTACCTACTGATGCAATTTAATGTATAAATATTATACAAATGTAGTACATTATATTATATACACTCGTATATACTCGTATATGTACAAATATTACAATGAAATTATTTAATGCACGTAGACCTGACTATATGTTTATATAAGATAGTTGAAAGAAAGATGAATTTTTTACTAGAGATTTAACAATTTTTTTCATATATTTTCGTATGTACGAATGAACGAGTATTGCACTTTTGTTTGTCTTGACTGTAGGCTATTTTTGGAATTTTTTATTTTTGTTTTGAATTTTCATTTTCATTATTATTATTATTATTATTATTTTTTTTTTGTTTTTGAAAAGTAAAAAGGTGCGTCTATAAATAATATAGAGATATGAAAATGATACGAAATCTATTAAATATCTATCATATTGAACAATACAAACTACCGATAATTCACGATATGATAAATTTGTTTTTATATCAGATTATGTTCATGTTTATATAGATAAATGATAAAATGATAAAAATAAAATTCTTTGTTTTTTTGTCAGGAAATTTTTTTTGTTGATTAAAATTTATCTTAATAATTTATACTGAACACATTGTTTTTCTGTGGTTTTGTTTAAGGAAAAACTACTAGAAAATTAAGACATCTCCACTCTATGATCGTATATATTTGTGCATGTATATATGTAGTAATAAATTGTGAAAATTTCGAATGACATTTTTATAACAAAATTTCACCATTAATATATATATTTGTACATTTGCTTTACTGTTATAAAAACACATGTTTATTTGTAATAATTATTACATTATTTAAATATTTAATAATTTATTTTTGTTTATTTTCTTTAATTTAAATTTTTTCATTTTTTTTTTTGTTTATGATACATAATAATAATTTTATTCAAATTTATACATTATCGTATATCATCGTATGATCATATGTATGTACATATGTACTTATATGAAACGAATTAATTTTTTTATTTATAATTTTAAATAAAAACGATCAAAATCAAAAATTATTATAAATACAGAAAAATAAAGTCCAAATATTCAAGGACCTTGTTGTGTTTTTTATCTTCCATAGTATAGATTATAAAAATTTCTTATTTAAATATGATAGCAGAAAATATAAGTATTATATGTTTTTTTATTTAAATTAATTTAATTTCTATTTTCGTTATTTCAGAAAATTTTTCAAAAAAAAAAAATATATACATATATACATATATGTATATACAATTAAAAGAATAATTATGAAATTTTCGTAAAATAAAATAAATTTTCAATTTTATAATATGTTTGTATACTTGTATAATTAAATTAAATGACATCATTCTTCTTATATTAAAAATGATATATACTTTACACGAATACGTTTACTTAATATGAGTCAATATCTATTTATCTGTATATAAACTTAAAACGTGACTCAGTATAATGAATTAAAATTGAACAAAAAATAAATAAACAATGAAAAGAAATGAAAATTATAACAATTTCCTGATCCTCATTTAATATAATTGTATGCTAATAAGTAAGTATGTATGTATAAGAAGCTATATATAGGTTATACATCTAGTCATCTATACATTTCAATCACATCTACACATAGAGACAATGTAGGTAAAAAATATTGTATAATACAATATTAGAAGAAAAAAAAGAAGCAATAATAACGATACAAAATAAAAATAAATCCTTGAAAACTTTTCCTATTTAATTTTCTCAATAATAAAAATTTTCCTTTTATTTTATCTCTTTTCTTATAAAAAAATTTTTTTTAGTAGCTTCTCATATATATTTTTTTTTTGTGATTTTTTTTGTTACTGTTGTGTGTGTATCGATATTGTGAATTGTTTTTGTCTATGAATATTTTTGCTTAAATTTAAAATCAAAAATAAATATAACCTTAAAATATTTTTCATAAAATAAAATACAAAAAAAATATTTAAATAATATAAAAAAAATGAAGAAATTAAATTTCACAATAATACTCGTATGTGATTAGTTCTTGTTGAATCTGAAATTTTTTTTTTTAACTGTTTTTTCTTTTAGACATTTTTTTTTCTCTTCATTTCAAATAATTGCTTTAACATGACAAAAAACAAATTTTTAAAATAAATGAATGTAACAGAAAAATAAAGAAAAACAATTCAAAAATTTTAACTTTAAACACATATACGTATGTACATAATAAGCAATTTTTTTTTCTTGTGATAAAACATTAATTTTTTTTTTTTTTTAATTTATTTTTGTAATAATTTGGAACATATAAATATAATAAATTATCCATCAAAAAAATGTATACACCATTTTCTTTATACAAAATTTATAATAAACTTTTATAAGAGTGAAAAAAAAGGCAAGCAGCAAACTATCATTTAATATTATTATTATTATTTATTTTTTTAAATTCCAAGGACAACAACATTATGTAGTAGTAGTACCTATATGTACATAAATGTATGTAGGTAACATAATCGATATAATCATCATGTATGGACAAAAATATTTACAAAAAATTTTTGTGTAATATTTTTTTCTTCAACATTTTTTTTTTTTTTTCAAGAAGTCACAAAAAAATTTCATTTTTTATAATCTACTAAATTCTTTTACAAGCCATATTATTTGTGTTTATATAAATGTATATTACATGGATTTACACCGTTATTTAAATACATTTTCCTGTTTGTATGAAATTATTATGAAAGTAACAGTAATACACGAAAAAAAGAGGCAAAACAATTGGAATGAATGGAAAATGAAAATGAAAATTTTTGGCATTCATTACCTTTGTCAACATCAACATAAAAATATTCAAAAACTTGGTATATCCATAAACTTTCGATAGTACGACTATGGGTATTACAATTTTTTTGTCATTTCTTCTTAGTATTTTGTTTTTTTTTTTAATTTTCTCTTTCGTTTCGATTAGTAGTTAAAATAACATAAAATATGAGGATCATAGTGGTAAGAAAAGAGTAAAATTAAAAATAAAAATAAAAATGAAAATGAAAAAAAAAATTAGATTTGTTATTTAAATTTTGTAAATATATCTACTACCTATATATTTTATTAGATTATATAATACCCGATTATTAAAAAAATATATTCTCTTCCTATATTATCATTTATACGAGGGTATACATACATACGTACGTAAGAATGTGTGTTTATTAAGTGAAATATATAAAACTAGTCTTTGATTAACCAAAAAAAAAAAAAACATTGATTACCTTCTAACTAATTTATTACTAGACATCCACACATGATTTTATTTAACATCTAACGTATATATTACATACAAACGTGTATACATAATATTGTATATAGATTCCTATATATATAATTAATAGGTGTACAAGTAATACACAAAAATGATAAATTGAAAATTTTAAAAAAATAAATTCAAGAAAAACAGTAAATAAAAGTAATAAATTCATTTTACACACTAGGTAATGTCTATGGTATCTACTATAGTAGTATTCATATTCAAATTACTATCTATATGATGATAAATACAAATCAGAACAAACATTTTACTATATACTTACAATACAGGTATTGAAAATTGAATACAAATGTACATTATACAAAAAACCATATAAAACACATACGTAAATCTGTGTTCAATACATGTTCATACAAAAATAGATTTTGTGTAAATAATTTTTTTTTTCTTCAAATTTATAGCTTTCTCATAACGAAAAAAAAAAAAAAATGAAAAATAAAATCGAAATCCTTGAATTAACTCTAAAAATTCAATATATCATCAAGTGAAAGAATGAACAACTAAAAATAAAAATAATAAAACAAAATGAAAAAAAAAAACGAAGAAGAAAAAGCACATATTATTTCATATATTACACTATTCACCGTATCGTATCGTATATTCGTATCATATCATCAACCATTTATGATACCGAAATAAATAAAAAACAGAAAAAGAAAATGTACAAAAGTATTTTTTTTTTTTTGTTTGATTTCTTGAAAAAAAGTTTTTCATAATTTAAAATTTAATTTTTTTTTTCTTCATTTTTCTTTTTCTTGTTTTAAGTTTTATCAATAATAATTTAAATACTCATAAATACATATATACATACATTATAGAGACAAAGATACATGTATATACGTTCAATCAATTATAAATGTTCATCTTTTGTTGTACAGATTATTCGAAGAAATTTATCAATGCATCACAAATAATATATGTACTCGTAAGTGTGTAATCCGTGTATGTATCTTTTTAAATACAACAAAATCTAAAATTTAAAGAAAACTAGCGAAAAATTTCGCAAAATATATATACATAAATATGTACATACTATTTCATACGTTCTTACATCCATAAATATATATGTATGTATGTATGTATTCGCATATATAACATTTCATGTACATACATCCATAATTAACTATTATAAAAAATAAAAATATTTTAAATTACCATATTACCACACATAAAATGTAGCCCAACTTTTTTTTTTGTTTTTGTAACTTTTGGTGGATACATTATGCCCATACACATGTATAGATACATTCATATTGTATAGAGAATGTGTATATGTAAAAAAAAATTTTTTTTAATATAAGACAGATGGTAAATTTTTTTTTTGAAAAAAAAAAAGTAAAAAAAAAATATGTAATATATGTTGAACATTACATACATATGCATCTAGAGAAGACGTTACATTTATGGCTATACAATATGTATATGTAGATACATTATATCAGTATGTATGTTGGTATGTTATTGTATTAATGTGTTATTAATTTTTTTTATATATATATACATACAATAAAATATCTACTTTATTTTTTTAAATAAAAAACTCCAAAACTCTGAAAAAAAAAATAATTTTTCCTGTATCTTCTTCTTTTCATTTTTTATTTTTATCTTTATGTTATCGAGACTTTTTTTATTTAATTTTTTTTTTTTTAATATTTTTAATATGTACTTTTTTACGTATGTACGTACATAACATATGTATGTACGTACTACCCATATAGGTATGTATATGTATATGTATATGTATATTGTGTATATACTCACATTCTCATATTAGAAAGTGTAAACGTGCGGTAATCACTAACTTTGGTAAAATTTTGAAGGTCGTCATCATATCGCACATTCGAAAAAGTTTTAACAACAAAAATAAAAGAAACGGCTATATTTTACATACATACATATTACATACATAATATATATTGTATAGCAGAATAAAGTAATAAACAGCAAAAAAAACAACGGCGAATCTTTTTTCAAAAGAAAAAAAAAAACATAAACTAATCATCTAATACATATCTTTATTTTAATTTTTCAAATTTTATACACAAAAAAATACGCAGCTAAATGTATTATATGATATGTATTATTATATCAATGTGATATTGATGTTGGTGCAAATATTTAAATGTGTATAGATTAAATTGGTTTATTGGTCATTTATCTCCTATTGTCAAATGCAGTTAACGGTATCAATATATAAAAATTATAGGTAAATAAGATACTCATATATTCACAATCATATTATATTCATATGTACATTTTGTATCCATCTACACTAAACGTATGTATGTATGTATGTAAATGTACATATATAGACTGTTTTACTATAAAAAATTAAGCTTAGATAAATATAGGTTAGTTATATACTGTTGGATATAAATACATACGTATATATACATAATATTGAAGGCAGTATAGTACATTCTTAAAGATATTTCCATAGATACATTATAGATTGATTGATGTAATGTATGTATGTATGCATGTACATTTCAACGACATATGTACATTTATGTAGAAACAGAAAAAAAAAACTACATTTCAAATGAACAAAAATGAAAATGAATTTATCAAAAAAAAAAAAAAATGTAAAAAAAAATGAATTTAAATATTTTTTTGGATTTACAATTTGATGTATTTGTGTGTATGTATTTATCTGGTAACTATGTATGTAGGTATACATAAATGCATATTGTCTGTTTATAGTACATATATACATAAAAATTGCGATCGACAGATGAACATTAGGTGATGAATAGCCGCATATAATGTATTTATATAGTTGTACTTACTGATCTAATGATCATCTTCATTTCCATTTAATATTTGTTTGTTTTTTTATTGCTAGTTTCTAGTGTTTTTTTTATCTATTTTCTTAATTTTTTGTTCGGTTTTGTTTTATTGATATTCTTCTTCTTCATCTTTTTTTTTTGTGAAATCAATATATAAGTGATTTATTTAATTTGATTGAATTTCTTGAATTGTGTCTACACAATATCTTGTTTATAAACATTATATAGTATATTGATTTCTTCTTTATAATTTCATTTTTATTTTATTTTATCGATTTTTTCGATTTTTAATTTTTTTTTTATTTGTATATATGGTCATATTGATTTAAAAAAAAAATTTCGAATACATACTCGTTCTATATGTATACACAATATTTGCATTTATTTTTATTTTTCTTTTTCATTTTTTTATTTGTTCATTAATCGATAGTAAAAGTATCAAAGTGTATCTAAAGTACATATATTATGTAAATACATATATGTATATAAATAGTGTGCATATATATTATTCATTTTTTATATTTTTTTATGTATGTAGTATGTATGTTCATAGTTGTATTGCATTTTATATGTCTGTCTGTCTACACAAACCTACCTATTCAATATAATTTAACAATAAAATCACATCACATCATACTGTTAAAAGATATCTATACAATTTTTTTTTTCATATTGATTCGCAAATAAAAACTTTAATGTTTTTTTTTTCATATTTTTTTTAAATATTGTTTTTTGAAAAGTATAGAAAAAAAAGCGACAAAATCGTTTGCTAAAAAATTGATGATGTCTTATTTCTTATTCAATATTTATTATAGATTGCATAATCATTATCACCAAGAGAGACAAGAAAACAAACCAACACACAAAAAAATATTTAAAAATTGAAAAAAAAAAAAAAATGATAATAATATTGCAATATAAATGCATAATAAATTGAAGGCAAAATTATACAAAAGAAAAAAAAAATAATAAGAAAAATAGCAATAATTTTGATGTTTTGCATAAAATCATCAGAAAAATCCAAAAAATCTGTTAAGCAAAATCACAACACAACCTCGTTGCTTATTAACATCATCATCATCATCATAATATTGCATATATTATGTGCAAATGAAAATATTCATACACTTACCACATCATATATTAAATTGAATTTATTTTTTTTTTTTTTTGCACATACGAGTATTTTTCTTTGAATTTTAGTACACTTTTATAGATACTTTTATAAAGAAAAAAAAACAAAAACGAACGAAATAAATAAAAATGAAAGAAATCAACAACAACAACAACAACATTTTTTTAAAAGGACGGACATGTTAATGTCTTTTGGCGAAATTTATTGATTAAAAATATATAAAAAACAAAATAAATGAGAAAAAAATTTAGAGCTTTGCAAACTTATTTTTTCTATTTATGAATGTAGACAAAGTAAATATCTATACTTTGCATACGATAAATGCCTTCACATACATACGTGTAAGATAAATAATTTAAAAAAAAATCATTTGATTTTTGTAAAAAATTTTTTTTTTATTTTGTTTTCTATTTTACTATTAAAACTTCTAAAATTGAAAAGAAGACATCGAGTAAAAAGTAATAAAAAAAATACTAAGGAAATATCAAAACAATTAACAACAATGTAGGAAGTTAGAAAATATATTTTTGTTAGTTAAATGATGGAGGTCATCGCAACCACATTACCTATAAAGTTTTTGAATTTCATATAAAGTTTTTAAATTGTATTATATCATCTATATTTATTAATACATATTCATATACATATTATGTATGTGTGTCACGTAGCAAATATAGCATATAAATAATTTTGACAATGTTTTGATTCTGTTACCCAAGAACATGTATACATACATATTTATAAAAGTAGCTATGTATTTTTTTTACAAATAAATTAAATATTTTAACAAAAAATTAGAAGAAGAAAAAAAAAATTAATTTAAAAAAATTCATTATGTATGTATAGACGAACATGTACATAATGGTAATGTAAAATATAATAATTGTGATTTTATAAAAATATAAAAAAAGTAAAGGTACGTACTTGCATAATGTAGATATTTTTGTATTATTAAAGTCATCAAATCAAAAAGATAAAAGCGAAAATATCGGTATCGGTAATCTGCATATCATCTGTAATGTGTTTGAATTTCACATGTTTCATCTTGAAGTTGGTATTTGAATTTATAATTTTTAATTATATTTTGATTTTAATACATTTTTGTTTTTGTGTCATTTTCAAATCAACATAGCATAAAGATAAAAATATTTTTTTTTTCAAAAGTTTACAGAAATTTTCATACTCTTTTTAAATTCTTATGTCAAGGATATACTACTTGTATACTATGTCGATATTAATGTACTAAAAATATGCAAAATTATCGTCTTGCATGTGTGTTGTTTGTATAAATATATCCACCAAACTATACTGTGAATGATAAACACACCTTCATTAAATTTATACAATCATTTCGATATTATTTTTTTACAAAATGCATACTACACACTATACATACGACGAAAATTTATCCTCTTATTTATTGTAATTCTTTTCCTTTTAAGTTCATTATTACTTCTTAAATCGATCTGAAATGATTTTATTTAAATTTTTATCGAATTTTTTGAGGTTTTTTTTCTTTAAAAAAATATATTTTTCTTGTAATTTTTGTTGCTGTTGTTGTTGTTGCTTAGAAATCTTTAAAGATAAAAAACATACCATAGTTAGAGTAATATATTAGGCAGGCACATATACAAAAAAGGGAATTAATACATATGTATGTGCATTTTTGATTACAACGATAAAGATCCATTTATTTTTTTTTCTTTTTTCATCTTTTATTTTTTTTCTCGTCTCAAGTATACAATGTGAATATGTGTATGGTATGTGTATACATGAGTTTTTATTATAGAATTTTTACATTTTTTCAGTGAGTTTATGTATATTTTATTATTATGTCGGTTGCTATTGTAATCCTGTACTTTTGAACTTTTATATTATCGACATTTAACTATTTACTAAAACTGAACTTAAAACTTGAAGCTTATAGATTAACATGCATGCATTACGATTACTTATGTACATATGTACGTGCCGTGTAACATATGATATGAGTTTAGGTATACTTTTAAGAATATTTATTTTTCTCAATTTTTTGTTTTTATTTTTGCAATGAATGCAAAAAAAAAACAAAAAAAAAATGAAAAATCATATAATTGTGTAAATTGATCTCCAAAATCAAATAAAAGATGCATTCAAATACTTATACTCGTATACACAATAAAATCCTCGGAATAAATACGAATAGAAAATAAAATAAAAAATTTAATAAAAACTATAAACAGAACAAAGGTTTTCACCTTTTTTTTGTTTTGTTATGTTTTGATTCTTTTTTTTTTTGTTGTGGTATTCAATCTTTTTGATTTACATACTCACATATATGATCATTAATATTTGAAATATAAATGAAACAAATAAAAATTGTTAAACATTTTGTACTTATTTAACAGAAATGTTTTGAAGGCATTACATTACATGAAGGTAAATTTATGTATATATTTAATGTAATGTATTCTGCATTTTGAATAATACATCCGTATACATATTCGTATATATGAATGTACATATAAGAATGAAATATGTAATATGTTATGTTAGTTATTTAGGTAGTTATAGTTAGTCATTTAGCGAGTTAGTTATATGTATATGTTATCTGAAGCGCATATATTAATATATAAGTTTAGCATTTAAGATGATAGCTTCAATTCTATACATATATATACAATGTATATACATACATAAATAAGTACATTTATGTACTTGTAATTTATAAGTATATTTATTATTATAGAAAAATATTTGCACAATAGAAATGTACATGAACTCGTCCACCTCGAAAAAATCTTAAATTATATTTATGTACAATATACATAAATATAGGTACTATCTACTCGTAGATATAAATGTTTCTTAAATTAGGAATATATAAGTATGTATTTACCAATCAATGTGGAAATATACATAGATGCATTATGTACAAATATATACATACGTAAGAATGTACATACATATGTTTGTAAAAATTAATTCATGATTAGGTACATATAAATCTCAGTATTATTTGATATATATGTGTAAATACATAAATGCATGAGATATGTATATATATATATATATATATAGTATATGTATAAATACGTATATTAGTTCGAGTATATTATAATATAATTCATATTACCCGGATCTCATATAAATAATATACAACCATACAACTGTACTTTATATGCACTTTTAAGAATTTTAAATCTTTCTTATAAAAATGTACTACAGAAGAATGCACATATCCATCTTACTTATATGAATATGTTCACATAGCTATACTAATGTAGAATACATTATGTACATGTGTATATATCTATATAAATGTTTATTAAAATATGTACGTACATATATGTAAATGTATATATGCGAATATGATGATATAACAAAATGTAGTAGATTTGTACCTGCTTTGAGTTTATTATTAATCCTGTCATTTAAGCAATCGATTATAATATACTACGATGAGTACTGAATATACTATATATAAACTATCTATACTATACTATACTATGCACTGCACAGAATGATATTCTCCAATATGATCACTTTCCTCTCTGTGTATGTTGCATATAAAATGAACAAAATACTACATAACTAAGATCAGTTCAGTTCAATGTAATAAAACAACAAAAAATAACAGCAGTTATAAAAAAAAATATGTAATCAAATATAGATATGTAAAAGAATATAAATAGAAAATGCAACAGAAGCAATACGGCAATACAATATTATATTCGTATATAATAACAACTACAGAATAAAACAAAAAAAGTAAAATCAATACGAAAAATTAATTAAAAAAAAAAAATAAAAATAAAACGAAAAACATCTATAGCGGTGAATCTGCGAATATTAAGTGCATTATTATTATCATATATATACGTATATATATATTCCTTTACATTACCATTATTATTATTATTACCTTACCTTACTTTACCTATGTGAATTGCACTTTTTTTGCTTACTTGCTTTCATGAGTACGTATGAATGTATGTAAATGTAAATTTATTACATATTTTTATTATTTTTTTTCATCATATAACCGTCGATAGGCATACAAACACATAATATATTGAGATAGACTACTGAATATAACATACATCTAAAAATCTATCCCTAACTAAAATTATATATACATACGTACATAGACATACCTACATATATATTCTATATAAATGTATGTAACATTCATATTAACATCTATTTAAATAGTAGTAATATACATGCATACATGTGTATATAAATCAATTCTCTATTTACATATGTACGTATATATCTATTTACTATATCGCATATATGTATATTTACTAGTATTACGTATCGTATATATATGTATATGCATATACACAAAATTGTATACAGAGATATTATCCGGTTCGAAATTGGATGCTGATGCTTTTAAGAATGTTTATAAGAATTGATTTATCCGTGCGGAAAGACATGTGGGAATATCAGTTAATAGCAATGCCAACCAATAGATTATTAACATTTTTGTATATTATATGTATAGTGAAGGTGCTATGGATGGATGCTTAAATTATATTTTTATTTGATATACTTACATATGTATGTATATAATAGATGAAGTGTTCATATAAACATACAAATATGTATATGGAATATAATGTATTTTTATTTCTTTTCTTTCTCAGTAACTTAAACATGCGGGTACGTATGCATGTAAGAGTAATAAAGCATTTTTATACGATCTACACTAATAGTAATAGTATAATACTTGTACATATTTAATTTAAATCACCTTACATTTTCTTTTATTGTTTTTTTTTTAGTATTGTATTGTATCTAAACATTTTAAAAATCGAACAATAAATTTAATATTCACCTTATTCGCGTCTATATATAAATACATATTATGTATATCTACATTTTTCACATGCATACATATATTATAAATGTGTTTAAAATATTTATTGAAAGAAAATAGACATAACAAATAGAAATAAAAACAAAAATCGAAAAACAAAAAGATGCAAATATATATAGATATATATATATATATATATGTATATACATACATACAAATATATAAATATATATATATATAAGATAAATAATAAGAACGGTAAAAAAAAACGGCAAAAGGTTGGGATGTAACATGCTAGATCTAATAACAATCATTGTGCATTATTTATAACGAATAATAACGCACCCACAAAATACATATGTACATAAATGTCTATGTATCTAGTATAGATAAATGTATATAATATCTCTTCACCGTTCCTCTGATTAAAAAGTTTTGTTTCTTTAAAAATGAATTATAAAATATACATACGTACATACGTATATGAAACAATATTGTATGTATCTACATTATATACATAATATTTTTTGTTAAATCGCATCACTAAGAAAAAAAAGCTACACATAGATATGTATTAGATACGAAAATGTATGTACATATATACATGAATGTATAGTATATACATATATTATACATATGTACATACATATATGTAATCCAAATAAGATACAATAATAAAAAAAAATTA
Organism: Villa cingulata; assembly: GCA_951394055.1. NCBI lineage: Eukaryota > Metazoa > Arthropoda > Insecta > Diptera > Bombyliidae > Villa > Villa cingulata. Next base: position 52,372,678 of record OX596018.1, read on the forward strand.
AGAAAAGCGCATAAGAAAAATTTAAAAGTTACATATAATTTGGAATACCATCACACCACAAAATTTAAAATTTAAGAAGAAGAAAAAAGGAACAAAATTAAAATTGTATAATGATCATGCCATTTCTTACAAAAATATGTACCTATGTGTTATACTACACAGTATTCTCCTGTGCCATAGTATATATAGATACAAAATGTACGAATTTACTCGAGTAGTCGAGTATTGTGCCTAAGTGCCTATAGTATATAATCTAGCTCTACTATACTACAAATAATATTGATGCCACACAACATCACTTTTTTAGCCCGATAGCATTGTTGTGTTGTTGCTATGTTTTGTTGTTATAAATGTTGCTACAGTGTCGGCTGTCAGGTCAGCAGTTCATTTCAGGGTGTGAGCACAAAAATGTTTCTCATTTGAAAAAAGAAAAAAACTTGTAATGTTTGATATATCTCTGCAATTGTATGTATTGCTATGTACATACATGAATTGAGTATATGTTTATTTTGTTAAAACTTTTATAGTAAAATATGTGTGTAGTATTACATTTTCGATTTGATTTTCGTTTAGTTGAAATATAAATTTTACTGAAAATTTCATGTTGTATAGCAACATTATTCAAGAAATACATTAACTGATCAATGATTAATTTTTCTTCTTCTTTTCTAATACTGTATGTAATGTATGTTTGTACAGATTTATATTTAGGTTTTGGTTAAAATTTAAACTTAACTAAACATTCATCTCTTCAACTATATACTATTACCTACATATACATACATTGATCTACACGCCATCATCATCATCAACATCAACATTTTCTTATTGTTATACCTGGCAAAAAAAATTAAAAAAAAAGCTTGTAGATTTTTTTTTAATTTTGCAGTTTTCTAAATAAAATTTTTACTGCGATATCTGTTTTGTGTTGTTGTTGTTATTGTAACTTAAAATATAGGTTTTTCCTTTCTTGTAAAAAGAAAATTTTTATTACCATATTATATACATATGTATATCATGTAGATAGGTACTTACAGTACTTATGTACATATGTATATTCACCAAAATGTGATCGTATATATTATCCACGATACTCAGTATAAGTATATTGGCTCGTAACGATATTACGTAAAAGAATTATTTGTACGATGAGCCCCTTTTTTTTTTATTTCGCAGTCATTTTACTATTATTAGCTAGCTAAAAATAAAATTCGATGATCTAGTCTAAGCCTTCGAAATATCTTGTACACCGTTAACATAATAATACATACTCGTTTAAATTTACGTACTCATGTAATCACAAAATGCTCGTAATAATGTACAATAAATATTTGTACTTACATGTATTTATAGAGGTAGAAGAAGAATAAAAGTTTAAAGCCAACAAAAAAAAAATAATTCACTTTCCATTAATAGCGATGATAATCACCTTCTTTTTACCTTATTATTATTGGCACTTTTGCAATCGAATCGTGTTGCTGTGGGAATATCGATTCACAACCATCATTTAATATGCTCCTCTCTGTGGGCTAACCTCTATCCTCTATATGTATATACATAAAAAAAACCCAACAATTACATACATATGTATGTACATGCACTATCTGTACACGTACATATATAAATTAGATTTGTATTGTGCTTTATGTTATTTATTTGGATGCTTTCAATAGCAATAATGATGTTAAAGGGCTTGTTTAACATCACTGTGGGTGGCCAAAAGCACGGTATAATAAGCATAGAGATATATAAGGATATACATATACATATATACTACTTTAATATATGGAAAAAATACTGTATTATAATATATTTTAAATGCATCCATAACCACACATAATATATCATCGTAATACGTACATATACGTGTACTTATGCTATATGCATTCTTTAAGATATTGTCACAGTTTATACACAGAGTGAAATATACATATTTATATACGAGTACATCATATATCCATTCATACTGTACATATAGTAAATTTATTACATATTATATTTGAAGATAGTAGATCGTGTCGCTTTAAACGTAACATCATTTATAAACAAACATTTTTATGTACTCGTACTCGATTCGTTGTATATATACAAATATACAATATTTCACTTATTTTTATTTATTATTTTTATTAGATATTATTATACCATTATTTTACAATACACAATAATAATAATAATAATAATAATAACAATAATAATACAATACATACGATATGGTGGTGATACGATATCATCGATGAAACGATGAAACATTACAAATCATCTGCAAATAAAATAATGTACAAAAGATAATAAAGATAAAATAAAAAAGGACATATCAATGCAATGAGCATATACTCGTACAACATAAATAAAATATGTAACTCATAAATACATATACAAACTATATATTTTTTTAAAATGATATAATCGTACTACAAGTTAAATCCTATACCACATACCACCACCTTATAAATCTATTTATTCGCAGTACATACATGAGAAGATACTCGTAACTATAAAAAAAAGGTAGTAGAAAAAATAAGAAAGACTAAAAATTTTTATTAGAAAGTTTATGCATTTAACTGTATAGGATACATAAATAGGTGCACATATCTCCTTAGCATAATCAATTCATTTTTTTCTCTTTTATTACATTTTATTTTATTTTTATTTAAATTTGTATTTTTTTCAAGTTTAGAAATATATTGTTTGTACTTTTCGTTTATATTTCTTTTGTTTTTTATGTTGTTCAATTGTTTTTATGTTTTTCTGCTTGTATTTTCTTTCTTTCTATGCAAAGAGTATCTCTACAACTTTTTTTTTTTTTTTTTTTGACATACAACAAGCATTTAATGCACTTGTAAGTAATATTGATAATATGTATGTATACGACTATTGTATGTATGCTTGTATGGTATGGTAATCGAAAATTCATAAAGATTTATTTGTCGATAATAAAATTATAATCAAATCAAAATATAACAAAAATTAAAGAAAAAAAAAATCTATAGTAAAATGAATAAGAAGAAAAAATAAATAAATAAAAATAGAAAGAGGAAAAAAAAACATTTATTAAATAAAAGACAAATTTTCCAATATCTAAACAATGCGATGAGTAGATATGCAGTTATTCGTAGATACATGCATCGATCGTAAATATATTTATGTATAATACATTATATTATATGCATAATGCACGAGCATGTACAATACAATTAAAAATAGTTATAGGTATTCAAATTAAATTTAAAATGTCCTGATTTGTCTTTTGTGAGTATACGAGTGAGTATATTCAAATTTATAATGTCCAAAGTAAAAATTATAAAATCAAATCAAAGACATAAACATCTATAAATATAGTTAATAAGGAAAATAATGTATACGACAATATAATGTTATGTACGAGTATTTATATACACGAGAAAAATATTATTTTGAAGTATAGCTTTCAATTTTTTTTTTACTTCTTAACTTATATGTATATTGAAATGATCTTCTATTGAATGTTTATCTTGTTCTTTTTTTTTTGTTTTTCTATTTTCTTTTTGGAAAAATAAAAATGAGTTATAAAATAGATGTAATGAGAAGTAAAAATAATATCTGATCAACTAACTAATTAGCATACCAATTTATGTGTCTCTCTATATTTTATAATTTACATGTACTCGTACGTATTTTTGTTTAGATATTTACTTACATATATTTACATAGCATGTGCTCATTGAGCCGTTTATTAAAAAAAATTTATCATTTTTATTTTTATTTTTCATAATTTTTTCAAAATTTTTAAATACATCTACACACCAGTACTTATTTTCATACATATATATATATATATATGTACACTTATAGATGGCTACTGTTTTAACTGTCTTTTATTAATTTTATTAGATTCCATTATATGCATTTTTATTCATTGGAAAAATACATATTTGATTAACCGCTCATATATGTGCATATGTACGTTCATTGATATATTTCTGTGTCTGTTTGTATGGATATATAGATAATATATATATGTATATTTTTTTAATTTATTTAATTTTTCTCTTTTAATAGATTTTTTTTATTACTTTACCAAACATTTATGTGGAATATTATAGTATAAATTAATTTCATATATATTATTATTATAACTATATGTGATGAAAAAAATTCAAAAAATAAAAATAAATTGACACATCCATGTGTGGTTACATAAATTTTTATACGAGTATGTAAATACATACATGTACATGCATATTTTCATCATATTCATTTGTTTTTTATTTTCAAAATTATTACTATATTTTATTACCGCCATATAATGATGTAGTATAAATACGAAGAAAATCAGCATTTATTTGATGTGTAAGCAATGCAATTTTTAAAATTCATTTTCATTGAACATTTGACAGAAAACAAAAACAATTTACATTGTACTTATGAATATTTAATTTTTAATTAATTATTATTATTATTGAAAAAAAAAAAGAATTCTCTCAGATTGTAGATACATATATCAAAAATTCATTTGATATGTCATCCAAAATACCAAATTAATGTGGTACGCGTATACATCATACATACATTACGAATATTTGTAATAATAAATTTGTAATGATTGTGATCATTAAAATTGAAGCTAGCTATAAGAAACTAAAGTCAATGTCCATATAGTAAATAAAATTAAATTAATATTCTCGTTTTGAATAAGTAGACATTAAAAGACATTAAACGTCAATATTTTTTATTGGTAATTATTTCACAAAAAAATAATGAAAATTTAAAAAAAAAAAAGGATACATGTATCATCCTTTGTAAATATAATTAATTATTAAAAATTGCAAATAAAATGTAGTTTATCGCCTTTGAAATTAATACAAATTTTAAAAGTTTACAATTTATGATCATCAAAAAAAAAAAATAAATAAATAAAAATATAAAGACGCAAACACAGAAAAAATATATTGCAAATTAATTTTATTATATCCTTGATTTTATTACAAAATATTTTATAATACACACACGATTATACGAGTTATTGTATAAGTAAGTATGTGCATATTTTATTTCCATTAAATGGGAATCTTATGGGAATATCATGCACTACAAATTAACTAACTAACTGATGTGATGTGTTGTGTTATGTTGCGTTATGTATGATCATGTTAAAAGTATCGTATTTCATTTTAAAAATTTTATATAAAATATTCACATCAGTCGCCATAATATGCACCCATATGTTACTACAATACATATATACATACATTATGTATGCATGCACGTATAATAGAATATGTTTATGAAAAAAAAAAAATATATAAAAGGTACTTGTTATACTATAATGTTATGTATCTACTATCTACTATGTATTTTGTTGATTTTGTTATGTTACAACTATGTGGTTAAGATGCAAATTTGTTTAGTGACAAATTGCAAAAATACGATTAAAATCTAATCTTAAAAAAAAATAAAAAATAAAAAAAAAAGTGATAGATGCTAAATACGAAAATTTAAATTTTTGAAGGACTAATCACATATATAGTACATAATATACATGTACAATATCAGTTTATTTTGTATACTGAATATGCATTGATATATACATATTATATTCTCTGTGTGTTTAATAGCATTTTGTAACCCAAATAGATATGTATTTATTTTGTTATTTCTTTATTTCGAGCAACAATAACAAAACACCAAAAACAATAAAGTATCAAAAGTATTTTCTGATTTACTTTGTCTTTTTTTTTTACCTTTTCTATATAGTTAACCTGTCAATTATAATAAAATTGCATAATTGAATGTTTTATGGATAACATTAATCGCATATAAGGATCATTTTATTATTATTATTATTGTGATTCACTTGATTGTTTTACAATTTTTTTTTCTCTTCTATTTTAAGTATATAGGTTTTATGTTATTTTATTTATTTTTGTTATTTTTGTTTTTTTTTTTTTGCCAAACTAAAAATATTAAAAATAAAAATGAAAAAAAAAAAAAAATAAAAACAAAAGATAAAAATTAAAAGCAAATAAAACACGGACCTTAAATGTCAAATATCTTCTAACATTACAATCAAGATCATTAGACACGCAGCCTTTTAATTGTAACATATGTATGTATACATAAAAAATACAGTAGTATAATGTAAATGTACATAATAAGTATTTACATATACACCTATGGATGGGTAAAGTTAGATGTTAGATAAATGCTAATATACGTATACATACGATATACGAGTAACATAATATGGTAGATTCAAATATATTTCAATTCCACTATAAATTATTTATAATATCTATGATACATATACCAACTACGTAAAATCTGATGTCTATACGTATGTATATATAAATTTTTATTCTTCTCAAACTAATCGATAAAATATGCTAGTACACATATCAGTACATTATGTAAGTATGTACTGTATTTGAAAAGTTACGATTTATACCTTTTTTTCCATATACTGAAGATTTTAATAAGATCACATAAATTATTTGCAGAACTTTTAACACGTAACACATATACATTCATAAAAATATAAATATATTTGTGTGTATATGCGTACTGGTATACGAGAATATACATATAAAAATTAATTGAATAATGAAAAAAAATAGATACACTATTTGAAAAAAAAAATGAAACATAATCTATATATTATAATAGTGAAAAATTTAAATATGTAAATCTAAATCATCATCATCATCATCAATACCATCTTCTTTTATTGTTATTTTATAGTAGATATTTTTATTTTTTATTTTCATCTTCTTCTCTATCCTATACGTTATGTTTTGCACATGTACTCATTTTATTTATATTTCTATTTCTATATATTTTCTGATACAATTCACTCTAAATTTTTGATGATGATCATGATCATGATCAATATAATAATACACAACATATAACATACACATAAAAAGAATAATATAGATACTCATCGAGATTTGAAAGTTATAATAAATTAGCATTGTAGTACATCTTGTTTTATTTTATTTTTTTACTTTTTATTTTTTTCTTTTATCAATCGTTTCAATTATTATATTTTATTTTATTATATTTTTTGAATTAATTATCTAAAAATAGAGAGAAAAAAAACCTAAGAACAAATATGTGTTACATTTTTTTTTTTCAATTTTCAAAAGATTAAAGATTGTATACATTCACATTTAAGTATAACATATACGTGTAGTATGTGTATATGATGGTATCAATGATAAAGTTGTATATTCATATGCCATATGTTTAAATTTGAAATATAAATTAGAATTAAAATTTTTTTTAAATTTAATCACAGATGTTGTGTACAGAGATACATATGTACATATATAGAGAATTATGTCCACGAATATATTTGAAATTTGTAGATGAGCATTGGAGTGTACTAATAAATATTTATGTACTTGTATACGTGTGAATATTTAAATTAGTGAAAAATAAAGTGCGGCTAAATGTATACACTTACGTAATAATAGCACACTACATGAATACATATATGGATGGATGAAATCTTTTGTTTATTAAAAACAGATAACCATCACCAAACCTATTAATAATTGTATAAAAATATAATATACATATTTAAAAACACGATAAATATTTGTACCATTTATTTTTTTAAATTATCTAAAACATAAGCATCAGATACGAGAATATACTAATACCAAAGTGTACTCGTATATGTATGTAATTTTTTTTTTTTTCATTAATTTGATTCACAGCTACAATACATAAGATACATATGTATGTACATGTTTTGTTCTTGATATCCTTGAAAATTATCATCATCATCATTATCGTCGTCGCACCAATCCCCAATACGATCATCATTTTCATTTTCTTTTCTTTACATTTCATATATTTTTATACATACATACATACATATATACATTATTTTTTTGTTTATTTTTTATTTTAATTTTTATTTTCACATTATTTATTAGTATTTATTACATTATCCACTAAATGATACTTTGATTACTGTTATTTAAATTAACCGTTATAAATATGTATTTCTTTTTCTTTTTTTTTTTTAAATCAAATCTGATCTAATGATATAATGTTGATGATACACGAGTTAATATACAAATGAATGCTAATTATAATTTTAATAAATACCTTAACCATACTAATAATAATAATAATAATAATGATAATATTAATAATAAATGATGAATGATGAATGAAGATTGGTAATAATACATATCCGACTGTTCAAAAAGGGGAAAAAAAAATACAAAATATTATTAATAACACTATACGTTGTACGAGTATGTACGAAAACGAAATGTCTGATATGTGATGTATCTATTGTTCGAATTATTCCAAATATATTACCATACTCGGTTCTTTTATAGGTCGAAATGGTTTAATAAAACCGGGCGCCAAAGTCGGGAAACAAGGAAAGTTACATATCCGTTTTTAGTAGGCAAGTACGGAGAAGAAATATTTTAGATTGAAACTAGATCCGTATATAAACAAAAAAAAAACCGATAAATGTTTTGACTTTTACTCTTGTGTATTCGAGATGTAGAATGAGAAATAGAAGAAAAAGTAGAAAGATATACGCGAATATAAATTTGTCTTCTCCTTTTCTGGTGTAAATTATGAACTGCAGGTTAAAAAAAAAACATAGAAATTCGTATTTTGTGCTGTTAGAATAAAAAATATCAAATTAAAGTTTAAATAGTAAAGTTTTAATTCAACCTACAGGGCGAAAAGTTTAGGAATGCACCGAGCGTTTAAAAGACTTAAAACCGGCGCTGTATATTACTTGTGTTCGTACATTCATATGTGTACATGTTTATACCTAACTTTGTATATACAAATATGTGCTAATAATAAGGAAAAAAATAAATTATATTTAAAAAAAAAATAAAAAATAAAAAAAAATATGAAAGAAATTAAATTACGAAATTAAAATAGTATTATACAAGTGGTTATAAAAATGATTAAAAACCAAAAATAAAAATAATATTATAAAAAAAAACAACAAAAAAACGGTTAGATTTGTCAAAATATCACATAACAGGAATTTTTTTAAAAAAAAAAAAAATTTAAAAATTGAATTCTTTTCTGATTTCCAAACACCAAAAAAAAAAAAAATAAATAATAAATTTTTTCTTTGAGGAAAGAAAATCTTTAAATTTTCTATTGTAACATACATACACACGTTTTCTCGTACTTACAAATACATATATAGATATGTATATAAATATCCTATAATATTTTATAAATATAAATACATACTTATATCTATATACATATATATACATATATATAAGTATGTACACAATTAATGAAATACATTTACATATGTTACTTCAATATTTATTTGTATGTACATCTTCATATCTTAGTTATTAAGAAAAAGTGGAAAAATACGAGTTTTTATCAACTGTTTTTTCACTTTTTTTTTATTACTTTATTTCATTTTTTTTTTTTCCATAAATATTTTTTTAAGTTTTTAATTATCATTTTTTTGTTTTTTTTTATCTCAATTTGCTTGACTATATGTTTTTTGTTAAAGCTACTTCTTTGTTTCTTCAATTTCAATTGCTATTTAGCAACATTATCAAGGAAGCATTTCTATCAACAAATTATATTTTATTAGATTTTATTTTCTTTCTTTTCATTTTTTTAATGTTTCAAAATGTGTGTACATATGTATGTTGATGTATAATACAGTCTTGTATATATTGGATGTTTGTTAATTTATTTGTTATACAAATTTACTTATCACACGTATATAAATAATGTATATCTAATACCTAATACGTAATACTGGTAATACATAATATTTACATACATATGATATGTACATAATGTATGTATATAGAAATAATGATAATGATAGTAATATGAAGATGATGATATGTTGATGATGAGTAATATTGGTAATATTGGTATAATAATAAAATAAATATGTATATGAAAATCATGTGTTTATGGTTTAATTGCACACGCATTTACATATCTAACTTTATTTGTACATTACGTACATTACATATACTTACTTATATTCTTCAGTTATATTTATATGCAAATATAAATATTAAATATACATACAATTTAAAAGAAAAAAAAAATAATAATTGATATACTCGTATGTATGATGATTATTTGATGAGTATCTAAGATATGTGTAATGTAATATAGACACATAAATGAACATACTGTATTTTTATGCTAGCAAATATATATGTACATACATGTATGAAAATATGAGAAATTATAGATATTACAAACACTCAACTTATACATATGTAGCTAAATCTACTCGTGTATGTATTGCAAAATATTATTATAAACTTTAATTATTAGGCAATTTATATAATATTTTTTTTTTCCTATGTCGTCTTGTTCTTCATTCATTTATGAATATGAATATGAATATTAATATGAATATTTACCTAGTAGCCTAACAAGTAGGTGAATCAAAATCGATAAAGAGTTTACTACATAAAATCATAAAAAATACATTTATAAAATAAATATGCACATACATAAATTCATGCTAATATCATCTGTATTATAATATATGCATATATGTATGTGCATTAAGTACGAAATATAATGTGCAAATTAATAAAAAGGCTTTTTTGTATGCCAATCGAATGTTTTTTTTTTTCAATAATAATAAATGCTTGTATCATATGTACCTATATGTACCATTTACACATGTATTCATCTCATATCTGTCTGTTTTGATCTGTATGAACCTTAGCCCACTAAAAAGACATCACAACATAACACAATCACAATATCTACATATATACATATATGTATATCATATCTATATATACAATACAAAATGAGAAGAAGAATATTTTGAAATGAAACAGCTAGGAAAAGAAGTCTATTTAATGTACAATAAAATTAAAATAAAATGCTACAAGTTCTTGTTTAATTATTATTATGTACTTTTTTTTCCTCTTCAAGTTTATTTTTTTTTTTATTTTTTCTTCATACCTAAACACAGAAACAATTAAACAGAAGACATGAAAGAGAAAAAAAAAACAAACATAAATTAAATAAATAAATAAATATATGAAGAATTGTAAATAAATGAAAAAAAAAATAAAAATTAATAAAACATTTACTAATTTATGCATGTACACACATTTAAAATGATTACAATAATTATCATCATCATCATCGATGTTTTTCCTATTTATGAATGCAGCTAGAGTTATATTTAATATTTCATTATTACAAAAAAAAAACAACAAAAAGTTAATAAGAAATAAAGTAAAAAGAAAAAAGAAACATTTTTTTTTTGCTGTTTTATGTTGTTTTTCCTTTTTATTTTGCTATTCAATCGTGATTTTTTCAGTCAATTTTTTTTTTTTTTCATTTTATTGCTTCTTTTAAAAAACATTTCTTTAAAAGTTTATAATTAATTTTGATTATATTATTAATATTTATTTATTTATTTATTCATTCATTTTCATCTTTTTTTTTCCATATTTTAATGTGTACCTAAAAAATACATAAATGCATTTATGAGTATGTGTGGATTTGTATAACATATATTTTTGTTAAATATTTCGTCTTCGATTTAATGAATAAATTTTCAAAAAACATTTAATTCGTTTCGATAGCAATTTTCATTTTATTTGTAATTTTATTATTTTTTTGCTCATCCGATAATTTTTTTTTTTTTTTTTGGTATCATTTGTTCACTTAATTTATTTTTTATTAACTGATTTTTGTTTACATTATACTATTACATTTATTGTCATTATTTTTTATTAACAGTTCTGAACAGTTGAAGTAAGTAATAAAATTGTAAAAAAAATTTAAAAATAAAACTGAATAAAATATTAAATGAAAAAAATGCATTAAAAATTGTAGGCAAATTTGAATTTTTTTTAAGAGAAAAAAAAACATATGCATCATATTATCACATGCCACTATATGCAAGTAATGTACTTACTATATGAACACATAAATACATGAATATATAGTATGTATGCCCATTTATAGCCGTCTAGTAGTTATAAGTTATAGATAGAGTACTGAATGAAATTAAAAGTAAAAAGAACGACAAGAAAAAAATAAGAATAAAAAAAGAAAAATAAACAAAAAGAACATTTTTGTTTGGATGGAATATATTGACATAAAATGCAATCAATATGAAAAAAAAAAAACTAAATAAATAAAAAATAATACTAATAATGATGATAATAAAAAATATCGAAAAAGCTGAAAATTTTCTTTTCAATGTTTTTTATATTTTTTTGGAAACATACACAGCATCGTCTTCATAGTCTTTAGTAGACAGAATTGGTTAAATTTTTGAATTAAACAGAAAACATAAAACCAAAAAAAAAAAAAATCATAAAATGATAAAATTATGAAGAAATACACATATCATAGCTATACCGTGAAAACTAAAAATATACATATATGTACAATACATACATATATTAATTTTTTTTATCTATAAAAACTCGTTTTCAATTTTTATATGCTCCTCAACTTGTTTTTTGGACATTCTATCTCTATAAATGTACACAGATGTATGAAGATACATAATATAATGTATGTATATATACAAATGTTTATAAACATATGTGTATTCAAAAATGTATATACGAGTATATGTATTACTTATGTATAGTCATTGGAGTCCCTTTATTATATGCCTATACTTGAACTCGTACGTAAAATTTTATTTTTGTACTTTTTTTTTTGTAAATTTTTAAAAATTATTAATAAATTTTCATTTTATTTTTCTTTATCTTTTTAGTTTTTGTGTATTTATGTTAGTTGCTATTTTTATTTAATTGTAAAATTCAAGCAAAATATAATTCGTAATCGTTAAATCAATATCATCGCATATATACATAGGATGATGGTGATGACAGTGATCAGATTCAGATATGATGTGAAAAACAATTTTTATATATTTTTCTTTTTCTACAATTCGATCTCATCAACATCTTTTACTTGAAAAAAATGAAAAATTTTATTTTACTTTTTTCTGATAGTTTCATTAATTTTTACTTTTCGGTTTATTTTATATTTTTTATTTTTTTTTATATTTTTTCGACTCTATGGAATATTTCTCTCTTTTCATTTATAAATGTATAGTATGTATACAAATTTCTGTACACATATTTATGTACATATATTGATTTTGGTTTTTTTCAATCAAGGTAAACTAGAAAATCTTAAACAGGAAAGTGTGATAATATTTATAATAATAAAATGTATAAATGAGTGTATAACGGTCAAAATAATATGTATATGTATATGTATATGTACCTACACATATATGTATATACCAATGTTTTTGCTTTCATATAGCACATTTATTCGTATTTGTATATTTATATAGTTTATTATAGAGAATCCATAAGTATATACATTAATTACCAGTATGCATAAAATGTTGAAGAATAAAAAAAAAGAATGAAAAAATTCCATGAAAAAAAAGAAAACGAAGAAGTTTCATTTAAAAAAATAAAAAAAAAAACCGAAATAATTATCATCATATTCAGATTCATTTTCAGATTCAGATATAGATTTTATAAAAATCTTACCACATAAATTCAAAATCAATTCAAAATACATACATACTTATTTATATAATGTCTGTATGATGCCACAATTATACATATATGTACATACTGGCATGTACATAGTAGATACTATACATAGTATGTATATTGTACAATCATCGATTATTATTATTATTATTATTTTTTTTTTCAATTTAAATTCATAGCATCTTTAACTGTATACTATATGTTCATATACTCGTATCTCGTATGTACATATATAATCAATTTTATTGGATGATTTCTTTAACTACTATATCATATACAATTTATTTATGTTTTTTTTTTTTCAAAAAAATGTTTTTATTGTTTATCTAAAAAACTGATCTATTCGAATCTGATCATAAGTTTGTACAATACATTATATTATACACAATGTAATATTCGAGATCGAGTACATTATAGTATCGCCATTTTACTAATATATAAGTATATATACATTTATATTATATTACGTACGATTTATATACGAAAGTATACTCATCATCATAACATACATGTTTTTTCATGTTTCATCATATTACAAAGATGTTACATAGGAGATAATAATACGTACAAACATTACATTTATTTACTATGTTTCTGTGTTGTGCATATATAATAGTTAACCGTCACTTAACATAAATTATAATAAATTCAAATTCTAATAATAATCGAATGCATTAAATAAATTAAAAGAATTGTTGCTCAGAGTAAGAGTTTTTACATTTTACTTAAAGAAAAAAATGAATTGAAAAAAAAATAAAAATAGAAATAAAAATAAATTAGAACTTTATAATCGAAATATATTCCCGCGCATATACATATGTGTCTAATATTATAAGCAAACAATATTCACATATACACTCGTATATACGATGACCATTAAGTAAGATATAAAATTGTTTCACGTTTTTATGAAATAAAATGCAGATTATCATTACTTCTATATCCAATTTTTACATATATTTTATCAATTCATAATGCACACACACAGAAAAACTATAAATTTGTATAGTTACACATGAATTTAAATTTATATTATTCATTTATGTGTCACTTGGTATACATACTTGCGTAAATACGTATACTTATGTTGTTACGTTATTTAATTGTAGGTGTTTAGCAGTGGTCTTCTATATATATATATAATATATATATTCTTTTTGTTCAAAAAAAGAAAATTAATTTATGCTAATAGTCCTTGTTATTGAGGCAAAATACTAAGTAATATAGATGAAAAATACTCTTTTCTCTCTATGTAGTATAGACATACAAAAATATTTGTTGTATGTATATTCCTATATGTACAATCATAATCATGTTTTCATTAAAAAATATTTTTTCGTTTATAAATAATTCTTACAAGCAATGTAATATTTAGTATTTATTTTTGAAAGAGAAAAAAATGTACTGTACACAGAGAACATATTACACAATACAAAACACAAGTAAACTATCTTAACACGATCTTAAACATGATTATATTATCCATATTGCGAAATTGAAAGTTTTCATTTCATTAATTTAATTCGTTTTGTGTTGTAGATGTATAGTTAGTTAGTGGTGTTGCTCTTGTTGCAATTTGTTGTAATTTTTTATTTTCGTACACATAAAAATTTGCATAATAATTGAAAAAATAAAATTACTGTTTTGTTGTTTTTTATACATTTATATAATTATTAATATTTATATACATTTAATTTATTTATATTTTTATTTATTTATTCATTTATTAATTTATTATTCTTACTTGACTATAAGAATGACTACACTCATAGTAAATGAGCTTGAAAATGCAATTATAAATTGTTAATATTTATCTATATAAAGCTTTAGTGTCATCATAAAAAAGGATATATAACTTTCAATTTAATAGCACAAATATACATAGAAGTACATGAATACTACATATAGTTATGTGTACATTGAATGCAGATTATTTATTTGTAGAAAATAATTACCAAATTACATGAATCTATCTACATATATCTTATTCATTAATTACTATAGAAATTTTGCTCGTTAAAATTTATTTAAATCCTTGAAATTCGTTAAATATATTTCATAAATTTGCATAACGCACACATACAAAGACATTGGCGGATTTCTCGATTAAGCGCCCTAGGCATTACTCGAAGTTTCAAAATGAAAATTCAAAAATGAGTACACATAATGTGTGAAATATACCATACTATATAGGGGTACTGTAATAGACAATAAAAGGAAGAAGCAAATATAAAATGTTATTAGTTGATTTTCCGAGAAAATCATCATCTTTTCAAGAAGAAAAATACGAGTAAACATGACACGTGAATTACTATTCGCACACGTAATAGAATAGCGTAAACGATATTATATTATATTCTAATATAAAAAAATCGCTTTGAAAAATCTATTTCATAAAGGAGAACAATCATTTATGTACTTTTCTTTAGTTTCGCATTTTATAATATTTTTTTCTTATATACTGTGAAAAAAAGTGTTTGATATACTTTGTATACACATACGTACATACGTAAAAATATTTATTTATATATTATGTTATAGGCGAATGCAATTTACACACATCAAATCAATAAAAATGTGCAAATGTTTTATTTATTTATCCTTGTTATGGATTTACTGTATGATACTATATATGATGTATACCTACATATGCTTATTTTGCTTATGCTTATGAATACATTTATAGTAATTAACGACGGTATATAATATACGGGTATACTGTAAATTAACAAAAATAAATAATTTATAGAAAAAAAATTAAAAAATCAAATTCTATATCAAAATATTGACTAACATTTATAAATTAAAATTCACAGACTCTCCTCATATATTTGTACCATTAATATAAATTTGCATGTTTGTCACATATTGTATACTACATATATGTATGTACATTCATTTGATAACAAAAACTTAAATACGTACGATTTTATACATAATGTAAATATACGTTTTTCATATTGCTATTCATTTATTATAGATACTCGGTATCTATTTAATTCACATTTAACAAAATTTATTGATAAAAATAAAATTAATTTGTTCATAAATTAATGCTTAATGAATATTTCACATATGTATTTAAATTTTCTTTTAAATTAATTCGTATTTTGTTTTTATTTATGTTTTTCTTGTATTTTATTTTGTTTGATTTGTTTTTTGTTGCTTCTAGTTTTTCTTCTTGATAATTTTGAAAAAATTAAAAAAAAAAAAAAAAAAATAAATAAAATAAAAAACAACGAAACCAAAGAAAAAATATCAAAGCAACAGCAAAAAAAAAAAAAATTATTTTTATAAATTAATTTGACTTTTAAATTACACGATAAATTTTCATATTCAAGATATACAACAAGATATGTACCACTATATTCATATATTTTGTACTATACCCGAAAATACTATACATTCTCTTATACATATATGTACGTACATACATTCATATGTTTATGCATACAATTTGTTGTACATAGAAGATAGTGTATACCAGATATATATACTAGTGTATTTATCATGATGATAGAGTATACTCCTGTTATCATGATATAAAATATACACAAAATTGTGATATTATGCATATATTATACATCATTCATATGATATACGCTACTTATTCCCATATGCAATGTATATTATACTATATTCGATATTTATATTTATGTATGTATATGTATATCGATATATGTATAATGTACATTATGTATGCACAAGATATATGTAAATGCATGTGAGAAATCATAACTTTTCATATTTTGTTATGTGTACATTATATTTATAGACTCTACAAAACATTTATCATTATGTAATATTGCAAAAAAAAAAAAAACCAATCAAAAAAAAAAAAACAAAATTATTTAAAATAATACTCTTACATGTACGAGTATGTGTAGAAAAATGATATTTTTTTTACATGTATCCTCTAATTACTTTAGACAATTTTTAATTTGGATTTTTTAAATTTTTGTAGTAGTTTTGATTTCGGTTTGATACAGGAATTTTTTAATATTATTTCGATTCTTTCTTTTTTTTTTTTGATTTTTTTAAAGATGTGTCTTCTTTCTACATTTCAACTTTTAAATTTAAATAAGAAAAAAAACACAACATAAAATAAATTATAAAAACTCATATTAAAAATAATTTATAAATTTATTTTATTTATATAATGTATTCTATATGTATCTTCGTTATTATTTTTGAGACTTGTATACATATATGCACATATGTCATATAAATAATTTTTATGCAATCTAATAATACCGGAATAACATCTTCTTTCAGCATTATATAGACACATCATAAATATGTATGTATATGTATCTATACAATTTGTATACGAGTATCATTATGTATAACAAATATACTGTTTATAAACATATAAAATGTTGCAAAAAATAAAAAATGTATATCTAATTTATTTATTATTCATTAATTATTAATATTCACATAATCAAAAAAAAAAAAAGTTAAGAAGAAGACAAAAAGAATAATCAACGTAGTAAAAGTATTCAAGGAAGAGATATGTATACAAAGTAAAATGTGTACTGCATCGAAAAAAAATTGCAACTTAAATAACCAAAAATTACAAATAAATTATTCATTTTTGATTTAAATTTTTATTTTTTCAATATTCAAAATTATATGCAAAATAATGCATAATAATAACAAAAAAAAAATGCATGTACATAATATTTGTACATGTATGTGCTACTCATAGAGTATATATAGACATACATAATAACATACCATCAACAATAATAACGACAAATCAAAACATGAATTTTGTCCCGAAATTACGATTATATGATTATATGATAATGATTAACAATAATAATAATGATAATAATGATGATAATCAAGAAAAAATAAACAAATAAAAAAAAAAATAATAAAGTAAAATATAAAAACAAAATAAAATTCAATTTTAAATTTTTGTTTCAAGAGAAAATTAATGTCAGATCGATAGCCGTGCATCCGTCGTCCATTTGTACATATTTATATGTTTGTATGAGTATGTAAATTATGTATACGATTATGTAATCTCACTAATATGTACATTATAATATGTATTCCTTTTTGCTGTTAAATTCATTTTTATACTATATGTATATAAATACATTATATTTGATTATATGCACCTACTTAATACGTATATACATTGTACATATTCATTTCATCTTAATATTATACTTTTATGTACTTTATTACATTACTTATTTATGATTTCTTTGTTTATTTTTATTTAATTTATTTCCTTTTTTTTTGTTTTGGTTTTGTTTACTGTCGAGTTCCATGCCATATAATATATACAAGATACGATATGAGTATGCACAATATTCATAATATGTATACTAGTAGTCATGGTCCTCTTTTATATTTATGTATTTACATACCAAACCAACATTTCTTTTCATTTATTTTATTTTTGAAAAAATGAAAAAACCTTTTTTATTATTTTTGTTTATTTTTTTTTCATTGTCGTATTTTTATTATTTTTGTGTTTTGCTGTTTTATTAAAAATATATACATACATATATGTATTATTTTTATGGAAATATAAATATGTAGTTATGCGCGCGGCTGCGGCACCTCCAAATTTATTATTAATATTAATATTTATTTTATTATTTTTATTTTTACATTACTAATAACATATACATACATATTTATAATCGTATATGTATCTATATATGTGTATATGTAATATGTTATGTAGTTGATACTTATTTTTGTGTACGATGATACCATATAAATCATTAAAACAGATTACATAACATTTTTAGGTCTGATTGTAACAAACGATTGCAAATTTTTTTTTTTTCTTTTGGTTTTCGTTGTATACCAATATAAATAAGAAGGCCCAACATTCATCTCATTTTATAAAAAAAAAAAAATGCATTCTTATGGTGCTATATAACATATTATGTATATATGTATGTAGTTTTATATATACTTATATATCTGCATGAGAATGCGAAATTTTTGTTTGTACACTATACTACACTGTAAATATAAATAGATGCAGATGTACTTGTATTTTATATTTTTGATATTACAAACTGAATAACTGAGTTATGTTTTGTTTTTCTTATATATTTATTCTATATTAATGTTATATTGGTGTACATGAAATTCATCTTATGGATATGCATAATCGTACATACCTAATCATAGATCGTATATATTTATATTGCATATACACATACTCGTATAATCTACTTGTGTACTTATTATAATAATGTAAACTATAAAAAACAACATGAGCTTTACCACGATTCGATCCGGCCGCGGGGTCAATTTTTGCTTATAAAAAAAAAAATCTACCTAAACGATTTAACTAAACCAAACCTTGCGAACTAAGCTAAAGAAGAATAAGAAAAAAAACATAATGAAAAATAAAAAAAATTTGCCCCTAAAAGCCAATATATTCATAAGACCTCAACATTACAGTACAGCACAGTACAGTACCTAAATATTTGTATATGTACATACGAGTATGTACATGCATCTATATACAGATAATAATGATATGGGCATGCTATACAGAGTGCATAAGTAAAAATTAAGAAAGAGGAGCCTTGTATTTTATAAAATGTACATCCATTTCATACACGTACATATATCACTGTTGTTAAATAGTATAATAACTAGAGTTTGAAAATATACTATAGAAGTATACATACATAACGTTTGTTAACTTATACGTATGATGTAAGTGTGTAGTTTTATAGAGTTTTCTCTAAAATAAAAAAAGAATTTAGATATGTATATACGAGTGGGTCTGTAATAAGTCACACACAAGATTTGTTTTTAGCTGTCGTTATATGTGTGATTACATGTAAAAATAAAGGTGCAGAGTATAAGGTATTTAGTCAATAAAAGAACTGATATTATACTGTGTTGATGATGATGATGCTGCTGGTGCTGATGCTGGGTCATGTCCGTCTACATTTTATTTATCCTCTATACTCTTTCTTCTCCTTCTTATATTTCAGTTTCTTGTACTTTATTTTTTCTTTGTTTCTTGTGATTTTGATCATGGCATCATGATCATCAGCATCTTCAAAAAACACTATGAAAAAACTTCTAATGATATTCATTGCAATGGATATTCATTTTCATATAACATATGTACAAGATCTGAAAAAATATAATAAGGTATATTGGAACATATACAATATAACCTAAAAAAGTCACAGAAAAAAACTGAAAAAAAAGAAACACGAAGAAGAAGAAGAAGAAGAAGAAGAACAAAACAACATCATCACAACATGCCGTTGTTGTAGTTCGTTTTGATTCATTTTTTGTTTTTATATTTCCTCCTGCTGTTATTGCTCTTGTCCTGGCAAATATCTTGCCAATGTCTTTACATTGGATAAATGCAACAGGTACATATATAGATTTAGTATTTTCATGCTGTTATGCATATATAATACGAATATGTACACAGTTGATGATCATGCCAAAATCATGTACAGAAAATAAATTTTCTGCAATCATCCACACTCATATGTATGTATGTAAGTACAAATATATGTGCATATCAAAATGTACGTTATATATGGTATTAAATTATCAAAAGATTGAGATGCGACTGATTCAGTGGCTATTCACTATTTATCCACGGATACATTCGAGTGCAGAAGCATATATGTACATGATATGTACATACATTTGTATACTATATATGCAGAGAAAGATTTATATTTTTTGGAGTCCAGACCAGACCAGACCAGACCCAAAGAAGACTGCACAATCGATAACTGTGAATACTGTAAGCAGCACAAAAGCATGCCCATTGCATACTGTATATACTCGTACTATAATGATCGTATATATGTACGTCAACTATAATCTGTATGGCTTTAGTTTTTGGGTCAGCACTTTCACTTACTTTTGCTTGTAAGTCAAATTTTTTTTTCTTACGTTATGTGGTTATTTTATATGTGTGTACAATACGATACATAAATGAAGAAAAATCTTTTACAACGTCCTCGTTGTAATCCTCGTGTGAGTTAATTTGATATAATAAGAAGAAGGCTCATAAAACTATTATATTATTAATGTATGTACGTACAATATATTATCTACATACGTACATACATAATATGTAAGTAGATGCTAAGTATCTATAAGTACAAAGTTATGTATTTCTATTATGTACAAATAATATTCTGTATGTAGGTCTACGTACATATTACATTACTAGCATGATCATATAAAATTCAAATCAAAATGAAATTAACCAAAAAATAGAAAATAACGACAAAAAACAGCAACAATAATAATAATAATAAAAAGATAAAAGAAATAACCATAAAAGATACGACAGCTGAATTGTATAAGAGAATTGAGGCGTTATACATATTTAGAAAATCGACAAAATTTATATCGCGAATTTATACTTGTTGAATTTTGCATTACCATATTACTACTGTGTCTGTGACTGCATCCGCATATACATAAATATCGTGCTCGTACCGTACGTAACTTTGAGTATATGAGCCATCATAAGTGTGTACTTATCATACGATATACGCTACGTTACAATGGCACTATAATAGTATACGAGTATAAAGTAAAAAGTATAGGTATACTTTTGGATACCACCATAAAGATAAAAAGGAAATTAAATGAAATCCCAAAACCGAAATAAATTGAATAATATCAATTTGCAAATACAAGGGATTTTTTCTGATATTTATTATGATTGTTGTTGTCGATAACCTGAAGAAGTAAAGAAATACCTTGTATGTATTTATGGATATGTGATGTACATATGAGTATATCTTGAATGAATGAATCTAGGATATGTACATATATACGAGTATAGGTACAGTACGTTATAAACGATTAGATATTGCCACAGAAAAAATGAAAAATAATTTTTCTTATTTTATTTTTAATATATTTGTACTTGCATATTTTAATTTTTATTTCAAGATAAAATTTTTCTGGTATCATTTTGTATGTATAGTAAATTTGTTTGAAGTACATATGTATATGGTACGACATGATAATGGAGTGTAATAACGTACATCATACATAAATACTATCATACCCGGTTCTTTTATATGTTGAAATGGTTCACTAAAACTGGGCGCGAATAAAAACAGAATGAAAGTGACGTATTTAGAAAGATAATTTTGCAAAGCACAGTAAAAAAAAAATTCTCTTGTGAAAATTTTCTCTTCGCATGTACGTCTGCGTATGCTAAAAATATATACGAAGAAAAAATTTATAGCTAACAACTTAAAAAAATATACCTACTTCTTTTTCTACTTCCCAAAAGTAGAAAGATACGCGAATAGTAAGTAGTTTCTATTCTTCTTTTCGTGATACTACACTCTAGTGGAAGTGTGCAAAGAAGAATTTCAGATTGAAACTATATCGGAAACTAGCTATATATACTTACAAGAAAATCGATAAATGTTTTTGATCTACATTTGCATTTGTAAACAAACATGGTCATTTAACCCTTGAATATTTAAGAAGTAGAAATTAACAAGTTTCAACCTAGAGGGCGAAAGGTTTAGAAATTCACTGGGTGCCCAAAAGTCTAAACCCGGCACTGAATACTAGACATATACTTACATACAGGAATATTTACATATATACATACCAAATATAGTACATTACATACAATCATAATTATTATTATTATTAGTCTTTCTATAGTTTCTAGTATGTACTTGTAAACTCCAATCCTCAACAAATAACAGTAGATATGTATTACAGATATATATGGTAATATGTACAAGTATGCACATATCTATAAAAATAGCGGCATATAAAAATATTATTATTATTAGATATTATTATTATTATTATTTTTATTATGCAATTTCATGTACACACGCCTTAAGGTTCGTCTATATACAATTATTATGAGTGTACGTTTTAGATATGTACATACTCGTATATACATAATTATTTTGTGGCACTGGCGCTGAGATGAAGAACAACAACATTGCATTGCACTGACTGACTGACTGACTTTACACAAAAAAAATGATGCTGAATCTTAATTTTTAACTAATTTTATTTTATTTTCATTTTTTTTTTGTTTGTTGTTACTTTTCAAATTTCAAATTTTTCTGTTTCTTTTATGTTATTTTATTTTTTTTTTAATTTAATTTTGTTCATCTTATTTTCATTTTCATCTTACCTGTATCGTTATGTATAACTCTTTATGTGTTTTTAATTTTTTTTTTTTTTTTGTTTTTTTTTTTTTGTAATTTTTTCTTTTCTGTGTTAATTGTGTTGATGTCTTTTCGCACGACATTGTCGGCATAAAGTGAAGCGTTCATTCGTTCGTTACATTAATGTGCATTAAAAATTAAAATATACATATACTACACAATATAACTATTTATATTTGTATGTATATAGATACATAACAGAGAGTAATGTACATATAATCTATACGAGTTATATACATATACTGTACTATATGGAGGTATACATTAGCTAATAAGAATTATGTAAAATTGTATAAAAAGCGTCGATGAAACACACCTTGATTAATCAAAGAAGAAATAGAAGTAAAAAAAAAAAAAATAACTATAAATAAATTTTTTCCTTCATCTCTTGCTCTTCAAAGATTTTGTGGTTTTTTCTTTTTTTTTCGATTTGCGAATAAATTATTTTCAAGTCATGTCGCGTCTTAGTTTTGTTTCGTTTCTATTTCTTGTACATATTGTAAATGCTTTGATTATTTTTTTGAGTTTTTTTGTTTTTTTTTTTCATTTTCATTTTCATTTACGTTTATTTGATTTTTTTAGTTGTGGGAAAAATGCATCCGAAAATTTATTTTTAATTTTTTCTTTTTTCTTTGGTTTTTTTCTTTAGTTTTTATGTATATTTGCATTATAATTTAAGGAAATTGTTGACCGAATTATGTTTTATTATTATTACATTAAGAAAAGAATTTATAAATGTATAAATGTAATAAATATTCTTTATATTACAATATTAGTTTTTGATTTAATTTTTTTGTTTTTTGTTTTGGTAGTATATGTACGTATTTATGTACACAGAATGGTACAGCAACACACAGGTACTTATACAATACAAATATATGTATAAATAGGTGTATATTCGTACATAAATTCATAAATACTCTTAGCTCTTATATTAAGTAAAATTGAAAAAGGAATATAAATACTCGTATAAGTAAAAGAAGAAAATTAAAATTAGTATTATATTATAGTATACACGAATGTAGTACATGGTGTAATGTAATGTGTACATAATGTATTTAGTATAGAGTAGATATTTCTTATATGTATATAAAATTGTTAGGCAGGTTGGTTATATTTAATAATAAACAAGTAGATAGATAGATTTCTGCACCTTATAAAAATATATTTTGACTAGCTATATATATAGACAGTTAGCTAGCAGTATGTTATATTAAAAAAATTTAAATACATGTAATATGAAAAGATATAATTCATGATATTATATGAATGAGTGAGTTACATGCATTTAAGTTATACATACATGAACTTACTTATGATCTATTGCAATTTGATTGTATATACATATACACTTACATATATGTATTTTTTATAATAAAGTATTTAAATATATATACTTTTATATTAAAAGAAGAGTAATGTACACAGTACACATTTACTATATATGTATGTACCTATATTATATAAAAAATAACTATATATATGTAAGATGATATGGATGCAAAGAGTTATGGACACGTTATGTTTTTATGTGTAAAATGTGGGTAATTTTTGTCGTGTCTTGTTCATATAATATGTAGACTGTAGTAATATGTATATTCATATTAGATTTTAACAAATCATGAAAACTATTTATGAAAATTGTTATATTGGAAATATATTGTAAATTAAGATTTCACAAAAAAGATATAAAAATGCTAATAATATTTATCGAATAACGTATATACATAAAACCATATACATATATGTTTATTTTAATAATGTACACTCAACTAAAGTGATCAAAAAAAAAAAAAAATAAATAAATTGTATGTATTTTTTTTTTAATTTATTGATAGATTCTTATATACCGATTCGATATGTATACACATATATTCGATATAAATATACATAAATATAGTATTTGTGTATATGTTATGTATGTATACATATCATTGTAATACATGTTATATGTTTTGCAAAAATATTTATAATAATTATTAAATTCGATTTAATGATGTTTTCATTTTATATACATACAATGTAATGCATGTATTAATTTTTGTGTTTTTTATTTTCTATTTTGTTTCAATGTATTTATTGTGGTTAAATTATGAAATTCTTCTTCTCTTCAAAATGCATCATGGAACATCTTCTTTGTATATAGTAATATAGTATTGTGATTATATTCATTAAAAAAATTTTATGTCTTATTCGATTTTAATTTTAATTTTATTTTTTCTTTTTATCGTATGCGATTTTCATTAAATTTATTTTAATTTTCCTTGTACACATTATATACTTATGTATAGTACATATGTAAATTTTATTTTTCTTGTTTTCGTTCATTTAGAATAATGAAAATTTTAATTTGTACAATTATAACTGTATAATGTGTAATGTAACTGTAATTTGAAAAATATTAAAATTTACACTACAGACAAGTAAAAAAAAAAACACTAAAAATATAAAAAAAAAATAACACGAAAGAAACGAAATAAGAATAAAAAAGATAAAACTAAAGCCGAAAAAATAAATTGTATAAAAGAGAATATGCGAGAGAAAATCGAAACAGAAACATATGCGACGACACAATAATATGCTGCTGTAACACATCAAAGAAAGAAACATTATTTTATCTAAATAAAGTACGATATTTTAATCTTTATTGCTTATTATCACGTAATTAAGATACTTTATTTTTGCGTTTAATATTTTCAAGGATACATATGCAGATAAATGTGCAATTATACGATTATTTTTAAAAAATTATTTTTTTTTTTGGAAAATTTATAAGAAAAATTTTTATTAAACACCGAGATAATTTGTACATATTCGATATACGAGTATTTGTGTATTAGTCTCCATGCTGTATATGCAAATGATTAAAATTAATAATAGATCGATCTCATGTATGAATATGACCCATAGATGTTCATACCACTCATAAAGCATCATATGCGAGTATACGCACAACATATATACAATACAATCATACTCGTATTTGTGAATATAGATGCCACTGATACGATAGTGGATAGTGTGTATGTAGAATTTGAATTTAACACTTTTCGAATCATTAAGTGAATTTAATGTTGAATATATTATAGACTGATACTCAACTCATATGTGCATGCATACATACACACCATTTAGTTAATAGCTCGGTTAGTTGTTTTTCGTATATTTTTACAACTTTTTTTTTCAATAATTAACGAATAAGTAACGATTTTTAGATGTTTTATGTGTGATGATGAGAAAATATTTAGCGAAAACTACTTTCATGGCAAGAAGAAAATATTTTTTGTTATTTTTTTTTTTTAATACTTTTGCATAATGTTGATGTCCAAATAGTATCGCAATTACATATCTTCGTATCAAATTTAGTAATTTTTGCATATAATGATTATATAGCGAACATTTCCATAAGCTTCTTCATTAACTTCTTGTCTTAATAATAATGCGAATCGTTAAAATTTTTGAGGATATAAATTACTTTTATGCTGCTACGCTTTATTCGTAATATATACCTACCTACATTATATATGTATGTTTGCACATAAATACTGACTTACAATTATTGGCTTTCATTTTTTAATTTATGGTAAGATAGTGTACTATGTGCCTAACTTTAAATTTGCAATTATTTCCACACATATAATTTTTATTGTACTCGCGTATATTATGTACATAATTTACAAATGATAATATAAAAAAATATTATGACAAGTGTTTATTGCATTTAGGAAATTATTTGTTCAAATTTTACGGTTCGATGCGCACTGTGATTCGCATAGATACCATTAATGTATCCAAATATACACACATACATACATACATATAAATATTTCTCATTTCTAAACATATGCATATCAAATTTTATAATATGAACACGTTCTAGATAATTATTATCGTTTTAATTTATGCATTCTTTTTTTTTGAAAAGCTTTCTCTTTGGTTTTTTTGCTGATTTATTTTTTAAATGCCACTGATTTTTATGAGTCTCTTGCGGATAAATAAACAAATACAAATATGAAAAATATTACATGAATATAAACAAATCACAAAAAAAAAAAAAAAAACGAAAAGGACTATAAAAAAAGAAAACTTTTCGAAGGGTTTAAAAGAAAATTAATACTCGTAGAAATTACAAAATATAACCACGCCTTTAAACATTTTTTTTCACATTATTATTATTTTTTTTTTCAATTATGTGCATGTTATAACACTTCATTATTAATGTGTTGTTTTGTAATATTGCATAATCGTTTTCTTTTTCTCTTAATACAATTCAATTTGTATATAAAAATTTGATTGTAATCATAAATTTATTTTCAAATAATTTTATTAATTAATTTCTTAATTGATTTTTTTTTCTTGTTATTATTATATGGATACAGGTGCTGCAATATCACTAAACGCAGCTCTAGCTCATATTGATGGTATAGACGATAAGGCGAAACGAGAGGGTGATAATCAGTCATCGTCTTCTTTTGCTAAAGCTGCATCCTCTAATATAAGAATGTTACTCCTGCAACCAAATGTAAGTACAAACAAGTATACATATTCATACATATATATACCTATATTCATATATCTACCTATAAAATAATGTATAATAATTTGCATAACTATAGTACAGATAACTCCTGTATAAAAGACATATGCACACGTACATTTTGTACAGTGATGTGTGTACGAGTACAGTGTTGCATTTTGTGTGTAGACCCCAAAATTATATTTTACCTTGTATCTTTATGAATTCTTCGCGGTTATCAACAAAAAATGTATAATGCGTGTCAGTGATTTCATTTTATTCTTCATCTTCTTCTTTTATATTTTGTATTTTTATTTTATTTTTTAAAATTTTTACCACCCCAAATGTATGGTTAATAATTCGATAATATCACATAATATCGTAGATAATACAATTATCTGTGTTAATATGTAATGTAATATTCAATTAGTTATTCATTGTTGAAGGAAGATATTGACAGACAATAATCGTGTATAACCTCACGATAGGTGGTATAATGTGCACGTAAATAATGTGCCGCATCGTAATCGTTGATATATTATGTATGTGCTTATAAAAGAAAGGAACATATATAGTTTTACGTGGGCATTGAATTGATAATAAAAATAACGAATAATTGTTCCGAATACGAGTACTAAAATATCTATTTCCATATTGTGTGTATGTACAAAATGTACTCGTACGTTGTACCTAAACACTCTTTTATTGCTTTTATGTAAGAAATAAGTACATCTATGTACTTAGTTTGTGCCTTGTAAAAACGTTTGATTATTTTCAACATTTTTTTCTTTTTCTAATTCATACGATTATAGTTTTAGTGATTTGAATTTTTTATGCTAGCGTATTACACATTCATCGTTACATTATTTATTGTTGTTTTATTGGTCAAAATATACGAATTGAAAATAAACTCGAATTAGAAAATGTTTTTTGACATGCGCTTCATAAAAATGAAAAATATTTTCCTGTAAAAATTTTTTCAAAAAAGTAACGCCTTCCTTGAAAGTTACTAAAAAAATAAAATTTA
Organism: Villa cingulata; assembly: GCA_951394055.1. Classification (NCBI taxonomy): domain Eukaryota; kingdom Metazoa; phylum Arthropoda; class Insecta; order Diptera; family Bombyliidae; genus Villa; species Villa cingulata. The sequence continues at coordinate 52,401,955 of OX596018.1, forward strand.
CAAAAAGAAAGTGAAATAATAAAATTTTCCTTAAAGAAAAACATATAGTAAAGAATATTTCTCTAAATCAGTTAAATCAGTTAAGGCTTATGCATACACGTTGTATTAGTATTATCTATCACACTGGTGTGCAATGCACATGTTTCTTTGTATCGTGCTTATTATTTCTTTTCTGTCCTCTCTATCGTGTTCGAAAACTAAATAATTCGCGTCTATTATATAGTGAATGGTTATTTTTATTATTATTATTACTGCCACTATTATTGAGTAACATACGAACATAACAAAACAGAATTCGTGATAGATCAAAATTAAAAGCGTCCAAATCGAATTAAATTAAATAGCAAAATTATGAAATAAAAATTTGGTAACTTTTTTTCATCGTAATTTAACTGAAAAATTAATTTGAAATTATTAAATTAACAATTGTTGTAAAATTATTTTTTGTGGCATCTTTTTTTTTTCTGTCGATTTCTTAGAACTCTTTCAGTTCTCATTCTTCTTTCGATAATTTCTCATCCCAACAAAATCATCATTTTCAAATCGATGAACATCAGCAGCAACATCAACAGCAGCAACAACAGCAGGATAATCGTAGTTCGACATCATTGCTAGATCAAAGTTTTAGTCAGTTTTCTGAATTTCTATTTTCGAATGAATCATCATTGATTGATGACCAACAAGGATTTTTATCTGGTGCATCTGAATTAAGTACCAATTCCCAGACACCGTCTAGTGAAATTTTATTAAATTGTGGCGACGATAATAATACACAGCATCAAATTAATAGTGGAAATAATAATTCAGATACGATAGCCGTATCATTAGATAATAATACAAAATTGAATCTGTTACAATTAAGAGATAAACGTTTAAGTTCAATACCGGAACAGCATACACCTGAGTGGATATCAGAAGCACCAGATCAACAGAATTTCATTGATCGAAATTTATCGACACAACAGCAACAACAGCAACAGCAACAACAGCAACAGCAACAACAGCAGCAGCAACAGAGTGGATTTTTTACACTGAGATCTAGTAGTGATCCGGCAATAGCATTGCATAGTTCGCAAGCACGACAACAGCAAGAGATCGATAATTTAAAAGTGATTGCATCATCGTCGTCATCATCATCATTGACAGCGGGATCTTCATTACCCAGTTTTCAGGAAACATATTCGATTAAATACAGTCAACCGGTTAACTTGAATTTAAAAATGGATGAGGATTGTTATAATGTTACATCACATCATCAGGAAAATGCATCGTATTTTCATATCTCAAGTGATCCGATGATCCATCAGTCGAACATGTATGATATACAACAGCAAAATGCATATGCTGCTGGTGGTGTCGAAGGATTCTATCAGTATCAGACTCCGTTGCAAATGGTAAGTTTTAGAAAATTTTTGCTTTTTTGTAAATGTGCGCATAACATATTCTTTCTAATCTTTCGTTCATTTTCATTTTTTTTTTCCATTCATTATGCAGCCATATGTACCAAATCACGAAAGATATTCGCTTCCAACATTTCCTACGATATCAGAATTACAAGGTGCCACATTACATCGTCGTGCATCACTTCCATTGCAGAGATCAGAATCTACGTCCAGTAGCGAAAGTCCAAAACCACCAAGAATTGGAATACTGAAGAGTATTCCGAGTACACCGAGTTCAACATCCAGTTCGCCTGGTTGCCAAACGTCCAATAATACTATAAAACTTTGCGATCCATTGGGAACTAGAGGAATTCAGGCACAAAGTCCATCACAATTATGTGCTGTTTGTGGGGATACAGCAGCCTGTCAACATTATGGAGTTCGAACATGTGAAGGATGTAAAGGATTCTTCAAGAGAACCGTGCAGAAAGGATCGAAATACGTTTGTTTGGCCGATAAGTCATGTCCAGTCGATAAACGAAGAAGGAATCGTTGTCAATTTTGTCGCTTCCAAAAATGTTTGGCTGTCGGTATGGTAAAAGAAGTCGTCCGAACCGATTCATTAAAAGGTCGTCGCGGTCGTTTACCATCAAAACCAAAATCCCCACAGGAATCACCTCCGAGCCCACCAGTATCATTGATCACAGCATTGGTTCGTGCACATGTCGATACTACACCAGATTTAGCGAGCTTAGATTACAGTCAATATAAGGAACCAATACCTAATGAGCCACTAATCGGTGAAGCTGAGAAAGTGCAACAATTTTATAACCTTCTAACAACATCAGTCGATGTTATAAGACATTTCGCTGAAAAAATTCCTGGTTACTCAGACTTATGTCAAGAAGATCAAGATCTATTATTTCAATCAGCATCATTGGAATTGTTTGTATTACGATTATCCTACCGAGTTCGTATTGACGACACTAAAATGACATTCTGTAATGGCACAGTTTTACATAGATATCAGTGTCAGAGATCTTTTGGTGATTGGCTAAATGCGATATTAGAATTTGGAAAGAGTCTTCATGCTCTTGAAATAGACATTTCCGCATTTTCTTGCCTTTGCGCTCTTACATTAGTGACAGGTAAGTTTCTATATACAAATATATTTGTACATAAGTATATTTTATTGTATGCACAATACCTTACAATAATCATTTAATGTATAGTTATTCATTAGCTTTAAAAAAAAAACTGAATTTACCATGTATAATACGTATCAGTTTTTCAATTTATTCGTGGCTCAGGTTTTTTGTGTTATTTTTTTACTTCACTTCTATAGGAAGAGAAAAACAAAAAAAAAAAAATTCCAAAGTACAAGCTTAGCAAAAATTAAAAAAAAAAACAAATAATCCTCCAAAGATATAACAAACGAAGACAAATGAAGAGGTTGTATTATAGCAGAGTTGTGAATTCTTTTTTTCTGTTATTTTTTTTAATGAAGTGATTTTTAAAAAAGATAAAATTAGATTGTGTTAAGGGTGAAAATAAAATTTCTGACATCTGTGAGCATGATTTTTTCTCAGGTTAAGACAAAAAAAAAATGCATGATTTCTGATCAACAAAAATTCACTACTTATGTCAGTACATATAGACGAGTATTTTATTATTGAATGCATGTACGTACAATAGTACAATTTATATAAATTTACTATTGTGAGCATACGTACTCGATACAACATTCATATGCAGTTAGCACGGTTATACAAAAAAATGAAAGTAAAAGTGAAATAATGAACCTACTTAGTACATATTATTCTATGGCATTATCGATGCAAGAATTATGCTTGTACTACTCTTGTACTATAACTACAGAGTATACGACGTTATTATACGGTGTTATATTATATGTACTGTCGTCGTACTGATATCCTAAATGTCACATTATTGTTAAACATTTTTTTTTTATTTTTTCTAACAGTATATCACCGGCAATGATCATTTTAATGCATTTAAAGTCACTTTTCTGGTATGCATTTGATTAGATCTGAATTTTTTTTTTTTCGTTGTCCTATTAAAAATCGAACTGTAAATAGCATTTTTTCGTTATTTTTTTCAATTTTTTTTTTGTTTTTGAAAACTGTAGATACATAACAAATACATCAGGAAACAATTTTTTTTCCTTTTAGATTTTCATATGTGCATATTTCTGCCTCCATACATACGTAACAACAATTCAAATTTTAATTAAAAATCTGATTTGAATTTATATAAAAAACAAAAAAAATTAAATTTTTTAAAATCATCCAAATAATTTTTTTTCTTTCTTTTGTTACAAAAAAAAATTTTCTCATTACAGAAAGACACGGTTTAAAAGAGCCAAAAAAAGTTGAACATTTACAAATGAAAATCATAAATAGTTTACGTGATCATGTTACATATAATGCTGAAGCACAAAAGAAACCGCATTATTTTAGTCGTATATTAGGTAAATTACCAGAATTAAGATCATTAAGTGTACAAGGATTACAAAGGATATTCTATTTAAAATTAGAAGATTTAGTACCAGCACCACCATTAATTGAAAATATGTTTGTTGCAAGTTTACCATTTTAAAAACACAACAACAGAATAAGATTAAAAAATAATATAAATGCAAAACAAACAAAAAAAAAATAATAAAGAATTATATAAAAGAATAAAATAAGAGAATATTATATAATATTTAAAGAAAATGAAAGAAAACAAAGAATTGAAGGAAAGAAAAATGTATAAATGAAAAGAATATAATAGAAAATGTATGAAATAAAAAAAAAATATATTTTTTCATTTATCTTAAGAATATTTTTTAGTGTAATATTATATGTACGTATGTATGTATTTGTGATTATTATTATTATTATTTTATGAAAGAAAAAAAAAAATTTTATTTTTTATTGTAAGTTTTATTTCAAACATTATATTCAAACGTAAGTATGTGTAAGTATATAATGGTGATGTGAGGATAATATATACGAGTATAGTATAACATAATAATAGATTGATTGATTGGAATTTTATAACGATTTACAACATCCTGTAAGTAGTGTAAAAAATTGAAAAGAAAAACAAAATACAAATTACAGTTAAAAATAAAAAATAAGCAAAGATGAAAAATTTAAAAGATTTTTAAAAATGTGTCAATTATAATTTGATGAATCAAAAACAAAAAAATAAAAAAAATAAATTCCTTAAATAGTAATCTCACATGCAGTGTATAAAATAATTAATTATATTATTATTTAATTGTGTATATGTGCGTATACTGTAAAAAATATAAAATGTTAAATTAAAAAAAAAGTACAGAACAACATTATAAATGTATTCACGTATACAAGTTAATATAAATTAATAAAAAATTTTATGTACATATGTACGTATTTTAGTAAATAGTTATTATTTTTTAACTTTTTTATTTTTGTTTTTATTTTCAGTTTTTTTTTGGTTATCCGAACATTATATGTATACATTTGTTTGTAAATTGTAAAATTGTAAATAATACGTATATAAATATATATTCTATAGCTTCTTATACCATATGTAATGTAATTTTATTTTATTTTATAATTCTTTTTTATTAATTTTTAAGATTATTTCTATATGTATGAGCCTGTAAGTATGTAGATATGTATGTGTAATATGTAAAATTTGTAAAAAAAAAAACAAACAAATGAAAAGATAAAAAAAGAGAAAGGATTTTATTTTGTGCTATTTTTATTTATAATTATTAAAAAAAAAATCTTTATATGCCTAATTAAATTAAGTTGCCATTTTAGATTATTTTTTTTTTATTTTCATTTAAATTAACATACACACAGACACACAAAACAAAATTTACTACAATGAAAAATCGAACAAACAAATTAAATAAAATTTATTCAACGACATACTGATTGCTCGTATAGTGACGATACATTTGAATGACGACAGCAATGTTTCTTGTCCTATACCAATGTTGCGCAACATGAATACAGTATAGCATTATACGACAGAACGAGTACATATTTAAGTATATGTAAAATCAAAATTACGTAATCTCACAGTTAAGATTCATATTAAAAAATTACATTTATACTGATTATAAGCAAGCCAAAAATCAGAATTGATTCGATAATATTTAATGATGAAATTTTTGAAAAAAAAAAAAAATTATTATTTTTTCTTTCTTTCTTTCTTTGTTGTGATCATCATCATCGGTGGTAAGTGGTAACTCATCATCAATATATGTAAGTCGATTGTGGACAATGAAAAAGTTATACTACTTTACTACGCTTACAAGTGTTTATGTTTTTATATCAAATTTATTTAGATAAATACATTTTAATATTGTAGTACATTTGTTACAAAAATAATTCGAATTCGAAAAAACTACTAGTACCCATACGTACAATTTTATTTAAAAATTATTTTTGAAAAAATTGATAATCGAAATTTAAAAAATCATTTTTTTTTTTTCTGAATTCGTGTTTATGATTATTATGAAAATTGTATTATAATAATAATATTAAATTCTAATACATACTCGTAAATACACTAAATATTAGTTGTCGCTGTATGTATAACATATAAAATTGTGGGTGAATAAATAATTTACAGCAAAAAAAGAAAATGAAGAAAAAAAGAGTCAAATTCCTTTAAGTTTATAGATACACAATCTAGACAGATAGATATATGCGCATACCAACATATGTAATTTTGTATATTATTATTCATACTGATATAATAACAAAACTATACATATTTATGTATTATATTTGAAATCTTCAATCATCGATTATATACGCATGAATCGATTTATTAAAAATTTATTTGAAAATCGAAAAAAAATGAATTAAAAAAAAATAAAAATAAAAATTGATTCTAGTTTAATGATTTTCGTGACTTGTGAAAGGTGCAAAACTCATACTGGCAATACAATAAAAATAAGATTGTTTATGTATAGGTAATTCATTTATGTGTATTAAACGTTACTTTATATTGTTGAATAATGTACATATATACGAGTACATGCATTCATATATTTGTATGTTACTATATATTGTATTTTGAATCTACACTCGCATCGTATTTATATTTGTTTGTATATACTCGTACACGAAAGGGATATATAAATTTAAAAAGAAAAGGAATGTATTATACAACAATAAATAAATACAATACGATTTTATTTTTTATTTCATTTTCGTTTTCTGGGTTATACAAAATGCATAACAGTTTTAACATGAACTTACATGTAACTAGACTTTTAAGTAATGTACGTAATTTTTATTTTTTTCATTTTTTCATTTTTTCATTTTTTTGAAATTGAATTGATGATGATAGTATGGTAACGATATAATGGTAATGTATAATGATGATGATGATAATGACGATCATGATGATTTTTAGATCGCGCATACCTACATACATAATTTTATTGAATTTTATTGATTGCATTTTATATAGGTATTCAATTTATTCATACACACACCTTCTACGCACAAACAGACACAGGTATGTTTAAAAAAAAAAATAAATCTGTTTATCATCGCATATGGCATCATCATTATACACACACTACTATTGATCTAGTATACTAGTGCCACATAATACTAATAATACTATATGCGTATAGATAATATCACTCATATAGTCTACATATTTATTCTATGTACAATCATCTTTAATAGTGTAGTTTTCAGTTATATGTATACATATGTGTATATACCTACAACTTTCAATTAAATACACACACGTATCCATACTTATTTGTGGTAAAACTGAAAATTCCTATTAATTTTTTCATTTTTTTATTTTTTTTTTCATTTATTTTCATTTTTCGATATTTCGATTTTTTTTTTTTTTTGATTTTATTTCAATTTCGTTTTCGTTCTTTTTTTTTTTCATTTTGTTTATTTCTTAAAAGAGGAATAACAAAAAATTTAGCGTGTTATTGAATTCTAAATAATTAATTTTCATGTATAATTTTGTACTTATTTGTAATTGTTAAGAAATTACAATTATACGAGTAATATGTACATATATATATATATATATACATGTATGAATGTATGTTTGTACACACCACACAAGAAATATCAAATAGAATACCGTCAATTGGCAATTATACATATAAGAATTATCGATGGTTTATAATAGTAAAGTGTAATAGAGTAGCTGCATATATGGATTACCTATATATTTTGTATGTTGTGTATATGTGTGCGTTGTATAAATTTATAATCGCGCAGTATTTAAAATAACTAACATGTATGTTCATCATATACACACATATAAACTGAAGTACACAAAAGTAAACATATTTATGCAACTATATTTATATGTACACCTCCTTTATATTTTTTTAGTTTTTGTTAGTAATGTTGTATAGTACCTAGTTTTCATTTTCTTTTTTTTTTTTCATTTTATTCATTTTTCTTTTTGTTTTGGGCTAATACATTATTATAACTACTATTAAATTATCTAGATAACCTCTAGATGCTCAATAATATATTTTATAAATTATTTTTACCGCAATAAAACTTGTTTACAAATTTAATTGGTGATTGATGCGCGTCTTATTATTATTTGATGAAAAGACATATCGCAATGCATATGGGCATACATTACATACATATTATTATAAACATGTACCTATATGTTATATTGAATAATGAACAATTATAAACAAAACAAAATAATAAATATAAATATATAAATACCAGAAAAATTTTTATACCCACAAAACTGTATAATGTTTATGTACATTTATGTATACACAGCCTGACCACAATCCATATCCAAAAAAGTAATGCATATAGATATACTCGTACATATTTTATTTATATACACCTGATTGTACATAACTTACAATACATATGCACTGTATAAATGAATTTCTATAACTACATATAATTCATTTTTCACTTTATTTCTAAAGACGACATGTGTGCATATAAAATATTAAAATTGAAAAAAAAAGGAAACATGCACACTACATGCACTCGTATTCATACATACTTACATACAACAAAAATAAATATTTCGATTATTTTTAATTGATTTTTTTTTCTAATAAATCGAAAAATAAAAGACAAAAACTCTACAGTTAAACAATAACAGAAATTAATATACAAAATGGACACACACATATGTACCTATGTACGATTTTTTTTTTTCATACTTTGTGTATCATCGAATGTTCGTAACTCTGCATTTTCATACTTTGTGTCCGTAAATTAAATTCAATATTCAATATAATTTCAAGTGTACAATAATAATCTATCATTGCATGCACTCTATACCATAAACGCAACGTATTATAAATGAATATAAATAAACAGAATATCAACAAAATTAACAACCACAAAAAATAAAAAATGAATTAAAAACAATACAAAAACTTAAATGATTTGAAAACGAAAATACCGAAATTCGTTATTTTATAAAAATGTGTATGTGTTAGTGTAATTGACTCCTTCTTACTTATATTATATCATCATATATCACTTAGGTATCCTATACATACTCGTAGTCGTATATTTTTAATATATGTATAATATTTTTACATCATTCTACATAATTTTCTTCTCAATATGAATTTCTTCTTCAAATTCATATTGTACCTAATGAAATAGAGAAGAAACAAACACACCGATATGTTTACAATAATGTAAAAAAATCAAATTAAAAATAAATAAAATAAAACGCATACACAACAAACGAATATAATAATGTACATCGACATAATAAGAAAAACCATAATTGTTCATCAAAATCAAATTGCGGTTACGTGCAACTACAAATAGAAAAAAAAAAAAAGGAAAAAAAAAATATATAAAAACGCATCCATACAAATAGATAACCAATTATAACTAATGTACATATACGAATACTTATAACGACGAGCAATAATACACGAATTTATATATCTATTAACCATATACGAGTGGAGTACAAATGAAAAAGTAATCACAACATGATAATTTTTCGTTTTATTTTTTTGTTTTGTTTTGTTTTGTTTTTTTTTTGTTCATAAAAATAAATAAAATAAAAATTAAAAAACAAAATTAAAACCAAAATAAGTAACAAAATGTATTAAAATAAAATTTATTAAAGTACACTAGATAAGAGTATGTATCTATATAACTTGAAATACATATGTATGCAATGAAAATAAAAACATAATACAACACAATATCATGCAGTACGAGTACACAATATGATGATGATCGCATATAGAGGGAAGAAATCGGGCGGGCGGTAGATCGAAAAGTAATATAATAAATAAAATAGCAACAGAAAATAAAAATAATAACATAACAACAAGGAATAATAAAATATGTATGTACATATGTATTAATACCTATTTAGTATGTACACATACACAATACACATTATTATTTAGTGTATGTATATGTATATACTTAGTATACATTTTTGTATATAAAATGAAAAGAAAATTAAATGCGCGTCTTATGCCAAATACGATGAAAATTGATGATTACCCAATAAAAATTTATTATATACTTATTTCATTTATTTTAATTTAGTTTCTTTCTTTTTTTTTCTTAGTTATTTTTTTTTTTGTTTATTATTTTTGAATATTTTTTCATTTTGTTTTTGTTTTATTATTGTTTTTTGTGAATTTATTTTTTTGTTTTTTTTTTTTTTGTGTGTAAATTACAAGTTAAAAGAAAAAGAAGAACAACAATATGATAATGAAGAGAAAGATATTGAAAAATAAAATGACGAAAAATAACAAAAAATAATAAATAATCAAAAACTGAGAAAAAAACGTACCTACTCAATAAAAAACATTCACAAATGAAATGTGCAAAAACGAAAAAAAAAAACAAATAAATAAGTATAAGTAAAGAGAATAAAATAAAATTACATATTTAACTAAATGAAAAAATATATAAAAGTTTAAAAAATAAACAAAATTTATAAATTATTTATTATATTTTAATGATTGTTTATTTTTTTAAGTTTATTATTTTTTGCAATATTTTTATGATTATTATTATTATTAGTTAGTATATTGTATTAAAATAAAAAATTATAACTGTGCTTGAAATTTTTGTTTTGTTTTATTAATTTTTGATTTTTCATTTTTTAAGTTTTATCTATAGTTCTTGTAATAATTATTGTAATGTTATGTTATTATATGCAAATATATAGTTTATTTTATAAATTTTATAAATGATAATAATATTCGATTATAAATGTACTTGTTTAATATGTACATAAATACATAATAATATTATAAAGAAAATTTAAATTATACATATTATTTTATTTAATTTTTTTTTTTTATATTTTCGTTTTGATTATTATTATTATTATTAAATGATTTTTATGTTTATTTATTCATTCATTTAATTTTATTTTATGATAAAGTTTTTATTATTATTTTTATTTTATTTTAAAAATAAATCATAATTACTATTTACGAGTAAAAATATTAAAAAAATTTATATATTGTACATTATATTTTATATATAGAAGGAATTAAACAAATTTATAGAGCTATTAGTTTGTATATGCAAATATACACATCAACGAAACGACGAGTGTAGAAGTAAGTATTTGCATGAATGAGTACCACGTACCACTATCGCACAACAGAATGTATCGTAGTAGATACCTCTATCTACTATGTGGTACTATCATCAGTTGATGTGTATATTTCATTGCAATGATTTATGTGCAATGTGTGAAATAAGAGAAAAAGAAATCAATAAAAAAAAATATAAACCAGAATCCTTTAGAAGTGATGATAAAAAATATTAAAATGAAAAAAATTTTTTCAATGTAATGTTTATGTTATTTATAAATAAATGTTTATCATAAAGTGTATCGTGCAGAGCACGTATATGTACAATATAAATCAATCCTTTTTTTATTTTTAATTTTATTCATTTCACTTTTTGATATTTTAAAATTATTATTGAATGTTTTTAATTTTTTTGCTTTCATTTCTAATTGAATTCTTTTCCTTAATAACTCCTAAATAGATAATTCACTGATACCAAAAAATTTTAATGTTATCTTTGCACATATGTACGTAAAATGACATAATTCATTGTAATTGTAAAGATATTTTTCTCCACAATCTCGTATATTTATGATGACCGACCTATGACAATAAATGCGTGCATTTATTTTAAAGATTTCTTTTTATATGCACATTATTGATCCTTGAAATTTTTTGAAAATTATTGTTTAATGTTATTTATTTTTTTTCACTTTTTCTAAAATACTTATATAAAAATGTATAGAAATCTTGCCATAATGTCTTCTTAATAATATCAGAAGGAAAATTTCTAAAATTCGCAATGATGTATACATAATTTTTTCATTTATTTTCCAACTAATCAATCAATCAAGTATAAGGATAGTATATAATCGATATGTTATACTGCTTACTATAAATCGATGAAAATAAAATAAAAATTCAATTTGGAAATTATCTACATTTTAACTGCCATTAATATAAAAATTTTCGAAAATCTATTCACACTTTGTGTAATTTTTAATTTGAATTTCAGTTTGTTGATATTTAATTAATTTTGAATGCGAACAAAACATATTTATTTATTTTTTTAATTTTCTGCTATTATCCTTTTTTTTTATTATACTTCTTCAAGTGTTATTTCATCTTGATGCTAGCCAATTTAAAAGTTTTCAGAGGGAAAATTCAGTTTTAAATTTTCATCCTTTTTTTGTAATTAAAATGTTGACAGTTAATTTTATTGTTTTTGATAATACATATATATTTTTACTTTTGATTACTTGTAAGTTGTATGTTATATTTCGTAATTATTCGTTAATAAATTGTAATTTAAATTAGTTAATATTATCCTTGTATTTATATAATATCAAAATATTACATTTAATTTTGTTGAAATTAATCATAATTTTTTGATATTTTCATCCTTTATTTTTCTTATATATGAGGAAATACATTACAAAAGTCATACAAAAGTTATATAAAATTATAATTAAATACTGTTACATATGCATGTAAAAATATCCAAACTTATGATAGTAAACTCGTATGTATATAATGTCCAGTTGTACCTTTCTTCAAAATATAATTAACTCTATATTTATTAAATGTACAAAACATTAAAAAAAGAAAATTAAAAATATTTTTCAATTATTTTATCAATTTAAAAAGGAAAAACGCTTCATAAAAGTTTCTCAAGTGAAAAAATTTGAAATGAACAAAAATGAAAAGAAATAAAATTATTGCCATATTATTACAATGAAAAATTATCCCAGTATTTTTTTTTTTTTGATTCCTTTGTAGACAGAATTCCAGAAGAAAAACAACCATACTAACGTAAAATATGTATTCGAATCATAATGAAACAAAATCTAAATTTAAACCTTAAATTTAATATTTGTAATACATTTGGTGTTTCATTTTTCAATTGATTTTCAACATTAAAGAAAATAAAAGTGCCATTTGATTATGAACGATGAACGTATACAAAAATGAAATGAGTATTCAAGATGATCGTCCATCGTATATGGAAATCATTATAAATCGTTTTCTTTCTATTATTTAACTATACTATACCTATACGTATTATTTTAGATTGAATCGAATATGTAATTCAGTTACAGAGGTGCCCATTATTGCTTTATATTAAAAAATAATAATAATAATAATAATTGTACATAAGGTATATGATACAAATGTAATTTTATATATCCCGAAAACTATATAAAGTACTATTATATATACTTAGATGAGAAAAGTTTTAAGGAAAATAAAAATGAAATGTTATACAAAAAAGACAATCTACAAAAAAAATAAACTAATATGTATACATGAATATAGAATTATTCAAAAATATTTTAAAATAAAAAATCGTTTATTTTTCGAAATTAAAATTTTCCTTTTAAATTCTAAAAAAAAAAAACATTGAATGTTACTATGAAAAATTTACAAGAATTTACATATATCTCTGAAAAAAAATAAAAGAAACTAAAAATATAAAACAAAATTAAGTGCATTGTGTATTAATTTATTTATTTATTTATGTATATGTGCGTATCGTATATAATAGGGAATGAAAATGCGTATATACACAATAGAAAATATAAAAAAAATGTTAAATTATTATACATGAAATTTAAATGAAATAACGATGTAAGTGTATTTTTTAAATTTTCAAATTTTACAAAAAGTATACAGAAAATGACATTATACATATGTGTAGGAAATATTTTTTAATAATAGATTCAAAAAAAAGGTAATGATAAGCATAGGATAATATAGTATAATATATAAATACAAGAAGTGTATAAGAAGGAATATGAATGAAAATTATATACTCATTTACACTTACATACATATATGTAAATGCATTCGGTATGTATGTAAAAATCATCCAAAGGAAAGACATTTTAAAAACAAACAAACAAAAAATAAAGAAATTTAAGAAATAAACTGTATATTGAATAGATTATTTTGAGATAAATATATACATAGATATTGTATATATTAAGGTATATACGAGTATATGTATTTTCATATATTTTTTTGGTAAATTGTATAAGTAGATAGACTTTTTTATACAAAAATCATCAGAAACAGAAACTAATAAAGGGTTAATTGAAAAAAAAAAATATATGAATTTTACAAATTAAAAAATATTAAAAAAAAAATAAACTAAAAAATATAGAAAAGAAAAAGATTTTCTAAAAAGAAATACATAAGTATATGTGATAGCAACGTACATACATTACATACATACATACATTATGTGTATATGTAGTTATAATATAATATAGAAACGAACCAATTTGATACGACGAATATTTGTAATGGATTTATTTCAGATATGTGTGTATACAATGTATGTAAAAAGTTAAAAAGTTAGATAAAAATGGTAATGTGATTTAAATATAATAAAATGTATGTAATATGCTTATATAATAATGTATATAATACGTAATATATATGCATATATGTGGAAGTGTAATATTTGAAAGAAAGAAACGATAATTGCATCAACTTATAAGATTTTTTCTATATGTAAGTGTATATGCGATAATACGTTACATATTATAAAACATAGAAAAAATTCAATTTTTTTTTTTTCATATTTCAATTTATGTTGATTTTCTATTTCAAATAAAATATTTGTTTTTTTTTTGTGAAATTGTAACAATAGACACACATTATTTGTACGAATATTTGTATTTATATATGTTAAATGTTTTATTTAAAAGAAAAATGAATTTTTTTGTTAATTGAAAAAATAAAAAATTTAAAAATGAAAATGAAATGAAAAAAATATACGTACATATATATGTATGTACATATTAAAACTCTATATAATTTAAGATTAAGGATAAAATATTAAATTATTATACATTTATATAGATTTAAATGTTTTTATACATGTTAGATACATTACTACACCTATACAACTATACTTTATACATAGTTTAATTCTATTTTATCTATATCAAAATTTTTATTCTGAAATAAAAAATGAAATTAGATTATTCAAAAAAAAAAAAAAAAGAAAGAAAGAAAAACACTGATTTTTTGAAAAAACATACATCTACATACTAACATTATTTTGTATCACATAAGTGTTTCAAATAGTTTTGTTTAATTTTATACTATACTTATACGTCAAATTACAAAAAGACAAATTACTTAATTTCATATCACCATGAAAGCAATAATGTGTATGTGCGTTTTTTTTTTTAACAAAATTATTAAAATAAAATTTTTTTTTATTATAAATTATTAAATATATAATTTCAGAGATTTGAATACAAAATATAAAATATGACACAAAAGAAATATAAAAAAATATATAAGAAGATTCAAATACTTTTGTAACAAGCAAAATTTCAAATTAATTCTAATTATATAATGTTACCAACATCAATATACGTAACCTACACCCATTAATTTACATATTATTTTGTAATTGCAATATTTATACAAATTATAATACATATAAATGTATGTACCTATTATCAATCACTGTTACATAAATATACACTATGTAATACAAAATTAAAAAATTATTTACATACAAATAAGAAGATGATGCGTATAAGATAGTATATACATACATATAAATAAGTATATATGTAATTCAAATCATCCATATACGAGTATACATAAAAAACCTATATTTATGAAATAAAATATAAAATATATTATATGAAATGAAATGAATTATTATTAACTAATATTAATTAAGTTAAATTAGATAGCAATTTAAAAAATAACTTTTAATAAATACTCGTATATAAATTATTATACATAATATCAAATATTAAAAGAATAAAAATTTTATGAAAATACTATTATAATGAACATACAATGTTAACATAACAATGTATGATGCACACGTTATCATCTATAGAATATATAAATTTTAATATGCAATAAATGAGCAACAACAACAACAAAAAAAATACCTATTATATACATATATATATTTGTGTATGTGTATGAAATTTTAGTAAAATTAACAAAACAATTTAAAAAAAAATTAAAGAAAATAAAAAACCAGGATAAAATTATTATTGCGTATACATACATACCTATAGTATCTAGTATCAATTATTTATATAAATTATTCAAATATTTATTATTTATGTATATGTACTATACGTGATACTACTTACAAACAAAATTACAATTTAAATTAAAAAAAAAAAAATTTTTCTTTTCCCATTATTTAGTACATATATGTATATTATTTATGTTATCATGTTTCGATCTTGTTGTATAAAATATATATGTATAGGTATGTGAAAAAAAAAATTAATATTTAAGTATATGATTTCATCAGTGTAAAATAATTAAAATTAAAAACAAAAATTCTAATCATTTTTATTCATACCTATACATGTGTACACATTATATTTATTACCTCCTATATACGTAGTTAAAATTTAAAGGTATCCTGAATAATTTGAAAAAAATTTGCCTTAAAACTGTATTCATAATTTTTTTGTTTCTTCTTGTTTTTTTTTTTTTTAAATTTTGTTTCAAAAATATTTTTCGTTCAAATTTCTGCTTTTTTGTTTCTTATCTTTTTTGAGTATAGTTTAAATTTTTAATATGTTTTCAGAGTGTATAGCCATTACCCAAAATGCATACATACATATATTCATATACATATATGTATTAGTATGTCTATGTATATCAATATAGGTAAATATATATGATTTGTACTTTTATAAGGTATAATAAGTACATTTCAAATTATGACATATATATGTGTATATGATTATAAATATCTACATATCCTTTCTTGCTATAAGTATATCACTATGTATATTGTAATAAATTAAATAAATTAAATATTTTAGTAATATTGTTTATAATTTTAAATGAAAAAAAAAATCTATATGAAATAAATATGTACGTATTTTATACATTATGAAATTTGAATATATACACACACCACATACATACATATAAATGTACCTTAATTAATTTTTTTTTTCATCTCTTTTTATTATACATATATGTATTATTTTTATATATATATAGCTATATTATGTAATTTATAAGAATATTATATTTTAATTGGTACCTATACACTTAATACATATACATATATGTATATTTATAATATAATAAATTATAAAAAAGTAAAAGAGAAATTAATGATAAAGATGGATTATATGATGAGATGATAATATACATATACTACTATACATGCATATACAAAACAATAAATTAATTTTATTATTATTAATATTATTATGATTATTATTATTGTTCTAATACTTATCATAAAAATATATTATTGTATAATTATTATGAATGATAAATTGTATACACAGTAAATACATATATACATATATATATATATATATTAATGTTATCATTATATGATCATAATTATATATAAGTTATAAGATGTATACTATAAAAAAAATTTCTGTATATGTAATAAATTTCTTATTTTCCCA
Organism: Villa cingulata; assembly: GCA_951394055.1. NCBI lineage: Eukaryota > Metazoa > Arthropoda > Insecta > Diptera > Bombyliidae > Villa > Villa cingulata. Next base: position 52,419,333 of record OX596018.1, read on the forward strand.
AGTAAAAAATTATGATGTTTTTCTTATTCCCGCATTTAATAATGGTTTTGTTTTTTTTTTTTTTTTGTATAATCAATTGAGTGCATCTATTGTCTATTGCGATGACTTCTTAAAAATTTGATATGTGAAAAAATTGAATTAAATCCTTGTACAATTTATTACGAATGACTAAAATAAATATACATAAGTACATACTTTCCCTCTGAATAACTATGAAAATGAAAAAAAAAAAAAAATACAAATATCCTACGAGAAGCCTATTGGATATCACTCGAAGTTTTGAAATGAAAATTCAAAAATTAGTAGAAAACTAGGTACACATGATGTGTATGAAATGAAGTTCTACTTGTACTTGTACCATCTTGTACTATACTATCGTAGCACACACTGTAGCTATTGTCATAGTCAAGTACTACTACCCTACTACACTACAGAGTGTATGTATATAAAGAGGAAGAGCAAGTATAAAATGTTGTTAGTTCTTGTTCTTAGTTGATTTTCCGTGCTTTTTATGTACAATATTCGCGCTCTGTACTGAGAGAGAAAATCAACTTTTTCTCAATAATGAAAATACGAGTATACATTCATGATGTGTGTAAAATACTATTCGTACTAGCATAACATAAACAATAGCTAAAAAGTCTAATACAAAGGATAACAATAAATATGTACTTTTGTTTAGTTTCACGTCGAGTATATATTTGAAAATTAATTTTATTGAAGATTCAATCAAATTATTACCATTTATTACTTTATGTTAAGGGTATAGTTAATATACCACCACAGTTCTTTTATACATTCGCCTTATTTAGAATATTTTTTTTTTTTTATTTCAATCTAAAACTGCTTATATAATAATTTATACTGTATTATTAAATCTTAATTTAAAATTATTGTGATTCAAATGACAATTATCTTGGTATTTATCATTTATGGTATATATATACATTTTAACCTTGAAATTGAAAATTATTTTTATAAAAATATAAAATATGTATTATGATAATTTTTATATAAATACGGATATAATGTATTTCACATGCCTATAATAAAACAAAAAAACTTTGAAGGAAAAAAATATCCGTATTCTCACTACTCACATGCAATTATTAAATATACTACTATCTATACATACATAATGTTACATAAATGTTTCATTCATAAATATGAAAATATATGCGTATATATGCGTGTGTTTACATATTTAGCTATAAAATCACTTATCAAAATTAAATAAAATTATTTTTTCTTTATAAAATTATTTAATTTATAATTATTTTTTTCTTTACATTTTCATTACGTTCAATTACATTTACTTGTATATGTATATAAATATGCGGTGTCAAATAAAAATAATATACATATACATATGTATACATATGTAGTATATTTTTATGAAGAGAAAAAAATAATTAATAAATAATAAAAAGTGGAAAATAAAAATGCGTATATAAATAATAATTTTTATCCGCGTGAGGATTATTTTATTCTATAAAATATTGACTCGAAGTACGCTGATCAATACATCTGTGTGTGTATGTCGTATGTGTATATATATATCAGTAATATATTTACAATATAATTATGAATTCTTTATACAAATTGTATAACACACACTTAATATTGGTGCATATTACATTCGTATTTACTGTACTATGAACCGTATGAGTATATGTATTCCATTTTTTTTCCGGTGTTTTATATGTTTTTGAAATTTTAATTAAAACATGAGTTCATGAGAATTCGAATTATTATGATTTTCTTTTTATACACATAGTACATATAATAGGAACGTAGTGTACATTTTTTTCACGTGTTTTTCATATTATCTATCTTGATTCATTTTTGTATTTTCTTTTTTCTATAATGTGCGTAACATTATTATTAATTTAATACCTAATTTGGAGTTTTCAATTCAATTAAATAAATAAAAAAAAAAAAAAAACGTTAGTATACATAAATTCAAAGTATGTATTTCATTTAATTTTTATACAAAAAAAATCAAATAGGAAAAACTTTTTTTTTTCATATGTATACTGCATACGGTATTTATCAATAATAAATCGGAAAGATATTTGTGTAAATTAATTATATATTACATTGATATTATACATTTATGAATACATGTATGATAGATGCGTATATTAGTCATTCGAAATATGTACATGTATGTATAGTATATATGTAACGTACATTATGTATTGTATTATGGGTAGATAATATTTGTTATATATATTATTATATGCATTATCATGTACATAAGTATGCATATTCGTAACATACATATGTGTAGATATAAAAAGACAGGTATAGAGTATATAGTACAAGAAAAATAATATGAGATATCTCACTAATATGTCAATGACAAATAATTACATCAAAAATTTTATTGCAAACACCGTTATAAACACGTGAATTTTCATTTAAAACAACAAAAAAACATTAAAAAATTAAAAAAAAAAATCAAAGTAAAATAAAATAAAATAAAAATTAAAAATTAATAAATTATAAAAATATGAATTGCGTACAAAATAACAATGAATGTACATATGTAATATTCACATGCGCATACGAGTAAATATGTATATGGTCAGATCAAACTATTGCAAGTATATAATGTGCATAATGCTTTGCTTAAGATGACAAAGATCATGATGATGATGATGATGATGATGCGATGATAATCATCATTGTATACCGTATAAAGTATAAAGTTATGCGATTTTGATGACAACAAATAATGGTTAAAATCCATATTCAATATAATTAAAACTGCATTTTTTTTAATATTTTTTGTTTACCAGTTTTTCTTACATTACATATTTTTCATCTTTATTTTTTTTTTTTTTCGTCTTTTACTTCTTACTATGTATGTGTATATACAATAATTTATTGCAATTTATAATTATATTTTTAACACGGACTATTACATAGCTTTACAAACATATATATACAGACATCATTTATATATAATATGTACATATCTACATAAATATAAATTATATGTGGTTCATATTTAAAAATATACATATATGTATATACTTACATCATATATTGTGTATTGTACATAGTGAATTGAAATTACATATCATCATTTTTGTATTATTGTTGTAAAGATATTTTTCATTGTGCATTACTAGTTAATTGTTGCATTTTATATATTTAATATCGTGTCGACAAATCATCAGATACACAGGTACAGATATGAAGATAATATTATGTAGACATTCATATACTATGTATGTATGTATGTATATGAATTTTATTTCATAGATGGGTTTTTTCTCATCTATCTATACGCTATCATATCTTTCCTCCTCTTAATAAGTATATGGCTATACGATGATGATGATGATGATGATGTTTAGTACATAAATAAATTTGATATTGCCTTAAGCGAAACAAAGTTATGTAAAATAAAATAAAATAGAATAAAATAAAATATGAATATATATATATATACATATATGTATAATGTATGTGTTATGTGTAATAATAATAAAGAGACTGAACGAAAATAAGTGAAAAAAGAAAATTTTTAAATTTTTACATCTCTACATTATAATAATAATAAAAATAATAAGTAAACATATAGTAGGTAAGTATATACATGTAGGTGCATTTTTTACTTATTTTATGAAGCTGTGAAATTAAAATTTTTACTTACATACATTCATATTGCATGTATGTATATGCACACACATCAGGTGAATATACATGCAGTATAATATACATATGTACCTACAATAATAATAAATGATAATAATTTATGTATATTGCTGATACTTAAATAATTAATATATGCACGTACTATATACGTATACTACACATCCATATAAATACATATATACCATATATTTATATACATATACATATATATATTACAATGTAATAAAATAATAATACCTACAACAATATAATAAAATGATCAAAAATATATCTTCTGAACTAAAAGAAAAAACAAATGAAAATGAAAATGAACGAAAAACCAGCAAGATATCAATTAAATTTCAGTAAGTCAGTCAGTCAGTCAGTAAGTCAATCACATGTACATATATGTATGTATATATGTAATGTAATGTGTAATATATAGTATGTACATTTGGATATATAAAATATAAACAGGTATGTAAGTGCAAATATATACGGTAAGTTACACATTATATCTACATAGCTATATGCATATATGTAATAATATGTAATGTAATGTTATAAGTTTATATAAACTTATATCTTATATGATATGATATATGTTGGTATGTAGTATGTACACACATAAAATACAATTGTCATACATATTATATTTATATTTAATATGGAAGAAAATGAAAAAAAAAATGAGAAATAAAAATGAGAAAAAAAAATGATACATACATTATCTAGCTCCATACATTAGTAAATATATTTCATGTGTTAATGATCCATGAAACAAGTGCAAATCTTGTGTATAAAAATATTATCATAATAATTACATTTTGTTTTCATTTTTTTTTAATAATTATATACATACATACATATATAGTATGTGCAAGATGATGATGATGTACATTTATAAATGAATTTAAGATAATGTACACATATCATAAATGTATGTAATGCATAAATGTGTTTATATCTACACAACACACTATACACTATATGTAATGTATGAGTATGTGATCTTTTTCTTATTTTTATGTATTTACATATAAGTATTATAAATAAAATTGATTTGGTTTTGAATTCAGATCAATTTATTGTTAATTTTTGTTTGTTATTAATTATTTATTTACATGTTATTTCTTGATAATAATATTTACATATGTATGTTTGCATGTATGTATGTATATATGTTATGTACTAGAAATGCTACTATCGTTACTTTAGTACTAGTTATTAGTATTAGTTTTATTGTAAAAATGTGAATTACATGTAAAATTATTGTTTTTTTTTTTTTTAAATATATTTTATATGATTTTAATATAAAACTACATTTATAAACATGTGATTCATATTTGCTGTACATACAATATATCCAAGCATTTACATGATAATAATATACGCATATATGTATGTATGTTTGCATGTTTTACAAAAGTATGCAAATTACCTATACGTAACACGTAATAAAAATAATAATTATTGTAATAATATTAATCGAAATATAATTTTAAATAATAAATTTTCATTTTCTTGATCTTGAATTTAAAAAATAAAAAAAATAAAAAAATTTAATAATAATGGAGATAATGTGGAGAAGAACATGAGCAAGAGCAATAATTAATTAATATGATAATATGGATAATGATGATGATATGAAAGAACAACAAATATCTAAATATATTCACAATAATATTTATTTAATTGTAGATACATATGTAAATGAAAAAAAAAAAAAAAAAACTTTATGAATTTTTATATTTCTTTCATTTTATAAATCATCTATAAAAATATGCAAATGTACATAGATAGATACATTAATGTACGTAATATATGAATAATAATAGTACATATATACGTAATAAACTACATGATGTATAAAAAAAATAAGAAAAAATAAAATTGATATTCATTTTATTGATGATCATCATTCATATTTTCTTTCTTAGATAGTTTCTCAATCTGATGCTGATGTATAAATATTATGTGAATTGATATGTATCCGCAGTATGCTATATACTACATGCATAATGTATGGTGTATAGTTATAGTCATAGTATAGTATCATACCGTGTAAGATGTACGATCTAAAAATATATGTATACGGATGAAGTATGTATGTACTTTAATCAAAACTAATTTGATTTATACATTAGCTTATTATATGTATATGATTTTTTTTTTATATTTCAATTTTTGATTTCATTTGATTGGATTTTATGAATACCTAATATATGTAAGTATGCATGTATCATGATCATCATCATCGTCACCCTCCAGGTAGGTAAAAATATAAAATAAAAAATAAAAGTTGTTTATAACGGTATTTTAAATAATTTTTTTTATTCCTTTCATCTTCTCGTCTTCATTAGTTTTTTTTTTTCACTCTTCTTATACATAAATACAAAGAAGATCCGTTTTTAATATTATTCACTTTCATTTTTATATCATTCTTATTTAATTAATTTTTTTTTTTTTTTTTTCATTTTTCATTTTGCATTATAAAAATATGTAGATATAATATATAAAATAGAATGAGAAATAGAAGACAGTGATTGAAATTGCATGTTTTATAGATCTGTGCATGAATAAATAAATAAATGAAAAATGAAACTTACGATAAAATTGAAAAAAAAAAGTAGTAAATATAATATTCGTACATGAAAAGAATTTTAGGATTCAAATAAATCAATGTGCATATTACTAAATCTGTCTTCTAATAACAATATTTTGCTTTAAAAACTATACGACACGAGTACTATAGGTAAATTGTAGATGGTTGTAGTTATAAGAACAAATTCTCTGCATTTACGTTAATCATCAAAAACTGTTTGCTCAAACGTTCAAATTTCAAAGAAAACAGTTCTTCGATCGATATATCGACAAAATTAATCAGTAACTTCAAATAAAATGAAACAATTAAAATTAATAAAATGTGTAATTTTTTTTTTTTTTTTTTTTTTTTTTTGTATACATATTTACATCTATTTTAAAAATACAGTCTTTTTTATATGAAATTATACATAGATTTTCATTTTGCTGATAATCACTGTTCGGCATAATGGACAAGTTTGCTGAAAGAAACGTAAATTATCTGAGCATTTAGTACACATGCAAAGATGTTTGCATGGTAATAAAACTACATTTTTCCTCTCCTCCTGACACAGTAAACATAATAATTCACTACCGTCTTCATTAGACGTCGTTGTCGTTGTCCTTTCACTCTTACATAGCAATGATATCTTCTTTAATGAAACAATTCGTTTTAATAACCTCAGAAATGATAGAATTATCTGTTCAAAAAACAGGAAGAATATAAGTAACTGACACCAGAATATTTTTAGGTATGTATTATCTTTATATGTATATATTTACCTGCAAAATTTGTACATAAACAAAAATTAAAATATTTTTCAACAATTTGTATATTTTTCGTCTACGACGGATAAGTAAATAAATAAAACAAGTAAAAATAATAATCGAAATGATAAAAGACCAAATCGATTGATGAATTCGTTTTACTGTATTAAAAGTTATTGGACGTAAAGTTAAAATATTTGATGCAATTGTAAACAAATCACAAATATATTTGATTAGTACGACTATAATATATGGTATAGATTTTATTATCCCGAATATTGTATCTCCAATTAAGTGCAGACCTTGATGAAAAGAGTTTGCAAGCCAACAAATTAAATCCCAAATAGTATATTTTTGTTCAACTTTTCCACTTAATATATTTAAAATAGATGATTTTGAACAGATATAGAATTTTTCAATATCATGATAAGTTTCAATAAATCCTTCGATAGACATATTTATCGAATCTATTATCCGGCCCAAACAAATTAACAATTCTTCAATAAAATTAGTAAATTCTTTATAAAATGTATCATAATTTTTCATCACGAATTTAATAAAATTAATTATTAAATTAGCCAACTGCGTTATTAGGTAGTAGATTAATTTCCCGGCAACAAAACATCCAGTATATACAAAATTTACAAGTAAAATTATGTTATTGAAAATGTTTGAAATTATTTGTAACATTTTGTTGTATTTCGTATATTATTTTTAATACATAAGATAAAATTCTTTCAACAATAAAATATTGTATTTCACAACATTAAAATAAATGCAAATCAAATTGAAAATGATAAGGAATAATTCTAAGAATTGTCAAAAATAAAAAATAAAAATATTCACTTTTGACCGTACTTCTAATGAATTATAATAATAGTGTTTAGAACTTTATTTAGATAAACAATGAAATGAACATAACCTGAAAACTGAAAACAATCTTTAATAGTTTTATTTTTATGGTTTGTCATATGATTAATTTTAAATAGTATCATGATAATGTATATTGATTTGAATTTGAATTTTTAAAAAATACTTTTCAACGAACAAAAAATAATTATTTTCTTATTTTTATAGGTCAACCCCAAAGCTCCAAACCTACAAACTGCACGAAACAGGAGCTGCTCGAATTTAGATTATCAATTATAGCAAAAGAAACATTTTCGTTGAGTCAAAAAAAATTTGAAAGTAAATTAATGTTAAAGAAGAAGAATAAATTCAAAGAAATCCATAATCTAGGTAGCTTTGCATTTTTGTTTTACATTTTGGCATTGGTAACAATTAATAATTGGTTATTTGGTAATTATGAATTATGAATTAGATTACTGATTGTGATTGGATTGGTGTTATATATAAATGAATGATGCTAGCGTGTTTCGTGTTAAACTGTGAATTGAATTATTAATTTTAATTTTTAATTACTAGCACAAAAACTTAATGGTGAAATAAAATCTTAAAATTTTAATTAATAAATATAAAATATTAATTGTGTTTAGTTTAATTTGTATAAAGAAAAGTGAAGAATTTGTTTTGGTAAATTATTAACATAATCAGAAAAGCGAATCCATTAAAATGGATAATATTGAAAAGTTGTATAAATGTTATGAGATACTCTCTGAGGCCGGCGATAAAATTGAAAAGGTATCTATGGATGGAGAAAAGAGAAATATACTCTTATAATTATAAAAGTGATTTTAACAAATAAATAATAGAAAATTAATTAATTAAAATTATAATTCTTTTGTACTATTTATTAATTATTTTTTTTTTATTCATTTATTTCTTTCAATACAGCATGAATCAGAATATAAAGAAATATTGAAAGCAGTAAAAGGAACATCAAAAGAAAAACGATTAGCTTCGCAGTTTATTGGAAAATTCTTTAAACATTTTCCTTCTCTTGCAGATATTGCTATTGATGCACATCTAGATCTCTGTGAAGATGAAGATCCTCAGGTATATTCGTTTGGTTTGAAAATTCTTTCAGAACAAAAAAAAACATTTACATATTTCATAAATACGTACTTATAACTAAAAGAAAAACTTTATAGATTCGACGCCAAGCAATTAAAGATCTTCCACAATTATGTAAAGATACAAAAGAACATACACCAAAAATTGGTGATACATTGGCACAACTTCTAATTCTCGACGATCCATTGGAACTTCAGCAAGTGAACATGTCTTTACAAACAATTATGAAGGTTAACATTTATATCATTTGATCAAATTTCTATGTGAATTATTCAGTAAAATAATAAATTTACTTTTATAAAATTTCAGTACGATGCTAAAGGAGCTTTAACGGGTATCTTTAGTCAAATACAAACCGGAGATGAAACAACACGTGAAAGATGTTTTAAATTTATTGCTACAAAAGTTTTTAACTTGGAACCAGAAATAATTACTAAAGAAGTTGAAGAATTCATAATTGACGAAATTAAAAAAGTTCTACAAGTAAGAAAGAGAAAATAGAATTCATTTTTATATTTGTTGATTGAATAATGTGAGTTTGATGTTAATAAATAGGATGTAACAGCTGATGAATTTCAAATATGTATGAATATTTTGAGTTCAACACGATTGGGATCTACAATAAATGGACATGCTGAACTTGTTAATTTAACGATCGAACAAGCCGAACTGAGCGCAGACATTGATGCAATAACAATTGAAGATGAAATCGTTGAAAAGTTTATACAATGCGCAAATCATGCGATGCCATATTTTTCAGTAAGTGATTTATTTTGTCGTAAATATGAGTACATATAAATAATACTTAACAAATGAAATCATTCTTTTAGTCAACTATTAAATCAACTCCGTTCGTTGCGTTCGTCTGTGACAAACTGTTACCCGTGAATACATGGAATATGATCGCAGCGGCCGAACAACAAGATCAAATGCAATTGCGATTATTGAAAGTTTTTGCTGAAATGTGTACATATTGTGGTCCACTAGAAAATGTAGCACAGAAAATTGATGCAGTTTATATAGTTTTATTGGTAAATTTTAAGTTTAAAATATTTTTATTTCAATTTGATTTCAAAAGAAAATTATAAATTTGGATTTTTTTTTTTTTTTTTTGTACAGGAATATATGCCATTGCCGAAATTAGATGACGATGTACTCAATAATACACCATCGTTTCAATTTTCACATGCTGAATGTTTACTATACGCCCTTCATACACTTGGTAAAAAGAATCCAGACAGTCTAACATTCACAAAGGATCCAGCAAAATTAAAGGATTTTAGATCAAGATTACAGTTTCTTGCAAGAGGCACACAAGGGTTAGTTGCATATATATTTTTTTATAATTACAATATTGTCAATTTTAATATTAAATTGAAAATGATTTTAGTTACATTAAAAAACTCCAAGAAGCAGTCAAAGGTAAGACACCAGAAGAGTTAAAATCTGCAGAGAATCAACTAAAAATTACAGCATTGAAAACAACATCAAATATAAGCTCATTGATTCGTGATCTATTTCATTCACCGCCAAGTTTTAAAACAGAAATACTTTTGTCATGGATAACTAGAAAGAATGTAATACCAAATGACTAATTAATTCATGTTTTTAAATATTTAGTTTTTTTTTTTTTAATTTTTATTAGTCGAAATTAGGTTCAAAACGACATGCACCTATAACATTCGGCGGTAATACAGAAAATGGAAAAACAAATGACGATAATATGAAGCGACAGAAACCAACAAATAGTGAACAGAAAATGTATACACCACCATCTGGAAAATATTCTGGGAAAGTTCAAAATTATTCGGGAAATCGTTTTCGTTCAAGGAATACAAACTTTCGTAATTCAAATCGAAGAAATATTAGAAAATATTGAATGAAGACCAATGAAAAGAATAAAACGGAGAATAAAAGTAATACAAACATTTAAAAAATAAAAGAAAAAAAATGATGAAAAAGGAAATGAAAAATTTAATAAGAGAATAACATGAAATATGAGATGAGAATGACAAGGAAGGTTAAAAATAATTTTATATAATGACAAAAAAAAAGGAAGGAAAACAAAAAATAATCATAATAATAATAAATGGAATGAATGATACGTCTGCATATTACCTTTCCTATACTCATATTTATAATTCTTTTCATTGATTATGCAAAAGACAACAATATAAAAAAAAAAAACCGGAAAATATAATCACAGAATGATAATTTCCTTTTTAGAAATTCATTTTTAATAATTTTAACATGAATAAAAAAAAAGGCAATTATCATCGGAAAATGTTTTCTTTCAACTTGAAAGAAATTTATAAATATTTTTAAATTAATTAATAAAAATTCTTTTCAGCTTTAATTTTGCATTTCTTTTCAGCTTTTTTTTTTCAACAATTTTACAGTATAGTAATGGACACAGTTTATGCAAAAAAGAAAAAGTAAACAAAATATAAATAATATATATAAATATAATATGTATACATATATACATATAATTAAGAGTTTCATCGTTTATATATATATACATATTTATATTATGGGTTATTTATATGATATCACGTTCTTCTACTACAATTTAACACACATATACTACATATAGAAGAACAATAATATATACATAGTTTTTTTTTTCAAATTTGATTTCATTTGATTTTTTGTTTATTTCATTTTTTATCTCAAAATATTGTGAATGTAATTTCAATTTTTTTTCCAACATTTCATTTTATTTTATTTATTTGTTTTTATAATTTTTTTATCTTTTAATTTAATAAAAATATCCATTGAGCATATAGATATAATATTTCTAACATTAATTTAAGAATGAATACGATTTTTTAATCAATTAATATAGTAAAATTGTATAAATACATAATTTGAATTCATTTTAATCAAATAAGATAGATAACTTTTGAAAATATATAAGAAAATAAAAATGCTCTGTGGATAAAAAAAAAAAAAAAAACAAAAATATTTATCATAAATTTAATCAAAAGTATAAATTATAAGTGAACTTTTTTTGTCTCTTCACAATTGATTTTTTTTTTCTCAGCTCAACATTTTTAATAAAAAGTTTTTTAAATTGCAATAATCAATTAGTAACTGATTCGATTCACATAACAAAGTAAATTTTTAATTAAAAAATTAATAAATTAATGTAGATGGTACGGAAAAAAAATGAAATACTAAAATAAATTTAATGAGTTTTTGAAATAAATAAATTTTGTTTTATTTTTTCACTTTTTTTTAAAAAAAAAATGAATTTGAAATTTTATGTTACAAAAATATATATTGAACGAATTGGAATTCATTTTGAAATTAACAAAAGTTTTAACTGTGTAATGGTATTTTATATAAGAGTGAAACATTTTTTAATCCTTTGAGATGAAAAAATTAAACAATAATCATCGGTTTTCGAAGCAATTTTATTTCCTAGTTTATAGAGCTACGTAAATTTGAAAAAAAAAATATATATATATTTTTATCGGCAGTATTCAAGTTTTATAATTCATCGTAATTGTACACATATCTAAGATTTTGAACATTTTCTTTATATATATATATATATATATATATCTTTGCTTTTATTATAATTATAATAAGCTATAAATTTATCAAGCGAAATAACATTTTTATATTATACATTTATGTATATAAAATTTGAGAAAAAAAAAATAATAACTTGACTTAATAATGCATTACATATTTTTATTTTATTTTTATCTTTGTTTTATTATCTTTTGCTTGTTTGTTTGTTTGTTTTTTGTTCAGTAAATCCAATTTACAGGAACCCATTGATGTTCATGACTGAGTTGATCTAAAGCTTCAACAACTTGTCTAAATGTTTCATCGAAATCTTCATTAACAACAATCATATCAAAATATTTTTCATATTTACGTTGAAGAAATGCACTCTCTTCAACAGTTGTGATAAGATCTTCATCCTAACAAAAACAAAAACACAAATGTTCAATAAGAAAAAAATCATATGCTCATTCTTTAGCAAAAAAAAAAAAAAAATTATATTTTCGCTTTACCTCATACAATGAAGCAAGAGATTCTAATGTTCGTGCACGCCTCGAACTAAATCTAATTGAACTTTGTCTGTCAAACTTTCAAAATTAAAATATGAGAAAAATTATTTGATTATTATAAATTGTTAATTGTTTAAATTCTACATAGAGAATATAAAAACAAAATATTTACTGCTAAACTTCTACTCGATCCACCCGTTGCTCTTCGTTCAGCATAAAGTTGTTTCAATTGTTCCATTCCAGGTGCAGCTACAAACACAACAAATGGCATAAATTCTGTGCTATTATGAAGCAATTTTAATGCATTCGGTGCACAATCCAAAATACACATTTTTCCTAAATTACAATTAAATTGCATTATTGTTGAGAATAAGTTCATTATTGCATTTACACATATTAAAATTTTCATTTTAAATTACCACTTTTAATAACTTCTCTTATTGAATCCAAATGTGTACCATACAAATGTCCGTTATGTTCACCATATTCCAGAAATTTATTATTTTTGATTTCTTCTTCCATATCTTCTCTACTCAGAAACCGATAACTTTTACCATCCTCTTCAAGAGGTCTTCGTTGACGTGACGTATCTAAAAGAAAAGGATAAAAATAAAATTATATTTCCTTATTGTGATGAGAAAATTTTATGAACATACGAGGTATAACAGCTCCAAATTTATCTGGGTCACTGTTAATTAGGCGATTTTTAAGTGTCCTTCTGCCAACACCTTGTACACCAATTAATACCAATGTCTTCCTTTTGAACGGTGGCATTTTTGTAACTTCTTCGTAAAGGTTTAATTCAGCTTTATCAAATTCACAATTAGCAACGGATCTGTACATTGTTTTTCGTTTCTTTTTTGAAATCTACACCAAATAAATGAATGTAAAGATAAACAGACATGAAAAAATATAATTTTTCTTTCTTACTCTTGTTCCACATATTCCAATTTTATGAACGTAATCAGCTTCCGGTGGTACAAATGCTTTTCTTCTTTCCTCTAACTCTTGTGATGGTATCAAACCTATTTCAGATGAACCAGTCGTTATATTTTTTGCTTGCCACCAATTTGGATCTTTAACATTTATTATCTAAAGAGAAAAAAAATTACAAAAATTATTTACATTCGAATTCATCTCTATTATATTTTTATCTAGGACACTAACCTGTAGAATATCACCTTGTTTAAATGATAAACCAATTTCTTTACAAGGCAGAAGTGTATCTTCGGATGCATCATAATTGAACAGAGCTCTCATATAACACTAAAATGTTCATTTGAAAATATAAATTATAAATTTTTATTGCAGTTGTGATTTAATTGTTTTTAGTTAAAGCTAAAATTTGCGTAATTTGCGTAAGAAGCAACATTTAATGGCATATAAACATAAATCAATAAATTTTTACTGAACTGAAAATAACTGAAGTTTTTATTTATTCTTATAAAAAACAAAATGAACATTTGCAAAATTGTAAAACATAAAAAGAAAATTTAATTTTGTAAATAATTTAAGATGCATAGCAATAATTTTGTTAAACTCAAATGTTTAAAATGTAGTATATACTAAAAAGAAGTTGTTTAATTTTAGTCATCAATTTAATGGCAAAGCGTAAAAAAAATTATTTTTTCCAAAATTGTTTTGAACAAAAATCATTTATAAGAAGCCATACATCTACATAAAAGAATCTATAGAATAATAAATCGTTCGTTATTTCTTGGTAGCGAATAAACCGAAATTATATTTAAATATTTTATTGAACATTAAATGCAAACATAAACATTTTTGCATGCTGACAATATTGTCTATTAATTAACTTTACAAAAAAAAAATTTATACAATTAATAAATCAATAAATAAAATAAAAAAACATTTTCTTTTTCACTCGGAGATCTGCAAAATCTGCAGTAAAATTTGGGATGAAATCATGAATCGTCCTGCATTTATTGATCATATATTTTTCAGTGTATATAATTTCAGTATATGAACTTGAATTAATATTAATAATCAAATTTTTCATAATTCTCTTTTACAATGTTTTTTTTTTAAATTTACAGAAAATTTTTATAGAAATTAAAGAAAATCAAAATGAAAAAAATTAAAAATTAAATAAAAAACAAAATAAAAAAACAGAATACTTACTGTTAATTTTTTGCCAGGCTCTAAATTTTTACCACTTTTTACCTGTTCACCAGATATTGTTAATCTGGCAGATTTCATTTCTTCATCAATATTTGGACCAATTTTCAATGTTACAAATTCTTTTGATTTTGATATTTCATTTTGTAAATCTTCTGGTGTATGTACTGGTACTGCATTCACTTCCAATATAACATCACCGGGATGTAAAAGACCTTGTTTTTCAATAACACCACCAGCTAATATTCTAGCTACCACCAATTGATTGTAATCATCAATTTCAACAGTTAAACCTAATGGTTCTTTTGGTTTACGTCGTAAACCGACCATTTTAATTGTTTCAGCTGGCATATCGTTATTCAATATTTCAACGGGAAATAATAATGTTTTCTTATTTTGTTCTTCTAAACGAGATGTAATCTCATCATGAGCATCAATTAATCCCTTTGTTAATCGTGTATTAATCAAAAGAGAAATATAAAAAAATATTAAATTTAAAAATTACTATTACTATTGACTTACTTTTATATGAGGCTTCTGAAGTAGATCTGTTAATTCGATTACTTCTTCTTTACTTTTAATACTTTTTCTGCAATTTCTTATAATATCTTCGATTAATGATTTAACATTTAATTGCACAGGTTTCGGGACTTTTTTCTTATTATCAATAGCTACTGAATTATCTATCTGAAAATATAATAAAGAAGATAAAAGAAAATATGAAAAAAAAAAATTTGAATTAATTATTATAAATGAAATCTTCTTCATACTTTTACGATCAAGAAAATCTATTAATAATAATAATAATAATTTTTTTTTCTTAATTTATTCATAAAAGTAAAGTACAAAGAAAATTTTCTTGCTTTGAAAATTTTTAATTAAAAAACTATTACAGACAAACATTTACTTCAAAACAGTAGTTATGTTACTGGTACAATTATCTATCTTATAAGAGGTATATAGACTCATTCATTTTCAAATATTTACAGAATATGTTTGTAATTTATTTTGAATAACATACCACATACCACTCTACCAGCAAAGTAACGAAAAAACTGTTTCAACAATGACAAAATTCAATAATTTATTTTCTCTTTTTTTTTTTTTTCTTTATTTTTCGACTTTTTTGTATGACTATTTATTGAAAATTATTACTATAGGTGCTATATTCTGTATAAGTTACGTCTATAACTAAAAAGATATTTTAAAATCGTAATATCGTAATGAATTTTTGATGATTTTTCTATCGTTTCATGTCTCTCTTCTGTCTTCTGTTAATGTATACTATTCGTATCGATCATTGTCGTCTATACAAATATACGAATTCAATTTTCAAAAATACAAGTACATATACGTACATATAAATATTCATGTACTCGTATGTAACTATTTTACGTACATAAAATGAAAATCAATTTTAAAAACGTTAATTAGATTAGAATGTGAATAATAGAAAGAAATTATTGTACGAAACAAATGAAATGAATGAAAAAAAAAAAATAAATAAATAAATAAATAAAAGAGTTCATTAGCCAGGAAGGTAATTGTAAAGCAAAATATCCGATTACATATATCATCGATATGACAAGTATTATATTCTATACCTTGCCTATAGCATTCCGTAGAATATCATGTACATAGTCAGAGATGTTTGTGATATTTTATACATACGTACCTCGGTGACACTGGAGGATTTCGGATTTATTTTTATAATGTCGCTATTGAATTGTTAACATGTAATTTTACATTTGTATTTAATTTCATATAAGCGATTATATGTATATGTAGAAATAAATAATAAATATTTACACAATAAACTATCATCACCATCAAGGTATGCATTTGCATTTATAATTATCAGATAATATTGCATTTAAATTATTGTCGATCAAATACACTGTACACACATGCACACATGAGTATGTATTTCCAAAGAAATCATATTTACATGCATTTTTATACAAGTATACATTTATATGGAAATATACATTATGTATTGTATACTGTACAAAAGATTGAAAAAAATTACTCTTGTAAAATTATACATAAAAAGAAAATAAATTCAAATATTTAGCATTTTCATTGGTTCAAGAAAAAAAAACATTAAAAAAGAAATAGGTACATACTCGTTAATTTTTGTTGCGCTGTATATTTTTATTTATTTTCAGTCAGTCATTATAATATGTAGGTAAAGTACCTCTACTATATATGTATACCAAACCAATATACATACATTCATATTATAGTAAAATATAGTGATAATAATAATGATATTAGTTATTTTGTTGGTTATTCGTTATTTTCTCTTTTACTTAATACGTACGTTACGTTACAGTCACGTTTTATATATGACGTCATTAACTGGTAATTTTTCAAACAAAAAAATAAATATAAAGTAAAAAAAGTAAAATGAGTTGTAAAATTTGTCTTTTCAGTTTTCTTTTTATAAAATTATTTATTTAAATTTTTTTACTTTGATTTTAATTTTTTATTTTTTTAATTTTTAATTTTTATTTTTATCATGTTGGACAACTTAAAAATAATAGATACTCTTCTTAGATACTGGTTTATTATTATTATTTTCAAAATGCACGTATGTTATATGTACGTATATTATGTGTGTACAAATGAGTAATCGATAAAATATGAATTACCTTGTAAGAAAAAAAATATATATATATATATAAAAAAACAGAAAAAAACTGCAACACAACAGAAAAATTATTAATAATAGAAAATAATGAAAAATAAAATAAAATTTTATTTTTTCCTATATTTGTGTATATTGTGTATTTAAAATTAAACGCACGTATATTATGCATACGACGATTATACGTTTGGTTTAGGTATCTGCGACTGCGACCACTCCCCGTAAATAGTATGTTATTGCACAATTAACTGAAGGCAAAAAAAAAAAAAAAATAAAAAACAATTTTCGTCGTTAGCTTTTTTCACTTATGTACATACGTATACATATGTGAACTCGTATGTATATTTTTTGTTCATTATTTTTATTACTTTGTCATGGTGTATTTAACTTCTAACTCTAAAAACTCTTTACTGTACGTTATTGTTGTGTATGTATAATGTATGTATGTACATATCTAATATCTATCTATAGATGAGTGTATGCAATATAAATACAATTGATAAATTAACGATATCGTTGTCGTTGTCGTTGTCGTCGTCGTCATAGAAAAATCAGTTCACAAACATTTTTATTATTTAATTATTTTTTTTTTAGTAATTTTATGATTTTTCAAACAAACAAAAAATAAATCAAAGAAAATTAAACTTATAAAAAAGATAAAAGGAAATTCATTATTTCGTTTTTTTTTCTTTGTACTTGTACTACTAACTTTTGTTTTTAATCGAAGATTTATGTTTTTTGAGTGTTAAAGATTTAAAAGTATCTCAACTTTTCTTATAATTATCTATTCTTCTTCTTTAAAAAAAAAAAAAATTCTTTTATGGTGACGATTACTTTTTTTATAAATTTTGTTTTTGTGAAATTCACTTTACAATAAAATAAAAAATAAAATAACTAACACTAACGAGAATATTTATAATTTTTATAACACATAAAAGTTAACTTTTAACAGCAATCAACAACTAACAAAACTAATTTAACTGCTATTTTTTTTTTCTGAAGAATGAACAACATTTTTGAAGTCGTCGTCATCGAAATGAAATGATCATCAATAATTGAATAGAGTACTAGCAACATCACCAATCAACAACGATAGCATAGCATAGTATAAAATAAAATAAAGAATAGCAACAAAATTAAAAACCGTATCGCAGTAATGTAATGTATGTAATATCAAAAAAAGTCAACTTACTTAAGTTTAAGCAGTTTAAGTCAATATCAATGTGCAAACACACATACATACATATGTACAGTAGATAGAAAATTCAACAACAGAATTTAAGCCAACTTTGAAATGAAAACTTAATTTGAGAAACAGAAAAAAAAATGACAAAAACGGAAAGAAAATTATGTATAAGAAAATATTGTAAAAGCGATTTTGTATTTAAAGAAGACAGGTACAGGTAAATATTTTGTATCTATACGTGTATGTGGATAAATGAATACAGATACTCTATAGTCTATACTATACACTCTGTTGCTGTTGTACAATTTGTGTGAGATTACACGACATACACGAATAGTTGGTTGGTATGGTTTGGTATACCTACCAGTGGAATCCGAATTGTATCGTATGTGTTTGTTTTTGTTGGCATAGTAGTTAACTTTTATAAAACTTTCAGGTTTTTTTTAGAGCTCCCCACAATCAGAACAGGTAAATTCAAATTTATTGTTATGGTTAATGAATTGGTTGGTATAATGAACGAACGGAGATGTGGAGTTTGTTTTTTTTAGTTTATATGCTATACTATACCGTGTATAATTACATACTATATAGTAATCGTTTCGATATGTTAATGTGAGTTTGAAGTCGATACAACAGCTCTGTGATACAATAGTAGTGTAAAACACATGCACATAATATACACTTACTTAACTATAAAAATACATATTCAAAAATATAAAATTTACATATCTTAAATAAAAGAAGTCATTTCAAAAGTTAGTCAACCAATATTTTTATCATCATTTTTACATGTATAGATGGATATTTATATGACCGCATAACATTAACATATAGACAGAAGAGAAGGCACTAAATATTTTTGAGATGGAGAAGAAAAAAATATTATAACGAATTATGAGAATTATTTTAATTAAATGAAGATAATAACTAGGCCGATATTGACTAATACAACCTAATACCCTCATCTAATACGTTACTTAAAGCATATCGGTATACGTGCATATACATGTAAACACATAAAACATTCATTTCTTTTTAATATCGTTAGTCAATTCAATTTTGATATGATAGGTATATGATATCACATTCATTTTTCATATTCCATGAATTGATCATTTTATAAAATTATTTTTGAATGTATTTTGGAATAATGTAAACTTACACATTGCGGTGTATGTAATATTACACATTCCCAAATAATGGACTTATACCATTTTCAAAATAAATGATCCTCGTACATTATCTATATTGTAGTAATGAACTCACTAACTACAACTATACAAACTATTAATTCAATTAAATTACATAAACATAAAATGTCAATTAATGTAAATGTGAAAATTAAAAAGTCAAAAAAAAAAAAGTTGAAAATATGGTAAATAACAATAATAAATTTTCTTGGCCTCTTGGGCGTTTATTTTTTCGTCTATAGTTTTTATTTTTTAAATTAATTTTTGAAGAAAAAAACAAAGCTATGCATAATATGTACTATATAATATTCATAAATAGTATGATTGAAAATGACCATAAAGATAGATTCGTTCAAAAAACAAAAAAAAAATCATCTTAAATTTAATTAAAAAATATGAACCGTATGAACAATTCATTTATTGTTGAGACTTTGAAAATTATTAATAATTAATTGAATTAAAATGACACTACTGTACTATGTACTAAATCAGCTCCATATATGCTACATATATGCTCATGCGTACATACATTATGTTGTAAATACATATATAATATTTTAGTGCTATTAAAATACTCTATATAATACAATACATATAACAATATAAGAAACGTATAAATAATAAATAACATATTAAGTATCTGAATCATCAATTATGAAACAAAAAAAATATACCTATATATTTTCATTTTCATTTTTATTTTTGTGTTTTTCCCTTAATGGGATTTATGATATGAATTTATTTTTAGTGTCCACACTTGATAAACATAAAATACATGATTATGATGATGATGATGATGATGAATGCATATGCATGTTGTTCACGTATGTACAATGGTCATTATTCGTATGCCTATCTATGTTCACATTTTAATACTCGTATAATAATTGTACTATGAAATAGGGTAACGAAGCCTATTACCGGCCACCTTCCTATTATCGGCCAACAGTTCTAAAAATCGAAAAAAAATTCTAAGGATAACGGAATTATTTGTAACTGTTTTTTTCTAACTATAGGCATTTAACATGTTAATAATTAGATAATAAAA
The DNA here is from genome assembly GCA_951394055.1 of Villa cingulata. NCBI lineage: Eukaryota > Metazoa > Arthropoda > Insecta > Diptera > Bombyliidae > Villa > Villa cingulata. The sequence goes on from OX596018.1 coordinate 52,440,547, forward strand.
AATTGCCGTGTGCAATAATTCATTTGCGTTTTTTGGCTCAATCTATATACACGATTAATAGAAAGTAGTAAAAAATTGTTTTTTTCTTAAGATACATAAGTTCACCAAAAAGAGTTCAAAAGTGTTTTGCAAAGTGATAAATACAATTTATAATTTTTAATAGGTAAAGAATACTTTAAATTGAGTAAGTAATTCTTCAAATATTTAAAATTTTTATTAATTATATTAATTTTTGCGCGTCCGGTAATAGAAAATAAAATAAGCAGTGCTCTCTAATTATCGGCCGCTGGTGGCCGATAATATAAACCATGGTTTTTTCTTATCGGCCACCTAACTACAGTACATGCTCGGTAATTTCAACTAATAAAAACCGGCCTTGTTGAAATTTCAGAACAATTGAAATCACAGGAGAAGTGAAAACTTCATATCATTACCACTATTTTAAACAAAAATACAAAAATAATACTCGCATAGCTATGTATTTTGACTTTTTTCTATATGTTTACATAAAAGAAAAAACAAACTGTGCATTCACTTTAAAGAAATATAATATTTGAAAATATAAATATAATATTTAGAGAGAAAATCTTAATACATTTAAGTTTTAATGTTGATACTTTTTATCGGGTGTTTTCTTTAAAAAAATCTATAAGGCATGTTTTCCAGGCTTTTATTGAGCTCATTTTATTGATTGCATCCTCTTTGAGTTTTTGAATAACTGTGATGTCGTAAGAAACACATATAGTTTTGTGTAGCCCACTTAATGCCCATATCAATTGCTTGAACGGCATCAGAATGTTTTATTTTCTCAAGGTCTTCCACCTCTTCTTCATCTTCATATAAATTACTGTCATTATCATCATTTTCAACGTCAAAAATTAGTTCACTCAATTCATTCTCCAAATTTTTTTCAGACACGTTTAGATAGATTTATTTTTATGTACCAAATCACGAAAGTTGAAACTACAGAGCAGTTCTGATATTTGTGGTTGAAACTATAGAATAGTTAATGTTGAACGCTTAAGTGTTGAAAAGATCGAGAGTTGAAACTATGGGGGTTGAAATTGTCGAGTTTGTACTGTATTTCTATTTGTTACTGTTTCGTTTGTTTTCATTTTTTTTTTTTATTCATTTTTTACATTCACATAATTTTGTTTGTTTAATAAAGTTTTTTTTTCCAAATTTGTTAAAGTTTATTTAAAGTTTGGTTTATTGATATTCACTAGATTCATATTTTTCTGTTGGCCGATAATGGGAACCAATTTGGCCGATAATAGGAAAAAAGTGGCCGATAATTGGAAAAAAGGATCGATTTTGGTTTAAATGATAAAATAATAATAAAAAAATTGAAATTATGAAATAAACTGTTAATAAGTAAAAACTTAAAACTTAAACTTAATTATCGAAATTATTTAATTTTCTCCAAAATAATTTTTTTCCATGAAAAATAAAATTCAATTTAGCAAATTCGTTAAGTGGCCGGTAATAGGGACTGTTACCCTATGTATATTATTTTATGTAAATGTTTAATAGAGGATATCGTATTTTGATGGTTCATATCACAGATTTGCATACAATTATTTCAATTTCTATAAATTATAAAATATGTATTCAAATGTAGTAAAAATTTATGGATTGTGAGATATTCAAGAAAAAAAAAACGAAAAAACACCTGGCTAATATTATTAACTCTGCTGTGACTACGATTACCCAGCCGATTATAAATCTAAAAAATTAAATATTCAAAGGTGTAGTTATGTTAATACTCGTAGTAAGTTTGTTCAATTCGATTAAAAGCAAATCGCAGCATATATGTAGGTACGAAGAGGGAAAAAAATCAAAGAAGAAAAAAGAGGAAAATTATTTAAATTTTACTTATGTGTATTTGTATTTGATTGTATTCGATTTTCTGTCATAAATTTAAATTACAAAATACTTGATAGTACGATAGTACTATGTAAAAATAAAATTTTTATGATTTTCTTTTTCTTGGCTTAGACGTGAAATTATGTTCGAGCTTGCATACATCCATATGCATGCATAATGATGTATGTATATGTTAACGATGGCAATATATATATATATCATATCATACCTCAAAAACAAGCATACTTGTGCATAGCTGTGCATATATTCAATTTAGTTAAGCTTAAATATGTGCAGGTATTTTGTAATCAACTTGATTTTTAATTTTTGAATATCTAAAATAAATTTTTTTAAATTTAATTTAATTATGACAATGTTTTATCTACAATTTTTTTTTTTAAATTCAAAATAATTATTTTACTGTTACTACTTAATGTTATTGATAAATGTAACTGTTAAAAATTTTTTTTAAATTAATTATCATTTATTGTAGACATGAAATTCTATACATAATGGGAACAAGACAAAAAAAATCTACGACACGTCTATCTTTCTTTACATTTTTTATCTGAAAAAAACCTGTTTTTATTTTATCAATATGGTGTTCTGTTCACCTCCCACATTTTATACCTTTTCGTTGTTATTTACATTTCAAATTTTTAATATTTTTTACAATTTTTTATTTTTTTGCTGTCGCTTACAAAACATAACAATTCAGGAAGCTTTTTTTTTCGACAAAAAATTGTGTCTTGTGGTTGTGAAACTTGACTTGCTTCAAAATGAATTCAAGATCAACGTTTATATTATATTTTTCTGTTACCCAAAAAAAAATTAATTTCAGGCATGCAAACAGTAACAACAACAATAACTAATTGTAACGATTTTTTTTTCTTCTTCTGTTTTATTTTTCTTATAATTTTTATTACCTACATAATTTTTTTTTAAAAAGAAAATTGAAAATAAATAAATTTTCGGGTTAGATTTTATAAGAATTCATTACATAAGAATATTCTATAGTTTATGTAGGGTAGAATTAAATACAAGTAAATTTATACACATATGTAGGTACATACGACCATACGAATGTATATGACGATCATGGTGAACTTACTCTGATTCTTTGTGTTACTGCAGGACTAGATAGAATCCCTTGTAGAAATACCCTGTCAGTACTTGTACTCTGAGGAATACTATCGACTGAATCGAAATAAGCACCTGAAATTAAAAACCAAAAAGGAAATTCAATAAGAAAAACTTGAAAAATATATAAGTGTATGTATGTATGTAATTATTAGCATTAGTTAATGACTATAAAGCACGAGGAAGAAAACAACTTGAACTGTTTTTTAAAGGGAAATCATTTTCCAAGGTCATATGAAAAACGGGAAATGATGAGGTAATCCTTATTTGAAAAATAATTTTTTCATCTTTTTTTTTTTTTTTTTTTTACAAACAATGATTTTCTGCAATAGAATTTGTTATTAAATAAAAAAACTATTTTAAATTATCAATATTCAATACATAGTTAAATTCTATTGAAACTTTTTGTTTTTGTATTAAGGAATTTTTGAACCACACCCCTTTATTTGAATGCATTCTTTATCAAATTAGTCGAAAATAAAAAATTTAATTTAATAAATGGGTAAATTGTAAAATATAAAATATTATTCTAATATTATTCTAATATTAATTAAAAATGCATTTTTGTAATGTAAACAAACCATTCTCAGAAGATTTTTTATTTTCCATATCTATACGATTACTACTTGAAAGTAAACGAATTTTTTCTGCATCAGATTCTTGTCCTTTACGATTTATTTTCACCATTGTAAATCACATATGATTTTCACAAATATTTTTTTATAAAATCAAAAACAAATGCAACAACATAAACATTAACAATTTAACAACAATACCATACAAACAAATATCTTTTTAATATGTTAAATTATTAACAAATAATTTATAAAAATGATAACAAAAATTATACACAACTATGTATATAACTACCGTGTGCTTGTTGTGTTTTAAAGTAACATTTATCTTATCTTATAAGAAGAAGTATGTTATGTTTATGTATATAATAGATAATAGGGAAAAGCAGTAGTAAGGTAAAGGTAGTAAGTAAATAAGTAAATCAATCAACAGTGCGTTGACACAACCACACAACACACAACATTAACATATAGGAATACCGACACACCGACACGAACACGACACAGGTGAAAAAAAAACCAACAACAAATACAAAAGCAGAATACAATCAACGAAAATTATTGAAATTGTCAAATAAATGCTTTTGGAAAGAGATGGAAGATGAAAGTATGAAATCAACCAGTTAGCATCAGACTTGAGACATCAAACAAATTAGAGCCAGAGTGCAGAGTCCCAGAGTTCAAGTTTGACTCTGAAACCCAGGCGAACTATATAAGTAGGTAGTAGTAGAAAGCGTTGTAGGTACCATTACCATTGTAGGTACGATATCTTGAAAATATTTTTTTAAAGATGAATGTAAATGTTTTTGTGTGATATAAATATGATATACATGTAAGATAGCTCTTAAAAAAAATATTATATTTTTGTAATAATAGGCTAGTGTCATTGTTATTTTTATAAAAACGATCTACTACAATTTTTTATGAAATTTTCAGCAGATATATTCAGCATGTAAACATCTTCATTCTTCAATAATAAATTGGATTTGGATATACAAAACTTGCAAAACTGAGTAATCATAAAACTAATATAAACACAAAGAAGAAAGAAGAAAATTGTAATTTTGACAGTCATCGAAATTGAAATATTCATTAGTGTATTCGATTCGATTAGACATTAGAGCATTTCATTCATTTATTTTTGTTCAACACTTAGTATTTAAAATTAAATTCAATTCTTCTTTCTTCAAATTTAATTAAATTTAAATTCTGAAAAATGGTAAGAATTATAAATAATCTAATATTTAAAGTATAATCTATTAACATTTTTCATAGGACCTAAAACAAATGCCAGAGAAGTTTGATATTTCTGAAAATGTAATGGCAAGAGGACCAGCAGATAAAAATTGTTTAACACAACTTTCATCCGAACATCCATTATCTCAATCAGAAAAAAATTACAATAAAAACGTAAGAGATTTAGATTTTAGGTTATTGAAAATTAGAGAAGGTTTACATGCACCATTAAAATTGGCTATGGAAATGCAGATAACAAGGAATAGTGGCGGTCGTTTACCATTTCTACGGTCAAGGTAACAGATTCTCACTTTGAAATAAATTCATGATAGATTTAGATTAAAATTGAAGAAAATTATTAAAATCTATTTATTTAATTTTTAACTCAATTAGTAATGCTCATTTAGACGTATTGACTGGAAGGGATGAGATAATCACATTTTCAGATTTTCTTGGAGGTGAAGAATTTAATGAAGTCAGCAGACAACCACATGCTGTTATGGAAAAACATTTAGGAATAATATAAAATCAAATCATTTAAATATTAATAATGATATTTACAACTAAATTTATAATTTGATTAAATAAACATTTCACTTTTTTTCAATTAAAGTTCAATTCAACCGTAAATAAATTTGCTCAATTTGCTTATATTGTCATTGTCAATAAGACAAAAAAAAAAGAAAAAATGGTATGTTGTAGAGATTAACAAATTAAAGTTAAGTCTCCAATTTGAAAACGGTTCGTATTCATAATTATACCATTTAAAATTATTTTCTCCGTCAACCAAAATATATTTTATATACAAAAACTAGATGTCACTGTTATATACGATCAAATACGATAAAATATAAAATAATCTACTTTACTCTTTTTTTTTGTTGCATTATAAAATTATAATTTGCAATTATTGCAATTTAAGAATAAATTTCTGGAAATATTTTTGTGAAAAATCATTAAGTAATTAAGTAATTCTTAAAAATTACAATAGTCCCAAGAACTAGCAGAAATAATCAAGTAAATTAGACACAATGATATGATCAAGTTAAAAACGGAAAACGATGTACTATTTATTACTATTACAAATGTTGGAGGAATTGTTTCTGAAATTTTAATTTATCAATTTTATTCATTAAATAATTAAAAATCCGTGAAAATAAAAAAAAATATATGTCTATATATATTATGAATTATTTCAATATAATAGTACACAAATTGCAATTGACCTCAAATATTCGACAAAATCGTCGAAATTTTAAAGTCGGCACAACAAATTTTATTACAAGCAGATATATAAAATTCATATAACATCATAGATCCTTCCAGTTAAAAATGAAATTATATATATACCAAAATATTATGTGTACCGGAAGATATTGTGCACATATCACACATATGTACATACGAATTCATATACATTATTCCATATACATTACCTTCAAAACATCAATATAATAAGTACTGAAAAGATACTTGAATATGTACCTTTTTCGCTCACAAGACGGAGAGAATATTCAAAATAAAATCATTTAAAATGACCTTGTGTATTGTAAATATTAAAAAAAAAATTTTTCATATTTTCGTGTTCTAAATATGGATGAAAAAGGTAAAAAAAAGTGATAACATTTAAAAATAAGTTGTTAACAAGCAGAAATCAAAGAGAAAGGTATAATATAATATAATTTGGTATTTGTGTATGATATATACCTATAGTTACTTTGATGTTTTGACGGTATTTTAATTTTTATAAATTGTAGGCGGTACCGCAGACATCAAAACACAAAATTTGAAAATTCGGAAAATCCATCCGAAGAAAAAAAGTATATATATATAGGTATATCTTTATATATATTATCCTTAAAATAGAAAAAAAGATAAAAATTTAACAATAAAAAAAATTAGTTTAAAATTTATTTTTGCTACTCGTGTTGTGTTGATGTTTTTTTTAGTATGTAGGTACTATATTACATGTCCAAATATTTTACTTTACATATAAATAGATCACATAATATCATAGATACATTATGTTGTAGCTGATGACATTCATCCTTAATATATATATATATATATATATATATATATATATATATATATATGTAATATGTAATGAAATACGTGCAAATGAGCAGATGAAAGAATTATACATCGTTTTAAGAATGTAAATGTACACATAACTATTTCAGTTTATTCATTTAAAATTTGGGTTTTTTTTCATGATTTTAACTCGTTTAAATGTATGTACATATTATTCATATATATATATATATATATATAGATACGCCAAATATATTATGCCTGATACATACCTGATACTACATGAATTGGAACAAAAAAAAAATATATTTTATTACTTTTTTAACACTCATATGTTAAAATTCTTCAATCGTATTATCGAATTCATTTTTAAAATCTATAAATTTTTAATACAAGTTCACATAAAATGATTTACACACATGTACCTACATTTATTTTTAAATACATATGTTATAATATATTTTTATACATTTTATGCACCGTGTTAATATACCTATATACAAAATCTTTGATGCTTGTAATAAGTTCCCAGTAATCAAATCGAATTTCAATTCACATATTCATTTTCCAATTTTTATTTTATATTTTTCGTCTCAATTTTGAAACTACATTTTGTGTTTTCTAATAAAATAAAATTAAATGAATTTTCCTATATATACCTATACATACATATAATTAATTTATATATCTACGCTATGTTTTTTTGAAAGAAAATAAAAGAAAAATTCTTCAGTAGTCACAAATTTTTCGGTACATTTTTTGAAATTAAGGAATTTTCAAATTTAACAATGATAATGCCTTTCTTTCATTATTAAACACTGGAAAATGTAAAAATACATATATGTAAAGTAACTATATCTCTTTGAATCCACCTATAACTAAATGTTATTTACTATTGCATTTCTTATATTTTGATTGTTATTCTTCTGAAATTTGATTCCGCATTATAAACAGTTTCATAATAATTAATTATAAATAAATTTTTGATCAAAGGAAATCAAAAATAAAAATTTCTCATGAAATCATCTTCAAATCATCAACAAACTTTTAAGATTTATAACACAGGCTATGCTATATCTGGCTATACACATAGTGTTCTCATCAAATTAATTCAATATTAAATTATACAGATTACATAAGAATATAAGTAAAAATATGATGAATAGGTACAAGCGAAAATATTGAAATAATATAAAAAAAAATATATAGGGTAACGAAGCCTATTACCGGCCACCTTCCTATTATCGGCCAACAGTTCTAAAAATCGAAAAAAAATTCTAAAGATAACGGTATTATTTGTAACTGTTTTTTTCTAACTATAGGCATTTAACATGTTAATAATTAGATAATAAAAAATTGCCGTGTGCAATAATTCATTTGCGTTTTTTGGCTCAATCTATATGAAAAATTAATAGAAAGTAGTAAAAAATTGTTTTTTTCTTAAGATACATAAGTTCACCAAAAAGAGTTCAAAAGTGTTTTGTAAAGTGATAAATACAATTTATAATTTTTAATAGGTAAAGAATACTTTAAATTGAGTAAGTAATTCTTCAAATATTTAAAATTTTTATTAATTATATTAATTTTTGCGCGTCCGGTAATAGAAAATAAAATAAGCAGTGCTCTCTAATTATCGGCCGCTGGTGGCCGATAATATAAACCATGGTTTTTTCTTATCGGCCACCTAACTACAGTACATGCTCGGTAATTTCAACTAATAAAAACCAGCCTTGTTGAAATTTCAGAACAGTTGAAATCACAGGACAAGTGAAAACTTCATATCATTAGCACTATTTTAAACAAAAATACAAAAATAATACTCGCATAGCTATGTATTTTGACTTTTTTCTATATGTTTACATAAAAGAAAAAACAAACTGTACATTCAATTTAAAGAAATATAATATGTATTTGAAAATATAAATATAATATTTAGAGAGTAAATCTTAATACATATAAGTTTTAATGTTGATACTTTTTATCGGGTGTTTTCTTTAAAAAAGTCTATAAGGCATGTTTTCCAGGCTTTTATTGAGCTCATTTTATTGATTGCATCCTCTTTGAGTTTTTGAATAACTGTGATGTCGTAAGAAACATAGTTTTGTGTAGCCCACTTAATGCCCATATCAATTGCTTGAACGGCATCAGAATGTTTTATTTTCTCAAGGTCTTCCACCTCTTCTTCATCTTCATATAAATTACTGTCATTATCATCATTTTCAACGTCAAAAATTAGTTCACTCAATTCATTCTCCAAATTTTTTTCAGAAACGTTTAGATAGATTTATTTTTATGTACCAAATCACGAAAGTTGAAACTACAGAGCAGTTCTGATACTTGTGGTTGAAACTATAGAATAGTTAATGTTGAACGCTTAAGTGTTGAAAAGATCCAGAGTTGAAACTATGGGGGTTGAAATTGTCGAGTTTGTACTGTATTTCTATTTGCTACTGTTTCGTTTGTTTTCATTATTTTTTTTTATTCATTTTTTACATTCACATAATTTTGTTTGTTTAATAAAGTTTTTTTTTCCAAATTTGTTAAAGTTTATTTAAAGTTTGGTTTATTGATATTCACTAGATTCATATTTTTCTGTTGGCCGATAATGGGAACCAATTTGGCCGATAATAGGAAAAAAGTGGCCGATAATTGGAAAAAAGGATCGATTTTGGTTTAAATGATAAAATAATAATAAAAAAATTGAAATTATGAAATAAACTGTTAATAAGTAAAAACTTAAAACTTAAACTTAATTATCGAAATTATTTAATTTTCTTCAAAATTATTTTTTTCCATGAAAAATAAAATTCAATTTAGCAAATTCGTTAAGTGGCCGGTAATAGGGACTGTTACCCTATAATATATAGGTATATATATACAAATGTAAGCATGTAAGATAATAAAAATTAAAATCGAAATCAAAAAAGGATTATCTGTTTCTGATTTAGGATTCGCCAAAGAATCATTTATGATTTTTAATGTTAAAAAAAATTTTTTTCTCACACAAAAATTTAGGTAAGTATGAATTTATTCTTCATGTCCACGTTTTGGTATATATGTACATTGGTACATTTACCTAAATGAAGTGATTCGTATATATACATATAATACCTATGTTTTAAAGATGCATATATGCACGATGCATTTATATGCTTCAAAAGCAGAAAATTTCTGAAAGAAAATTTAAAAAAAAAATGAAAAGAAAAACATTTTCTTAAAATCTTTAAGTTATATTTTACTTTATTTTATTTAGGAATATGTGTCGGTTAAACTTTTTCAAAAAGAAAAAAAAAATAATAAATATAAAATTATATAAATGCACTCTCTGAAAACAAAACGACAACAAGCAACATCAAATTTCAATAACAACAAAAACAAAATTCAAGAAAGAAAAATAAAGGAACGAGTTAATTTTTTATGATAGTGCAATAAATAATATCTTCCTTCGGTTTTTCTTGATATTTTTCCCTATACGCATATACATACGTACTTTAATGATAATAATAATAATGATATGATGATGGTTGCGCGATATAATAGAATAGAGTTATATGGTTATATACAAACATATATACAATATACAATGTAGATATGTATATATAGTGTAGTGTATAGTGTACGACTTGGTACGACGCATTGTATATAATATAATGTAGGTACGGCAAATTAAAAAATTTCAAGTCCGAGTCGAGTTATTTCGACTTATTATATAAAATAATTTTAATTTTGTTTTTATGTAAAGATGTGTAGATATCTATATACATATTTTTATATATTAGAGATACCTACATATACCTATATTTGTGATATAATATAATATAATATAGGTAGTACTGGTAGTACACATCTATTATAAGTAGGTTCGTTTTTCTTTTCCTTATATACGTATTTTTTATTATTATATAAAAAAAGGGTTTTACAAAAAACCCATTAAAAATACAAATTTTATGTAAAACGCAAAACTAAAATCAACAAAAATGAATAAATAAATTATTAAAGAAAGACCAGCAGAAAAACAAGAAATAAAAAGTCATAAAATATATGCTTACATATACATGCGTCTGTCTATATGTATTCATTTTACACATGATGTAAAAAAAAACGACAAATAAAATGAACACATAAACAAAAAATATCAAAAAAAAAGTAACGCAATAATTGCAACATAACATTACTACTTATTTTTTATTCAATTTTTCCTTCTCTTCTATTATATATTTTTTGTTATTGAAATATTGAAATGTTTTTAAATAAATCCAGGATCATTTTATCACAAATTTTATCTATACATAAATTGTAATTACATGAAAATGAATAGAAAATATGTAAAAAAATTTTCTTAAAAGTAATTATATTCAAGTACACTTAATGTATACATATGTAGGTATGTATATATGATATGCTGTAAATAGCTGTATCCTATAGGTATCACAATTATTAATTATAAAGTTTTTACACACATGTACGTTCGTATATAACTAGTAATTATTACTTTATGTTTTCTATTATACACATAGATCCGGGTCATATAAACCATATAAACTATACGTAAAAATGTACTTACACTACTTTATACTTAAGTTAAACAAGAAGAAAATACATATAAAAGAGGCAAAAATGAATGGATAATGAATGAAAAATTACCGTTTTTTTTTTTTTTTGTTTGTTATTGTTACCTTTCTCCTCACAACAGGTGATCAATTTAAAGAAATTTATATATAAAAGAAAATGAATCTGTAAATAATAAGGAAATAAAAAGTAAATGCATTGCATATTGCATATAGGAATGTATAAAGGTATACATATTTACTCGTAAAATAATGTATGTAAGAGAACAAATAGATAGATGTTTACACATGTGGTTAACTCATTTATTATTATTTTATTATTGCATGCTCATCAATACATAATAGTATACGATGTCATATTTATGTAATAAATGCTTTCTTATAATGTGTTTTTATGATCAAAAATATACAGAATTCAGAGAATTGACTTTGATCCTTGGAAGCATTGATATAACTATGTGTATTTTTTGACCAAAAAACCATATCACTGAATTAAATTATAATAATTAGCCTAGACATTAGAATTCTAAGATGCATTAATTTAGAAATTCAATAAAAAAAATGCATAGTACATAGTACATAGTACCTACCTATAGTACCTACCCAGTGAGTGCCTATAGTATAACTGGTATAACGCTACTATATATAGTACAAGTATAGTGTTTCACACATCACACATCATCATGTGTACTTCTCTATACTCATTTTAGAATTTTCATTTTGAACTTCGAGTGATGCCCAATAGGTTTCTCGTAGGATATTTGTATTTTTTTTCATTTTAACTTTTTCATTTCATTGTTAAAAAAAAGTTGATTTTCTCTCTCAGTATAGAATGCGAATATTGTACATGACAAACACGAAAAATAGACTAACAACATTTTATACCTACTTGTTTCTCCCCTTTTTACATACTCTGCATCAGTAAAGATATCATTGACTACAATAGTACCTACCTAATTACTTAATTGAGAAAATTGGGAAAATTCGCCAATCGCCACTGCATGTAGTAGTCCACTTTTTGTTCTCTATACCTCTATACAAAAACCAAAAAAAAAAAAAAATAAATAAATAATCGAATTTTTAATAAACAGAAGCACATTATCAAAATAAAATTTTGTCGATCATTATCACTTAGTTATGGTTTTTTTCCTTTAATTGAATTGTTCTTTGCCTACGCGATTATAAAAAAAAATACCCACATATCATCATCATATAATTCCAGACAATAATAGGTATATATGTATACAAATTCTTTTTACATCTAAATCTAATGTATGCACATGCATGTCAAAAAAATATGGTATTAAATTTACTGAACCTGAGTTTAATTTTTTTTTTTTAAATTATTTTCTGCCATTAAGGCGTAACGTGGCGTAACCTATGGTTGACGTAAATTAATAATTATCACGAAAAATAAAAAGTAAAAAAAAATAAAATATGCATGTGTACTTAATACTGCTATATAAAGCCATTGATCTCTTATCAGCATTTAATTGATTGACATATCATCACTTCTGTACATACAAAAAATAAATAATAAATAGATAAAATTGAAAACAAAAAAAAAAGTCCCAAAATGAAAATTATATTTGCCATTTTTATTTATTATTTCTTCTTTTTTTTGAAATTTTTATCATTTTATGAATTATGTTTTTCCTGTATGCGGTGATTTTATCATAAAATATGGAAGACTATAACCAACTATAACATATAAGTGGTGGAAGGATGGAAGGAGTGTATGAAATTTTTCATATAATCTTATATGAATATATATATCAATAATAGAGTGTATGTACGATGCTATAGTAGGAAAAACGAAAATCATTGTGTTGCAATTGCAATCATATATATATTATTTCTAGTTCATTAAAGTATGTACTACTGGTACTACGTCCAGTAATACCATACCAACGTATGGTATTTATACTCGTGTATGTACATAATATGGGGCAATATGTATAAATCGATCAAGCTATAATGATGTGCATATTATTTAGCTGGTAATAAATACATAATTTAAAAAATTCAAATGGGGAAATTTACAATGAAACAAAGAAGAAAATTATTTTTTATTTTATTTTATTTTTTTTTTTTGTTTTATTTTTTTTTTATAATTTTTTTTATTAATAATACCATCAGATTACATTATACATATTTTATTAAATTTATAATAATATTAATAATAATAATAATAATAATGATTAACACTAAATTTCTATTTTGAATTTCTGCTCCATTTATTTTGTTTTAAATGTACCTATATGCCTACCTAATAAATTTTACAAATTAATATATGTATGTTATGTGTGTGAAATTAAATTTACATTTTATTTTGATTTTTTTTTTTTATTTTCAAATACATTATTACAACAGTATGTATGTGCATGTATTCTTTTTACAATTACAAATTAGTTTTTTTTTATTTATACAGCTATTTAAATAGCTTGACAATATTATTGCAATAATAACAAGAACATCATTACATTACCATATAAAATTTATAATTCCAAAAAATTAAATACATATATGTATAATATATAGTATATGGTATGTGTATGTGTGTATTTATATTTTATTTTTATAAATTAAATTTAAATTATTTAAGCAATATACCTATATAATGTATTATATAATAAGTAGTAGTAGTAGTATATAGCAGGTTCTATAAAATAACAAAACAAAACACATAACGTGAAAATAGTGCGTCGGTGTGAATGCAACTCTTTTTTTTTGTAAATTTCTATCTTTATTTAACTGTGTCAATTTTGTTTTTTTTATTTTTTCCAATTTTTTTTTGTGATTGAAAATTCATATTGCAATGTAGTAATGTACTTATCAACAAAAATTTACTTTACTTTTTTTTTGCTGTATTTTATAGTTGTATAGTTATAGGTATATTATATTGTAACGCAGTTATTTATTAAATATTTAAAGAATTTTCTTCATGTGTGTTTTGCTTTGTACGGTTTATAACAATATAGTGACAAATAAAAATTTGTAAATTTGAAAAAGAAAATTAAGTAATTACCTATATCAATATAAGCGTTTATTTTTTTAATTTTCTGAAACGTTATTATTATAACACTTTAATAATTGCACAAGATTTTTTGTTTAATTTAATTTTTTAACCGTTAGGTATTTTTTAATTTATTTATAAGGACAGTAAAAATGATTATATATGTATGTATTATAGTAAAACAAAAATTGCATAATGTTTTTGTGTGTGAACTATATATATTATATAATTATTCATTTATACAACTAATAATATAGATATACAATATAATAAGAGACTTTTATCTTTTATCTTGATCCTTTATATAAGTTTGTAAATTTTTACATATATTACTTAGATAGATATATACCTACCTACATATAATTTGTATACATATTATACACTTTGAACATGAATGCACTTAAATATTTTTGTGTTAACTTAATCAATTTTAATTTTTTTTTTATTTTATAATTCTTTTTTTTTATTTTTTGTAAATAATTCAAGAATTATTTCTTAAATTTTAATTTTGTGCTTATACACATATTATAACACATTCATCATGTATGCATGAAAGAAAGGCCACATTTTTGTAAACATTCACATAACATTCATTGGCCTTCATAATTAAAATTTTTAAAAATTAACTCATTCAGTGTGTTATTTCTCTCTATTTTATATTGTGTAAGTATGTATGCATTGTGTGTGCTGTAAGAAACTAAATCAAAAATCAAACAAAAATAATTGACTAACAAAAAGTGAAAAAAAAAAAAACAAAAAAACACATCCGTTTTTTGTAAAATAATACATATAAACAAATATCAACAACAATAAAATTACAACGGACGTATATACGCATACAAAACATAAATTCACATAAATGTATGCATATGTAAATGTATCTAGCATATGGTATTCAAATTTGCTGTATTACAATAATTGGTTTTTGTTGATTTTGTTTTTTAGCACCTATTTGATTACGATGAAGTTTGTCACATTGAAAGTGCTCCAACGGTAGCTGAAACAGCAGTCACCTGTTGATGTGATTGATGTAGATGATGATGAGGATGATGATGTTGCGATGCTGTAGTTGATGGTGGTGGAGGTGGAGGTGGTGGTGGTGGTGGATGTGGTACACCTAAATGATGTCCATGATGCAATACTGAATGATGTAAACTCATCGGTGACATACCCATTGCCATTGAACTCATCTGATGTAATGGATGATGTTGTAAATGTAATCCACTTTCAATTTTCGGTTTTGAATCAATTAAATTTGCTAAATCACTATTGGAATGATGATGATGATGATGGTGGTTAACTTGTACACCAGATAATGGATCATCACGTTTCTTATTCTGTTTACGTTCTTTAGCACGACGATTCTGAAACCAGATTTTAACTTGACGTTCAGATAATTGTAATGTTTGAGCTAATTCCGTTTTACGTCGTATCGTTATATATTTAGATGTATGATATTCCTTTTCCAATTCCAATCTTTGATAATCTGTATAAACCACACGATATTTATCTTTTGTTCGCGTTTTACCTATAAAAGAAAAAGGAAAATTTAATTATGACTAATGTATTGGACCCCTTTTTTTTCTCTTAAAGTTTAAGATAAAAATGGATTACATGCTGCAGTATATAAAAAAGTCAAAATAAAATAAAAGATTTATATTTCAAATCATCCAAAAAATTGCCGATAAAACTTATTTCTCATATAATGCATGCCAAATTAAAATAGCCATTTAACTAAGAATCAACATCAAATGTTAAAATTATTTGCATATTAGGTATAGGTATATAAACAAATAAACCAAGTCGGAACTAGACAAATTGACGACCCATTAAAATCAATTTCTATACACAATGTAAAATGTATGGAAAACAGTATAGATTTAGCATAAATAAATACTCAAGCAAAAATATAAGTCGAAATCAATTAAATTAATTCCGTATTCTGATGTATGGATCATAAAATATGTGATTTAAACGTGTTATAAAAGTCACTTTTAATATGTCCATATAATGAATTTACAATACACTACATTCAAACATGTGCACTTCTTATTACCTAAACAAATTTAAATTTTATATCTAAATCCCTGTATATACATATATGGTATTTATCTACATAATCAAATCATATAAAGTAGTGTAACTCATATGTATTTAATTTGTCAGAAACGCTGTCCAGTAGTTCACGTTTTCGACAATAATTTAAAATGAAAAAAATATATAAACTATACCTACATACATGTTAATAATATATATATTGGTATACATATATACATACCTACGCGATACACGAGTATATTTATTTGTAATTAATACTTGAATTTATTTATTTATTTTTTATTTTTTCAAACATTAATATAAGTAAATAGAGGAAAAAAAAAAAAAAGACAGTCAGGACATATTATTGATGCGAGGTATTATAAAGATTATAAAAATTATATGGCGGAACATGTCTATCTATAAAGAAGTTCATATAAAGATCAAATTATTTACTATTCGATTTTAAATCGATAGCAATATAAAATATTACAGATAGGTATAATAACTATATTATTAATGATAATAAAAGTGATAATAATAAATAATCATAACGATAATTATTGATTGTTTATTGATATCAATAATTATAATCGATGATTATCATAAAATTTGTATTGCTCTATAATTAAACGAGAGATTAATATAGATATATGCGCGTAATATTTTAAAAATTTGTGAATAATTTCATTTTGTGTGTACCCACCTAGACCCACTAAATAATTGAGTTCAAATTTAATAAGAATTTATAAGATTATTGGTTTAAATTTTAAAATATTCATTTTACTTCCCTTTTTTATACATTTCTATTTTCATATAGTTATAATCTATACTGATTTTGTTTATATTTCAATTTATCAAATTTTATAATGTTAATATAGGTAAACGGTCAATGCAAGTATACGATTTTGAATACTACATATGTATTATGGCATGGCACTGTTTAAAAAAATATTTCAGAAGCTCAGTATTAAAATATAAATTTTCGAAAATAAATTGATGAACAAAAGTGCATATGTAATACGAATACGACTAAATCTCTACAAGAGATTTGTTGTGATAATAAAAAACTCATACATATGTATGTATGTATGTACTCTTATCTATTATAGGTATAACGAAAAAATATGATCAATCAAATCAATCAAATAATTTTTTTTTCATATATTACATTGTTGTTACATAGTAGATAGTAGTAAATCTGATGTTCAACTATCATATAGGTATACATAAGTATTGTTTTTGTTCTTATTAAAATTTTAAGTTTACTCGTAGTCGTAATGTAGTCTTTTCCTATATATAACAACACGAATATATATATGAACATGAATGCGTGTATATGCATTTCATTTCTTACAATTATATCGCGCTTATGCAAGTTTAGATATGCATTTATGTAAGATACATTATATATTTAAAAAAAAAATAATAATGTAATTTTTTATATTTTTTCCATATATAACTAGCTACACGACTATACGAGTATAATATGGCAATATAAAATTATTATCAGGATTATTTTTGATGCATATGAATATTGACTTACTTATCAAATAGGATTAAATGGCGGTACTTTTGAACTTTTAAAATTGTAAACATAGAAAAGTACCTATGTAGGTATATAACAACAAAATATTTTTTTCAAAAAAAACTTTTTTTCTGTTATTTTGAAGAAAGAAAAAAAGTTATATGTCATTGTCGTCAAGTATGTATAATTATGTATTTCGTCGGTGATAATACACCTATTAATATAATATGTATAGACATATGTATTAATATACCTATATGTAATGTATATGAAATGCAACATTTTATATTAGTGCATCTTTTGATAATGCCGCGTGAATTTATTATAACGCATATTACCTATATTATGTACTACGTTTTTTGATTAGAAAATTTTATAAAATAAATTTATGTCAAGTCAAAAAAAATTGTTTAATAACATTGTAATTATACAAATATAAACATATATGCATGTATGTACATGTATTTTTTAGGTAAAAGTAATAAAATTATTGCTATATAGATATTGCACTATTACGAATTACAATGTAAAACAATGAAACGAAATGTAAAACATGATAACAAATATAATGAAGTACAAAAATAATAATGTAGTATATGTACTTTACTTATACATACTTATGTAACCTACATGTTTATGTAAAAGAATGGTTAGGTATTTTCATCTTCTAATTTATTTTATTTTTTGCACAATAAAATATGTAATAGAATTAAAATAATACGAAAAATGAAGAAAAAAAAAACATTATGAAATTGACAAGATTCGTGAATCACACATTATGTAGGTAGGTAGGTATATAATGTACATTACACTAACTATAATACTTATTTAAAATGATGACTTTTAATATGTATATATAGGTACCTAATTTTATTTTTGTTTGAAAAGCGGTTAATATTTTTTTTTCTCACCTTTTATTTAGAATTAAAAGAAAAAATTTTAATTTTATAAAAACGAAAAGAAAAAAAAAATACGCTAAACTACAAAAACAATTATATAAAATGTAGGTATTTAAAAATTAAATAAAAATATGAAAAATGAAATAAACTGATAAACATGTTTAACTTTACTATACACATACATATATGTAATACCTACATTTATTTATTTATATTATTTTTTATTCCGTTTTAATCGTTTTTCTTTTATTTGCTAAAATGACAACATTAAAAATATGTATGTGGGTATAGCTTTGTATATACATATATAAAATATAAGTACATATGTACATATTGTGACTGTCATCATTTATAAAGTAAAGTACATAAATATAATACGACAATTTACACGATCATTATCATCATCATATCACACATCATTGTTACGTTATTATGTCGAGTATATTCATTTGTATGTACCTAAATGTCATATATATAGATCATGAAGTAAAAAACTGCGAGATATGTATGATATAAAAATCTATTTAAATACAAATTTTTCAGTTCTTCTGACATGTATAACACTGTATTATTTGTAGTATACACATTGTCGTTATATATATAACTATAATATGTAGCTATAATGTACGTATATATTTCAAAAATGTGTATGTTATGTACATATGATGTATAGTTTTAATATTTTAAAATATTCAACAGTATATTCCTATCTTTTTACTTATATAAGTCAACGCAATCTTATCATCATCAGAATATTTAAAAAAAAAAAATCAAAATATTCAGTTTTTTTGAAAAAAAAAAAAATTCTATGTATAGGTATTGTGTAAACAATTTGTAGGTATGTACATACAAAATACATTCGTGTATTCGTTTATATATGTACAATGTTTAAAAACATATTGTAAAACATATTCTAATCATTTATAAAATGTTTTATAAATGTCTATTTGAAAATTTACAACAAACAATTTTTTTTTTGTGTTTACTTTTTGTTTTTATTTTTATTTTTTTTAAAAAAATATTCTTATTTTTGTTTTGTTTTACTTTGTACACAAGGTACACATATTATATGTACATATATGTTTGTAGATATGTGACTGATATAACATAATAAACGTATGTATATTATTATAATATCCAGATAATCTATATAATGTAAGTATGTACCTTTAATGTCGTCAAAGTCATACACATTACACACATTACGTATATGTACCTAGAGATGTATTTTTTTTTTCTTTCTTCATAAATATGAGTATATGTACATATTTAAATTCATCTATAATGCAATATGAAATTTATTTTTCAAAAACCAAAATAGAAAAAACAAAAATGAATTGTTTTATTTTATTATTTAGGAATTTATTTATTTATTTTTTTTTGATATTTCATATTGTACCTATATACCTAGGTATGTTAATATTTTATTTTTATTTCTTTTTTTGTAAATTTTTTATTGTCAGTTTTGTTATTAATTTTTATATTTTTATGAACTCAAATTTTAATTATTTATTTTCTTCATAAAAAAGAATTAATATAGAAATGAAAATAAAATTAAATTTTGTAAATAAGAAAAGTTTTTCATATGTATGAGTATACGTACATATGTACAAAAGTAATTAATGTATTTTATTATCTTATGTCTGTATATTCAAAAAAAAAAAAAAATTAAAAATAAAAAACGTAAATAAATTATTTTATGATTTTATTAAAATTTTTCATTTAATTTTGATTGCAAAAAATGACAAATAAATAATAACAGATTACAAATGTATGAATAATGAATAGATAAATGTATACGAATACATATATGCATAATGTAGGTAGGATTGGTTTAATACGGTGTATGAGACA
The DNA here is from genome assembly GCA_951394055.1 of Villa cingulata. NCBI lineage: Eukaryota > Metazoa > Arthropoda > Insecta > Diptera > Bombyliidae > Villa > Villa cingulata. Next base: position 52,461,300 of record OX596018.1, read on the forward strand.
TAATAAAATTTAGGAAAGTCGCTATACTCGTAAATACAAAGTATTCGTATTTTTCGAAACTTTAGTTTAGTTTAATTATTTCAAATTTTAATTTTGTTTATTTATTTGTAGATATGTGATATATATGATTCCATTATAACGTGTAATATATATTCCTACATATAGAGAGTTATTTTCAATTTTTTTTTCTTTTTATTTTGCTTTTCTCTAATTTAATTTTTCATTTTAATTTTAAATTTTTATATACCTACTATGTACTTATATTTATCATTTTACATAATTTTACATCAGCTCATCATTTAATCTTTTATTCAATATTTTTCACATAGGTATAAGATATGAAAGATATAAGATATCCATTTGTATACATACATATATGAAAATTGCCATTGATATTACGCACATATGTATGTACCTACTACATGAAGTGATTTGGACATGCACAACTACTTATTACTTAAATATGTAAATAAATTTATTATTTTCGTGTAAAATTAAATTCTTATCAGTTTCTTATTATCTTAGCTAACAAGAGAAATTCATGTATGAGTATGTATGCATATGTATATCAAAGTGTTCATTATTATAATACGATGTTACTACAAATGTATGCGTATTTTAAAGTGTATAATTAATATTTTCGTATAAGTACGGAAACAGAGATATGTAATCTCTACTTACACAGGTAAGTCTAGTACATTAGGTACATACTTGTACGTGTCATACGATAATATTTTTGGTATTACAAAAATGATTGACATATTGCGCATTTTAATTTTTCAACTAAATTTATACTTTATTACATATTTTTTTTGTTTTGTTTTAATTTTGTTCAACATTTTACAATTTATATAGTACTGATAACAGAATTAAAAAAAAAAATACATTAACTTTATCTTTCGTAATAGTTAGACATTTATAGGCATGCATACATATGTGAGTATGTAATTTCCGAGAAAATTTTGTAGTATAAGTTTAATTTGAATACGCATGTTTGATTTGAATTTACGAGTAAGGAAATACAGGTGATTTCATAAATTTTCACAAAATCTTCTTCTTAATATGAAAATCAAATTGAAAACTGAATTTAAAGTAATGCGAGATAGTTATCGATTTAATGGTGGGAAGGTGTATGAATGATATCTGATGGTTTCGAATATATTTTATATTAGAATAAAACAATTCAATGAATATTCGATTATTATTAGGTATTTTATGGAAAAATATTAATTACAATGACCTCTTTATGTAATTTGTGTACTATTAAAAATTTGCAATTAAAATTTGAAAAGCGCACAATTATAATTTATTGCAGGCAGTTACATTATAAAATCGAAGATAAAATATTCATACTTTTTATGATACTATAGAAATAAAAATATTTACATAAATACTCGTATATTCATATACCTATAATACGAGTAATAAAAAAAAAATTTTTTTCAAATATAAACATACAGATATTATTTTCTTGGATAATTATAATTTTTTTTAATTAAAAATTCAAATTCATTCATTATTTATACTCAAGCTTGCTTTTTTAATGTTCAAGTGTACCTATACCCATATTAGATTTTCGCAATTGAAATTCAAAAATAAAATATGAAAATCATCGAGAATCTAGGTCAAAAATGTTCCCTTTATTCTAATCATCTATACATAGGTACGTGTATAAATAAGTGATGAATACATTAGTATATATATATACTTGAGTACTAAGTGATGGATGAATTTTTTATGTACGATGTAAGAGTATGTGTGTATACGATTACTATTTTATTTGAAATTAATTTATTTGCGATAAAACATTGAAATGAAAAAAAAAATTAAAAATTCATGATAACACGAGACTTTACTTATAACAATAATAATTACATTCTATAAAGTTCGTGAATAAAATTTTTTCTTTCTTTATATTTATATATAACTAAAAACTAACTAACGACACATTGTTTTCAAATTATTATTCGAAGTGTAATAAAATTAGTGGATTTATTTATCGGCTGAAATCGATAAAGTCTAATGGTTTGAATATGTCTAGATAGTGGATCTATAATCAATAAATATCGACAGTCTATAAGTATGAATGAAAATTGATCACTAATATAATCATACATAAAACATAAGTAATCGTATTTTATATACATTACCTATATCTATCCTATACAAAATATTCGCATGTACACCTATCAAAAATCCTTAATCTACAAGTAAGGCATATTTTGTGTAGTAGCAATTCAGAAGATAGCAACACAACGACAATGTCTATACATATATGATACTGATATATGTAGTTCCGAACAATTATCCAATTGAAATCATCATTAATCATTTCAACAGTTTGGTAAATTTTAGACAGATGCCAAAATAATAAGAATAAAAAAATGTCTACTATTAAATTGTATACTATTCAAGAACAATTTTCAACCAATGATAATAAGAATCCCTAAGGACACATCATTGTTATTGTTACATAACTAACTACTACCACATATAGCTATACGAAAAAAAAATAAACCAAAAAATAAAAAATTATGATAACATTATATTTTACTTCTAAAAAGTATGTGTACAGTCTTTTATTCTATGTCCTTTTTTTTGTGCTGTTGGTTGGTTAGTTGTTTTTTCTTGTTTTTCCAATATGTATTGTGTGAATTATGCCATAACACTACAGGATAAATATGGCAAAAATAAAACAAATTGACAAACGTGTAGGTCAATCAAAAACCTCATTACAAATTGAGATGGATTTTTAAAGTGAGCAATTTTTCACGCATTTAGCACACATTTCGACAATACTGGACTACAAAAAAAAATTTCCCATAACAACAAAAATGTAAAATGTATAAAAATGTAATGTGATGTGATTTAATGAAAATGTAACGTTATGTACATATCGTCCTTTCTTTATCACATTGTGGACATAATATTTTAAAATAAATGTGCACAGATAAATGTTATGGGACCACAGAAGTAGATTCTGAACTGCCATGTCACATTTTTTTTTGTGACTTGTGTTTAGAAATGAACATAACCGAAAAGATAACTCAATTAGAATAAAGTGTAAATTTATTTTATTTTTTTGGTTGAGAAAAAAAACTATCCACGGGGAAACATTTGTCAACGTACCGTAACTTTACTCACACAAAAAGAAAATAATATAGAAATAGATATGTATTGTATAGAAAAAATTTACGCACAGACTTGAATGGGATATGAATATTATTAATATGTACGTGAATGGATGTGTATCAAGTATCAACGCCTGATAAACTATATGCAGCAACTTTACGAATAAAAGTTAAACACTTCGCTTTAACTTAACAATTTTTCTTACATCTTTTTTGTTCTGTAGAAAATAAAGTACAGTACAGTAGAGTACAAAAGTTATAATGGGATACATTTGTATATATACATATATATATCCATACCATCACCATTAAATGTATATACACGTCCTCGTCCTCGATCTCCATACATAATGTTCAGTTATATTTATATTATATACCTATATGAGTTTAGATTGTTTCTCTGGTATTCAAGACAGCATGGTAAAATTCTAAATCAACGTTAGTAATTTCGCAAACGATACCCTTGAGAGATTTTTCAGCCGACTATTTGTCGTCGTTTTATATCTTCTTGATATCGTACATAACAATTTTTATAAGGCAGTCAAATGCGTATATTTTTTTTTCTGTGTATTTTGTAGTTATTATTATACAGATTTTCTACTTTTTGTTTTAATTTGAATAAAGGTTAGAAAAAACGTGCGTTCCAGGACGAATTTATATAAAAATTTCATGTTCTTATAGGTATTATAATAATCATTATAGGTGTAATGTCGAAAAGAAAAAGATTATGTTTGGTTTTATGTAAGTAAATTTTTTTACCTGTATCAATGCCATTTCTCTGTAATACATTACATATAAAGTGAATATTGGCGTACATAATGTGTATAAGTGGAATGTATAAGAATATTTTACAAACATATACACTACCCTATTTTCTGTTAGAAGAAAAATGATATCTTTATTAACATAAAGGATGTCATATAACTGTAAACAATTGTAGATAACATTTACATACTTGTAAATGGGGACATATGTAAAATTTTAGACATAATATAAAATCATAAAGTGACACAAAAGACTATTAAAGGAATATTATTCAATGAAATAATTTTGGAGAATTTTTCAATTTTAATTTTTTTCAAAATTAATACAAGGATACATTTTTTACAGCATCAAATCAGAAATTTTGGGCAGTTTTTGTTTTCAATTTTAAAAAATTGATCCGCTTTTTAATTTTCTAGAAAAACATATAAACTGATACAATTATGACTTACTTGTAGGTATGTGATTTGAAAAATTTTGGAAAACCGTTGTGTACTACACCTATCCACATACGAATATATGCATAGCATAAATTTAAATAACAATCTTATGTTTTTTTACGAACAATGAAATAACTAATCCGTATTCTAGGAATCACTTAAATAAGCAAAATTATATTCTAAAAATATTAAACACATGTATTTAAATACATTATGTTAGGTATACAAATCGTGTAAATATTAAATAAAATATTTTGACAATTAGGTATTAAGATGAAACGGATACAAAATACCTATGTGCGGGTTTTTTTTTCTGACAGAATATTTTTTTCAATATTTAAATCCTTGAATAAGTAAATATCGCGAAGATAATATGCATAGAAAAGTAAAGATTTTCGAAAATAATATCATAATTTTGAAATGGAAAGGTACCAACAGAATTTATGTATATAGTAAGTAATATTATCCTTTGTTGATAGATGTTTGGGTATCACTTTTGTTTATCTACAATATAAGAAAAGGATTTTCAGTTCAAAGATAAAATTAAGGTACCTACTTACCTAAAAGAGTTTAATTTGTCTAAAATTATGAATAATTTTATGTAAATCAAAATTTGCATAGCTTTATAAAAAATAATTTTTTCGATACATATTATTTCTCGCAACAAACTGAAGTTACGAATTATATTACTTTGTTGATTTACCTATCATGAAATGAATTCTAATACATCATAAATATCAGTGAGAAAAGGAAAAATTATAAATGTGGTTAGGTAGGTATACATATAATTTTTTTTTCTTTAAATATTAGGTTATATTTTCATTTTTGAAATTTTAATATTATTTACGTGGAAAACTATATACGACCGATGGGCGTTTCTATTTCAGTTATTTTATAATCGTGTTCTTCGAAGGTATTTCGTGCTTCATTTATCCGTGAGTATTTACACGATAATATTGCATTTATTTTTATATAACATACATACACACGAAGTATATATACCTACTTATGCACGTAATATGTTCGTTTATATATGTATTTCTTTTAATTGATATTAACGTACACTCAAATAATTTATACCTGAATTCATAAAATAACATATACGAATAACATATATTCATATAGATATTTACAAGTTTGTTTCGTTCATTTTGTTTGATTCGTCTTTTTTTTTCCTTTTTTAAATGTGAAAGATACACTACCTATAATATTTAATTACATATCATAAAACTGCAATTATATATTTTCTTCTTCTTCTTCTGCTATACCTATATAGCTATATCATGTTTTTTGTAAAAGTATACGAACATTTAAATTTGTTTTTGTGCGTATGAATGTTTGTGAGTGAGGATAAAAATGCCGACACGAAGAACAAAAATAAAATTAATTTTATTATTCATTTTCAACTACTATACATAGGTACATATAATTTTATATAGGAATATAGGCAATCGTATATAGGTACACAGTTCATTCTTATATTCATGTATGTATCAATATCAATATACATTATATCATATATTATATACTGAATACTGAAATATATATAAGTACTTATTCATATAGCTTCGTATATTTTAAGTTGTACACGGTTACAATCTGTTAGATAAAATACCTAAATAATGTTTCGAAAATTTATAAACGTTGTTCGTTAAATTCGTTTCTGCGATGGACGTTATATTATATTAATGTGATGGTATCAAAAAACCAGCATTATATTTCCACCATTTTATATTTTTTGATTAGGCAGTAATAAAAAAAGAGGAAAAATACAAAAAAGCAAAAAAGTATAAAACAACTGGTATTTTCTTTTTAATGAACGAATATGTTACATTATGTATAATATACAATATAGGTAGTAATCTATACGTAGTACCAAAGAATATATAACTAACATAAGAAGAAATTGCAAGTAGTATAATAAAAATGTACTACAGCATTGTTGTTGTAAAATCATAATTGTTTGAATCAAACAATATAATAAGACGAACATTATCTTATCGAACAAAAATGTTTGTAGAAGAACGAGAAAGAATGATATTTAAATGTGTACCTGATACCTGTATGATGTATCCTGTATCCTGTACAGTACAGTATACTGTACAATAATGTACATTGTACTTGTAGCCTGTACACATTATGCTAGAGACACATACAATTGGTTAACTAAACCGTTTAGTTTGTAACTAATTCGAAACCAATTGCATGACACACTGCTTTTTAGTTTAGTTATCTTTTTACTTTGGTTATCTTTGACATTTGAAGTTGAAATTTTGTTTATGTGTTGCCAATCGTATTATTTGTACAGTTAGTGACCAAATTAAAAGGATACGTATAAAAAACATAGTTTTTATTAACATAATTACTTTTTTTTAAAATTATTTGAATTATGTAAATAAAATTAATTTAGCAAAAAGCAATTAATGTGTGACTATTAAATAAGAATAAAAAAAAATATATTTTATTGTATAATAATGTAACACAAATTTTTTCAATAGCCTGTAGTTTTTGATATTTCAAATTTTTTAGCTATAGAAGGAAAACTTTCACCTCTTATCCGATAATTTACTACTAATTCACGCAATTGTATACCAATTTCTTTTCTACTCGACATTCTGTTAAAATTAATATTACAACAAAAATAAAATAAATATTTTTAATATAATTTATACAATTTAATTTTTTTTTTTCGTTCTTTTTTAATATTTACGCATTATTAGCTTTCTACTAAATTAATTTTATGTAATTCAAATAATTTAAAGAAAAGTGATGTTGTTACTAAAAGCTATGTTTTTTATATGTGTCCTTTTAATTTAGTCACTAACTGTGTATATTATACAATAACCAGAATTTCAATATAAACAATGATATGTTTGACACGAAGTTCGATGGTTCGATCCGTGTTCGTCATACTTTTCGATGGTTTGACGTTAGTTAACTCGTTAACCACTGTAATTTTCAGTGGTTACTAACTAAAGTAAATGTACTACTAACCACTCGATTTATAGTGGTTATCTCAGTTAACCAACTCGCGAGTTGGTTACCAATTGTATGTGTCTCTAGCATTAACTATAAACAATCAACCATCAATCTTCAATACTTCTGGTTTTTTTCTTCAGTCCTTTCTTTATTAACAAGTTGATTAAGTTTTCAATACAAATATTATAAGTGAGTGAGTGCATTGTATTTTGGAAGTAATTACGTTGGCGATTAGTATTAAATACACAAATTTATTATTCGATTTTTATTATATTAAAATTTTTATTATTTTATTGTCTTTTCTCTTTTAATTTTCATTGTCTTCTTTTTGGGTTTTTATTTTGTAGTTTGAATAAACTAACAAATATCGTTCGAAAAAAAATTAACGTGTATTGTGTTAAATATTTTCCTTTTGATTTTGTCCATTTTCTTTTTACATTTTATTTTCTCTCTGATTTTAACTGAATTTTGAAAATAATTATGAGTAATTCTCAAAAGTCAGGTTTGCAGTGTGTTGTTCCACATTGCAGAAGATCAAGAAGAGAGGAAGGAACGAGACTTTTCTGTTTTCCTCCTGAAGATTCAGTTATGGGACAGATTTGGAGGGAAAGGTGTTCTTTTATTAAAGATTTAGGAAGTAGAAAGTCATTAACAATTTGTAACGCTCATTTTCCAGAGGAATTAATAGGCGTTAAATACTTAAAATATGGTGCTGTACCATCATTGAATTTAAATTTTGATGAAAATCAAATTGATAATGACATAAACGAAATAAATAATTGGTTGTGTCCAAAAAAACCAAAAACTGAATTTAATAATGATGCAGACATTGAAGTACGCTGCTCAAACTGCTTACATCAAACAAAAATGTGCAAATTGTTTGAAAAAAAATTCACAGAAATGAAAAAAAAATTTTTAAATGTTATAAAAATGTACAAGAAGTTAAAAATTTCGTTTGGAGCCCGAAAAACCAAATATATCAGGACAAAAAAAAGTTTAAAAAACAAGTATCTTTCCGTAAATAAAATAGTTGATGCCAATATAAATTTGATTAAAGATGTGAGCGACGAAAGTAGGATTTTATGTAAAATGATTTTGAAACAAAAACAAATACCATATTCAGAAAAAGAAAAAAATTTAGCACAGAATATGTTCTATATTTCTCAGAAAGCCTATCAATTTATTAGAAATGATTTGCACATAAATTTACCGCATGTAGCAACTTTGTATAGATGGGCACCTGTAAAGCAATTACAGCCAGGTTTCGAGAATAACGCTCTGTATGCGTTGAAAAGGCATTTTGAAAATTTAGATGAAAAATATAGAGACGCAGTTTTATTAATGGATGAAATTTATATTCGAAAAGAGTGGAGATATAATCAAAAATTCGACCTAATTGATGGAATGGAAGATTTAGGATTCAAAAGAAATAATGATTTTGCCAAACAAGTATGTGTTTTTATGGTCAAAGGGTTGACAAAAAATTGGAAGTGCGTCCTGAATTATTTTGCTACAGCTAATGGTATTAAAGGAAAAGATTTAAGGTTGATTGTAGAAAAGCAAATAAATGTCTTGTCTCAATTTGGTCTTCGAGTAAAAGTAGTTACCTGTGATCAAGGATCTAATAATAGGAAATGCTTTGAAAACGTGAAAAAAGAAGAACCTTATATACTAGTGAATGATGAAAAAATTATTTGTCTCTATGATTTTCCACATTTGTTGAAATCATTGAGAAATTCTTTAATGAAAAATGATTTTTCTACGTCGGATGGAATAGTGTCTTGGGATGTTATAGCAGAACTTTTTGAATTAGATCAAAAGGGAATAACAAAAATGTGTCCTAAATTGACCTTTCAACACATAAATCCAAATTCTTTTGAAAAAATGAGAGTTAAATTGGCCACACAAATATTTAGTAAAACGGTATCTGCGGCCATTCAAGCTTTAGTGGAAACCAAAAAGTTCAAGAGAAATAAATTAGAAATAGCCTTGTCAACTGCCAAGTTTATTGAAAAAATAAATAAATTAACGGATGTTATGAATGCTTCATCTAAAGTTAATAAAAATCCTGATAAACGTGGTTTAGCTTTAAATAATGAAAATTTCAATTATATAATTTATTGTAAAGATTATATTTCTGAAATAAAAATATGTAGAGCTAATTATAGTGTTCATTTTTTAAGTGGAATAGAACAAACACTAAATGGTGTAATTCTTTTGGCAAAATATTTATTAAATTTTAATCCCGATATATCGTATTTATTAACAGTAAGATTGCATCAAGATGCTTTGGAAAACCTTTCCGCAATGATTCGTCAAAAGCTTGGTAATAATTCAAATCCATCTATTGCTGAAGTTAATATAATTTTAGCCAAAATTATATCTTTTAATTTGGTAAAATTTAATAACAGAAGTAACTGTGAAAATGATGATGATATGCTACTCAGTGCTTCTGTTGTATCAAATTATATATTGAAAATTTGTTTTCAAATGATATATTTGAGGATGAAGATCTGAGTCAGGATAACTGTGATGACGATTTAATAATAGAAGAAGAATTAACAAATTGACAGAGTGTCCAAATTGAGGATATGTCAATGAGATACTTTGTTGGCTATATTGCTCGCAAAATTTTAACAAAAATTGGTTGTACCAACTGCGAAGATGTTTTTCTGAAAAATGATGAGGTACTGAGTTGTCCTACAGAAATATTTTTATTCACCAAAAATTACAGTAAAAACTCAGATTTTGGAAATCTAGTAGCGCCCTGTAATACATTATTTAACGTTTGCAAACAACATATAAAAATTTTCCAAAGCATTTTTGAAAAACATCCACATATGAAGGGAATCAAGGCATACATAACAGAAAAGTGCATAAATTCTAACACTAATTGGTTCGAATCTTCATCATATTGTAGAGAACATAAAATATTACTTCTAGATTTTCTGATCTTAGTTTTATTAAGGAAGCATTGTGGTTGGGCAACTAAAAAATCAAGTAGCAGTGCAAGCAGAAAATTAAAAATATTAAAAAATTGAAAATTTTGAAAATTTAAGAAAAAAAAAATTAATGAATTTACGAGAACTAACTTTTTAAAATTTGATGATTTTGTCAACGAGAGACAAAAACCAATGATTTCGTTCTTTGTTCAATTTAATGTACACATATTATTTGAAAGATTTGTGTACACATATAAATTAGGCTGAGTTCTAAAATGTAAAAAGTAAGCATTGATGCGGTAGTATTACGAAAAAAAGCGAAAAAATACACATTTTTCATTAATTTCATATATTTTCAAGTAATTATTTCAAAATTTACTATTTTTCGTAGTATTATTTACCATTTACTAAATACATAAAAAATTTAGTTAACATAATTAACTTTTTTTTACCCCTTTTACTAAAATTTATATAAGTTTATACGAACGAAATTAGTTAAACGGAAAGTTTTTTTATTGTATTATAAAAATCTATTTTAATAACGAATTTCAAATTTAAAAATTATGAAGTGTTTCATAATTATTGAAATATGCAAAAATAATTCTGAAATACAAGAAATAAAAAAAACGTACAAGCACATTATTTATATTATCATAGCACGGATACATATTATGTATACATATGTATATATGTATATACTCGTATATTTGTTATCATTATAATGATGAATTATAAATAACAACAAATCACATATGCTTTTTTAAATATAAATTATTAATGATCAGTTGATTACAAATTAGACCGTTCGGTTTTAAAAAACCTGCAACAAAATATACGTACAATTGTTTTTAGATACATACCAAGCAATGTACATAAATATAGTACAGCTAATTCTACAACAAAATAGCAAAATAAAAAAACCAATAAAAAATAATGGAAGAAGTAACAACTAACAAAGAAGCATTATAACATTGCCCACATTTACTAGTAAAACTAGTACTAGTCATGTACTAGTAATAGTGTTCGTGTTCATGTGGTTTATTTTACTATATAATGTAAAATGTATAGTATTATGAATGTGTTTGATCACACCAAATTAATATAAAACTTGTTTATCTAATATGGTTTGTCAAACTAGGGTTCTACTGCTAATACCCTAGTATAAAATTTTTCCTTTACTTTACAGACTATGAAGTGCGAGTTCTTCTAGTAGATAAATATTCTTTGGTAGTACGTAGTACCTAAATATCATGATAAAGTCCAATCCAAAAATGAATGTATCGTGAATTTTATTTTATTTGCGTGATCTAAACATGAACAATTCAAGAAAAAAATCCCATTTTCTTTCTTTCCTCTTATATGCTTAGAATTAGTTTATAATTTCGAAAAATTATATCTTGCATAAATATCAATTTAAATATTGCATGATATTCTCTTTACTAAAAAAAAATGAATTGCTTTAATAATTAAAATTATAGAAACAATTTCATGTTCAGGTGTATATATGAGTATACATTATATATATACATATAGCTAAGTGTATTATTATATGAAGCATTAAATCATAAAACATATAGGTGCATAACTACAACAAATAATAAATCAGCAAAGATTTCGAAATGAATTTATTCTACTGTACATTCATAATGCATGCAAATGAGTCTTAATAGACATATATACATATAGATTAGAGGTATATATATAATGGTAGATATGCCTTTGCAATAAATCAAAAGTAATCCATCATCATATTCATGCTAAAATGAAATTTATAAAAATTTTTAAAAGCCAGAAAAATAAAACAAAAACACAAATAATAAACAAAGAATAATGATATAATAATAAAAGTTAAGCTTATATCTTTATTACATATTATTCCTAAGAGCAAATAATACCTAATACCATCTAATACACAACTGAACAAATCAAAAATTTGACCATAATCTACCTATTCAAAATGAAAAATATGCACTTTATGACCTTTATTATATATTTGTATCAGATCGTTCTTTTTGTTCAGTAGTAGTATTAAACATTTTTAGTTGGAGTTCAATTATTTTATGCTGCGATTAATGTTCTATTTTTTTTTTCAAATGTCATGAATATTTCAGTTTTAAATAAAATCATATCACATAATTACAATATAAAAAAGCATATTCTCTATATAACCATGTATAAATACGTTATCATATTTCATATTTGTTAGATACATCTATAAAAATGCTTTATACTTATTTACATAAGTTCTAATGTAATATAGGTATATAATATATGTATATACATTATAATTCTTTAAACAATCTAACAAAAATATGTAACACTTTACACAACATAATCTCTTATTCAAATACTCATGTAATAAACAATTTTTTTTATTTTTTTGACAAGAAAATCTAAACCACAATGACAATAACAACAAAACAAAATTAAACAGATAAAAAACAAATAAATAAACATTCAAAATTACTCTAGGTACTATATTTACAAGATAGACGAACAAGAGAAGGAAAACAAAAATATTAATTTTGGAAAAAAATTAGAAAGAATAATTTGGAAAAAAAAAACATTTTGTTTGTAACGAACTGAAATTTACATTGTGCCTACCACTTGGCTCCATTGCTGTAAAATCCTGTAGTGATGGTGCTGAACATATCTCAATGGAACCTGCATTGAGAATTTCGAATTTAAAAAATTTTATATGTGTAATGTAATACAAAAATATTATAGGTTCATAATTTTTATATTATTTCAAAACAAATTGTAACAAAAAATAAATAAAGAAAAAGAAGAAGAATGAAAAGTAACGTCATAGTCATACTACTTTCTAGTTTCTACATAAATATAATATAGGTATAGTATATGATATGTTAGTATAAATATATATGCATGCGCATATATAATGTAATATACAAAAAATTATAATTTATTATAAAAAAGTAAATAATGTAAGGGATGGGTAAGATATAAAATTTTCTTATATAATAGGTTTGTCGTTAATAACTTAACCTAGCCATACCTAATGTACAATATGCGTTAATGATCATGCGATGCGATGATGATGATCTTCTCTATTACACCTTATACTACATTTACTATAAAATATGATCTGAATTTCAAAACAAATATGCATCTATATATTATACCAATATAATTTGTTGCATTATAATAAAATTTTAAATATTTATTTTAGAACAAGTAATACGAACATGTAAGTAAGTAGGTATATATGATATGGTATGCCGTATTTCATATAATGTAGGTATACTATCTACATTATAAACAAATTTACTTTAACACCTTTTTTTTATTGCTAATTATTCTATAGAGCATTAAATCATTATCGCACATCGTTATATTAAAACCAAAAATAACAGTTTAATTCATATTACAACAAGTATAAAGGTATATAAATTATACCTATTCTGTGTAATATGTAATATCAATAAAAACGCATATACTATACCTAATAGGTACCTATATATAATATGCAAACGCATTTTATAGTTTTAAATCATCATTAAACCTAATTGTATGTATAATAATAAATAACAATTAAAATTTTATTTAAAAAAAATAATAATCATAATCACAATAATAATTATAAAAATTGGTATATTATTTAGCAATATGTATGTAGATACATATATTTATCTTTTGTGCCTGTATTCGTAAATCATTTTAGTATTTGTTGTATTTTATATTAAATTGTCTGTTTGTAGTTATATACAGAGGTTTTTAATAAAAATACATGTCATGTACCTATATAGATACAATATATATTAAAATATGTAGGTACATTGATGTAATGTTTTCTCTTATCAAAAAATATTTTGTTGATTAACATACCGAGATTTAATTGTAAATTTTTTAAACATATTAAGTACCTGTATAGGTAGAGGTGTATATGAGATGGGTGTAAAATGTAATACAATTTACTGACTATTTTGATAGGTATAGGAAGGTATATACAATATGTATACACAAATAAGTTTTTATTATAGGTATATGATATTATTATTTTAATTCATACATAAATGTATATTAATAATAATAATGTCATATACTATACATATATGATGTAGGTATATATACCTATCTAGTGACTGCAAAATTTATTGACTCTTAATTACTTTATTACGCGTAAAGTGAATGGGTCGTAGATGAGTACATAATTCATTAAAAATTAACCAATATACTACATTATATAGTACGTTTGTAATTTTATTTACATTTATTTTATGTGTAGATATGTTTTATTAGATATATATTACGTATATTATATAAGATATAATGAAAAAAATAAAAAAATGTTTTGTAGTACATATATCAATTTGCATATGGTAATTACTTGTTAATGTAATTAAGTATATGGTATATCTATGAATTACTATACTGTTTGTTGTATACGATTCTCTAATGTATATAAAAAATGTAATGACAGTTTTTTTTTTTAAATGTATAAACATTTATAATGTGCACTCTCACATACATACACTCCACCACTATTTATGAACAGTACAAATGTGTATGAATTAGTACACATATACAGATACAATTTACATGATTCCTATAAAAAATGTTTTTTATTATTCCAAAGCAGAAGATGTAGGTACGATATGTATAGTACAGTATAGTAAATATGCTATAACTACAACTACAAGTATAAAGTACAACATAAAAATCTTTAAAATTTATATTATTTCATTTCACTTTCAGTATTTTTTTGTTTATTTTTAATTTTTTCATTTCAAAGAAATATAAGAAAAAAACAGCAGTAAATACTTTTTAATTTACTCGAATTTTATGACATTATTGTTGATTATTATTATTATTATGATATGCTCATAAATTAAATAATTTCATTATCATAAAATTTTAATTAAAATCAGAAAATGTATAAAAAAAATTAGGTACTCCTATAGTATGCATATATAGGTATACCTACTCAATTAAAAAATCTCTAATTAAATCAGAATATTATATTACCTTCTAATATCTATAATAAATTTAATTTTTATTAGAGAAATAATATACATATTATTTCTATATTATATGTATAAAATTCAATGAATTTTAAATATACCTATGTAATACAAAAACAGTTTGATATCATATCATTGATCTTTAAGGATTACTAATGTAATGTATATATATAAATATGGATATATCAATTGCAATACTTTTAAAAATTATAGATAGGTATATATACCTATCTACATACTATAAAGCTTATTTACCAAAGTCTTATGTTATACAATTTAATTATTAATATTTGCATATTAGATTTTTTAATTGAACTTAATGTGTAATGTTTGTTGCAACAAGTTCACCTTTGACTTTAATAATTTAAAGTAGAATTAAATAATATTATAGAAAATAAATTTAATAAGTAATATTATATCAAAATAATAGAAATTTATATATGTATAGGTAGGTACTGTGGTACTTGTGTACGTACACATTTATGAAATATAGTGTCCAATAATGACAATCATTACTTTTATTCTTTGATACTATTTAATTCTATTTTGAATGACATTTAAATAACCTTCGCAGTCAAAGTATAAAGTTGTTTTCGATACAAATTTTATTTAATGTAAGATAAGAACGAAAAAATTATCGATTAATTAATTTGGCATTAATTTATAAATTTAATTATATTCATTTTCTTAAATGCAAGAAAAACATTTTTAACTTACCACACTGCATACCGTTACCTTTACCTCTATGGGTATATAAGCACTTCATCATAAATTTTAAAATAATAAAATGAAATGTCCATTACCAATATTTTTACGCATATCTCAATCTATAGATATACGATTATTGTATGTACAGCTGCCTAGAATTTCGCAACATATATAGATTGGATCAATGTTTATTATTTCCCTATGATATATCAAGAATGAAAGGGACATGTACACTCATGTGAAAGGTGTAGGTGCCTAATTAAAGTGCAAAGTATTATAGGTATGTATTGATATTGTTTGGTTATCATTACTTGTAAACCACTTCATATTGTTCAAACAATGATAATATCTGCGTATGTGTATGTGTTATCAAAAAAGAAAAAAAAAAAATATATAAAAATATAACATTCTGTTTTGTAAGAAACAAAAACAAGTGGATGTAGAGCAATTATTTTTTGCCAATAATAATATTTTGGTGAAAATTAATAAATTAATTAATTCGTATAGTACCTATATATATATAGAGTAAAAATATCATAAATCATAAATGTCGTGTCACATTCATAACAGTATGAATGAAGAATCATTAGAATATGTTTACATGTACACTCCGTATTGAAAATTAATTTTATCATCACCTATAGACATTATTTGATTCGATGATGATCCCATACTAGAACAGATAAAGACATATTTACATATTAACTAAGACTTTTTAAATGAGAATTTTGATTTCAATTTTTATTGATTCTTTTATTCTTTCCCGAATCTGTATGGATACCGGAGATTTATTGCCGCTAATTTCAAATGAAAATATTTTGCATATTACCTACATGTTAAGTATATACCTATAATAATGATGTTGATGTTATTGGCGCAAGAGGCAATAAATCCGTGGGAAATTTGTTTGAAATTTCATTATTAACATATCAGAATATTTGTTTGTTTTCTAAAAAGCTCGGATTCTATTGAAAAGATTTTGTTTGTTTATACCGACACACAATAATTTTTTAGTAGTATGAAGTATGATAAAACTAACAATGATCAATAAACAAAATGAAAACCACATTTTAAGACCCCTGAACTATAAAATTGTTTATTCTCAAACGATGCCCATAAAAGAAAAACTTCCTAATTAGCTTTATTATATAAAAAACATAGGTTACCTACACATTCTAGATAACTAATAAAAAAAAATTAAATGTACCTAGTACCTATTATTATGAAAAT
The DNA here is from genome assembly GCA_951394055.1 of Villa cingulata. Classification (NCBI taxonomy): domain Eukaryota; kingdom Metazoa; phylum Arthropoda; class Insecta; order Diptera; family Bombyliidae; genus Villa; species Villa cingulata. Next base: position 52,478,474 of record OX596018.1, read on the forward strand.
AATAGAAGCATTTAATGGGTGCTTGAAATGACTCTTTTACAGGTTTCAAAATTTTTATTTCAGGACGTCTCAATTTGAATTCATTATAAAACGATATTTAAAATGCCTATATATGAGATTACTATTATAGATAAATGTATTTTTATATAATATACATTCAGTCTGTACATATATATGAAAATATCAAATTATATGTAGTATGTACCTTACATAAAAAAGGACCAATGTCCATTAAAATTTCAATCAAATGATTTACGATTCAACTTTAGAATCGAGACATTAAGATATCACGTCACGTGAAGTGTTTGAAAATGCTCACACCACACTCACCTAAGTTTTTGTTCATATAGATATACAATAATACGTGTTCCCCATACAAGTTTATATAAGAATTAATATAAAATGATGCATTTGACAAGGTAACATGTATTGGTAATATGTATTCAAGAAAATTTGATTTATGTTACAATCAACTTGACGCTATATGAATACCCCTACAAAACATTTTTTGACATTAACGACTTATAAAGAGATGAACAAACAAAAGTTTCAATTACGCTTATATAATGCAAATATGTATCGTTATGTGCCTGTTTCTTCAAAGATAAAACCGATGATAATTAAAAGCAATAAAAAAAATTCAAATGAAAACAATGTTTCTTCTATATACATATTAAACAACAGCAACAAAAGTATTTTAAGCAAAAAAAATAAAAAATTAAGGTGAAAAAAATATATATATATAAAAAAATCACTTGTCTACAGTACCTGGAGTTGGTTGAGTTGGATACGACGGTTTCTTCATCCAATCATAATACGGACTTTTAGCAGGTGCTGGTCTATTATGAATATTACCACCATTTAAACCGATTCCATTCGGTGATGATGACGCATTCGGTGCACCAGGACTTGATATTTCACTACCAGATACTGTAATCGGTGGTGACGGTAGTCCTTCTGTTAAATTTTCGCCAGCACTTCCAGAATCATTTAATTGATTCACGGTTGTAGTTGTAGAATCATGTTGCTGTTGAATTAATTGTGTTTGACCAGTAGTTGTTGAATAATGATCATGTGCAGTTGCTGCTGAATGCCAATCAGCACTAGCTTGATGTAGCATATGTGGATTATAATACATATGCTGATGATGTGTGGAATCGACATCATTTAAAAATTGATGATTCGATGATGGATGATAATTCGATGGAAACCAATGTTGACTTGGTGGATATGGTAAATTAGCTGAATGTCTTTGTGAATAACTCAGTGAATTATAGTACGATACCATATTTTCTGATTTTTATAAAATATTTATGAACAAATTCTATAGATAAAAAAATTTCTCAATTATCTTAAATTTGATTACAGTTTTTATTTTATTTCTTTTCGTTAAAGTTATATAAACAGTGAATAAATTTTTTAATTGTCACTAGAAAATAATTTTGTGTAGGTAAATTTATACCCACACTTTAGGTAGTTAGTTTTTTTTTTATTTTTATAACTTCTTTATATTTCGTGTTTAATGAGAAAAGGATTAAGCATACACACATTAAAAAATAAATCACTATAATTTATATGGGGAAATGATTTTCATTTCATTCATTTTATTAGTTATTTTTATTGCAAGTTTCCAATTACATATATAATGTATGTACTACATTTAATTGTTACAAGATACAACACGTCATTGAAAAGAATTATTATTACACAACTTGAACTAAAAAAATTTTGAAAATTTACATTTAATTGCCGGAAAAATTATTTTAACACATAAATTATGAACACCTTGATAAACTGATTTTTCAATCTTAATTTATGTTCAGTAACAGTGATTATTGACTGACACAATGAACCTTAATAAAAATCTAAATTATACTTGACCCAACGAAACAAAAATGTAGGTATTTTGCTATAGACGCTATAGTATCGCACAAGTATATTAATTCCGTTAAATTTTACTTCACTTGTTATTCACTTCAATTTTATACACAATATGAATATGAATACGATACGATTCGGTGTATGTGTATATGAATATGATAAATACTGTGACGTGCTGTGCTGTGACTGTGAAGTGTGAACTAACGATTAACGAACGAAATCAGAAACAAAACAACAAACCCAACCATTCCGATAACTTCGAAATTTCATTTAAAAAAATATTTCTGAGGTTTGATTTGAAGTCGAATCAGAATGTAGAGATAAGAAATACTGATTACGGACGGTTTATAGACATCATTCAAAGCCCGCCCATTTTGAAAAGTATAAAAATTTCATACACAAGATGGCTTTATTCTGGTATTATGGTGGCGTCGCACAGTCTTAAATGAGAAAGGCGTGGTAAATTTCCGATACATTTCGAATATTTACACGTGATAATGGTATATATAGGCTGTGCTGTGATATAGGTATACAAAATGTAAATATGCGCTTGCTTATTTTTGATAAATTTATCGATTTAAATGTTATAAGATATACATAAGATGAAAAAATAATAATATCGATGAATGTAAAATTATTATTATAAAAAATTAAATTGATATTATCAAATGATAGTTGCAAATATTTGTGATATAATATGTTTTCCTGAAAAAAGAGGATTAATTTTGATTAGCCATTATTTTAAAACTATAAATATTTAAAAAATTGCTAATAAAATTGATTTTGATTACACTTTTGATGATAGCTCCGCCCCTAATCACGTCAAAGAAAAAAAAAATGAATTAATATAAGTTTGCATATTTTCGTGTGTACATTTTTGCAAAAAAAATTTGACAATGCATTGCAATTGCATTCAGGATTATGTGCGTGTATTTCTATTTCTATAAATCTGTACTACAATATCAAACATTCTGTTTCTCTTGTGATTTGAATATTTTACTGCAGTTTCTCTATGGAAAAACACAAGAGTTTTGTACTACATGAAAAGAATTTTTAAAATTTTTCAAATAATATAAAATTGCAACAAAAATTTAAATCTATATACATATAATGTTACATATATATATATACGTATGTACATATGTTATATTAATTCTACATGTACATATATATAACAGCTCAAAACAGCATTTTCAAAGTTCATAGTCTTTTTAAAGCTATATATTAATAGGTATATAAGTAATGTTCGGGCGGTAATGTTATCGAAAATTAAAACTGTTGAAAATATTTTTATCTTTATACCTATACCTATATATCATTTTATACTACCTATATATATTTTATTATTTACTTATTAACATTTCAATAGAATATCGAAGTCACTTAATAGAAACTTCTATAACAAAACAACTACAGATTACGTATTACCACGATTTATATAATTTATATTGAATTCTATTTGTTTTTCCCAATAGATCAATAAAAATTGTTTTAAAACTATGTAGCAGCAAAGGTATATATAACTATGTTCTATATTCTATATATAGGTAGGTATATATATGTATATATATAGGTAATAGCACAGACAATATTTGTCTGTGGTAATAGGTACCAATATGTGTTATAGTTAAATCACAGAAAGGATTTATAAATTAAAAATGAATTTCGCATAGTATACCTATGTGATTTTAATTTATAAATATTACTATATATGTGCAAGTAGTAGTATAAAAATAAAAAATTAAAGTAAAAAAATGATTTTTAATAATTGAATATCTATATGAATTGAGCAATAAATTTAATTAGAGCAATTGGATCACTGTATTACATATTACCTATATAAAATAAAATTCTCTATATCTTTATTAGTACCTATACCACAAAAAATAAAATAAATTTAACGAACTCCATATAAATACCTAATCCATATCATAATATATTAAAAAAAAAACAATTTATAGATAGGTACTTATGAAAATCTATTATCCAATCAAATTTCAAAGAATCATAAAGGGTATAAATAAAAATGAGAATGGGTGTCATCATGGTATCATTACATTAAAATGATTGTATTTTAATATGAGGAATATAAAATCATATACCTATAAATGATCATCAAAGAATATTATAGTTATATATTTACTGCGATTATATGAGATATTTGTTGGCATTTGTTTATACATTTGTGGTGTACATTGTACATTATATATATATAGATATACCTACATACATGATACATGTAATATAATTATGTAGATTGAATATATATGTATATTATAAAAACATATAAAAGCTGCAATAAAATATAATATATTGCCTATGATTTTTCTTTTATTTTTATATCCATATTTACCACGAGTATGTATAGTATATGAATGTATATATCTATATAATGTACATAGGTATAATACAAAAAAAATAATGAAAGAAGGCGGAGAATATAAAAATCTAATTTGTATAAATGGATTTGAAATGGAAGACATCATTTATAATATGTGGTACCTACAATTCTGAACGTATATATATATATATATACTTACGTACGTTGAACCATAAAATGTGTATAGTTATAGGGCTATAATGCTGTACATAAATAGTGAGTGCAGACTATGTAAGTCTAAGTACTAAGTCAGTATAGAAGTATAAAATAAAATAACAGAAATAAGCAACATTTTTTTTAGTAAATAAAATTTTTTATTTTATTTGTTTTGAATTTTATTGCTCTCAATAGAATTATTTTTTTTCTGGTGTTTTACTTTTTGTATTTTGCGTTAAGTAAATAATAACAGTATAATACATATAATATTATATTCGTATGTGCAATTTATTTTCTATATGAAATTATTGTTGTATTATAGTGTTATATGTAATTAATATTTAATTTAAATGATTTAATAAACGTATTATTATTATACATATTTATTATAGATATTTGAAGGACGCAAAGGTAATGTAATGATCATTATGAATTATGCAATGCATTATATTTAACATGTTTTAACTTTGAACAAAAATTCCATTAAAGATGTAGTAGTAATATAGACAATTTTTTGAGAATTTTATAAAAATTAAATATCTATAATGAAAAGAAAAATTTTATAATATAAAAATATACCTTATTTTTTTATACAAATATAATTTTATTAAAAATTACATAAGAAAATATTATAATTAATTAATAATATGCACTAACATATTCCTATATGTAGATAATTATGTACAAAATTGCTTTCAAATTATTGTACGCGCGAATATATGTATCCATATATATATATATATAACATAACAATTGTAGTTATTAATAATATTTTCAATTTTAAACAATAATACAAAAATATAATAATTAAGATTATACATAATAATATAATGTGAATTTTTTTTTAATTAATATAATTATTATATGAATTTATATGTACAATTTTATCACGCTGAACTTAATAGTTCATTCGTTATCATTTCTCTTGTTGTAAGACCACCAGAATTAATTCTAGTTCTAGATCGACTACGGCTTAATTGTGCTCTTCTTTCAGCACCAGCTGGTCTTGGCTTCCTTTTTTGACGATGATCACGATTACCAAATGCAGAACCAGTTTGTAATGCCTCCAATAAACTATCCATAACACCTTCTTGTGTTTGTGCTGCATCAATATCGACTAATGCCAATTTCCTCTGCTGACGTTCTAACAAATCTCTTTGTGATTGTTCTCTAGCTTCACGTAATCTAATTGCTTTCTCTTCTTCTTCACGCTGTCTTACATTTTCTTGATACGCTTGTACAAATGCATCTTTGAATGTCTTTATATCTGAGAAAAATTCCTCCATACTATATTTCATCGGATCGAAACAATAGTATTCACTTAAATCTTTATACAATTTCACCATATGTACTTGCATTTTATCCAATACGTTTATTTGTTCTTTACATTCTGAAGCGAATTTACCCATAACTTCGGCAAATTTATCATCATCACATTGCGGAATTTTATTATTATTTAGATCAGCTTCTAAATTCGACATTGAATTCGTTATTTGTTTCATTGTTTTTTGAATTGTTTCTAAGCTAACTCTACATGCTTTATCGACATGTGATAAATCATCGTAAAAATTTAAAGCATCTGGAAATTTTTTTTCAACAACGTCAGCTAAGTAGTGCATTAATGTTGTTTTATTCTCACAATCTTTTGTATTTGTAAGTTTCGTTAAAAAATTAAACTCAAAACCAAATGCTTGTTCATTTTTTGAACCTGAATTCATATAATTTCCTACTAATAAAATTAATTCTAAAATTTTTGCGAATTTTTTACTATTCTTCACTTCTTCACATGCTGCTGTTCCTGCGACAATGTCGGGTTTAATATCTTGTACCATATCTGAAAGGGATAGTTTAAAGTTGAGACTGTGCAGTCGTGGTCCTAGTCTTTTTATTTCACCTATTGTTGCTGCAAATTGTTCAACACTACATAATTCTTCACCTTTTGCTCTAACTTCATGAAGACGTTTAAGTTGATCAGGTGGTGGCAAATATTGAATTAATTGTTGCAGAACATTCGATGAAATTATGTCTGTATCGCACCTTAATAAACAAAGTTTTATCTGTTCGTAGGACAAATGTTTCAAAGAACCACCGAGTAAAATTGACAAATTTTGAGCTGATTTCGAATCGAGTACACGAAGACCAATTACGGTTTTCTTCAGCGTATTTGGCTTTTCATTCGAGTCTTTAACGTCCTTTTTAACAGGTTTTGAAGAAAATCTTGTAGATAGTTCGTTTAATAGATCATCCGACGCAAGTTTATCTTCCTGACATTTAAGCCAAAATGCTTTTTCTGTCATTTTTTGCGGAATTATGGCTTTCCAATTAGCACGCTTCATTGGATTTTTAACTTCCCATTTCTTTTTCGGTTTAACACCCGGTGGTAGTATATTTTGAGGTGCAAGGAGTCTTAAACCAGGAGGTGGTGGTGGTCCCATACCTGGAAAAGGTGGCGGTGGTGGACGGATACCTGTACCTGGCATTGGTGGAGGAGGTGGTGCTCCAGATCCTGGCATTGGAGGTGGTGGTGGAGGCGGAGGTCCACTACCTGGCATAGGAGGTGGCGGTGGCACTCCAAAACCTGGCATTGGCGGCGGAGGTGGTGGAGGAAGACCACCACCAGATCCAGGCATCGGTGGTGGTGGAGGAATCATGCCTTTTCCTGGATTACTTGGTTTAATTGGCGATAACGCAGCTCCGCCATTTTCATAGTGTTTTATTCTTTCTTCCAAATGTGCAACTCTTGCTTCTGCTTCTTGTTTTGCAATTTCTAAAGCCTCGATTTTCTTTTCAAATTCTTCTGTTTGTTTTATTTCTTTTGCTTTCGATTTTTCTGCAATATCGTCTAGTAGAAGCGAGGTATCAATATGAAAATCTCTACTTTCAAAATTCGGATCACAGAAGCCTTTATGAAAAACAATTTGTGATATGCATTCTTCAATTAATTGATAGTAAGCCGGACGATATATATGATCGTCTCTGATGTAAAGTAAATGTTGTAATATTGATAAGAAAAATGGTTCAGCATCTGTATCTACAACCAAATTTTTAAGTACTTCAAAGCAATCGCTTATATCGTCTAGTTCGAATCTAACATTATCAAATCTTTGGATAAATTCTTCAAAATCTTCTTCACGTGTTTCATTGAAAATTTTAAAATGATGTTTCAAGCTTTCGTGATTGCTTTTCTCAACGATATCCGTTAAAATATCAAGTTTCTCAAATAGGCCCATTCTCATGAATTCACATCTTAAATGTAATCGAAAATTTAAATCTGTTGGTGTATTGATGATCGTATTGATGAATATCAAACTGTGACAACATAAATCTCGTCTATCATTTTTCTCTTCCACAAACAGACCCTCGACAATTGATTTAAATCGCTCTCCAGCTTTGTATTTCGATGATGCTGATGATGTGATGGCACGTAAAATTTTTTCATAACCATTACGACCCGGTACTAAACAAAATCCAGCCAATAATTTTAATGCTTCACACATTACTTGTGGTTTTTGTGGTTCTAAACTCTGTGCCAGTAATAATACAGCTGCATGTTGATCTGGCTTCAATATTAAATTTAAACCCCATGTATTATTTACAACAGCTTTTAAACATCTAATACATTCAACTTCAATTCTTTCATAATTTCGATTTCGTTTACTTTTTCGCAATAAATTCACAATCTCGTTAATGCCAACTTCTCCAAATTCTTTAATCCAACTAATTGGATTATTTGTTAGCGATACACGTAAATTTTCAACGCATTGATAAATTTTATTTTCACTATGCTCACCGATTTGTAAATACTCTATATAATCATTTGGTTTTTCAAAACGTGAATTTGAACGATGTTCTAGTGAATTTTTACCTGAAAAACATGAAACCAAAACAGAAATAATCAATTAAAAATCATAATTTAATTGTGTCCTGAAGAATATGTATCATTTTTAAATACAAATCATTTAATTTGCAGAATTCTATTATAATTTTTAATGAGTAACATTTTCTTTGTATAGTTTAAAATTAAGTTGCATAATTTTTTCTTATATACGTACATACATATGTACGTTGTGTATTGTATTATTAAAATTTGTATTTAAAAATAGATTTTATAAAAAAAAAAAACAAAAATTTCCATGTATGCAATTGTGTTGTCTACGTTCCAATTATTATTATTTTGTCAACGGATAAAAATAAATATTTTTAAATTTCAAATAAAATAAATGTACATTTCACGTAAACAATATAGCTACATACTCGTAATTACTAAGTGCAATCATATAGCCTTGTAATAAAGTCATAAATGAATTAAAATAGGAAATTTGACCTTTATTACTGTAAATTAAAAAAAAAAAAATATATGTATATGCATGTATGTACGTATATTAGAAAGAAAATTATTTTAATTCATAAATTTTGAAATATAATGTCTCTTTTGATTTTTATTTTCTATGTAGGAAAGTTATTTTGCAATAACATTCATATACTGCAATATCATCATGAAAAAAAAAATGATTATTGATGTGTCAGTATTTTAACGACTTTTCTTCAATGTAAAAGATTATTGTGATGATTAATCAAGCCAATATAAATGAACATTAGAATAACTTTTTTTCAATTATTTTACATGCATATTTATGTACATACCTTTTAAATGCATAAAAATCATATCTCGTTTCTCTGAAACTGGCTTTAAAACTAATGGTTGTCTTTTATCTTTTGGAATGTTCATATCTTCTAATATTTCCATTAGTTTATGATCAACTTCATCTTCTGTTAAACGCTTAATATCACTTTCAAGTTCCTGTATATCAATTGTATCGTTATCATTTATTGTTTTTCCATAACCAACACCATTTCCTTTCGTTTTTGATTTTGGACGTCCAAACCAACTTTCTAATAAGCCACTTGGCTTCGTTTTATCATGTTTCGACATTTTTTTATTTTTCTAATATAAAAAAAAATTATATTAAATAATTCTGTTTTATAAATCAATTTCAGAATATTAGAATATTTGTAAATTTAAAAGACGTATAAAATTTTGTAAAAATATAAAAATAGTAATAGTAACGTTACTGTTATTCATTGTATTATTCTATTATTTATTATTAAATACTTACGTCATGGACCACAAAGTATGTGGTATCGTATCGTATTTTCAAAATTAAAAAAGAAAAAACACTTGTTGATATTCAAATGAATGCAAGAATCTAAATTGGCAATATATTTCGAGCTATTTACAACTGAATGTATTTTAATTGTACACAATTCTCAAGTGATCTATTATGTTCAAATTAAATAAAACAAGCAGTTTTTTATATTTTTTTTTAATTAAAATAAATCAAACACAAAACAAGACATGATAAATAATTGGCATAAAATTTATATTTTTTTGACATTTTCTCATATTTGTATAATTGTATTGTATTCACTGATCAACAACTAACAAGATGTGACACTTTTTTTTTTAAATTTACCAACACACATAAATATTTAAAAATAAAAAAAATAAAAATTCAATTTACAAAAACAGTACAGAATTAATGTACTTATTTCAAATCCATATTTCCTTATAAACCGCCGTAATGAAGAAAAGATACAAAACAATATATAAATGTGAACAATACAATCATATTGTACATGTATACGATTTTTTCACAATGCATTTTTAAAGGCGATCTGGAACTTTTTCACTGTGTTAGTACTGGTTAGGTAGACAATTGTAAATCATAGGAAAAATTGAAACTGATACGCAGATGTTTACATTTTTTCATAATGTATTTTTAAAGGCGATCTGGAGCTTTTTTTTGACTACCTGACGCGTCATTATATCAAGATATAGGGTAATTCATATAATTTCCGAGAATTTTGAAGACAAGAAAAAGTTTATTTTGTTAAGCTATATATTAGAGTAAGAATTTATTTTATAATTAAGAAATTTAACAAAAATGTAAAAACATTTGATAGCAAACACAAAATTTTAAGTGTAATGCATTTACAATTAATTTTGTTTATTTTAGATAAAAAATTTTTAATAACAAAATTTGTAGTTTTTTTAATGGGTATACCCTGTAATAATGTTACATTTTTTAAAACGGTTGGTGTTTAAATTCCATTTTTTTTGTCCCTTTTTCGTACAAAGGCTCTTAATTACTATCGACTTTTGGCAAAACCGTTAAGGCCGAATGAATAATGGGACAAAGGTCATGAGAAATTTTTGCTAACACGTGCTCAGTGTCACATCTTATTATAGTGGTTGATCAGTGATTGTAATTCTCTTGAACGAAGTTTTTGTGTTACCATTGCTGTTCGTTTTTCAAAATCTAAAAATGCCGTGTGCCATGCCATGCTTAACATATTTTTAATTTAACACTTCATTTTTTTACTTATAATTTGAAACTTTTTTACTTAAAAAATATTTTTACTACAACTAGGTAAGTTGTTATATTTATTTTTTCATCTTGTTCAAGTTTTTTAAAAATATTCGTCCAAAACAAAAATTATTTCTTAATTATGTATGATATCAAACAAAACAAATGCAAATAAATGATGATGGTCAGTTAACAAAGTGTCAACTGTCAATCTTAGTAAATAAAATTAGTAATTTATTTTATTTAAGAATAAGAAGTAAATAAAAAAAAGAAAGAAAAACAAGGTATTTTTGCACAATCTGTTTTTTGTTTTAACCATCTGCAATCTGCATCTATGTGATAAATTTATTAATTATTACATATAATATTTTCGGTGAAGAAATTTATATAAAATTGATGTGAAAATATGCCCCAAGGTAGACGAAAAGTTCCATTTAGTGGTAAAAAGAAAAAAGAACAACTTATACTTAAACGTCAAACTAAAGGTAATTTCACTTATTTAAAAAAAATAAAAATTTACAAATTTTAGGTAATGATTTGCTTATTTCATATTGTCCTTTTTAAAGCAAAAGCTTATTTGAAGAAGCCACAAAATGAAAGTGATGATGATGATGAGACTGAAAGTCCAGCTGAAAACATTCAAAAACTCAATTATCAAACAAGTACAAGTTCAAGATCAAATGCAAACAGATATGCACTACAGTTCCATAAAGAGACAAAAAAGGAATTATCAGTGATGAAAGAACAAGCTCGACAGCCATTTGATCATGTTCCTGAAAATGAACGTGAAATTGATTCAAAATATTTTGAAAGCTATGATTTTCCAATTCGACCAGAGTGGAACTACAATACGACTAAAGAAGAATTAGATCGTAATGAAAACCGATATTTTACAGTAAATTCAATGTTTTTCATTAACGTTTCAAACAGTGCTATAAAAATAAAACATTTTCTATTGCAGGCATATGTTCAGAAATTAGAAAAAAGACATGTTGAAGCAAACAAAGTATTAAGTTTATTTGAGTTAAATTTAGAAACATGGAGGCAATTATGGAGAGTGTTGGAACTTTCAGATATTTTGTTAATTGTCGTTGATGTTCGATTTTCTGTAAGTTTATAAACAGATTTACTATTTCAATTTGATATTTATCTAAATATTTAAACATTTTAGGCCTTAATGTTCCCTCCAGCTTTGCATACTTATATAACAAAGACTTTAAAAAAAAATATGATTATAATTTTAAATAAAATCGATTTAGTAACACCAGATATAGTAGTAGCTTGGAAAAATTATTTTACTCAAACATATCCTGATATATCTGTAGTACTTTTTGCATCGTATCCAATTTCAAGATCAGACAGTGAGTAGCAGAGATCTTAAATATTTTAGTTTTATGGTAGGTAATGATTTTTCGCCTTTTTTTATAGATTTGAATTCGAGAAAACGTAAAACTTGTGTTAAAATAGCGACTGAAGGTGTTTACGCTATATTCAAGGAATGCCAATCCATTGTTGGAAATGACTTAAATCTTTCTGCTTGGGAACAAAAAATTTTAGAAGATCTAAAAGATGAAATACAACAACAGGAAAGTGATGAAGATAATGATGAAGGTGGTGCTTCTTCAACAGTTCGAACGCATAAAGAAAATTATGATTTCGATTTTGAAATGCATACAAAGTATAAAAATGGTGTATTAACAATTGGTTGTATTGGATTTCCGAATGTTGGAAAATCATCGCTTATAAATGCATTAAAAGGACGTAAAGTTGTTAGTGTTAGTCGTACGCCAGGTCATACAAAACATTTTCAAACAATTTTCTTAACTGAAAATGTTAAATTATGTGATTGTCCCGGTCTAGTATTTCCATCTTCTACACCCAAATATATCCAAGTCTTATTAGGAAGTTATCCGATTGCACAACTTCGTGAACCGTACAATTCAATTAAATATTTAGGTGAAAGAATTGATTTACCGAAAATATTATTGCTACAGCTGCCGCCAGATTTTAATGAATGGTCTGCGATAGCTGTATGTGAAGCATGGGCAATAAAAAGAGGCTTTATAACCGCAAAAGCAGCAAGACCAGATCATTATAGAGCTGCAAATAATTTATTACGTATGGTACTGGCCGGTCGAATAACATTTGAATTTTATCCACCAGATTTTTCCCAAAATAGAGGTAATCAGTTTTATTAATAATATTAAAAAGGCAACATAAATAATTTAAACGTTTAACATTTTTTTTTGGAAAATTTTTAGAAAAATGGCTACAACATCCAGAATTAGAAACAGTTAAAAAATTACAAGGTGAACGAAAAAGTGATATAAGCGTAGAAAATTTAAATCTAGCTATATCTGAGCCTAGTGACGGTATATGAATATATTTTTTAATTAAATTTTTCAAACCAGTTTATTCAAAACGATTAAATTTTATTTACAGATGATGAAGGTGTTAACAATAATTCTGAATTAGATTCAGAAAATAGTGAATTTGAAGACAATGTTGTATTGAAAACCAGCAATACTTTCGATGTTCTCGGAGAAGAATAATTTATTATGTAATTCCAAAATACATATACGTACTGAATCATTTTTAATTCCATTTATAAATTATTCACTATAAATTCCTTGTTATCAAATTGAATATTAAAAGTTAAAGATTTTTTTTAAAGTAAATTTGAAATATTTAGTTGTCCTACATTCATATTTCGAAATTATTATTATTTTACCAATAATTGTTGATACATATTTCGTTTAAAATTCGAATTAAATTTTATTATACACTTTAGTAGGTACTTTATAAAATATATTAATTTTAAATAAAATTATTTATTCAATTATGATTTTGTATGAAATTTTTTTAAAAAAATTAATTTAAACATTGATTGAAATATTTCTGTTTAATTTTTTTTACAAAAATTTTAATGATGCTAAAATTACATTGTACTCAGATTAAGGTTCATCATTAATCTGATCTTTAATTCATTTATTCTTAATATGGAATTTAAAATAACAAAAATATTTTGAACAAATTTTAAAAGAAAAATAGCTAAATTATCACATACAAATTTTAAACTGAAATTGAATTTATCTTATTGTTAATAATTTATTAGTTAGTTCTTTCACTGTCATCATCATCGTAATCATAGTCATTGTTTAAATTTTTAATTTTTCTCTCTTTAGTGAGAAGATGAATTAATGCACTGCAAAAATAAAAAAATAGATAATTTAATATTTATATAACAATGCGTAAATAAATTTAAAAAATATACATATACAAAAAAGAATAAATTCTAGTTTTAAATGTTTACTTACTTTAAAAATATATCATCGCTTGAATCTTTATCAATTGGTGATGGATATAAAGCCTTTTTCTGTAAAAGTAATTGAAGATTCTTTCGTAATTTCATGATTAGTTTTGTTGTTTCTAAATTACTTTCAAATCTACAAGAAAAAAATATGAAAATTAAAACAATTATTTATCTTCGGCTTCATCGTTTTTATACTTTAAATATGATCTTACCTGAATTTGCTTGCAATCGATAAATAATGTTTTCCGTTATCATCAGTTTCAGATCTTATATCATCAGCAAAAAGTAATAAAGGTAATGGAAGAATCATTGTACTATCGAATATATACAAAGATTTCGATTTCTGTTTCATATAATAAACGAAAAATCTATGAAGATGAAAAAATTAAATAGGAGATTCTATTGAAGTTCTACATTACTATCTGATAAAATGCGAACCTTGAATCAAAACTTCTTTGTTTACTATTGACAGATGATGGATGAAATTCGACCTTACCATCTTCAGCAGTCATCATATTATGGAAAGCATCGACTTTATTTCTAACTGTTCGAATTTTTCTTAACGAAAAATGGTAAGAAATTTAAAACAAATTTTACGAAATTTTTTTAAAAAAAAAAAAAAAATCTTGAAAACTTACTTTAAGTATGCAACGTTTGGATATAAACCTGCACATATTATTGCACGTAAAATTTGCTCATTTGTAGAGTTTATGTTATCTCTTGGATCTTCAGGATTCGCACTATGTAAAAAACTATGTATTTAAAATAAAATTCGTTAATTTAAAATTAACTTTTAAACTAGATAACAGATTAAAATATTTACCTAGCATCATTTAATATTTCACAAAATTGACATTTCATTTTTTTTAATTGATTTAATGTCGAAGAACTTAAAAAATTTTCATAGCAGAAATTTCTTTGTGCGTTCCAATTATTTAATTTTCGAAATTGTTCAATAACATTTGCGAACATTAAATGATCACTTTTGGTTTCATCTGCAAAATTCTTTCTAATTTGATCGATTTCTTTTTCTTTTCCTGTGAAAATTCAATATGAAATTGAAAAAACCGAAGGATATTCAAATAAACATATTACGAATTTTACCTAATGGTCTGTAGAATGGGTCTTTAAATGATAAACTTGCAGCAACTGAGGTAATTGGATCAATACAGTGAAATATTGATCCCATAAGAGACATTTTTCCCATTTGTGGATCCATTGGTAAGCGTGCTAAATGCAATCCAAGCGGTGTTAATTTCTCATATTCATCTAATGCATTAATTCTTGGATAAAATTTTTTATTTTTAATATTAAATTCTTGTTAGGAAATTATAAAAATTTGTAAAGACTACCTTTTCAATAAATTGATGCTGTTTTTTAATGCCGTTATTGAAGGAACATCCAGCATTGTTTGTAAAAAATTTTCCACATTATTCAAACGAAGCATTTTTATATTTAAAATTATACTATCTAATTTTGTACGTAGAATTTCTGGTTTGGGGAAACGTTCAAATGTTAATTCACGAGCTCTAAAAAGTGAGATTTCATGTTCAAACAATTCCCTATAAGTACAATATAAACTTTTGTCTTTACCTAGTATATAAATGATAACATATTCCTGATTGAACACGTCCTGCACGTCCTCTTCTCTGCTGTGAATTTGCTATTGAAACCCATTTCTCGTCTAAAGTTTGAATATTTCTTTCTTTATCGTAATCAGTCATTTTTATTTTTCCTACAAAACACAGTACCTAATAAAATTGAATACAAATCTAACAAAATTTATGTTTTCTAATTTAACCTGAATCGATCACATAAACTACGTCGTCTATGGTTATTGAAGTTTCTGCAATATTCGTCGATAAAATTATTTTACGATAATTTTCTGGTGGTCTCTCGAAAATTTGTTTCTGATCTGTTGTTGGCATCATCGAATGCAATGGAAATACTAGCATTTTATGTGTTCTATAAAATTTCGATTCGATTATTTCACGATGTAAATTTGATATTTTATCGAAGCCAGGTAAAAATACAAGTATTGCACCATCTGGTTTCGTTGCTGTTATGTGAAATATTAATGTTTTTATCAAATCAATATTGATGTTTTCAGATTCATATTTTGTTATGTTAAAAATAGTTAATTTTGAATATTTATTATTGATTGAACGTGCATAAGGTTCTATAAATTGTCTAAAATCATTCGCCTTGCACTATTGTAATCGAGTAGAAAGAAAAATATTTTTAAATGGATGCAAAAAATATCTCGTTTTTCTAATTACCACATCAAATTTTCCATAACGTCTTCTTTTACTTTGTTGTTCATTTGGAAAATCATTGAATTTTGTTTCTTCAAGAACATCCTCCAAATACAATTCATCAACAGGATATAGTGTTCCATGGACTTCAATTATTGGACAATCATTAAAATATTTTGAAAATGCTTCCGTACAGAATGTTGCACTCATAAGAATTATCTTAAGATCTGTACGAACTGAATGAATCTATGAAAATAATAAACTGCTAAAAAAATAACATGAAATTTAATTACGTTTTGTATTCATTATACCTTTTTTAGTAAAGCTAGTAAAATGTCTGTATCTACATCTCTTTCATGAATTTCGTCCAAAATTATATGTGAAATACCTCTTAATAGAGGATCATTTTCCATTCTTCTTAATAGAATTCCTGTTGTACAGTATGTAATTGAGCCATTAATTCTTGGCCGTACTCTAAAAATACAAAATCAACATTAAAAATTTCAACACACATTTTTCAATATACATATACGTAATTACTTACGATTGAAGCCGTATTTGATATCCAACAGATACACCAAGTGATTCAGTTCTTTCCCATGCGACACGTTCTGCAACTGTTATTGCTGATATACGTCTTGGTTGCGTACAAAAAATATTACATTCTGTTCCTTTTTTGTTTTTTATATACGAATCTAATATAAATTGTGGTATCTATCATTTCAAGAAACAAACAAAATTAATTGATCCTCTACTATTTATGTGTTACATCATATTCACCTGAGTTGTTTTCCCACAGCCTGTATCACCACTAATAAGTATTATTTGGTTATTTTGTATAGCATTTAAAATTTCATCGTGTTTTTCAAATATTGGCAGTTTATTTCTCACCGATAATGTATTTTTATACTTTATTGTTTCTTCATTTTTTTCCAGATCTAGTAATAGTTTACCATTTAATTCATTTTCATTGTCATTATTGGCGATGTTACAATTTTCAGATCCTTCTTCTTCTGCTGACTGTTCTTTTAATTCATTTTTTCGGTGAGATTTTATTTCTTGTACAAGATAATCTTCAAATGATGTATTTAAAATGTTATTGAAGTATTTTTCAAATTCATATGAAAATGGTTTTAAATTTTCATCATTGATCAAGCTCAACATTTCATTAACTTCTGCTATAACTTTCTTCGAAATTGATACTGAACATATCTAGATATATTAGTAAGAAAAGTTAAATAATATTTTATTTATGATCTAAATAAAAGGAAATTAACTATAACTTACAATGGGTAAAATTTCATTTTTTCTTCTCTTGTGTACATCTCCATTCTCTGACATTTCTGACTAAGTTTTAAAAAGATAACATCTTAAAATTGTTACATTAAATTCAAGATTTCATAAGTACTTACTGAACTACCATTCATTTGTTGTTCGCGCTTTTCGATTGCACGTTGTCGATACCATAATCCTATATCACGTCCTTTTAGGTGCTTCGGAGGTCGAAGAGACATGTTTATACTTTTGATTTTCTAATTGAATAAATTATCTTTTAAATAAATTAAAAATTGTAGAAGCAAACAAATAATGAAAGTCTTGGTTACGTCTACTTTTAAAACTTCATAAATTTTCAATTATTTTTTTAAAACTTTTCATCCATTCAATCTTTTTTTTAAAACTTTAGACTTTAGAGGCAATTATTAAAATTAAATTTATAAGTTGTAAGTTGTAACAAAACGAAACTACCAATGACAGTTATTGTTTCTGTTTTTATTTCTTTTGTTTTGTTTTCACATAACCTAATTGACATAATTGTTGCGTTGCGACTATTGGCATGATGTATTTCTGATTTCAAATTAATCTTTTTATTAATCAATTGACGATTGCCGGTCACACTGTTTTGCAGCGAATTTAAAGTACAAAAAAAAAAACACTTATCATGTCATATATGTCATGTCCAATTCCAACATGTGTTTTTAATTTGTTTTTGTTTTGACATTTTGTTACACGGGAAAATTAGGAGCTAGGTATAAACATATTTCTTTATTGGTATTTCTTTTTATATATTTTTATCAAAAAAACTTTAGTGAAAATGAAGATTTCGAGGTTTAAAAAATCTGGTAAAATTCTTAATTATTACTGTAATAATTTTCAGTATCGTGCACCTTTTCAAATTTTAATTGACGCAACATTTTGTTTAGCTGCATTACAAGTAAGGAATTATTAATCAAATTAGTTACGTATCACATTTATTAGTAATTATTTTTCAATTTCAGAATAAAGTTGCTATTGAAGAACAGCTGAAGAAATATTTGCAACAAGAAATTAAATTAATTACAACACAATGCATTATTTTAGAAGCTGAAAGTTTAGGATCAAAATTGATAGGGACTACAAAAATCGTTAAACAATTTTATGTCCATAAATGTGGTCATGAAGGTAATCCAATTGTTGGAAGTTCATGTATTCTGTCAATGGTAAATCAATAATGATTCGAAATTGTAAAAATAAAAAATTCTATAATGTATTTATTTTTGATTTGTTTCTAGATAAAACAAAGTAAATATATTGTTGCAACACAAGACAGAAAACTCCAAGATATTATAAGAAAACGACCTGGACAAGCGCTTTTATATCTTCATCGAGCCACACCAACACTTGAACCTCCATCGGAAGCTACAAAAAATTTCGTCAATAAAAAAATTAAATCGATTCCATATGAGTCAATTGATAAAGTGATTTTATTGAAGAAAGAAGAAGGAATCCCACTGAGGAAACAAAATGATGAACTTAAAATGAAAAAGAAAAAACCTAAAAATCCAAATCCTTTGTCTTGTAAAAAGAAAAAGAAAAAGGAAGCTGTTATGAAACCAAAAATTGACGATAAAAATAAAATAACTAAGAAAAATACATCGAAAAGGAAACGAATTAAAATACCAAATCATGTAAAAGAACTTTTAAAGAATGTTCAAAAGGAATAAAAAATGTATAAATAATTTTTTTTATGTTTCAATCATGAATTTTAATTTTATTTATTTCTGATGCTTTCAATTAATTTTCAGAATTTTCCGTTTAACATATTATGAATATATAGTTTAAAAAATTACTTAAATTTTTTTTTTTTTTTTAAATATTTGGATGTTAAGAAATAAGGTAAATGATTTAGTCTTATTATTTTGAAATGAATAATTTATATCTTTTTCATAATTAATTGTATACATCAATTTGATTTACGTTAAATTTTGGATTTATTCTGACATTCAGTTGGTTTTCTAATTGTTTTCTAGATATCTATAAATTCATAATTCTTTATAATAACAGTTTAAAATCGTTACTAAACGAAAACAATTTGAATTTTTTTACCATCAATTTTATTAAAATATTTGTTTTTCTTAATTCTTTTCATTTCATGTTTTTAATTATACATCACGTACATTATTTTTTAATTTTTTTGTGCTTCTATTTTACATATAATACGAAACGAACAAACAAAAACGTAAAATAAATGGAGCAAAAATTTTAATTATTTTAATTTTATTACAAATCCTATGGCAGTTTTCAATTACTTGGGTCATTAAAAATGAATTTCATTAGGATTCATTACTTTGTTTTTCTTATTCTTCATTCTTTATTATTGTTGTTTAAATATCTACATACATATATGCATTTTAAAAATAAGCACAAAAGGAAAGAAAAAAAGAAATTTACCTGCTTAATATATGTAGTGGTAACTGTTGCTGTTTGTTTTGTGACGATTTCGTTGGTAAAATGTATAAATTTGAAAATTGTTTAGTTTTATAAAAAACATTAATTCGACTATTTTGTTACATGTTTTTCGCACGTACATACATTGGTACATATTATATTACACATTTATGTATAGATATGATGTGGGTACATGACACGATAGTTATACAAATTGTAGAATGAAAACAATAAGCGTTTGGTAACATTATTAATTTTGGAATTATGCCAATATAATTTCGTATACAAAAAAAAAAAAAATTTAAACAAAATTTTGTTGACAAAGTGAAAAATTATTTTTTCTGATGATTCGTAACAAATTTTTAGATCAAACTTTTAATTGAGCTTATAAATTATTTCGTTAGAAATTGATATGATTTTATATCGGTTTTATGTGGTGTACTGGCTCTAAAAAAATAAACGTTAACAATTAATTAGAAAAAAAAAGAAACAACTTGAAATCGGTTAATTAAAATTTAAGAAAAGGATTAAAAAAGTTGAACAATTCCTTTTCGTACATTCGTACATGTTGTACAAAACTGATGATGACATTATTTGTGGTTTTAACAACATTTGAAACAATCTTCAAAGTTATTTAAAATATACACAATAAGTAATTTTGTATTTGTTCGTACACTTACATTTATGTATGTACATAATTATTTATTTATATACATACGAGTATTATATGCATTGTACGAATATGTCCATGTACGTACCTGATTGCATAAACCTTTTATCTTTTATAGTTTTGAAATATGTAATTCTCTATTTTGTTTTTACTTTTTGCCGGCAAATATAGTTCAGTTGTATACAGTTTTAAAGTAGAAAAATCAATTTAACAAGTGCAATTATCATGTAAAAGACATTATACATAAACAAAGCTTAAATTTTATAACCTTTATTGAATTTTCAACAGCAATTATATAAACCATGAACTACTATTATACATTATAAAGTTCGTTTGATGAAATCCTGCTAAAAGGAAAATAAAATAATTATTTACATCAAATATTGGTCTTTTAACAATGTTTACATCCTTAAAATATACTTACATTCTGTATACGCATCTATCCATATTATCAATATTATGTACATGCATGTAAAATTTATTTTGTTGTTATTCAATATTCGATTGCTATTTTGTTGGATCAGTGTAATAAAGAAGTGCGGTTAAAACCTTAAAACAATTCTAAATGGATTATTTTTTAGTTTCTTTTTCTATTTTTAATTTTTTTTTTTTAAATTTGGATTCAATTTCCCTTCATTTCATATTTCTTAATTTTTAATTCATTTTTTTTTTATTTTTGTTTTCGTTTTTTACTTTAGAAAATATTTTTCTATTTGATTAGAATTTTTTTATGTTTTGTCATATTATATGTATACTCGTATTTGTAAGATTTGTGCTCTACCATAATGTTTTATTTAATTGTGCTCTACCATAATAAATTTTATTTAATTCTTTTCGAATTTGGTATTTTTAGGAATATAATTAGATACACACTGTACTATGGAATATTAATATTTATATGTACAACTGTTTATATCGTCCTTTCATAGCATTCATTTTGTTAGTTTAGTTTGGCATAAATCCAACTAAAAAACCCGGAACAAGACTAAAAATCAATTTCCGTCCAATTAAAGAAAATATAACTTAAATTACATATATAAATTTGTTACAAAATATTTTCATACATATATATACACACGTAAGTATTGTATATTGACTATATGTAGATATAAGTATTCTTATTTTATGATCCTCTGTTCATGTGTAGACGTACTTGTATGTAAGTAAACATACTGACAATGCATTTAAATATACTTACTTGTAGGGTGGTTCCTTCAAATAAAATTTTGTTGGAAAATTTAACGGATTTATTGTCAGAAAAAATAATCAAATTTTTTAGCAGCAAAACCAACAGCCAAAAATATTGAATAAAACACCCTTCATATGCCCTATATATTTTATATGTAATCTGTTCTGTGTGGGAAACATAATGTACATGTATATCCTGAAATCTTTAATCTGTATCTCATCCTTTTTATATTTATTTGATTTTAATTTTTTTGTTTTTATTTCTTGTTATCTAAAACTGACCTCGTCTCGTACACATAAAAGTAAATTCGCTAACTCACTTACTTTACTTGTATTATTGGTGCGGTGAATGTAATGAGGTTTCATAGACAAATTGGTACATGAGTGTTTAGATGAAATTCATTGTGATTTAATAGAAAGTTTACATTGTCTGACGGTATATATTGAATTATACATTTTGGCCATATAATATTACATATGTTAACACACATATATTAACATTATATACATATATAATATACAGAAATACTTATATATGGTTTAATATTACATGTGTCTTTTTACCATTTTTACGGTATTTGAACAAGAAAATAGTTCAAGTATAACGATTTTACATAATAAATAGTGTATGTGTGTCTATGTATATACATATTTATATTATATATATATATTATTATATTTATGTACATTATGTATGTAAATGCACATACACATTATAAATGTGTATAAAAATGTATTTATGAATTTTCCAAATCTTATTTCACTTAGTTTTAATATGAAAATAATAGCATCCTGCAGAATATAAAAAATACTTAGTTTTATATTACATACATGCTTACATTATATTGAACAGGACTAAATAAGCAGATACGAAAATTTAATACAAAAATTAAATATTTTTACAAAAATAAAAATTATGAAATAGACGGGAAAAAATTCAAAAGGATAAAACAAATCATACCTTACCGGTTATGGATATAATCAATATAATACAATATACAAAGACAAGGTATTCATAATAATGCGCGTTAAGAAAAAATATTAATTAACAACAATACAAGAGAATAACAAAAGAAATATTTTAATAACTACTTGAGTCATAATCAATTGTAAAACCAACTGTGGTACGTTTGTTATTTTTACATTATTACTTAATTAATAATTCACAGAAAAAATTTTGTTTGACTTTATACAAATAATGAAAAAAAAAATTAATATTTATTTACGTGTATTATGTGTGTGTGTATATAACATACACGCAGAAAATTATAGATATGAAAAACGCATGTGTATAGATCACATGCGTATTTTGATTAAATATTATTCTCTTATTTATTATTATTATTATTATTATTTTTTCATTAAAATGCGTTGTAGTGGTTGTAATAAATATTCAGGTAAAGGCTAAAATTTTAACCCCATCTCCGGAGGGCGTCGGGTGGTGGCGTAAATTATAGGGGATATAGATTAGATATATAAAAAACACAAAATGTCCTTTATTATTCTTCTGTAGGACTTTTTAAAAAATATAGAACATTTTAAGACTCATCTTTTGAGCCATAAAACACATCTGTATCACTTACCGTTATGAAAATTTTTTTTTCTTCAGGGTGTATCATTTAAATGGGGGTGAACGACGGGAATCATTTTCAAATTGTTAATAGAGGGCACCCACTTTATCATTTACGCTACCACCCCACCACTTCCGGAGATGGGATTAAAATCTTAATCTTAAACAATATTTCAATTTTTGTATTAAAATTATTATGAATATCCAGTAGATCTATGTTTGTATACTTGTAGTTGTAGATAACCATTATTAACTATCATATCATTAGAATTGTATACGAATACTTTTTGATAATAACAATTTCCAATGCAATGACATAAATTTTTCTGTAGTTATACTTTATTTCATTTTTGAAATTCGAAAGATATGATTCAAGTCAATCAAATCAAAAATTTTCATACATTACATTAATTTGATATTTTCTAATATACATATATAATACACGTGTATCGTATGGACGTATGTATCTATATGTGTGTACTGTGTACTTAAATTCTTAAAAAAAATTGAATATTTTAAATGGAGATATAACATACATAATTTATGTGCGATAAGTATACGAAGGTACAGGTACATAACAAATATATAATGATATGTTACATATGCAATTTATTGAATTCGTATATGTATACATAATATAGAAAGATAAAATGAATAATTTATAAAATTACATAAAATAAATGAATATTTAATGTTCGAAATATGTACAAGTATATATACATACATGTTCAATGTTCTCGTTCATGGTTCATATGTATTATTGAAATATTATACACAGTAGACAGTACACGACGATAAGTAGGTACATACATATTTATTATTGGACTGAAGAGAATTGTAAATGTTAGCAAATAAACAAATAATTTCGTATGTACACCTTCAAATTAAATATTCTTCAGTTTTTATTTTCATTTAGTTTGACTATTATGTATTATGTACATACATATATGTAAGTTATTGCATGCTATATGCTATAGATAAAGATTAAGATTGGAAAAAGATTTTTTTCGATTTTCAAAATATAAAATAACTATGTATATGTATTAGTATTTATATACATGTGCAGAGTGCAGTGCACCTGTACATAGTGTGAATTTGTTATGCTTCTCATAGTTTCGTATGATATTTGAAATTCCGTTTATTTACGAAAAAATATTTTTCGTTCATTTCCAATACGAAAAGGTGTTATCATGTGTTATGAATTATTTGTGTCTAATAAAATTGATGTAAAGAAGAAAATTGTTAAAAAATTTCTCAAATAATACTTTCTAAATATACATTTCTGAATATAATTTGTACTTTGTACATAGTACATTCATATATATGTATATAAATAAAATTTTTATATTTTAGTGATAAAATTATTTTTCTCTTTAAATTCTTATAAATGTATGCCATACGTATAAGAAAAGTTTGGAAAAGAAAATGAAACTAAAATTTGTAATCGAATACGTGATTGCTTATGGAATAAATCTTAGTATAGTGAACATATTCTGAAAGAATTTCAAAGCCATTTTTATTCTCTAAATTTTTGAAAAATTGAAAATATTTTTCAAATATATTCCAAGGTTTGTCCAGATGTTATATACTTATTTATTGTATACATTTTTAATTTTATCAATAATATCAATTTCGTACTGTTGTGTGTATACTTTTTTGGTGACAAAATAAATAATCCCTAAATTATGAAACGAATTCGAAAATTATAAAAGTTAATTCCTATATCCTTTTTTATTATTTTATTTTTTAGATTAAATATTTTCAGTTAAAATATTTATCCTATCTGCTTTTATTTATACCATTTTCAAATCTGTATGTATGTAGGTATAAATACGATGTAGAGATTTCGTTCAAAAATATCCATATATGTATTAAATGTAAAAATAAAAATAATAAAAGATTTAAAAAAATCGTAACCATTAAATACCCTGATAAGAATTATAAAAATTAAAGAAAATAACAAAAATGATCGTTAAATAATCACCATTACTTTACAATGTTAACAATTTTCTCTATGCATAGAGTGTGTTTTTGTATGTATGTATAACCGGTATATAAAATAGAGAGCGCTTATCAAACAAGACAATCTGAGAAGATTTTTAAGTCTTTTCCTATGTAATAACAAGAGTATTATTATATGTATTGTTGGTAAAAATCATTACGTGACGATTTATTCTTGTATTTTATAGCTGATCTGAATTTTTAATGAAGTCTTCAGTTTCCAAATACACATTTTTGTTTAATTTTCACAATATGAAGGGCCAATACTATCGTATGTAATATGTACATGTACAGTGTTAAAAATGTTATTGTGTAAAGTAAATTATACTCTATATACTCGTATATACCTACATATATTTTATACGTTACATATCCTAATTGATGGCTTCCTCTTTATAATTTTTCAACTTTAAACTCATGTTTATCATGTACCACTTCGAAAAACTTTTATCATAAAAATAAAAATGTAGTAATCTTAGTGTACATAAACATACATAAATAAATAAATAAATAAATATTTAAGTATGTATCTACGAGTAATATAGATTTAGACATTCCTTTTTATGTGCTTTTTTTTTATTTATACTTACATTATTATTTAGATAGCATAAAAAATTATACAAAAAAAATTTGCCTATGTATTTTTATTTTCTATCATCATTTATTTTTTTGATTTTCTTCTTATTTAAGGATATAATAATAATACTAGACAATGATAAATTATTTTGTTTACTCTAGCATTAAAAAAAAAATAATGCAATACTTTTTAGATAACGTTTCAATTACAGATAATACCATGTATGTATAGGTTTGCTTATGTTATTGTAAATTTTATTAAATGTTTTCTTTATTTTATGAATTCTGAATAGAATTTTATACATATGCCGCCGCATGTACATAAAATTAGTATGACTTGTACATTATGTCCGTATTTGTGTGTTTTAAAAAAAATAACACATAAAATAAAAAATAGTATTTGATTTTTATTTGTTATATTATATATTATGTTCAATATAAATTACGATCTTCAATTGCAATTATTTTTTAGTAGATAATTAAATTATAGCATTTTTTCAGGATTTACACCGTATACACAAGTATACCAATATTATAGATTTTTATGTTATAATTAAAATTTCATATATATGGGACTTTTTTTTAAATATTGAAAACCTTATCAAAATTTTAATGAAATTCATATCAAAATGAAATTTAATTAATATGAAAACATGTTTGTACATATTTGTTTATACACTTGTGTATGAAAATGTTTTGAAAATGACCAGCTAGTTATGGTTAAACAACGATTATAATTTTGTTCAAAATTCATATAACGTATGATATTTTTGCTTATAATTTATTAATTTTTACATACTTACATGTGTACTCGTATTTATCATGGATAACTAAAATTTGAAACTCAATATATTCATTTAGAAATTTCAAATGCTTCTGCATGATACCTTTTATTCAAACATTAAAAATAAAAAAAAAATAAAAAAAGGGTAATAAAAATTTGAAAATAATGAGAACGTGATGTTATTTAAATAATTTTCCATATAGTAATCATCAGAAATTAACTGCCACCGCATATTACCACATTATGGAGGAGAAAGAAGAAACGAAGTTTAAACAGTGTTAACTTCGGTGTTCATTAATTTTAAAAAGTTAAAATTAAACAAAACTTTGGAAAATATTTTTATGTTCTGTTTTCGTGAAAAATAAAATAAAATATACAATAAAAAAATATAAATAAATAAATGTTCGAATAACATAAAGGACATTTTCATTTGTTTGTTAAAAGTTACAAGGTACACATTACAAACATTCAAATTTTTATATTTATACCTGTGTAAATGTATATATTTTTGAATAATTTTCTAAATTAGTTTTCTAAATATATGTACATATAATAATGTGTTTATTAACTTGTACAGTATTATATGTATACAATACACATATATGTATATGTATGTATATATTTTTAGATGATCATGATTGCATGACCGGAATTAATTAAATCGTTATTTCAAAAATAAATATTATATAGCATATACACGAATATGTGTCCGTATGTAAATAAATAAATTAAGTAATAAATACTCTATCTTCGTAATTATAATTGCATATAAATATGTACTATATATACATATGTAGTACCTACATCATGTATGTAACAAAAGAGTATTTCTATTTCATTTCGTTACAACGAGTATATGATGTACATATACTCGTATATGTATAATCAAAACTAGAAAATATAATGATTTTAAATAATTTATTTTAAATAAAAAGTTTTTAAAGACATTAAATAATTGCATTTAGACAAGTAAACATTTTTTGTTAATCTTCCATTCAAATATATACCAGAAATTTAATTAAACTTGTTCTAAGTATTATAGAGTTTTGTATTTGAATAAATGAATAATAATTATAATAAATTTATTTATGAAATAGTAAAGTTATAATTATAAAGAAAAATGTAAAAGTCAACGTATAAATATTACAGGTGACTGTAACATATAGCTCAAATAAGTCCAAATAGACTAAAGACTAAAGGCAGACTTTTTATTTTAAAAGATCACAATTTTTTGATTTATTTCTGTATACATCCTTTTTTCTATTTTCCTTTCATACTTTATGTCTGCTTTTATACATGAATATATTATATTTATGTACATGTAATTTGAATTTTAAATAACCTAAGGGAAGAATTTTATTATCTCTGGTAAACTTTTTGAACTAATTAATAAACAAGTATAAAACAGCTAAGGAAAGATTATTCATCAAAATAAAAATCAAAAAATAAAGCGTAGATTCATGTTAAATCCTATCGCACTATATAACAAACATCATTAAATGCCTAGACATTTTTATGCCAAAATTTATCAAAATTTATTTCAAATTTAATTTTCGTGTAAAATTATATTACAATTTACACACGTATTACTCACTAAAAAAACGTTAAAAGCATGCGAATATGTATAGTACTGTACAAAAATATAATAAACATAATATTATACAAAAAATATATACGTACACATACATACTTAAGGCCACAAATAAAAACAAAAACAATAACCCATGAATTAAATTTAGTATCAATAAAAAGACTCATTATATAAGTTTAAGACAAATTTATATACGAATTATTGTGATGTAAAATTCACAAACATACAATACATAGCATCCTTCTAAATGTTATATATTATATATATATCACGATCACCTATCGTTTTATACTACTTTAAGTAGTACATAATGTACAAAGGAGATAATTTAAAATCTGATAATGTATACAGTATTATCAGTATTATGTACATATATGTATGTACTATGTTTTGTGTAGTAAAAAGATTTATGACTGTTAAATTGTGTCAATTCAATATATATATATGCATAAGAGTGTATATACATATATGTATAGCAATGTAATAAACATGTGCGAATATAAGTATATAAGTATATACATTTTTATGTTCATTCGTGATATTATATATTATGGAAGAAATAAAGAAAATTTTTGTACACAGCAAGGATATATATGAACGTTTATACAGATATAAACATATTATAATAAAATAATGCAGGGTATATGTACATATATATGCGAATAGATAATAACAATAATAGCTTTAAATGGTTTCTGGTTGATTTGATTCGGTTTCTAAGAGTTTTAGTGAAGAGATTTTATTGATGAAAATCTGGTAAAAATTGGTAAACTTTTTAAACTGATTTTATACCGATAATATCTTTATGAGAAAAATGTTTAGAACATTTAACTGCTAAAAATACCTATAGAGACTCATTATCATTATTATTATACGATTTTCAGTTACGAAATATGTACACAGTAATGATTGTATAAGCGTATATGGATATATGTATGCAAGAAGAAGTACCACACATAGATCCGCTCGTTTATAAGTAAATGAAATAAATTTTATTACGTATATAAATTTCATTTTTCTTTGTACATAAGCTACGTAGAAAATTGAAAAGTTCTAAGTACAATTATTATTTCTATAGTCATGTACCTAATAGTTTTATTTGATTTAAAATTATTTTAAATTTTAATTTCATTATTATTAAATGTTTTATTGAATTAATAATATCACATAATAGTATTAATAATTATAATGCAATTATGTACATATACTTTTTGATAAATTTATAACTTACAACATTTTCATACATATACATACTGTATTTATGTTATATCCTTTTGTATGGTAAGGATAACACTTGAAAATCATATCTGAAAATTACTTATTTCAAATAAGAATTTTTAGTTGTAAAATTTAAAAATTTTCTTAAAAATTTATTTAACAATTTTTAAGTAGAATTTTGTAACAAATTATGAGAACTATAAAAATTTTAAATTTGTAATTCAAATTAATTTTAACAAATAAACTAAATAAATATTCATATACATATACATATATATACGTACGTATATAGATATTATTATGTATTCTCATATGAAAATGTCATCTATTACCATACATAATCATCCCATTTGAGTTCATATAATAAAATTATAAAACACTATTTTAGTAGAAAATAACACAACATCCCATCCCATTCATTTTTTTGTTTTGTATGAAAAATTTGTAAATTTCAATTTCAGCAAAACAAAACTTTAGTTTTTATTTTTTGCCAGTTTTTCAGTTACATTAAATTTGATTGAAAATCTGCCAGGACTTTATTTACACTTTCATATGTGATTATGTATGTATATATGAATATTTGTACATGTGTGTAAAATTAAAATTACACACTTTTTAAAGTATACATTAACTAGTTTTTTGTTATGTTATGACATTATGATATTATTTTGTTTAGTTGACGTATAATTTTTTTATATAAAATGTTTCGTACAGTAGTAAAAATATATACAGATCCACATCTATATACATACCTACCTATTTTCTTATTCGTATCATATCATCAGGTGCAAAAATATGCATATTTACGTTTCATCGTACATGCATACACACATCTTATGTTTATAATGTACATATATGGTATGTTGAAAATTAATGGTAATATTATTTTAAATCATGAAAATGTTCTCGAAATTTAATGTCAAAATACATATGTTGTATGTATGTATATATTACATATATGTATGTACATAAGTACCTATGTACTGCTATATACATATATACCTATACCTAAATGTCTGACCAAATATATCGCATATATTTTTTATATGCATATTTGATTATAAATAAAATTAATGTAAATTTCTGTGTACTACTTTATATTATTAAAAATATTATGAAAGGTATATTTTTTATGTGTATGCGAGCGACATTTTCACGAATGTATGCATATTGTATTATGTGTATAATATACTTTCGAGTTTGTTGTATAATATTTTATAATTTTTATTAATAAGATTCAACAACAACAACAACAACAACAATATATGAATTACAATGACGGTAAATAAATTTTTATTTAAATTACGTAATTAAAAATGTTCAAAGTTATGTCAATAATTAATTTTATGTAATACATATTATATTGAAAAAATGTTGGAAATTCAATTTAATGAACAGCAATTATTTGATAGTTTGTTCAATTCCTATTGTTAGAACTTACTTTTATTATAAATTCAAGGTATAATCATATATGTATAACAACGTATTACCATTACAATATATGACATATAATTTCTAATTAAATATTCAAAATGATGAAATCATTGAATTCATTTATTTTCCCTGATGAATTAATTATAAATTGAATATGCATCAGACATCAGCATCAATCATATAATATACATTAATTTATAGTAATTACTCTACGCATACTCTAGAGCAGTGAAGTTAATTGAATATAACAGTAATCAGTAACTGTACTATAAGCTATATGCTAAATGGTAGTAACTTCAGTAATATTTCACACATCATGTGTAGTCATTTTTGAATTTTCATTTTGAAATTTCGAGTGATGCCTAGGGGCGCTTAATCGATAAATACGGCACTGCATATAGTATATGAATTTAAGTATTTAAGTGCAATAATTATTATCAAGGATATAAAATTTTAAATGCAAATAAATATTTTGTGGTCTCCAATAATATATGTATTTTATGCTCTTAAATTAACACATGAGATATAAATGATGCTATTTTCTATAATAATTCTTCATTTAATATAGAAACGGATGATGATTAAAAGCATCTTTAATTTACACGTATATTTCATTCTGTAGACAATTATAAATAAATATGTACCTATGTGTGTGCGAGTATATTAATTGATTTTATTAAATTTTGCATTAATGTGCTATTAGAAACGCGACAAATTCCATATATTTCGAAGAGAAATAATATAAGTATAGAATGAAATGCATTACATTGCACTCGTAACTGAAAATTAACTGAAAATAGTGCAATAAATAAAATATACATAAACTATTACTTTTACAACTATGATATAATTTTATACTCGTATATTATTCACATAGAAACATAAACATTGAGTATTAGGTATATTATATGTCTACAAAAATTATCTTCACCACATTTTACAAAATTTTCATTATTAATTTGGATTTATGTACCTACATATGAACTATATTTCGAGCTTGTATATGCATAGTATAGTAAAGAATATACACATGCTTACTATAACAACCTTTAAATTATCATTATTTCATGTGTGTATAATTTGTAAAAGCTTTTACGACACATAAATAACTACATAACTGTCTATTTAGTCCTGCTGTTTGTTTGTTTGTTTGGTTTTGTTGTTGATGCTATTTTACACCTATTAGAGACTGAAAATCTTCTAAAAAACTTTTTTAACATTATAAGTGAAATATTTTATCTACATATATTATGTAGAGTATACGTCTTTGTCTTTATGTACACATACCCGGTTCTTTTATAGGTTGAAATGGTTTATTAAAACCAGGCGTTAAAATCGGGAGCGTGAATAAAAACAGAATGAGAGTCACATATCCAATTTTATAAATCACAGTTATAAAAAATATTCTCTGCGACAATTTTCCTCTAAATAAATACTCAAGAGTTTAATGACCATTTTGTGTACAAATGAAAATGTAAATTAAAACATTTATCTTGTTTACAGGGATTTTCTTGTTTACAGGGATCTTGTTTAAATTTGAAATTCTTCTTTGTACACGCCCACTACAGCGTAGTACATATTTTAAACAAGAAAATATGAAGAGAAACTACTATTCGCGTATCTTTCTACTTCTTTCTCTCTGCTCTTTCAGAATTATTGTGATTGAGTACCACTATATGGATACACCTGTAATAATAATTTACTATAATATCTGTTTAATGTCTAATTGATTGGAATTATTTTTCTATAGTAAATTTCAAAACAAGTATATTGGTAAGAGAATATAGATTTAAACTTATCCAAGAATGTAGAACGCGAATTATATATTCGAAATATTTAAAAACAAATTCAAATTCAAATAAAAATATTTTGAGACTATAAGAATAAACATTTAAACTAGAAATATAAGTTCTGTAAAATTCTATATATAGATAAAATGTTATTATCTCATAAATTTATTTATTTTTTATATCACCAAAAAAAATAATAAAAATGATATTTCCTTTTCATAACCAAATAAATAATCAAATTAAAATTACATTAAATTCCTATTTTTTTCATATATTTTTGTTTGTAATATAATTTATATGTTATTTGATTTTGATTTTAAATTAAATAATATAAAGAAAAAAAAAATGAAATCTAAATAAAATTCAAAACCTTCAAGAACATAAAAAATAATTCAATTTAAAATTAGATTCAATACATAAAAAATTTGTTTCCCTTTTTTTTAGTAAAGAGTATCATAAAAAATTTTCCTTTTTCCTGTTAACAGAGAATAAGAATAGAAAAATGATTTTTTTTTACATTTCCCTATTCGGCTATATAAATCGCAAATAAAACATTTATAAATTCCTTAAAAAATTATAGTACATATGTGTCTGTGTGTATAGAAATGTATATATAGAGAGGATAAACAAACACCACAATCATAAGAAGTAATAATCAACATTATGATAATAGCTGGGAAAATAAAAATAAAAATGTTCCATAATCACACTTCATAATGTACAATATTACATATATGCACGCATATACATTTTGAAAGAATCAAAATAATATTTACACGTATACTTGCTAACATCTAACATGTAGTAAGTATTCATATCGTTTATATAAAAATAGAATAAAATAGCATTTTATATGATTTTATTATTACTTGTTTAAAAGAGGTAATAAAAAAATTTTTCATACATATATTCATCCGTATAAAATTTTGCGTATATAAAAAGAAAACAATAAGGATATTTGTTTGTTTTCTCTATATATGACTGCAAGAATAACAAATATCATTAAAATTAACGGCGTTACCGCTTTTGATAATTTCTTATAAAAATTTATTAAATCCTATAGAAAATATATTCTATCGCTTCCTGTTGTTCTCTAATAGTAGTTTCTGTTTCTTCTATCTTTATGTATTTCCAGTCGATGAAGATAAAAAGAGTATATGTAATCGTGATTTGATGATTAATGAACTTTTACTAGAGATGGACTCCTTATGTGTAGTACTAGTACCTATACTTGACTGACATTGGTTGGAATTTTCTACTAAGAGAAAGGAGAATGAAAAAAGTTCCCTCATGAATGAAAATATGTGATCGTGATAATGCATGAATTGAAAAAATTTCTCATTAACGATATTTTGGTGTGAAATAATTATCTATTGAATGGCAATACTAACAATATTTATTTCAAATCTTTAAAAAAAATATATCATAACCTAAATATCGAAAAAAAGGAAAACATTTAAAAAAAATTTATATATTACCGTAACTTATGATTGTTGGAGATATTATGAGTTATTATGATAAATAAAAATGTGATTTTATTATCATCATATAAAATGCGTATATGTAATTTTCAAATGATAACTATTAATTCTGCGCGAATTACATTACACAAACATACATATTACATAACTATATCAGTACTAGTATCTATAGTGAAAAGTGTTAATAAAAAGTTATAAATATTTTTTTTTTTATGTTTGATATTATTTTGATTTTTCTTGCTACGAATAAAAACTGAGAAAATTTTTTTCCACGTTGAAAAAAGAAATATTAATTTTATATGATAATTGTAAGTTCATACATTAAGCGACAAGATTTTTCTGTAACTCAATTTTATGACTATGTGGTGTCTAGAAGTGTAAAAAAAAATAACGAAAAACCAAATAGAACAAACAAAAAATTTTTTATAAAAAATTTAAACTTTCATATTTAATTTTCAAACCTCTAATTTTTCCATTTCATTTAACATTTTCCTCAATAATACATGGATTTAGGTAACTCATAAATCTTCTGTCAGATGTTTTTCTTATCTTATTTGAAATCATGTAATCATACGTGTAAATAAATATCTTTTTGAAAATTTTAATGTCTAAGAAATATGTCCATGAACGAATGTATGCAAATTTTATTTTCAATAACTGTATAATTTCCTGTCTTAAATGCCATCATGTTTGTACATATTTTAATTTTGTACTATATTGTCTATATGTATATAATACTAACATAATGTACATTTTCATTTTAGTATTCTTTATATCTATATCCTATCATTACATATATTAATACGCAGAATGAATTCATTTCATGTTTAAAGAGTTCAGGTATGTCATTTCAATATGCCATTTTGATTTGTGCAATATGTCTTCATGGTTGTCTAAGGAAATGTTTATTTATCTACTTTACACAATGAGTAGATATATCTTGTTAAAATTTTATTTGAGTGCAAAGTTGTTTCTATTTCATTTCATAATATATAATAATGGTACATGAATATTTTAAAGCTAAATATGAAGAAAATTTATAAGGAAAATCTGAAATTCACGTCATAAAAATTTACATACCTACATATGTTTGTTGTGTCAGTTTATTACGATCTTTGTTTTTGTAATTTTTTTCTAGTAAAACTGGTATTAATCTTTTTATGTTGTTCACCATTTTGTAAATGAAAATCTTCATTATTATCTTCCATTTTCGTTCCCATTTTACTTATTCATGATACACCATGATGATCGTTTAAAATTTAATGAATGTAAAACGGTAAAAAGTCTTGTCTTTTATTTTACTTCTTTTGAATAAATATATTTCTTTTTATAATGTATTCGTATTTGCACATAAATTGGTTGTTATTATTTTGTAAGAAAAGTTACACGAAACATCAAATATACACATGCGAGTAATGTATATTTTTAATGAAATTATATCGATTTTTGATATTTATTCTTAATTTAATTAAAAAGAAACTAATTCTGTTACTTGTTAGAACAGTGTGAATTTGTATATTATGATGTTATATAATATTATGTAATGTTTTTGTTAAATTCTTTTTTATATGTCAATGACTTTTTTTTTAACATTCAATTTATGTATGACCAAAGACCAATATAGTAGTTACTAGAGTGTGCCTGCGACTTCGTCCGCATTGTCATAGAGCTATAAAACGAACCACGATATACAGGATAAGGTGATCCCGAGCGAAGAAGCTCTTTGTAAAGCTTTATGTTATTACGTCATTTCTATCGAGTTTGTAATTCAATTACCACGATTGCCACGATCAACCACGATTATCAGTTCATTTAGAAGAAAAAGCTTTTCATACATTTTATAGATTTTTTTCAGACCTTCATCTGTTTAAATCAAATTTTTATTGTTTTAAATAATAAATTTTGAAAAAAAAGGTAGCCTATTTTAAATAGGAGGAATCACTCTTTGAGATAAAAAAAATTCCATCAAGATTGGTTTAGCCGTTTTCGAGATTACCCGGAACATACATACATACAGACAGACAGACAGACAGACAGACGCAACAACTTTATTTATAAGACTAGTGTGTGCCTGCGACTTCGTCCGCATAATCATAGAGCTATAAAACGAATCACGATGTACAGAATAAGGTGATCCCGAGCGAAGAAGCTCTTTGTAAAGCTTTATGTTATTACGTCATTTCTATCGAGTTTGTAATTCAATTACCACGATCAACCACGATTCATTTAGAAGAAAAAGCTTTTCATATATTTTATAGATTTTTTTCAGACCTTCATCTGTTTAAATCAAATTTTTATTGTTTTAAATAATAAATTTTGAAAAAAAAGTAGCCTATTTTAAATGGGAGGAATCACTCTTTGAGATAAAAAAAATTCCATCAAGATTGGTTCAGCCGTTTTCGAGATTATCCGGAACATACATACATACAGACAGACAGACAGACAGACAGACGCAACAAATTTATTTATAAGATAAGATAAGATCTTTGATTTGACGAATAACTTTAAAA
Organism: Villa cingulata; assembly: GCA_951394055.1. Taxonomy (NCBI): domain Eukaryota; kingdom Metazoa; phylum Arthropoda; class Insecta; order Diptera; family Bombyliidae; genus Villa; species Villa cingulata. The sequence goes on from OX596018.1 coordinate 52,515,345, forward strand.
TCTCTTTTTTTCATGTATTTTGATTTATTTTGAATTTGAAAAAAAAAAATAATAATATACTACAGTAATTTACAGAATATTAGATGTCTTTGAAATGATACAGAAATAAGAGATCATTTTATTTTTATTTTTGTACTCCAGACCAGACAAAGTTCATTCAAATAATTTAAATAACTTCAGAGTTAATTAAATATCAAATCAATCATATTAATTCAAGTACAATTTTATTGTTATTATTACATATTATATTATACGTACGTTATGTATGTATTTACATGTTTAATTTTCCATTTAAATATCGTATCTACTTATTTAATTTTTGTAATTAAAATGAAATAAATATATACAAGTTTAAGTTTTACATAAATTTATTAAAAATTTAATAAATGTAAAAGCAGTAGTCAATATAGTATGGACTACTATAGCATGAAGTACGATATAAATGTTTATCATACGGGTAAGACAACTTAACTCAACATATTTCTAAACTTTTCAATGTCGAAATGAAATGTTGAATTCATATTATTGTGCATTTATTTATAGAATATTATTTTGAAATTTATATTTGTGCTGTACATATGTACATACATATATTTATGTATATGTACGTTTTTATACGTATGAAATTTGTTCGTTATGGTCTCATTAAAAACTCTCTTTTAAGTGTATTTTATAAATTCAAGTAAAGTTCATTTACTTTTTAATATAGAGTAGATAAGGTATGTCACTTAATTTATAAGTGAGAAGGTGACGTCATTGTGTTGACTGTTGTTCGAAGGGCAATATAAAGCTAAAAAAATGTTTTGGACAAATCCTATTTATTTTTTTAATTGATTTAAATATCATTAGTTACTTTCAACCACAAGTTACCTGATTTTACATCTTTTAGAAAACAAAAACATTCATTTCGTCCGTAATATCTTTTTTTCTTCGATAATTACTGCATTTTTTCACTCTGCATTTTTCATTATTTTTAAATACATATATTGAAGTATTTATTTCAAAAAATATATTTATATTATTTAAAAATAAAATAAACAAAGTAAAAAAACACCAATATCAGTCTTTATTAATAAATTTCAAAAACATTAAATAAATGTAATATATGTATTACATGCAAAATATACATATATTGACACAGTGACGTCATATGATATGAAAAGAAAGAAAAACATGTTTCACTTCATCATCATACATGATCATACCTTATCTACTATATATCCCCTGATATAATATCACATAGTTATAATTTTCTTCATTTTCGTATGCATTAAATTTCTTATAGCTGGGTAAGTATGTGCATTATATCATATTGAAAATAGGTTGATGTATAGGTTGATACATACGTACGTATCCTACTTACCACTACTGTTTTTCATATATATTAAAGACACTTAAATACAAAATTCATTTTCTAGCTATAAAAAAGTTACACCATAAATAAAAGGGACCGTAATAAAATTTTAAAACTTTTTTCATATATGTACCTATATTACATGCGTATACGAGTAGGTATATATATACATGTGTGTAAAGCCTTTGCCTTTACCTCACCCACTCTATTTTCATATAATAATGGTACGTACATGTGTATGTATGTTTGAAAATGATGGACCGAAAATTTTATTTAACTAAATTTCGCAACTTTCTATATTCATATAATGTAAATGTGGATATGTATACTTAACTTATATTCCAATATTTTATAGAATAAATGTACAAACATATCGATATGCATTGTCGTAACATATGAATCTATATGAAAATACATATATATGTATGAACATATGTATATGAAATTATTATACAATGTACATGTACTTTAGAACATGGATATGTAAGTATGATTGTAACTTTTATATATGTACATATCCGTAAATGTATAGTTTTTGAAGTTTGCTTGTTGGTAGGTTAAATACCTTTTTTTCATATATGTACACATACACACACATTCATATATACATATTCGCATTTACAAAATTTAATATTCAAAATTCAAAATTTAGAATGCATATATACATATTACATACATACATGTATATACTTTACTTACTTACTACATGCATACATTTTGGTTCTGTATGCTACAGAAATGCTACTCTGACTGTTTTAAGTATATTGAACATTTAATATTTTCCATCTTTATTCAGGCATACTGTATTTATTTGTATATTTGTGTATTTGTGGTACATATTTTATTATTTCATAGTTTGTATAGCATACGTGTGTATGTACACATACAGGAGAGTGTATATTTATTCTTTCGTACACATATGCGGTCAATATACAAATTTAGAAGTATATATGTGAATTGAACTCATATAATAAGAGAGTATAATATTACAAGAACGTATAAATAAGCAGAAAATTGTATTGTCGATTAAATGCATTTCATATATGCATTTACATTGAATACCTTTCTCACATACATATATGTATATACAATATACATACATAATATGAATATATTTTAATTTTATTTTAATTTTAACAAAATTTTTTTTCATCTTTTCTTTCCTTATATGCTATGCTGCTATACACAATTTTTTTTCCTTTTAAAATTAGATCTGTAACATTTATATAGCGTTTAAATTGTATGCATTTATTAAATCCATACCAATACACACCAACCAATATACACACATACATATGTATATACAATACATGTATGTATATTCTTAAAATATATACATATTTAAATATATACACGTGTATTTATTTATAAATATTCTTAAAAAACAAACAATTCTAAAATTGACCTCAAAGACATTTTTCTAATTCGATTTATGGTCAACTATTAAAATAAATATGCGATGGGTATATGTGAATATAATGCATTTTTATGTTTTTAGCAGTTTTAGTTTTACATATTTCGCATACAAATAAATATAAAATAAATGAATAAAACGAAATCCTTGATGTTTATTTTATTTATAATGAAAGTACAGAAAAAAATAAAGTATGTACATATACATGTAAAACTCGTAAATATCTATGTACATATATACTTTTTGGGAAATGTACATACATATAGTACATGTGTATATGTACGTAGGTTATTGGGTACCAGTGTAAAACAGTAATGCATATTGCTCTGGTCTCTAAAATATTATATGAAATAATTTTAAGACGAGAAAATTTATAGTTCGATTCATATTAAAATATGTAGTGTTATATGATGGTGTGTGATTAGTCGATTTGAATAAAATAAATGCTCTCATTTTCTATTACATTGTATTATATGCATGTATAGTAATATATTTTGTAATTTTTTTTAATGACCTTATAAAACTTTTTTTTGTTTCGAAAGAATGTTCGAATATGTGATGTGGTAATCTAATAATGGATTTATGGTTAACGTCCAAATTTAATAGTTGGATAATAAATAAAAATATGTAAAAATAAATATTTGATAGATATTAAGTTTTTAAAAAAAAATTATAATGAAAAAGGATATTCATGTACATACACATAATTATGAACAAACTTTTGGTTTAATTCATTTTGATGATTTGATTTCTGTAATAAACTTTATTTCGATTTAATTTAAACTTTTTAATGTTTACAAGAGCAGCATTTAATAAAAAGGATAATAATTTAATAATTTAAGTAATGCTTTTTGATCATCCTCTTCAACATTAACAGAAAATAAAATATAACCAATTATTATTATTATTATTTTTATATAGGTAATGTAATTTTGTAACTGCTTTTTATTTTTTTAATTCAATATTATTTATATTATTGCCATTACGTAAAAAAGAACACGATATATTAACAAATAAAATTGAAAAATAAAAATTTTTATTGAAAAGCAAGTATTTTTTTTCGATCCGAATATTTTTTTTTTTCAATTTAATTCTGAAAAAAGTTCTTATTTTCTAGGAAAATGTAAATTTAACAAGAAGTAAGATATAAAGTTATCAAAAACATTTACCAAATTCTCATCAAGTGGGATCTATAAAAATTTCAATCGTAAAAAACTTTATTGTACAGGAGACAAATAAAAATTGGATACAAATATGTATTATATTATAATGTACTTACTTAAAATTTGTTTTTTTTTTTTTTTTATGAGAAAGGATATTCTATTTGTTTTTATGTAAATTGTTATTTTACAGTATCTTTTTCTGTAGCAGTAGAAATTTAATAAACATTTTCAAAATAAATGAATTATATGCCTGATTCTATAGTTTTTTTTTGTTTCTCTTTTTATAATTCTGTCATTTTGAAATTGATCTTGATCCTTATTTCAAGTATGTATATCAAATTTTACACATCAATTGTTATGATTTATAGATATTTTGTGTGTACGTATAACAAAAATAAAAAAAATTATATTTTCCAATAAATGATGTCCTTTGTTTATTTATTGTAAATCACTTAACTGCAGCGTAAAGTTAATTGATAATAAATATCTTTTTTCCGGAAAATATATTTTGTATATATAATTTATTTTTAAGTTTCATATTTTTTTTTATTATTTAAAAAGGCAAAAATAATTTTGAATTTGATAATTGCAATAAATCAGGATTCATTGATTTGAAAGTTCAGTAAATATTAAAACAAATTCATATTAATGAAATATGACACATGAGCATGCAAGTAAATGTAAACGTTTTTTATTTTTATTTATTTTCAAATTTTCCATATGAAGACAAGCACATGTGTGTATATTATACAAAATGTAACGTCTTACCGTTGCCGGTATATTTTTCATTGCCGTATACGAGTATATTATACATGATTATACATATGTAAATTTTATATTATTCTTCGTTCTACTGTGAACGAGATAAAAATAAAAATATTTCCTTTATTTTATTTTTATAAGTAGATAAAACATTCAAAAGAAAATCGAAATTTCCATGTTTTTTTGAAATAATTTTATTTTTTATACATATTATATGAGTTATGTACATGAAATTATTTGAATAATTCGATTTTAAAATGAATAAATAAAAAATTTTAGATAAAAGGATAATTCAGAATTTTATGGAGTTGAAACTAAAGATTTGATGTAATATGCATACATGAAGAAAGAAATTTACTACTAAAAAAAAATGTACTATCCACTTTCTTAAATTTTAATATTTTATTTTATTTATTTATTTATTTATTTTTTATTATTATTTTTGGTACTATGCACATGTGTATTTTGTGCATTATACACATTCATATAATATATTGATGCTGTATGCTTGGATACATTAGAAAAATATGCAAGATAATGAGAGTTTATCTATTCAGCTTTTTTTTTTAATAAAATAAAATATTAAAAATTAGAAAAATATTATGAAATTTCATAACCATCATAAAATAATTAATTTATAGAAAATTAACAACAAATCATTATCAATACATATATGGGATTCAATTGAATTTATGTACATTACTACGAGTACACAAATATATTATAAAACCATCGGGATTTTTGAGTACCTGTAACACTATCAGGTAACTACAAGTATTATTCCAACATTAAATGCACATAATATTGTTTCGTATATTGAGAGGATATTTGGTTTAATTTCATTTCAATATCTAATAATAGTTGCCAAATCAAATATACTATAACTGCTATAACGAGCACATATTTACGTATATATATAATATATATACATATACACATGTACATATATATGTGCACATATGTAAATGCAGTATATAAATATAAATATAAATTTATTATATTTTACCACTATTATTATCACATTCACAATGTCATTTATTATTTCGTATAAAATATATATTATTATATATGTATGTATGTATCAACATTATTTTATACATATTTATTACATATACACATAATAAATATTTTGTAAATTACTATTAGTTATATACATACAGAGACATTTGTTATCACTCTAATACGATTATACACATATGCCAATACATATTTTGAATATTATTTAAATGTGCGTTATTATTATGAATATACTATGTACCAAAATGTACAAAAATATACGTACGTTTAGATCTGCATAAATGTTATGAGTACATATGTGTATATATACATATGTAATATGGAATTGAAGCATATTAAATTTGCATTTAATATATACTTATAGTACATATATATAATTTTCTTTAATATGATATTTCGGTTAACCAGTATAATTGAATTGTGGTATACCATAGGTAATTTGTAATGTGACAATAATTATATGTATGTATAGATTATATAAGTATATATATGTACTTACATGCATTATATTCTATCATAATATTAAATATTATGTACATATTTTAACAAACAATAATAATAATAATAATAATAATAATAATAAGAAATAATATATAAATTTTCATATTAATATTATGTGACAATAACAACAATTATAATAGAAAATCTTTCTTAATATAAAGACCATCTGTTACATACTCGTATTCGTATATGTACATATGTATGTATTTAATGTATGTATATATCTATTAAGGATATAAGATAATTTTGAATTATTTATGTAATAACAAAAATTTATTATTTTTTTTCTCTTTAAACCAGAAAATAAATTAAATTATTATAAATTTATTACACAATATATACTATATGGTAACTGAATTTATATGTCTTTAAAATATTAACAAATTTTCTTGTTCAATTTAATGTCATTACTATTACTATATGAAAAAAAATATAAAATATGTATTTTACAGAAAAATATTATATTAATATTATCCATAATTGGTGCTTGTATACTGTATTTATTTGCATTTATTTTTTAAATGGAAAATCGAAATATGCATTAACACAAAATACAGAATATTTCTCTTTGTAAAATGCATTTTACTTTACTTAAAAATTTAGAAATACTTTGTAATCTAGTGTTCATACAATATACTTATTTTTGGAATTATTAATGAACTAGAACAATGGTAGTGTTACATATAGATATTAAATTATGCACATAAAAAAAAAATATAAATTAGATATTTGAATTTTTAAAAGATATTATGTTATGTGTTTAATTTTTGTAACATTTCACACATTTTTAAAAAATAATTTATGAAGAAATAGATAATGTCATATTTATGTACTTGGATTATATGAAATAAATTATGTTTATTTAAAATAAAATCAATAACTATACGAATATAAGAAAAAGTAAAACAGATTTAAAGAGGAAAGAAAATGTTAAATGTATTTTTTGGCAGAATGCCATTGTTCAGTGTCATAGAGACAAAAAAAAAAAAATAAATCGATATTAGTTTTCAAGTTTTCCATTTGCTGAAGATCTTCTATTAAGATTTATGGTACTGAACCAATATTATCCATACAATGGAATTAATTATGGAAAATTTAGAGAAAAATTAAAATTCTTTGCTCTGTATTTAAGTCCTGGAATATATGTATGTACATAATAATACATTTAGAATATATGTACATTATAAATTAGTTTTGATTCTGAAATACCAGTATTCGATAAAGTGAAAAAAAATTAATTAATATGGACAAACTGAACCCAGAACATATAGTAAATAGTAGAGTAGAGTTAACTTGATTAGAATTTTATTATTAAATACATTTTTAATTTATTTATTGCACAACTAATAAATATTTTTTCTATAATTTGACTCTAATAATACAGGTATATTTCATTATTTATAACCACCAATATATATTTTTCGATATTTAATATTCATATACGATTTCATCTTTCTGATTTCATGTTATGTCATGATAATTTAAAAATTTTTATCAATAAATCAGTTACGTGTCTACGTTATACGTATACATATATTTGTGTGTATATGTATTTTATAATAAGAAACGTTAAAAATCACCTGCATATACTTTTTCAGTTAATAAATCCATTCATGATAATATCTTTATTCTTTTAAAACTGTGCATTATGTATACAAGAATATGTAATGTTCGTACATATGTATTTGTACACATCACATATACATATTTATATCACACACATGCAAGAATTTCTTACACAATTTTAATGCTGTATTGTTACTGTATTATATATGATGATCGTATTTATTAATATAATTTATATATTTGTGCATATTATATTGCATAGGTACACATATGTACATATATCTTATATAGAGTGAGGATAATCATGAAATAAATCATGAAACGTAACAATTTCTTCATTTCATTATTTAAACACGATTCTTAACTTTATTTATTTTTCATATTTTTTTTTTGTATTGCTATATAGTTGCAATGTACATATATGCATTTCATGCACATATACTTACATATTTGTAAAGATATTATGTAATCACATATAATAATTTTTTTCCTATTCATTTTCATCGTATGTAAAAGAAAAGAAAATTCTTGTGGTAGAGTTAACTTGCATGTTTTCATGAAGGTTCTAAATTATGTATTAATACACGTGCATATACATACTTATATTCTTAATAATAAATGTATTTGTATGTTTATTATACAAATATACATGTATGTACGTATATGCATCATATTTACAGATACTTTCTATGATATAAAGAAGAAGATACAAAAAAATGAATATGCATCTCAATAAATCCATTTAATCTACTGTAAATATTATATACTCGTTATATACCCATAAGAATCTTCTACATAAGATTAAAATTTTCACACACATACGTTTGCAACGAGTATGTGCGTAAACCAAATACATATGTACATTATTCACTAGATTCCTTAAAAAAATAATAATACATTTTCTTTTCTAGATATGAACTTAAAATGAATAAAAAATTTCAAATCCACAAACAAAAAGAAATCAAAATTATTCAAACCTCTATGCTATATGTTGAATAGTATATTAATTCTCATTCAGAATAGGATACCCATCTTTTTTCTTTTTCTCATTTTTTTTCAAGTTCAACTACAAGTTTAATATTATATGTAAATACATACTTATAAAAGAATAAAAATAAAAATAAAAAAAAAACTAAAAATTTTAGGTAGACTTTTTTACTTTCACATCTCTTTCTTTTTATAATTTTTCAAGGATAATGTGCTGGAAAAATTATAAATATATACAAAACGTAATAATACTCTAAGTAGAAAAAAAAAATAAAAGAAATTTTCCACCATTAACTGCAATACAATTACAGTATGTTGCATACATACTTATACACTATATTCATATATAGGTAGCATATAGTAAGTATTTACCTTCAAGTACAGTACATAGGATTCATGTTTGAATAGAAGATGCATTTTGATCTAACCTCAGAAAGTGCAATCATAAAAATGTATGCGACTATATACTATTTACGGTATAATTTGCAGAAAATAACAAAAGAAATGAATAAATGGTATGGTGAGAGCGAAAATAATGAATCAAAGAAATATATAAAACATGAATAACAGGAAAAAACAAATTCATCTTATATATTCGTATTCCGTACGTGGTACGTACATATAATACTTAAAAAAATATTTAACTTTTTTTTTTTTTCATTAAACTGAGAAAAACAGTTTTTAATGATTTTTCAATGTTTTTCTGATTGTTTTTTGGTTTTATGTTTTAACATATTTTTTTCCATTACTTTTATCTACGGAAGTCTTAAATTTCGAAAAAGTGGAAAAGAAAATACAAAAAAAAACATCAACCAAGAAGATTCTTTTAGTGATATGAATTGCATTCATGAACTCTATACATACTTGTACTGCTTGTATTTACTTATATACAAACTATGAGAACTCTGACTTACTTTTCCTACGTTCCCCATACACTATCTAGTACAATACTCGTACTCTAAAAATAATTTTTTAATTTTTTTTTAAATGTTTTACTTTTTTTTATTCCTCAACGATTACTAAAATATAGTTTAAGTAAAATATTTAAAAGTGTGGTAATAACAACTACAATTTTTTTTTTTTTTCTAAATAAAAGTTCAAGGTTGAAATGTTGATTATAATTAGCTAGTAATATTATGTGATATCATGGAAAATAATTATATAAATTTACACAATTCATTACTGAACAATAATTTTCTTTTCCGGAAATTTATTACTAACCATTATGCACATAATTTAATTAATAACAATTACATTAATTTACTTATTTATTTATTTGTTTATTTGATTATTTATTTGTAATAATTATTTTATTACACATTTTATGATCATCTATCGTGGTGACAGTTCTAATTGTGATTTAAAATCAAAATCGTTTTTTAATGGCATTTCAAACAGTTTCTTGTAAATATATGTACATTAATTTGAAACAATTATTTTATATATTTTTCGTATAATAGAAAATGCTATGGAAACATGTTAATTACCTACCAAACATTTTTCAGGTAAAAATAGTTAAAGTTAAATTTGATTTGAAATTACCAATATTCCAAAAAATTTATTCAATTTTATAAATGTTATTTACATAAACATTTAAATTTACATAAAGTTATTTTTTCTTTTGTACATATTTTAAAATTTAAATTCGAATAAAATCTTTCAATTTTTTTTTTAAATTTATTATTCATTCATCTCTCATTTTATCAAATCAAAAATTTATTATTTACATTCTTACAATATATAATTCAGTTGTTCAAATTTATCATTCAATCCAATACTGCATTCATGAGTACTTCATGTATAGATTCGTATGTATAAATGTATGCGTTTTACTATTAAAAATTTTCATAATTTACGATATCAAAACAGCACGTAGATAAAAGTGATACAAATTGAACATCAAAAAGATTTATTTTTTTTTTTAAAGCTTCGACTATAGAGTATATACATAAAACATACGTGAAAATTTACAATAAAATAATAATGCATCTCCTTATAGTTATACATATATAATATGTATTTCTTCTTGGATATGTTTCTGTAGTATGTATTATATATGCATATATGTACATAGAAGGACAAAGTATTATGTACATTTGAGTACATATTTTAATAATATTCGTATATGCTTTCAATTTTTCATACCAATATATACACACACATTTACATATATATGTGTTTATTATCGTACATGTGTACGATATTAAGTGTATTTATATATATGTACATATTTGCAAAAAAAAAAAAAAATATTCAAAATGCATCTGAATAAAGTATGTCTCAATTACTTCGCATATATTTCAATGTATATGTATATGTATGTATATTCGAGCATATTATTATTATTATTGTTAAGAGATGCTGTAATAATGTTCATTTTTATAAATTCTTCATATATGTACACCTTCATTTACATTTACATTTACAATATTATTTTTGAATGTTGTTTACTTTTGATGTACACACTCATAATCTATACTCTATACAAGCGAGTTTATTTTGAAATTCGAATACTATATCCGTACATTCTCATATATGTACGTAGACAATGTGTATTTGCCAAGGAATATGTTGTATGAAATGTGCATCCTTATTGTAACAAAATTATTTCTTTTCATCTTTTATGTATTGCACAACTTATTTATATATGTATATGTATATTTTGTATTATGTGTTATGCACTTGACGTTCTTTTCATATCAATATTACTTTTCTATTGTAAAACGAGATTTTTTTTACAATACAAATTACAAAGATACATTACATACGTAGCAAGTATACGTTACGTATATATGTACATTGTACAGTATATATTTTAAGCATATGTATGTAAGTATCTAAATGCATTACGTATTACATTACATACGATATTCTATAAGTACAAATATATTTATATGTACATATGTGAATATGAAAGCTTATAAAATTATTATACATAAGCAAGCATTCACATATGCATTTTTGTATATAGTTTTGATGTTTGTGCTATTATTCTTTTTGTTACTTTCTGTATACATACTGTATAATATAACTGCTCATAAATATTTAAATGCATGCAGAATTTTTCTTTTGTTTTCATAAAATAAAATAAGGAAATTTGTTAATATATGTTAATATTATCAAATTTTCAACTAATAAAATGTTTGTCTACTCGTACAAAAAAATATTATTTAAATTTCATGTGATTAAAAATATTGAATATTCGTAATCAATTATTAGGATTTTTCTTTCATTTTCTTAAATTTCTAACATCTAACATCTAGCATGTGGAAAAGTTTATTTCTTTTCTTGAGACTACAAATATTTATAATTATCTGTAATTTGTTTAAATGTCTTTCTGATATATTGAAAATTTTAGCATTTTTTGAAAATTTGAACAAAACATTTTTCAACAAAAAAAAAAAAAAATTTAAATTAAAATATTAAAAGTAATTGCTTAATGAATAAATTTCATTGGATCATAATAAGATTTTCTTGAAATTCATATAAATTTTCATACCTTTACCGTACATTAATTTATTGTATATTTATTTATTTATTTACCCTACTTATTTTTATTTTCTGCAAAAAAAAAAATTTATATGGTTTATACTTAAAAATATTTTGTCTCACTGGATAAATATTATACATACATACGAATACGTATATAAAAGTACTACATGTTACAGTATGCATTTAAATTGTATACATAATACGTATTTGTATGTTCTTAGATGCATATGTACGTACTTACAATGTATAACTGCACATCATGTAAGTATACATATATGTTTATATACTCGTATTTTTTTTATATATTTTTGAGAAAAACAATAGATGAGAAAAGATAATAAATACATTATGTTAAAACATGAAAATTTAATCCTTTTTAAGGATACATACATAAATGTCTTTTGTTTACATAAATATTTTCTCGTATATATGTATGTATATGATCTTGTTAACTAGATAAGCTTAAAAAACAAATTGTCGATGTATTACAAACATTCATGTACAAAAATTACCTACCTATGTATATTATATGCATATATATATATATGTACATATATTTACATATTATATAATATTACGATACCATGTGTTTATAAAGGAAAAGTGATGTGTACGAACGAATACAGATGTATATAATAAATGCATTCACATGTGTACGAGTATTTCTACTTGCATACATTATATCTGCATATAAATAGGTACCTTACTCGTATATGATGGGAATATAAAAAGTAATTTTGGAACAACTAATAACATTTTATTCTGATGTGTGTACATACATATTTATGTACATATGTAATATATAAAATATGTTTGTGTACTCATGTTAGAATACATACATATGTAATATGTACTATATATGTACATGGATTTTACATACACAAATCTAAATAAAAATGTGAATAAATACATACGTATAAATATACATTTCACGGAGTATAGAGAAATACATTGCTGAAAAATTACACAAATATTGTGTTTTACTTTTTAGTTTTTTTTTTTTTCTTTTTTCCATTTTAAAAGATTAAATCCATTTATATTTTTCTTTTTATATTTATTTATTTTATTTTTTTAATGCATATACAAATAAAAATAAGTGTTTAACTGAATATCATAAAATTTTTATTTACAGTTATTTTTAGATAAAAGGAAAAATTAGTGAAAAAAATTCAATATTTTCGAGAATATATAAAAAAGGAACTGTATATTTGAATTTAGTTATGTGAATATTGATAATTAATAGTATAAAAAAAGAATGAAATTTCAAAAAATCGTGTTACAAAATAACTGTTACTTTTGCATTTTTATTCAAATTACACATATTATGTATATAAGAAATCTAAAAAAAATGACAAAAATGTAAAGGGGGAAAAAATCGTCGAGAAAAACAAATTTTCTGTCTAAAAAGCCTTCTGTTTATTGAGAACTACAGTTCTCTAATACGACAATAAAATACGTTATTCTGTAAAATACTTGTATGTATGTATACTTGACCTGCGCTAATTTGAATTTTGTTTAATGCCTAAATATTCCAGTCACAACGCAACAAAATAAAAATGTTGATATAAACATTTTTAATTTTTGAATATTGTTGCAATAGTCAATGTTTCTGTAATATTAGAATCATTCTTATATTATATTATATATATGCAGTTTTATGCAAATGTTTCGATACACTAAGAAAACTTTTAAACCTTCACCACGAAACATAAAATACTTTATTGTCCTTTACCTATATATGCATGTATGTGTGTTTGTGTATTTTAATAAATTCTAGGGCATAAAATTTGACGTCATATAGAGTGAAAATTTTTATTTGTATTTCGTATAAATGAATATATGTATACTTTTATGTGGAATAATTTTAGGCTCTTTAGATATATACTCATTTAGTATTTACTACAAATCGATTTCGGAAATCTATCGTTTTTATTATCTTTATTTCGATAGAACTACTTAAATGCTAAATAGTTCTTCCTTATTATTATTATTATTATTATTTTTTTTTTTGAACAAAAGAATTGTCAAAATTTCATGTCAATTTTATAAATAAATTTTTCATTACGCATATAAATTTACATTCATTTTATATCAAAATATTTTAAATTGAATATAATTATCATATGTTTACAATAATTAAAAATCACCTGAAGCACCACATTTTATATAGCAATATAATATTACACACAATAAATTGAGTGTGTGCAATTTTAATTTACTTCTGTAACTATATTTTTGTTGAAGAATTAGTTTAAAAGTTCTTTTTGTAATATGCAATTCATCATAGCAATAGTGCATTATTCAAAAACATTTTTTTTTTCAATTTTTTTTTTAAACTTTAAAAATACATACTATGTCACTATGCGAGAAATGAAAAAATAAAACTAAAAAAATATATCAAGAGTGATTAATAGCTGTATTCTACACATTGAAAAAAAATTGTACATATTATATGTATGTACATAGACTTAACTATATACAAATACATACATAATATATGAATGAAACGTTTTTATAATGTAGTCTAGATGTTCTATGATATTGAAACAAAATAGCAATGAAATGGTTATATCACGTACATATGCATAAGTACTATATTATACATGCATATATCATTAGAGTTAAATCAGTTATTATCAATTTTATACATATGTACATACAAAAAAAAAAAGAATATATAAACATTTTATGATAGTATAACATGAAGCATGAACGTCTAATACCAGGGAATTGGGTGACATACAAATATCAAGAATTATGGCACATATTATTTGACATCCTTTCTGTGTTCAGAAGATTAATAAGTATTTTGTGTATGCACATAATATATACTAGTATGTGTGTATGATGTGTACTATGGAAACAATAACAATATCATATTGAAATCTTGTTGTAAATGATTGACGATGTTATTCCTTTCTATGCATATCTCAAAATAAAATACATAATTTGCCATAAAAAAAAGAAGAAAATTACAAATAAAAATTTAAATACAAAATATGGGATAAGGTTATTGATTTTACATTGAAATAGAAAAAACAAATCAAAATTTGAAATTGAAATAGATTTTGTTAGACAAATCTAGGTATGGTACTGAAATTTATCAAATTTTTTATATTTATGTTCACATTATATAAACTGTAATGACACTAAAGTGACAAACTTTATACCTTTACAGTATATGTAAAGTGAAATAATGTGTTTATAAAAATAAATTATGTGAATAGGTATATGAATATAAAGTACGTGCATTAAAAATGTTTTTTAAATATATTTCCTGAATAAGAATACATTTTTCTTCTATTTAATTTATTTTTCTTCTTCTTAATTTTAAAATTAAATTAATGATTTTGACCTAAAAAAAATTATTTTTTTTTATATACTATACATACTACTTAAACAATTTGTAAGAAGGCAATACAATACAAATCTTTATTATATTCATTCATAAACGTATGTGAATGTGATGTTAAATACAAGTATGAATGTATGTGCATACGTCTAAAAAATATAAAAATTCAAATGAAAGTAAAATAAACTTGAAAGGCATAGAAAAAACATTCTTTTGAAATATTAATTAAAGCTTTTAAAGAATTATATAAGTACTTAGTTACTTAATGGGGTAATATGAAGTATATTATTTTGTACAAAAAAACAATGTAGCTATACTCGTATAATAAGCATATATGTATATACAAACTCATGAAAATATAATATTTAGTTATATTTTTTGCCAAGTTTATCATCTATTCATCATTCATTTGAATTTTTATATAATTAAAAAACGTAATGCTAATAATAATATCAAAAAATGAAAAAAAATCTGCGTTGAGTAGAAAGTGAATAGTGTTAATACTAATGTGATTCGTGTACATTATTTTCGTTCTAACGCTAGAGACACATATAATTGGTAACCAACTCGCGAGTTGGTTAACTGAGATAACCACTATAAATCGAGTGGTTAGTACTTAGTAGTACATTTACTTTAGTTAGTAACCACTGAAAATTACAGTGGTTAACGAGTTAACTAACGTCAAACCATCGAACAGTATGGCGAACACGGATCGAACCATCGAACTTCGTGTCAAACATATCATTGTTTATATTGAAATTCTGGTTATTGTATAATATACACAGTTAGTGACTAAATTAAAAGGACACATATAAAAAACATAGCTTTTAGTAACAACATCACTTTTCTTTAAATTATTTGAATTACATAAAATTAATTTAGTAGAAAGCTAATAATGCGTAAATATTAAAAAAGAACGAAAAAAAAAAATTAAATTGTATAAATTATATTAAAAATATTTATTTTATTTTTGTTTTAATATTAATTTTAACAGAATGTCGAGTAGAAAAGAAATTGGTATACAGTTGCGTGAATTAGTAGTAAATTATCGGATAAGAGGTGAAAGTTTTCCTTCTATAGCTAAAAAATTTGAAATATCAAAAACTACAGGCTATTGAAAAAATTTGTGTTACATTATTATACAATAAAATATATTTTTTTTTATTCTTATTTAATAGTCACACATTACTTGCTTTTTGCTAAATTAATTTTATTTACATAATTCAAATAATTTTAAAAAAAAGTAATTATATTAATAAAAACTATGTTTTTTATACGCATCCTTTTAATTTGGTCACTAACTGTACAAATAATACGATTGACAACACATAAACAAAATTTCAACTTCAAATGTCAAAGATAACCAAAGTAAAAAGATAACTAAACTAAAAAGCAGTGTGTCATGCAATTGGTTTCGAATTAGTTACAAACTAAACGGTTTAGTTAACCAATTTGTATGTGTCTCTAGCATATGTGTCTCTAGCATAAAGAATGATGTGTAATGTATGGTAGTATTGTACGATAAATACTTGTTTGAATCAAACAAATAAAGTTTGAATCTATTCATTGCAATTTTCACTCATTTTTATCTCAAACAAACTCAATAAAATTTTAAATCGGTCTAAATGAACTTTTGTAGAAATGAACAGATGATTCATTTGAATTCATCATTATGCATAATAATATGATGGGTAATGGTATCGGTATGGTACACGCGCAAATAATCAAATGAATTCATTTGATGCAGAAATATTTTTCTTCATACCTATTATATGCGACCATGAGTGTTCGATGTATGTATTTAGTTTATAAGTTGAAACCGTACATATACACAGTATAATGAATATTAATAAATAATTGACTGAAAATTCATGCATGATTCTCTAAAGTTGAATGTATAACGTTGATACCACTAGACACTAGATATGATATTTTATTATGTTTCTAGACATTATAAAAATTCTAAGTATTCTAAGTATCACTACAAAATTCATTTATATATACCGCTTCATTATATAAAATTTTATCGAATGAAACGCACATAAGAATCAAACGCACATTGTAAGAAATATGTAATGTAGGGGAAATAAAACTGCAAATTTACAGTCACGACACATAAATTATGATTTTTTTCTTTGTAAAACGTATCTGTAAATTATTTAATTAATGCAATACGTATATACATATTTCGAACTTCGAAGGATTTCTCTGTTATTTGTGTACGCAGTAACGTTTAGTATTTTTCACGTATAGCTTTTACATTTCTGGTGTTTCAAATAATATATGTATATGAAATTTTCATGGCATTAAAAAACAAAATTAATAGAAGTGAAAAAAAAAATTAGTTTTTTTTCTTTTTCTTTTTCATTTTTATTTTTCAAAAGTAATAGAATTCGATTTGAAATCAAATCCAGATAACTATTAAATGAAAATTTTTGTATAATAAATACACATAAGAATCCTTTTTATTATTATTATTATCATGTTATGTTTTGTATATATATTTTAAAATTGACAATAAAAGAAAAAGAATTAAATTTTTTATTTTTATTTTATTTCATTTATTTATTTATTCTTTACGTTATTCATATAACTTCATGCAATGCAATTGAAACATTCGAAAATTTTCTTTAAAAAAGGAGATAAGTGATTTATTATCTCAAAGGATACAAAAAGCTATTTTCACTTGTCTACATTTAAATTTGTAATAATAAGTAAAGATAAAGTATATAAGAATAAGAATGAATAGAATGAGCAAACAAACGATAAAGGAAGAAAATAATGAATACATACATATGTATATGTGTACATACATATTATTATTTCTTATTTTTTTTTTTTTTTTTGTAATTTAAAAGAACATAAAAAAAAGAACAAGGGAATAAAATAAAAATAAATGGAAAAGGATTAAATTGAAAATTTCAAGTTTCTTTCTATTATATACATAAGAATGAAACTCAAATACGATATTTTCAATAGTGCATATTACATATGTTTGTACAGTTAGAAAATGTGTACTACCACACTAACAATTGAAAGTTATTTTATATAAAATTTGACTCTCTTTTAACTTTCTTCTAATTTTTTAATTTTTTTTTTTTAATTTATCTTTTCTCATAGATATCATACATGTGCATAAATGTATATATTGTAATTTTTTAATACATACCACAACGTCATATATGCATGTATTCTTACGCATACATTAATACATATATTCGAGTATATCCAAAAATGTATCTTTTGCATTCATGAAAAGTAAACGAAAAAAATGCATTTTGGACAATTTTTTTCCAGTATCCTTCAAATTTATTGTGTATCAGATATTTTAATGTGTAATTTTAAATTTTCGAAAACAATCTTTCACTTTTTACACATTTCTCTTGTTCTTTAAAATCGAAGATCGAAATTAACAATAATAAAAATAATAAAAAGACGAGCCCAAATGTGTTGTAAATTGGCAGGTGATAAT
This sequence comes from Villa cingulata, assembly GCA_951394055.1. Lineage (NCBI taxonomy): Eukaryota > Metazoa > Arthropoda > Insecta > Diptera > Bombyliidae > Villa > Villa cingulata. The sequence continues at coordinate 52,534,425 of OX596018.1, forward strand.
TTTGAACATATGTTGTAATATTTTTTTAAAAAATACATACAAATACATAAAATTACTAGATTTGTGTTTTATTTCGTTTTCAAAATTTGTCATTATTGGCTTTTTTAATTACGCTGTTTATAAACCGAATAGGCCTCTATTGGTTTTTTTGTTTTAAATGTAGGTATATTCACATTATCTTTTGTTAATAACTTTTGATGTAGAAGGTTTAGGACCATGATTTTGGTTTCATTTGAAAGTTAATAGACTACAGAAATTATTTTTTAACATCGGATCATACGTTTACCTGCATAATAAAGAGTTTTTTTTCAATGGAAAAATTGATTGGTACTTCGAACTGGACCCTCTAGCAGTGTTTAGGAGACGATAACACAAATTAAGCTACCCTTACAGGCAAGGAGTTTATAAATCTTGAAAGAGAGATTCTTTACCATCATAATGAGTGCTTGAATGTTATTCTATGTCGATTAATGATGAGATATAGAGAGATTTAGGTCAAAAAACGTGATGAAAATGAAAAAACACGAATAATGCAATATCTCATAAACGAAGCCGAAACAGAAAAAATGCCATATGGCAATTTTGATTGGAAATTGTCTCTATTTTCACCCCTTTAAATATTCTCCACGTTTTTTGGGACACCCTGTATATAGTATAATAAAAAATGATATTGTAAGAAAATTATTCAAATTTTAATTAAAAATATATTACCAAAAAATAAACATTTCAAAAATTTAAAACATATAAACATTTAAATGTATTATGGCTTTGTCAATATGTATTAATAGAATTTAAATATTTCTAAATAAAAAAATATACTAGCATACATAAATTATTTTCAGTGAAATGAAGAAGTATAAAGACGTTTAAAATGCGTAATGATGTGTTAAGAACATAGAATATTATGGGATGTAATACCAATAGAAAAGGAGAAGGATTATTCGATTTTACATGTTCATATACGAATGTGTTATCCTACTGCCCAGTGATTAAATTAAATATTTTGCAACAAAATAATGAAAAAAAAAACAAATGAAAGTTTCAATTACCAATGTTAAAAATTAAATGTAAAAATTCAATATTAAAAATGTTGACAAATAAAAACAATAAATATTTAATTATATATTTAATATTTATTTATATAAGTGATTAGAATGATGACATGTTACATGTTAATCGAAAACCTAACTTACATCTGCTTGGATCTGTTTGGATCTGCTTGTAAACCATTCTATGATTTAGTTGGTTTAATCGGTCTGTGTGGTTTTCTTTTTGGCTTTGGAACATTTGAAAGTGAAGAGTGTTTCTAAATTAAAAAAAAATTATGTATTAAAATAATTTTATTTAGAAAGAAAAATTTAGTTAAATTACCTCATTTAAACCTTCTTTCAAGGCATTAAGTAGAGGGAATTCACCACCATCACATTCATTTGTTTTGTCATCTTTTTCTATGGACCACACCATTGCACCACCTAAATTCAGTCCATTTATAATACCCACCTTCAATTTGAGAGATTGCTTATCATCGTAGTTAATCCTTTCGCCATTTTTTTCGATAATTGGAACTCCATTTGTTTCATTGAATTCCCGTTTGTAACCGTCTAATTTTATTTTCTTGCATATCTGTAAATTTTATAATTTTAACAATAAATTAATAAATAAATTCTCATAATCCATTTTCAATTCACATACCGAAAGATAGTCCACAGGTTGACCATTACTCTTACCATAGAACGCGGTTCCTAAAACAAGTTTTCCCGGTTTAGCTCCTTCTTGAAGCCAACCGTCAATACTCTTTTTCTATTAAACAATATTAAACAAATGATCCAAGTATATATAAGTTGAAATAAAAATGTTTTATTGAGAAATTTCTAAAATTCAAATAAAACTTACGACCAAATTCAAGGGAGCGTTGAATTCATTTTCCCTATCATTGAGATCATATGTCATTACGTTGATGTAATCTAAGTGCTCACTCATTTCGGCGACATTGTATGAATTAGCAATGTGTTCTCTCGTTGCACCAACTGCAGCAGTCAAAATCTTTTTAGATTTAGATAGTGTTGCTTTTAAATCCTTGATCAGCTCAATGAAGTTTGCTTTATCACCTTGTTGTGGAAATTCCCAGTCCAAATCGAAACCATGTAAATTGTATTTTTTCAAAAATTTTTTAACATTTTTTGCGTATTTTTTACGCTTATTAGAATCCCTAGCAACATCTATGAAAGATTTTGTTCCATGATTCCATCCACCAGTTGCAACCATTAACTTCATTTTTGGATTTGACTTTTTTAAAGTCAAAAACTTTTGTAGAAACACTTCATTATCGACTTCAAGTCTTCCATCGGCCGTTGTCGTGATAAAGCTGTAAATCATATGAGTACAATTATCAGCTCCTTTTAATTCATTAGCTGATAAGGAAGTCCATGATTGATAATAGCACATGAGCACCTCTAATATGAAAAAAAAAAATAACAAATAACAAATTTGAAAAAAACACTGTTTTTTTTTTTGTTTTTTTGAATAAATTGTATTTTTGATAAGTGGTTCAAATTATTACTTTTGGCTGCATTCGTTACAGTAACGAATGCCACAAAAACTGCAACAAATGTATTCACTTTCATTTTATTAAATTTCACGAATATGTCACTTGATTTATTAGAATCTTACTAATTACTGTATTCAAGTATAGTCAGCTTTATATACTTATTAGATTACAAAATGTAACACCAAATTTTTGAAAAAATCTATGGAAAACTAATTCGATTATTGTTTGTACATCTGTTTATGTTAAATACTCGCAGTTAATTTTCAAATTTCAAAATAATTTTGTCAGTAATTTTCCATTATTACTTACACGTTTCATTTGTTGAATTCGTTTGTTTTTTTTTTTTTTTTTTTTTTTTGAGCTCTAAGTTTTAAGCCATGTGTAACTGAATAAACAATTTTTTGAGCATCATGTTTATTTAATCGTGTTAATAAAGTTTTTTAATATTACAGTTTATTTATTTTCATTTAAGTAAAATACGAATGTTTTATTTGTTTCAAATTTTTCATTTGAAAAATATATATATTTTTCACTTTGTTTATTCTGTATACATGTGTAGACTTTATTTTCTTATTGACATTTAGCATACTTAATTTTTAAACAAAAAAAACAAAAAAAAAATATTCATTGAAAACTTTTATATATTTTTACATATTTATTATAAAAACAAATAAATTGAAAAAATAACATACCTATTTTTGAGAAATTTTATTTTGATTTTTTTAATATTATTATCTTCCTTCATCCTTTATATTGTTTCTATTTTTTCAATCTGAATATTTTTAATTCATTATCGTGTCAATTTCTAATTTTCATATTTATAATCTAATAATAAGGATATCAAGTTATATACAGAAAAATAAGAAGAAAATTACTGCAATGGCAATGATGCATTCAATATACAGTATATGGTATAAGTATTTATGTATAAATCGAATAAGCTTCTCAAAGCATTGTCATATTTTCATAATCGAAATATGTATTTGTTTACAAAATTCTTAATTTAAATAAAACTACATTGGTAATGTAACACTAAGTTTAACCTTGAAATTCAATTTTAAATTTTTGTTTTCTACAAAGTAATTATTCATACCTAATTTTTTGTCAATATTTTCAATTTTCTAAAATAGTATAAATGTGTGTAATTGAATAATTAAATAAACGGTCAAACATATGTTATCTGATATAAGTATTCAAAAGAATAAATTTTCAAAATACTTATTTGCTTTAAATTTGACTTTATACACATGTCACATATACACATGAATTTTATTTTGAATTCAAGGTTTTTTTTTGTTTTTAATCCAATAATAATATTGTTTCTATATATTATTATTATACAACAGAAAAAATAAAATAAATAAATATGTAATACCTTTTATTTTCTTTTATTTAGTTATGATTGGAATTTAAAAATAAATTAATATGGAATAAGATCTACGAGTATTTCATTGTTCTCAATTTCGTTGTATTTTAGAACTTTACCAAATTTATTGTCAGGATAACAATCAACTAATTCTGGCCAATTACATATATTATTCTTTATATCGTAATGCAATCCAGCTGGACAAGTAAATTTCAGTGCTTGATATTTGTACCTAAAAAAGAAAAGTTTCAGATTTCTGGTTATAAAAATTTTCAAATTAAAAACTCACCCAAGTTTACGACAATAATAGAATACTGAACAATTATCTGGATCAATTATATATCCTTCATGTGTACATAGAGAGTCCGGATTGACGGTGGTAGATGGAGATTGTGATACAGTTGTTATGCTGGGCGTAGAAGTTGAAGAGATATTTGATGGAGGAGTTTGAGTGGAATTCGTAGAAGGCCAACCAGGTGTAGTAATCGATGAAGAATTTGTTGAAGACGAAGTGGATGATGGTGGATTAGATTCTGTTGATGCCGGTATCGGGGAAGAATCGGAAACAGTAGTATTCGTATCTACAGTAGAATTTGTTGGAGATGCTGTGGATGACGATAATGATGGACTAGATTCTGTTGATGTCGATATAGTAGAAGGAACAGAAGTAGTACTGTTTGTTGGTGAGGACGAAGTTGTCACTGTGTTTGATGTTGAAACGGTTGTTGTGGTGGTTAATTGTGTTGTTGTTTCTGGTTGTTGGCTCGCAGCTTCAAGAGTATTGTGGATTGCATTTAGTAAAGGATAAGGACCAGTTTTACATGAATTATGTACATCATCTGATTCAATGGACCATATCATAACACCGCCCAATTGGTTTTTGATTGCGTATTCTGTTTTCAATATAACTGATTTTACGTTATCGTAACCGACCCATTGTGACGCTTTATAAGCGTAAGGATTTTTCTGCTGGTCATCCCAAACAACCGTCCATCCGCCTTGTTTTTGTTGCTCACATATTTCTAAATATGTCAACATGCCCGATTCAGATGAATAACGTCCTGGTAAACCAGGACCAGTACTTTTTGATCCTAACATATTTTGCACAGGATTCAAGAGAGTATAGGTCCTTCCGTACAAAGCTATTCCCAAAATCAATTTTTCAGGATCTGCGCCAGCTTCAATCCAACCTTGTATGGCATCAGCCTTATAGAATGTAAATATCTCATTAGTACACAAATAAAATTGCTTATTACAGTTTCGCTATTATATATAACACTTACTACATTTAAATTTTTATCTTGATCTATATCGCTCGCGTAAAGTGGTGAACATTGTCCAGTAACCCCATCATAACTTCCATGAAAATCATATGTCATTACATTAATGTAATCCAAATATTTACTCAGGCTTGGTACATCATAGGATGTTAAGTGATATTTTTTGGTTGCAGCTACCGCAGCAGTTAACAACAAATTACTTTTATCGAATTCATTTCTTAATTCTTTCAGTAATTGTGAAAATGATTCACGATCACTTGATGCCCCACCTCTTAGTCCAGGATATTCCCAATCGATATCGAATCCATCAAATTTATATTCACTCAAAAATTTCAAAACGCTTTGAACGAATTTAGCTCTTAAACGCGCCGAATTAGCCATTTTTGAATATTTCTGTGAACCTTCATTCCATCCACCAATTGCTATTAATAACTTCACATCTGGATTGCGATCTTTTAATGCCAAAAATCTTTCAAGTGCTCCTTGAAATTAATTTAAAATGACAACGAAGAAAATATTTTTATTTGTTTTGATTTTTATTTAAATTTTTTTCATTTTATACTTTTCGATACTTCATTCCATGGATCTAAAATTTTGACAGTTCCATCATTATTCAAACCCAAAAATGTATAGACAATGTGAGAGCATAAATTTGGATTGATATCTTCCACTTCAACTTTGCCATTACCTAGCCTATATGTTGCCCAACTTCCATAATAGCAAAAAAGTTTATCTATGGAATAAAACAAAAATATGTGTTCATAATTTCAATTATATAAATTTACAATTGAATTTTTCACCTGTTTTTGAAGCTATGACCACATTCAATGAACATATTAAATATCCAAATATTAAAAATATCACTGTTATTTTCATTTTTATTATAAATTTAACTTTAAAATTTAAAAATTAAATTGTAAAAAAACGTTTCCCGAATAATTTTGCTATTATTCTTTTGGAAATATGTCGTACATTCGATCGAATGTCTCTAAAATAATAATTGACAATTTCACTTCTTAATATATTAAATAAATATATTTTGGTCATTTTGATAAGATTAAATTTATTATATTTATTAAATGTTCATGATTATGGCTATTGGTTTGTGATAAGATATTCAGAGGTTTTATTTTTTCATATTTTTTGTAGATTGTATTTATTTTATTTTACTTTTTTTTTTTTTATTATTTCTTTTCAATTTATTACATCAAATTTTTATATGCAATAATTGTGCATTTCCGTAGTAATTACGAGTAGTTGACAATCGATTCAAGTAATAAATAAAATGAAAACTATTAAATTTCTGATAAGAAGTTGTGTAATCTTTCATATAATTTTGAAAGAATTTAATTATTATTAGGTATTATAATTATAAAATTTTGTTCAGTTCTTCATCTCTCACAAAATTGTGTTTCATATGTTACATACATTTTTATTTGATTTGATTAAATTAATTCATTTATTTTTACACTGATGTTTTTTGCATTGCCAAAACAATGTATAGATTTACATTATACGAATATGAATAAATTATTACTGTATTTATTATTATAAATTATTTCATTAATCAATTAAAATGAAATATAAAAATATTCTTTTGATAAATAATAAAAATATAATAATTATGAGCATGTTATGTACAAATGAAGTTACAATTTTATCGCCACGTGAATTTTTATAGAATTTTTAGATAACAATTAGGGCAAAGTCTGTATTATTTTTGATTGGATAATATCAAAACTGTTTAGTAGAATAATTGTAATATTGTTGAAGCATTTTAAAGTAAAATTTAACAAAAAATTAGCAGCTATATCGAAACCACTTTAGAAGTAATTTATAGTTACAAATTTGTTTATATACAATTTCACTTATAAATTGAAAATAAAAATAAAAAAAAAAAGAAAAATTAAATACGAGCACCTATGCGTAATACGGTAATACGTAGTACCCATACGTAAAATACTCTTCGTTATAAATGAATAGATCAATTTAACAGTAAAATAAAATTTTTATTTATTAAAATAAATTCATATACAAATCATTTAAAGGAATTGAATAAAAGAATTAATTTAAAGGAAAAAATTAATAATTTTATTATTTAACATTTGACAAGATGTTCGTGATCGCATTCAAGCTTATCCTTATTGAATGCAGTTCCTGCAGCGCAACGCATATGATATTTTAGGCTAAAAAAAGAATTAAAGAAAAATTTATTTGAAATTTTACTTTTCCATTAAAAACAAAAAATATATTCACAAGTTATATACTAACCCTTCTTTATTTATAGAAAAGAAATAATGACAATCTGACGGATCAGCTTCAAGTTTCGAAGGATATGGTGTAGAAGATGAATCAGGTTGCTCATCCTAGAAATTCAAAAAAATTTTATTTTTCATTATAAATTACAAAAATTAAAATAAAAGAAAAAAATTTTAAAAAATAAAAGTTAGTAAAAAATGTTTACTTGTGTAGAAGATGAATCAGGTTGCTCATCCTAGAAATTCAAAAAAATTTTATTTTTCATTATAAATTACAAAAATTAAAATAAAAGAAAAAAATTTTAAAAAATAAAAGTTAGTAAAAAATGTTTACTTGTGTAGAAGATGAATCAGGTTGCTCATCCTAGAAATTCAAAAAAATTTTATTTTTCATTATAAATTACAAAAATTAAAATAAAAGAAAAAAATTTTAAAAAATAAAAGTTAGTAAAAAATGTTTACTTGTGGAGCAGCACTCGTCATAATTGCGAAAACTGCAATAACTACTAGTATTAAAATTGTTTTCATCTTTGATTTTTGAGTTTTTTAAAAAAATTTTTCTAAATATGATATATTTAAGTATGTTGATTCGACGATTTTAGAACTACTTACTGATAAAATTTTCATGAAAATTTTTAGTTTTTATACACGAAAAATTTGAAATAATTTGAACATTACATATTTCAAACATAAATATAATTGGGACACGAGTTTACATATTTGCTAATAATGACAAATGATATATGTACACGTATATATACGCATACTTATATATACATATATATTCGAATATTATTATTCTTAGAAAATTTCCACACGAAACACTTTATTTACACACAAAATTATTATGTACATATGTAGGTACATTATGAATATTTTTCTTGCCAGTATTAAAAATAAACATGTAGATATTAATTTAAAACAAAAATAATTTTATTTTTTTCAATTTGACATTAATTAAACATTTATTTTATGGATTTTTTTTCTATGAGTAACGTTTAAAACAGACTATATTGTATAATATATATTAAATTAGGTATATACTATAGTTAAATTTAAGAACATTTTTGTACTTATGTCTGAATAATTGTAAAAGGTAAAAGTGAAACTTTTTTCGAATGTTAATATAATATAATAATTATTATGACGATTTTCATTGTATTGTCGAAAAACTTTCTTGCACACTTCATATTTGCAGTTTAAGAAGTAAATTAAATTCACTAAATCAAAACGCAATTTCTACGCATATGTGTATATACATAACACACGATACATATACAATCTATTACATATGTATGTAATTCAATATCCTGAAATATCATGAATTCATTATCTGCTCTAAGTAAACTACATTATTTCATAGAATTTATTCTATAAATAATGTGGTGTGGTGTGCTATTATTTTATTGTATTCTAATTATCAAATTTACTTGTTATTTTTTACATTTTTCAAAATATATTTTCGCTCGTGCAAAACTTAAAATTCAATAATAAACAAAACAAAAACGACATTATGTATGTTTTTGAAATATTTTGAAAATTTAAACAACAATAAAAATGAGAAAAAAAAAATAAAAAAAAAGCAAGCGAGCTTGTGTTATCGTTAACGTCGTACTAAATTTTGATGATTAATCTATAGTATCTGCTATAATTATCGATAGAAATGATTTGTTCTAAAATAGGATGATACACGATACTGAACAAACTTCGTATATTTTATTATAATCTTATGTTCTATTATGGTCTTTACAAATTATTTTTTCAATTTATTATTTTTGAGATCATCAAAAGGTTTTACATGCGAATGTAAAAAAAAAATTTTTCAACATTCATGATGCCTTACACGACGTTATATGTACATTAGGTACTTTGTTAAATGTATAAACCTGTACAAACTTTTTGTTTCCTTTCTATCAGAAGTTTTCTTTATAATTTTCATTTTTTTAATTTTTTTTCTTGTTCTCTAACAATTTTTCTTTTATCCTTTGTTGATGTTGTTCTCTTTTCTGTATTTTTTTGTTTACTTTTTATTTTTTTTTTGTATTTTTTTATTTTTGTGTTATGTATACTTTGCAGTAAAAACGTGTACTTTTTTAAACGATTCTTCTACTCATATCAAGAGAAAATTTTATAACCATTAGAATTGGAAATCGTATAAAAGAGATTTTTTATTTTTTGCAAATACATCCAAACATGCATGCATATACAAATATATATATACAATGTATACATATGCATATGTGCATAATATTTAGCATTTGTATCTATACACATATAATATTCTTATATGTTTATATATCTGTGCTTGGAAAAATAATTTTTTTTTAAAAAGGACTACAAAAAAAAAATACATAACAAGAATAAAAAATTCTTTATTCGATTTTCATTAGATTGCAACTATAAATTTTACAACAAACAGGAAATTTATGTTTTGTCTGGTCTATAATCGTTTTAAATGTATGCACAATTTTTTCTCTCTATATTTCTAAATGTTATTTATTTATTTTTTTTTTTTTTCGTTGTCAATTTTCATTTTTTGCTTTATTTTATATAGCACAATAAAGAAGGATTAAAAAATTTAAGCAATTATGTAATTCAGGATAATCAATAAAATAAAAAAGATTAAAACTGTACACACAACAAGAAACGGGTGACACAAGAAAGGCTATGTACATACATGTATATGTGTACATTTTCGTATAAAACATTGGTCTGTTCAGAAAATACAGTTCATCTATATGTATAGTATCTGTATAGGTCCGTAACTCTTTACAAACACAAGTATGTAGATGAATGACCATAATCGAAGTTTATTGTACGTATTTCAAGGAACATAAATGTATAGTACTTTAGGGTCGATTGCTGAATTATTTATGAACTATACTGTTTACTTTAAATTATTCAAAAACTGTGAATTTTTTATTAAAAAATTAACAATAAGTAGTACGGTATTACGCATTTACATAATATTAACATAATAGATTAATAAAAATATGTACTGTGCACTGTACAGTTATCTAAGTACTTAATATTTTTAATTAAAAAAATATATAATATAACAATATTTGTAGAATTTAAAAATTTTTTATTTAGATATATACTATGCCTAGGATCTGTATAATTATGTATGTAAGTATATAGCTAGGCATATTTATTAGATTTCTGCTTAAAAATTATTTATTCAATTATTTAGAAGCAGAGAATCTGCTTATGATATAGGGGCTATAGAAGAAACAACATTAATTTATTTCATTTCAAAAAAAAAATTATTTTTTATCCACGTTAAACTTTTCTCATCAAAACTTTTCTTTAAATTTTAATCGTTTGTAAAATTTTTTCCTTGATTAGTTTTTTTTATCTTATAATTTCTATAAAACTTATTTTTCCAAGCTTTAGAAATCAGTTAATGTTCTCATTTATTAAATTTGAATATAGCACTATTATAGGATTTATTTTTTCTACTGGTTTACAAGTAAGTACATACGAGTATTTAGTAGATACTCATAATACATGTAAATTACATATTCGTATGGTCGTATGTCGTATATCGTATAGAGTAAATTTGTAATGTTATTATTTTATATTCTGATATATTTTTAGCAGATCTGTATCGCATTTTATGCAGTTCTTCAACTTTTTCTTCTTCTTGCGATTACTGCATTATACCACACCAATTATAATAGTGCTAACAGCTTAATAGCCAGTTCCAGTAATCAAATCCATGATTGCGTTTACAATACAGGAAAATTTATTACCGTTTTTAAATAAAATTTCAGCATTATCCAAAAACAATATAACAAGTACAAATTTGTGTATGCATATGTTTTGTAAGAGTCTTTAGGTACATATATACTAATACGTATATGATGTATGTAAGTAATTTATACACCAAACATAGAGGAAAAAAAAAGAAAATGAAATAATTCGAATTAAAAATTTTTTGAAAATTTTCATTTTTTAAAAGTTAGAAAACCTATACCATAAGTATATGAAATTTCATTAAGTATATAAGTATACATGTATATTCATATAAGTATATGAAATATACATTAAAATATAGGTAATAAAAAAAATATTTGTTTACCACAAACCACAAAGTAAGTAATATATGTTTATGTGTTTCATGTAACTAAAAGTTTTGCTAAAAGTAATATATATATATGTATATATATTTGTATTTATAACTGTATATAACGTGATATAACTTATATAACTATATAACTATAACTTTCTCCTTATTCTAAACTATAGCTTTTCGATCATATTATGTAATAGGTTAGGTATATGACACACACACTCATAATGTTATGATGCATGTAGCTGTTCTAAATAATTTATTCAAAAAATTTATCCAAGTTAAAAAACAGTTGAATATTTGTCATTTGTTTTCTATTTATTTTATTACTCTTAATTCTCTTCATTTTTAACATCTTAAATAAACTACATAATATGGTGTACTTAAATACATAAATAAATGATAAATTATTCATAATAATGTTTGTTGTGGGTTCTAAGAAGTGATGAATTTTAAGGTACATGTGTGAATACACATTTTTAACAATCAATCAAAACTATTAATTACAAATTAATAAGGTTTTATAAAATAAAATTCCAGCAGGATCCTCCAGCACCATATGAAAAGAAATGATGATATTCACAAGGATCAGGTATTCAGGTCCGATCAGGTCTTCGACCTTAACCGTGATAGCGGGGGTTGTGATTGTGATGATAGTGGTTCTGGTTGTGATGATAGCGGTTGTGATTGTGATGCTTTTGGTAGAGATGGCTGTGATTGTGATGCTTTTGGTAGTGATGGTTGTGATTGTGATGCTTTTGATAGTGATGATCGTGATGATTGTGATTGTGATGCTTTTGGTAGTGATGGTTGTGATTGTGATGCTTTTGGAAGTGATGGTTGTGATTGTGATGCTTTTGGAAGTGATGGTTGTGGCTGTGTAGTCGTGGCGATGATGGTTAGGGTAATGATGGTTGTGGTTGTGATATTTACTTCGATAATGACCACTATCATAATGATGGTTGTTATTGGTTTCATGCAATTTCCCGGTTATCGGAGTACAATCGACTGTTCTTCGATATTCACAGCGGAACATCTTTTGGGCATAGAATAAATTACCTGGACAGTTAAATTTCAATGCTTCATACTCGTCACTAAAAAAATTGAAACTTTTAGATATTTATATTTTAAGAATAAAAAAAATTAGTAAAATTACCGATGCGGATTGAAACGACAGTAGTAAAAAACGTACACAATACGAAGACGGATTGACTGGAGAATTTGTAGTAGTTGAAACAGATGTAGATGTAGCTGGTAAATTTGATGAAGCAGTTTGAGTGGAAATTGTAGAAGACACAGTAGATGATGATTGTTGATCACTTTGTGTTGTCCCTGAAGTTGTCCCAGATGATGTACTGCTATTCGTTTCCTTGTCAACTGTAGATGAAGTTGGCATTAATATGATTCTGGATTGACTTCTGTCGATATTTGTGTTGGATCTGAATCAGATGGTGTGCTTCTATCAGATTCATCATCATGTGAAGATGAAGATAGAGTTGACGATGATTCTGGATCTACTATTGTTGATTCTTATGCTGGATCTGAATCAGATGATGTGCTGCTGCTAGATTCATTATCAACTGTAGATGAAGATGGAGTTGATGATGATTCTGTGGTGATTTTTGTTGTGCTTTTCGAATTTGTATCATCCATAACTGAGGATTGTGTTGACGATGTTAGTAAACTATTGTTTGTTAAAGATGTTGTCGAAGATATATATCATTTTTAAGAACCTCATTTATTGCCCTGAGCAAAGGATATTTACCACTTCCACAGATATTTTTTGTATCATCTAGTTCGACTGTCCACGTCATTACACCACCCAAGTTTAATTCTTTTGCAGCTTTTACTTTTAGCTTGAGAGACTCCACATCTTTGTACTCAATCCATTGGTTGCCGTTGTAGATGTATGGAACTTTTCGCTTGTCATCGAAAACTCGTTTGATTGTATGAGCCGTTTTTGAGTTATTAAGGATAAGGATCAAAGATGTGCGGAAAGGGTCAAAAATGTGCTTAAACTCGCACATTATAAGCGGAAAAAAAGAATTTGATAAGAGTAATAGTAATAGCCAGCCATATTTGGTTCGAATTTTTCGCGAAATTCTTTGATCAATGCAATAAAGTTTGAACCATATATCGTGTACCAGGATATTCCCAGTCCAAATCAAAACAGTCTAGTTTATACTTTTTTATGAACTGAACCACATCTTTTACGAATTCTTCACATAAGTTTTTTGCTAAAACTGCGGAATCTACATCCCAACCACCCATTGAAACCATTATCTTGAGATTAAAATTGTAATCTTTTAATTTGAATAAATTATTCAGAGCTCCTAGCTCCTTATATGTATGAGAATCCAATAGTTTCATTTTTCCATTTACCATCATACTGATAAAACTATAAATGAAATGAGTGCAAGCTTGAATTTACGTAATTCTTCAACACTAAATCTTGCTATTCCTTGTCTATAACGTGCCCATGATTCATAATAGCACATAATAATTAGATAAATAATTAATTTGAGATTTTCTTTTTTTTAATTTCAGATGATCTTTTCATTAATAAAATTAGCAGTCCTCACCTGTAACTGCATTTGCTGTAACAGCGAATTAGGCGAGTGTTAATAAAACGATTACTTTCATTCTAATTTCTTTGTATTTGATCTTCTTGAATCTTCAATTAACCAACTGATATTAGTCTTAATAAAGAAGTTATTTTTATACAAATTGTTTAAATAGAAGATACGAGTATAAACATGAGATTTAAAATTTTTCAATCCAATGTATATAATAAAATTGAATAAATAATTTTTCATTTGTTTTTTCATTTTTTCTTTTGGTTTTTAATTCCACAACTATTAATTTATGTTTTATATGCATTGTTCCTCTAAATTGGGCATCAAATGATAACTCTTAATCAATCAAGAATCTATTCTAAAGTTCAAATATATGACTCGATGCAAGATAGAAAAAAAATTGCAGACACTAATGACTAGTAGAACCGACCACAATTGAAATAAGGCAAAAAGAAAAAATTCAAAAATATTTTTAACAAAAAAATTTTTATTTTAAATTCAAATACAAAATAAATAAAATTGATTTGATATTAAATTTAAATGCATTACTGGAACAATTCAGATGGAAATTGTGGTTCAAAATAATATTTGACTTGTGGCTTTGGTTGGTGTTCATTAATACTATCCTCTAGAACATCTCTGAAATGATTATTGTTTTAAGAAAATGTTAAGTTCTAACAACAGCACAAAAACAGAAAATTTTTTTTATATTACTCTTCAGACACCAATGTAATGTTAATTCGTCCCGTTAATATTTCTGTTGGTCGTATTGAACCAAAAAAATCTGTAATCGGTACTTTAGATGGATCCCTTTTGTATAAATCCTTTCTAACTCCAACAGTCGATATGCAAACTCTTTTTGGACATACTTGTAACTAAAAAACAAACAAAAAATTCGAATGAGATTTACTACGACATATATCATTCACCATAAATCAATTTACTTACAAATTCTTCCATTGTTTTATTACTGTTGGGTTTAACTTTTTCAAGAAATTCAAGAGCGTAATACGTATATCTGTCGATCATGTATACACCGATTGATTGATCGACGTGATGCTAAATGAAAATTTAAAATAATAGAAAGATAAACAAGATTATTACATCATAAAAAACGAAGGATAAGTAGGTATATTGTAATATACCGAAAGTGAATCTTCTCCAACCAGACTACTAGCTACTGCTAAAATATTTGGTGAATGAAATTTTTCATATAATGATGCAGCTTGACACGTATCCACCATCAAAAATAATTCATTGTAGCTGAAATGAATACAAATTAATTTATTAATTATCAATTTATAAATACAGGAAGTGTTTGAATTCTACCGTCTTTTTTGCCACATTTGTTCTACAGCATCAGCTAATTCTTGACTTGTTATCTCTTCAGAATCTTGAAATTTAAGAAAACCATCACCACCATGTCCAGTTAAATAAATAAGAACATTACTACCAGAATCTGTAATTAATTTCTTTGATTTTGCTGTACCATTTTGTGTTCGTCCAGTTAATAAACGAACAAAATTCTCAACTGTTACCTACAAAAATAAAAATTTTTTACTATTATATTTGTAACAATTACATACATTTTGATTGTATATTAAATATAGGTACTTCGTATCCTCTATAATCGACTTCAACATCATCTCCGTATACATTTATATGTTGATTTGCATTATTATAAACATATCCTGGCTTGGGATTTCTTGGATTACATGCCATATCATCAGCAATCATTAATATTATTTGACTATCTGGTATTCCAAGACGTTTAACAGACCTATAAATTGATAAAACATTTGCAACATGACGATAATTAAACCAGAAACGTGATGCATCAACCAAAACTGCCCAATTATTTGTATGAGTTGATTTTTGTACAGTATTAACAAATTCTTGTGACAACTTTAAATTATTGAGAAAAATAAATACAACATTTAAATATCTTTTTATTTTATTTGAAATAGATAAATGTACATCACATATAAATTGCTTACTTCTACATTTTCTCCTTTGCATTTAATTGAGAATAACAGAAAAATTAAAATTAATTTAAATACTAAAAACATTTTTACTTTTAATAAATAGAAATACAGAATATCGAACAATAACAATGAGAAAAGAATGACAATACACATGTAAACAATAATTTGACGGTCAAACAAACTTGTATGAATGGAAATGCAATGGCAGCAGGGCAGAATGAATTACATGTTTAAATGTCACATTAACATCACAATCACACATGTTTTCCTCGCAAACAAATGTTACATTCAAACTCATCATAATACATTCGATTAAGAAATTGTACTAGATTAAGTTTTTATCTCAAGAAAAGGAAATACGTTATTTTTTTCAAAAATTTATAATTATCGTAAAAAATTGTATTGTTTGTGATTAAAAAGATTATATTGTCGTGAATATAATTTATAAAAGATAATGTATATTTTATTATTTATCATTCATTATACAAAAAAAAAATTTTTTTCTCTATTTGGAACGGAAAAAAACTTTTATTAATTTTACACGTATGATAAATTCTAAATAAAAAATAAACAAAACTCATATAATAATATTATTATTTTTTGAAAATATCTACGCACATTTAACGTATCCAAATATTAAAAAAAAACCCAATAATATTTGCTATAGTTTATACTATTTATTTTATAATACCTATTTACTTTTTTTCTTTTTCTGTTTTTAACAAACCAAAAAAAAAACTAACTACATGTGTACTTAAATAAATAAGAAAAAAAAAAACATTTCGTAATAATATCCATTTATTCTAACGGCTCGCGTAGACGCGTACACCTAATCCGTCATCGGTCGAAGTTTGCTCGGGCGACCACGGCTGAACTCGGACAATTGAATCAAACACTTGTAAAAGAAAGAGAGCAGCGTGCGCGTACACCACAAACAGGACTGTCATCGTCCGATGACGCCCGAAAACGGTCGATTAACCGTCGAGTCTGAACTTAAAAGGTAATGTATATTTTATTATTTATCATTCATTATACAAAAAAAATTTTTTTTCTCTATTTGGAACGGAAAAAAACTTTTATTAATTATACACGTATGACAAATTCTAAATAAAAAATAAACAAAACTCATATAATAATATTATTATTTTTTGAAAATATCTACGCACATTTAACGTATACAAATATTAAAAAAAAAACCCAATAATATTTGCTATAGTTTATACTATTTATTTTATAATACCTATTTACTTTTTTCTTTTTCTGTTTTTAACAAACCAAAAAAAAAACTAACTATACATGTGTACTTAAATAAATAAGAAAAAAAAACATTTCGTAATAATATCCATGTATTCTAACGGCTCGCATACACCTAATCCCAATCCGTCATCGGTCGAAGTTTGCTCGGGCGACCACGGCTGAACTCGGACAATTGAATCAAACACTTGTAAAAGAAAGAGAGCAGCGCGCGCGTACACCACAAACAGGACGGTCATCGTCCGATGACGCCCGAAAACGGTCGATTAACCGTCAAGTCTGAACTTAAAAGGTAATGTATATTTTATTATTTATCATTCATTATACAAAAAAAATTTTTTTTCTCTATTTGGAACGGAAAAAAACTTTTATTAATTATACACGTATGACAAATTCTAAATAAAAAGTAAACAAAACTCATATAATAATATTATTATTTTTTGAAAATATCTACGCACATTTAACGTATCCAAATATTAAAAAAAAAACCCAATAATATTTGCTATAGTTTATACTATTTATTTTATAATATCTATTTACTTTTTTCTTTTTCTGTTTTTAACAAACCAAAAAAAAAACTAACTACATGTGTACTTAAATAAATAAAAAATAAAAAAAAACATTTTGTAATAATATCCGTGTATTCTAAGAATTCACGAATTTTCATCTGATATACATGTGTATATCACCCGCACATATTGTCAGCAATCAACAAGATATTTGTGATTACAAATTAACAAATTTTTATCAAATAAAGTTCCAGAAGGACATGTTAGACGATATTTTGTTCTAAAAACGAATATAAAAAATTGTATACATATTTATAATTTTCGACAAATAACCGAAAACAGGCACTTACCCTCCAGCACCATATGAAAAAAAATGATGACAACTATGCGGATCAGGTGCTAAACCAATAGCGTGAACATTATCATGATTTTGATAATGATTATTATCATGATTATGATCGTGAGTATTGTCATGATTATTATCATTATTATGATCATGATTATGATCCCAAGAGCTCGGAAATTTTTCAGTTGTATGATGCCATTGTTTTTTAGTTGTTAGATACCAAAGTTTTCCGGTCGTATGTTGCCATGCATTCTTGGTAGTATGATGCCACCATTTCTCAGTTGTATAATACCATGGATATCTAGTATTTTGATGCCACCATTTCTCTGTGGTAGGATATTTCGTAGTTAAATGCCATGGTTTTTCAGTTATATAATGATGTTCATTATGTTCATCTTCTTTTCCATTTTTATCTGCATTTATCGTAAAAATAAATATTGCAACGATTAATCCAAATATGCCGGCAAGATACTTCATTTTTCACAACTCTATATTTTTATAAGCTATTTACATTCGAATCCGAATGAAATGCAATTGATGAAAATTCCAAAAATATAAAATCTTTTTATACTCTAAAATATGTATAGATAATTTTTTTTTTTTTATTTTTTGGCATTATAATTTCAATTTAACACTATATTTAATTAATTATTTATGCTATTCAAACTTCTTTATTATCTTAGACGCAAAAAAAAATTATCATTTACAATTGCATTTGTATTTCTATTTGAACAAAATGAGAAAGTTTTAAAAAACGACTTCAGTGATGAATTCAATTTAAATAAGATGAACAATAAATATTGATAAAATTTCGTAAATAAATTAGAAAAAAAAAATTGGGTAAATATAGATATAGAATATACCTATTGTTAATAGATATCGCAAGTGTAAAATAGAACAAAAAACCTTGTACAGTTAATTATACCGATCAAATTTAATTTAAAAATTTGGTTTTTTTTCTCTAAATATTATATTCAAGTACAAATTCTTCACATTCGAAATACATATATTTTAAAAATGTATGTACAAAAATGTGTAGTATTAATGATTGAAATATGAAATTTCTATATATAGGATTGAAAAGTTTTATTTAAATTTCTCAAGAACAAATTCTTGAAAATATTTGTAGCATTGAAATTGTATTGTAAATTGAATAAATTTTTTTTTTCTTTTCCTAGTCCCAAATTTTTGTTTTTGATATTGAATATTTAAATTAGTGGAATAACGATTTTTATAATAAAAACTTTTTATTTGATATTACGTAAATATGAATGAATTTCAAAAATAAAATTTTTATAGTTTTTTATATAAATAATGTTTATAAAATTATTTATATATAGTTTTTTATACAAAAATTGATGTAAGATTTAAAATACTATAATGAAATATTTAAACATATTATGAACCAATAATTATGTATTTCAATAATCAAATTTTTTGCAAGGAAATCAATTTGAAAATTTTTAAAAATTATCAAAATATCCAACATTATTCAAACTATGATATCTTCAGCATTATGTATGTACGATTATATGCATATGAACAATGAAAGGTATTTGTGTATATGCTGTAATAATATACGTATACATATAGGTAATCCTAGTTTTATGATAAAAATAAAACTTATAATATCTATATAAATCTATAATTTAGTCATTTTATTAGTTTATTCATAAATTTGGTATGTCCGCATTAATGAATTTCAAACAATTGTTCCATATTAATTTATTTTACACGCGCATATCTATTGTAAATATGTTTTTAGTCTCAAATTATTTTTTTCGAAAATTTTCCACGTATCAAGAATAGTGTGTAATATATGTTTGAGCAGCTGTGAAAATTTTAAATCATGTTTTCTTTTATAGATACAAAATAAAACGAATACATAACAATAAATATACATATATAAATTATATATTTATATATGTACACATGTATATGTAACTAATTACATATAAAATTTTATTTGAATATTTTGTATCAATGAGCAAATAAAAAATTTATATAAAAAGACCTTCAGGATTTTAAAATGTTATTAACAGTAAACTACTCTCCTAAGTTTCATACAAAGAATCAGCATCTAAAGTTTTACTTACACGTTTAATTTAAAACAAAAGACAAAAAATTAAAAAAAAATAAAATAAAAATGAATTTAAAAATATTTTTTGGGTTATTCTTGATGATTTGCATTGTTGTAAATAATATTAAATGTCAAGACGAAACAGTTGAAGAAATTGAAGATGAACCAACTGAAGATGAACCAACTGAAGATGAACCAACTGAAGATAAACCAACTGAAGATAAACCAACTGAAGTTGACCAACCTACGAGCGGCGGTGATAACAAAGGATCTAGCTCTCCATCTCCAGTTGTGCGAGTTCCAGCTGGTGATTGTGTTGGGTTAGAGCCAGCCGAAGATTGCGAACACTTCTACTCCTGTGGTTCAGGGTAAAAAATTCATCTTTTTTTCTTTCATTTTTTGATTTTTATTCTATGTATTATTATTATTATTTTTTTTTTATACAGATATAAAATTTTGATGGAATGCCCCAAAGGAACTTTATTCGATAAAAAACAGAACATTTGTGATCATGCAAACCGTGTAAAATGTTAATAACAATAATGTCTAAATCACAGGTCTAAATAAAAAATACATACAAATTAAGAAAACTTGTCGTTTTTTATTAACATGCATTTTATTTTAAGGAGAAAACATTGTTTTGAACTTTTTAACTTCTTGGTAGTATGATGCCACCATTTCTCAGTTGTATAATACCATGGATATCTAGTATTTTGATGCCACCATTTCTCTGTGGTAGGATATTTCATAGTTAAATGCCATGGTTTTTCAGTTATATAATGATGTTCATTATGTTCATCTTCTTTTTCATTTTTATCTGCATTTATCGTAAAAATAAATATTGCAACGATTAATCCAAATATGCCGGCAAGATACTTCATTTTTCACAACTCTATATTTTTATAAGCTATTTACATTCGAATCCGAATGAAATGCAATTGATGAAAATTCCAAAAATATAAAATCTTTTTATACTCTAAAATATTTATAGATAATTTTTTTTTTATTTTTTGGCATTATAATTTCAATTTAACACTATATTTAATTAATTATTTATGCTATTCAAACTTCTTTATTATCTTAGACGCAAAAAAAAATTATCATTTTCAATTGCATTTGTATTTCTATTTGAACAAAATGAGAAAGTTTTAAAAAACGACTTCAGTGATGAATTCAATTTAAATAAGATGAACAATAAATATTGATAAAATTTCGTAAATAAATTAGAAAAAAAAAATTGGGTAAATATAGATATAGAATATACCTATTGTTAATAGATATCGCAAGTGTAAAATAGAACAAAAAACCTTGTACAGTTAATTATACCGATCAAATTTAATTTAAAAATTTGGTTTTTTTTCTCTAAATATTATATTCAAGTACAAATTCTTCACATTCGAAATACATATATTTTAAAAATGCATATGTATAAAAATGTGTGGTATTAATGAATGAAATATGAAATCTCTATATAGGATTGAAAAGTTTTATTTAAATTTCTCAAGAACAAATTCTTGAAAATATTTGTAGCATTGAAATTGTATTGTAAATTGAATAAATTTTTTTTTCTTTTCCTATTCCCAAATTTTTGTTTTTGATATTGAATATTTAAATTAGTGGAATAACGATTTTTATAATAAAAACTTTTTATTTGATATTACGTAAATATGAATGAATTTCAAAAATAAAATTTTTATAGTTTTTTATATAAATAATGTTTATAAAATTATTTATATATAGTTTTTTATACAAAAATTGATGTAAGATTTAAAATACTATAATGAAATATTTAAACATATTATGAACCAATAATTATGTATTTCAATAATCAAATTTTTTGCAAGGAAATCAATTTGAAAATTTTTAAAAATTATCAAAATATCCAACATTATTCAAACTATGATATCTTCAGCATTATGTATGTATGATTATATGCATATGAAAAATGAAAGGTATTTGTGTATATGCTGTAATAATATACGTATATATAGGTAATCCTGGTTTTATGATAAAAATAAAATTTATAATATCTATAAATCTATAATTTAGTCATTTTATTAGTTTATTCATAAATTTGGTATGTCCGCATTAATGAATTTCAAACAATTGTTCCATATTAATTTATTTTACACGCGCATATCTATTGTAAATATGTTTTTAGTCTCAAATTATTTTTTTCGAAAATTTTCCACGTATCAAGAATAGTGTGTAATATATGTTTGAGCAGCTGTGAAAATTTTAAATCATGTTTTCTTTTATAGATACAAAATAAAACACGAATACATAACAATAAATATACATATATAAATTATATATTTATGTATGTACACATGTATATGTAACTAATTACATATAAAATTTTATTTGAATATTTTGTATCAATGAGCAAATAAAAAATTTATATAAAAAGACCTTCAGGATTTTAAAATGTTATTAACAGTAAACTACTCTCCTAAGTTTCATACAAAGAATCAGCATCTAAAGTTTTACTTACACGTTTAATTTAAAACAAAAGAAAAAAATTAAAAAAAAATATAAAATAAAAATGAATTTAAAAATATTTTTTGGGTTATTCTTGATGATTTGCATTGTTGTAAACAATATTAAATGTCAAGACGAAACAGTTGAAGAAATTGAAGATGAATCAACTGAAGATGAACCAACTGAAGATGAATCAATTGAAGATGACCAACCTACGAACGGCGGTGATAACAAAGGATCTAACTCTCCAGCTGCGCAACTTCCAGCTGGTGATTGTGTTGGTTTAGAGCCAGCCGAAGATTGCGAACACTTCTACTCCTGTGGTTCAGGGTAAATAATTCACCTTTTTTTCTTTCATTTTTTGATTTTTATGCTATGTATTATTATTATTATTTTTTTTTTTATACAGAACTAAACATTTAATGCAATGCCCCAAAGGAACTTTATTCGATAAAATAGAGAAAAGATGTGATCATGCAAACCGTGTAAAATGTTAATAACAATAATGTCTAAATCACAGGTCTAAATAAAAAATACATACAAATTAAGAAAACTTGTCGTTTTTTATTAACATGCATTTTATTTTAAGGAGAAAACATTGTTTTGAACTTTTTAACTTCGATTTGAATTTTGATTAAAGATCCAAGGCCAGAATAACTTTATGATTATTGATTTAATGTACATTGAAGTTTTTTATAAGCTGTAACCGAAAACCGTTAATTTTCCAATAGAAATCGAATATTATCAACATTGTGTGTTTCAAGTTTCAATGAATTCAGAATTTTACACAAAGTTAAGAAAATTACAGTTGTGGCGTTCCAATACAATACAATTTGTTCTGTAAAATTCTCACATTTCCCCTCTTTAAGAAAATTACAGAATTTTACAGCCAGATACTCGTTGTCTTCTTCTTTCTTTTTTATTTAAATTTTTGAATTTACAATATTTCTTTTTTATTTGAATTTAAATTGTAGAGAGAGTTTATTTCAATTTTTTTTACTATCAAATAACAAGGAATAATAATAATAATAATATTAATATTAATAATAAATAAAAGATTTTGTTTTTTTTAGTTAAAAGTATGTCAAAAAATATATCAATCAAAAAAGTAAGATTTATTAATGTGAATATTATTTCTCATAAATAAATCCATTTATTTGATATTATTTACATTTTGCATTTTGAAATCTTCATCAGTGTAATCTGGTATTAACTCTGCCTTTTCTATCTTCTTCCATTGTTTAATAACTTGATTTCATTTAATGAATTTATTACGTACAAAACAGTTCATTTTATATATTATTATTTATCACTTCTTGCTGTTAAAAATTTAAACAACTACCAAATAGATACATGTGCCATGTGTTAAACTTTAAACAATATGTTAACAGTTTGTTAACCTAAAATTCCGATTAACTACCAAAAGTGTCAAACTTAGGTCTTCTTCTTGAATTTCAGAAAATTACAGCTCTCGTGCCCCAATAATTTTAAAAATAACTTCCCTCCCACTCAAATAATTAACTTACGAAAGTTATATACAGCTGCCAGCTGGCTGTACGAGTTTGCGAATTGGAACAACCTATTGTGCTATTATCTTAAAGTGTGTTTAGTGCAATCAAGTACAATTCTTTCGTACCACCAAAATCATACAGTTCAACATGTCATACATGTATGAATATGAATACATTTTACGATTTTACTAAACAGCACACCTCAACTATATTATGATATTAATTTAATACAATACAAATACACATTACACAGAGTTCCAATTCCAAAAAAAAAAAGAAAAAAATTCTAACAGATTCTAATTAGTTTATAAATTTGATAGAAAATCAATTTTGATAAATAATTAAATAAAATTACTGTAGTATTCAAATCTAAATGCAGCAAAAATAATTTTGGCATAAATTTAAATAAAAAATTTATATAAATTCTAAATATAATGAATTGAAATAGATATTGTAAATAAAAATAGAAGTAGGGTTATTTTTTCTTTTGCTTTTCGGACAATTATCATTTCATCATCGACTAAGCTATAACCTAAATAGACGTGACGAAACGAAACGAAACGAAACGATACCTACGATAGTACTGTGCTGTGGTACATAGAACTAGCCTAAATGGACGTGTTCTTACGTTCGTTCAATTTCAATAAGTTTAAATGTCAAATAGACGAAACGAGACGAAACGCATAGTGCCGTAGCGGTCGTACATTTTATCGTTTCTACTCGTTTCATACACATTTTTATTCGTTTCTACTCAATACTCATACACAAACACAATTTTATTCATTTCGAATCGTTTCTATTTGGGGCAAATTGTCAAACTGACGAAACGAGTATTTAGAGGGTCTTGCTCAAAAAGTATATAAAAGTAGTAGTCTATAAAGTAGTGTCTATAAAGTAGTCTTTTTATATACTCTTTGCTTGCTTAAGCTGAAAAGTGAAACTGTAGAAACAAAACATTACTGAACGAACGGAAATATTTTTTACAAATAAACAACAAAATAATAACAACAAAAATATACATATATATATATAGTATTAGTATATTAATAATTGTAAACATGACGACGTTCAAAATTCTAATTATAAATAATTTAAAATATTTAAATTTATTCCAATATCAAATAGTATTTATTGCATTTATTATTAACGCACAACTGATTACATTTTCGAAAGGAACAAAACCACTTCAAGTTATTTATGCAATAAATGCCGGTGGAGATGAACACATTGATAAAAGTGGAATACGTTACGAAGCAGATCCATTACGTGGCAAAATTGGTGTTGAATCTGATTATGGAAAACAATTATTAATGATTGGTCGTGTACCACAATCTGATGAAATATTATATCAAACAGAAAGATATCACACAGCAACGTTCGGTTATGATATACCTATAGCTGGTGATGGAGAATATGCATTAATATTGAAATTTTGTGAAGTATATTTTAATGCACCGAATATGAAAGTATTCGATGTAGTTTTGAATGGTGATCATACAGTAATTGCAGATTTAGATATTTATGCAAATGTTGGTAAAGGTACTGCACATGATGAATATATATATTTTACAATATCAAGAGGTAGATTATATTATAAGGAAGAAGAATCAGAAATACGTGGTGGAAAAATACGTATAGAATTTATAAAGGGCATTAAAGATAATCCAAAAATTAATGCATTTGCATTATTAAAAGGTGATGTTGAACGTATACCAAAATTACCGCCATTAATAAATGGTGATATACCAACGACTGTAACTGAAACTGAAATACCAAATGAAGATATTATTGAAAAACCATCAAAGCCAAGAAAAACTAGCGGCCCAAAACAGCCGAATCCATATTCAATGGATGATTCATCGATTATGTTACCTGTATTTATAGCGGTTGGTGCATTTATACCATTACTGTTTTGTTTATGTAAGCTGTGATTTTATATTTCGAAAGGAGATAAATCGAATATTTTTTAAATTAAATGCACAACATAAACTTAATTTAATTCCTTTTTCTTCTAAACATATAAACAGATAGATAATCTAATTTATATTTTGATGTTTAAATAATACAATAATTTAAATATGAAATTTTCGAACTACATACATACTTAATTTGAGATGAGAATTCAGTAAGGAAAATAAGACTTATTGGACTTATGTATTTCTCTATTACCAATAATATTGAAGTTAAAGACATCATAATTTCAGTTAAAAAGAACTTGTGCAATAGAATTCTACTTTATTCAATTTTGTAGATTTGTTTTTGTTTTTTTTTTTTTATTTTTTCCATTTTTCATAGATTTGATTTTATGTTAATAGCATAAAATAGCAATAAAAGAATATTATTATTTGAGAATTTACTTACAAACAAAACAGTATAGGCATAAAAGTTGTATGTATATATGTAATGTATTTTTTTTGTTTCTGTTTTATTTATTTATAAGTAAAATATACGTACATATAAAATAGCAAAATGTAGATAAAATAAATAAAATATTTAAAAAAAAGAACATATAAAATATATATATATGTATATTAAATCGATTCTTTGTATTATAATTATAAAAACATGTATATGTAAATACGGATTTTAACTTAATTTCATCAAAATAATAATAATTATAATAATTGAATAAATGAAAGCGAAAAAAAAAATGATTAACACAATTTAAAAGTACAAATGCTTAATAACTATATAATATACATAAATTATAATCAACAGAATATATTATGTTTATTATGATACTGTTGATGATGATAAGCGATTGAGAGAATTACTATGATAATGATGGTATTTTGATGATTATATTCATTAATTATGATGGTGTTAACATTTAATTATTAAAAAAAAGCATATAAAATTCATATGTATGTACATAACATATACCACATACATAATGTGAATTTTTATTTTCTTTTGCAATATTGTTTTTTTTTTAATTTTTTCTTCTAAAAAATTATTTTTGAATAATTTTCATATTCATGTATCATGTACATATGTGTGTCGTTTTTGTTTTATTAAATACAATATACAATACGATACAACATATATAAAAGAAAAAAAATATCTTGTCCAAAATAAATACTTAAAAATCTGTGTTTCAAATTTTATTCATTATTTTATTAAATATTGATATAAATGCATATTATCATATTATGTATTATATATTACGAAGAGCTATGTATATGTTTTGTTTGCAAACGATTTCAATTAAAATTCAAATTTTTTTAGTTAGGTAATTAGAAATACATTTCTTTTCTTTTCTTTTTATACAGAAATAAAATTTATTTAATGTTTTTTTTTTTTATAGATAATGCTTGTATTTATCATTTTTTTTTATTTCAAAAGAATACATTCAAATATTCTAAAGATGTTGGAAATTCTTGATCGTATTGTTTAAATTTCCATGCATACTTATTTCTTTCTTTATATAATTCAACATCATTATAAAATTTTGATAAATATATATAAATATCTTTTACTTTTGAATGTGCTTCTAATTTTTTAAAATATGAAATTGATTCATTTATCATATCCATACATTCATTTAAACGTTTTATTTTTTCATTATTATTTTCAGTTGATTCAATTAAACATTTAACAAATATAAATATCGTTTTTGCTCTATCATAAATTCCACCATTCGTTAATATTATTTCCATACATGATTTAATAGTTTTTAATGATTTTTGTGGCATTTTCATATTTAACAGAACATAAGCAAATATCATATCAATTATACTCTCTTCATATTCTAAATATTTTTCTTTAGCTATTGTTGATGCATCATTCAATATTTCAACAATTTCCGATGATATATGATTATCATCAATTATCATACTGTATGCTAACAATATTAATGCTCGTACCTTTGTTAATGAATCTAATTCGTAATTTTTATCATTGTTCAATAATTTATCTAAAATTTTTCTAGCTGTAAATAAATTACGTTTTGCGATATTTATTGCAGCTCTCTGCAATATTCCTGCATTTTTATCGAATATGTACAATTGACAGCACGCTTTCATTGCATCTTGCCATTTACATTTATATATCGATTGATTTATTGTTATGTAACAATCACAAATCATCCAATTACGCGATAATACATCACGTGGAAAACGTTCTTTTGTATGATGTAGTATTGTACCGCATAATGTCATTTCACCTTGTATACTAAACCATAAAGCCAGGCAGCATAATACTTGACATATACTTTCGCTATTACCAACATCGCCGAATGCCCATGATTTGTTCAATTTCAATAATAATTGTGCGCATAATGATGCAATTTCACTTTTACCATATAATGTCCATAGTGCTGATTTTTGTGCCAATGAGTTAGCGAACAATTCCATTAATGAATTACGGCAATTCAATTCATCACTTTTCAGTAGTAATTCAAATAATAGTGATGGTTTATAACCGTATAATGCTGATACTTTGACAACAAATTGTATACTCAGTGATAAAGATTGTACCATTGCCAAATCAAATTGATCTGGTAAACATTTTTCATTCGGTTTTATACGACGATTTTCTAAGATACAATACCATGAATTAGCCAATTCTAAACAATGACGATCGCCATATTCTTGTGCTAACATAATACATTCTCCTAAGCTTTTCAATGCCTCTTCTTTATGATTGAAATTTGCATGCATTATTGCTAAATTCAAACTTGAATATTGTACACCACGTGTTTCTGGTGGATTAAATGTTTGAACTGTACAACGATCAAATGATCTGTGCAATGAATCGAGTGAATTGAAAAAATCTCTTAAACGTAAATTATTCATGTAAGTTAGAAAGTACGCTTGTGATAGTAATGGATTATCATTTATAATTTCATTCAATTTCTCTTGCATTTTAATTGGGCTTAATGCACGTAATTCATTATTTTCTAAGAGAGCAGTTTGTTGTGCTATAAACAGTTCAGCTTGTTTTATTGACCATTTACTAAAATTATTACGATCTTTATATACAGTATGGGTATCTAAAATATAATTGCTATCATCATTATATGATGCTTTCATTGTGGTTTCAGTCGTCATATTTGTTCCTGTTGGTTTTGCTGATGATGAAAATGCTAAACTTCTTAAACCTTTCTCATAATATAAACTTATACTTTTAGATAATGACAACATTTCGCTAAACGACATACGATCTAATTTAATAATCATACGTCTTATATACAAACCAACAATACCAAATTGTCCAACTCCACCATTTTCCGCTAACATCTTTTCCATAACAGTTTGCATATCAAATGAATCAAATGAATTTTCTACTCCTAATGTATTTAAATCATTTATACATTTCTCAAATCCATTCAGATGATTTTTATCGATTTCATATTTCGGTGATGTCAATATATTGTATAAATCCTTGTAAGACATATCTGGATATTGAATCAATTTCAACAGCAACATACAAAATTTACGTCTCGATTGTGCTGGATAAATTTGACCATTTTCCGTTGCATTTTGCTTTGCCTAATCAAAACCAAAGAAAATTAATATGCATGTTCTTTAAATGTAGAGATAGTTTGATTAAAATATGTATATTTTGTTTGATTACATACTTTTAAATATTGCTGAACAAGTAAAACTATTGATACCTTATGTGGTGTTAATACTTCAATTTTATTTATACTAGGACCACTCGATTGTATGTCTAATGCTTCAAGTTCTCGACGTATATCCATAATGATTATTTAAATAAAATTTCATTTATGAAACTAGAAAATATCTTAAATAACAAATAATCCAAGCGAAAATTGAACAGAGTCAATGAAACCGGCTATTTTTTGTTTTGATTTTTCATTTGATAAATTTGAATTTTGAAGTTTTTTCTCCTTTTGTTCTTCTTCTTATCGCTCATCATTTATTTTATTCATTCAACATTTCAGTTGTCAAATTTTTAAATATAAAAAATGATGTGCTAGATTCGATGAACATAATTATTTAATTTATTTATTGTAACTACTTTTACACTGCTGATTTCAAAATTTTTTAATGTAATATGAGATGAGCCGATGAGTTCATTTAAAATTGAATAATTGATCAAATTTTAAAAAAAATTTGAAAAAGAAGTCACAACAATTTTATTTCATAAACGATAACATTTAGTTGTGACTGTGAGTTGTGATTGAAAAACATTTTAACAAATCTAGCACCACAAATTGAACATGTACATGTACATATGAGTGTCATACACGAAAGACGAAAGTCACCATGAAACTATTTTTCTCTCTGTCCTATAAACACGTGCATTCCTGTATTACATCAAACTGTATCGAAATGTCAAAAGCACATCACATATAACACTTATCCATCATATCATCATAACCTTATCTTATGCACACACTGTATTGGCTATTCTATATTCTATTCTATTCAGAACATTTTTCATTTTTCAAAGATTTGGTTTTTTTTGCAACATTTTTAATTAAAAAAAGGAAATTTTTCAAGTAAATTATTAATTATTATTGGAAATGGTATGCGTTGTTTCAAGCTCAATAATGAATAACAATAGTGAATCAAATAAAAATACAAGCAATAGAATGGAGTCTGATCAGACAACAGAACTGATTGATTTGGACGAGCCTAATGAATATAATGAAGGTGACAACAATGATGATAACGATGATGGATTGAAATTAAGAAGAATTGCTGGTGGTAGTATTGTGAAATATCCACCTTTATATTCACCAGATGGAGAGTAAGATTTTTATTTAAAAAAAAATGGTCATAAAAATATTTAAAAAAAATTTCATTTATAAATTTGATAGGCAACTTTTTATAATCTATAAAGAAACAATACAGATTTGTTCAACAATAACTGGTCAATGGTTGAGAAATTTAGAAGGATCAAAAAATGATATAATTAGCATTAATTATGATCTAAATAATCAAAAAATATTGATTTCATGTTCTGAACAAGGAGAAATAATAAAATGGAAATGGAAATCTGGAAGTATTGAGAGTAGATTTCAATTGAATCAGTTGAAAAATTTTAAAGTTCAAACATTTAATTTATTGGATATATCCAGTTCCAATGAACTCAATAGCCCGTGTGCTTTAATAACATACAAAAAGTGCAATACAGCAAATGTAGATTGGGTAATTTTAAACATTGATAATGGAAAAGAATTAAATTGTCCGTTAAAAATGCATTTATCGTAAGTACAAATCAATCAAATATAATATTATCGAAGAACAATAAATTTATTATATTTTTTATTTTTAGATCGCAAAAATTACTTGTTGCAGCTGAAACAAAATACTTTCATTACTTTGTAATTGTACAAAAGACAAAAATGTTTGTCGTTAATTATAAGAATTGGCGAGTAATTTGGTAAATAGTTGATTAAAAAAAAAATACCATTAAGTGTTTAGACATTCAATTTGTAAATCTTCAAATTAATTCAGGTGGAATAGTGCTAAACAGGCTTCTTTTACATACGTTCAGTGTCATCCAACGGAAGAAATGATTGCAACAGGTGATTCAATGGGACGGATATTTTTATGGAGAGAATTCTGGCAGAAAAAAGAGCCAAAAACTGTATGTAAATTATAACATCTTTGTGTTTTAATTGAATTTGAAACAATTTTAAAATGATTTTATAGACATTGTATCATTGGCATCATACTGCAGTAACATGTATAGCATTTACGACTACAGGAAGTGGATTTTATTCTAGTGGTATGGAAGCTGTACTTGTCAAATGGAATATCGATAGACCAGATCAAAAATATTTCTTACCAAGAATGGTCTCATCAATATGTCACATAATTATTAGTCCAGAAAATCAAAATATTGCTGTTGCAACTGATGATAATGGTATGTTGAAGTAATTAACAACAAAATTTATAATTCGATAAAAATTTCTTGTTGATTTTTTGAAGGTATACAAATATTGAATAACCAAAGAGAAGTAAAGTGTGTATTGCAAAATTTTACGTATATACCGGATGATAAAACAGAATTAGACAAATATCCTGTTGGTCTTAAATTAAATCCACGCTCAAATTGTTTAGTTTTGAATGGACGTCCAGGCAATCTGCAATTCTATTCTACGTACACAAAGAGTTTACTTTATAATGTGAGTAGCGACAGTTTTATTATAATTACAATTTTAATGTATAATTTGAATTTTAAAATGTTCAATTAAAATATTTGCATATAGATGGATGTTGTTATTCAAAATCGTTTATCAATGGAAACTCAAAAAATCCTATACAATACACGAGTCACTAAGGCTGCGTTCAATATCGATTGGATTGTAACTGGTGAAGAATGGAACGATCAACAGCATTCACCTGAATTACGACTAAAATTTTGGGAATTTAAAAAAGAAGAACAAAGGTACAAAATACATATATTTATTTCGTTGTTTTGTTTGTTAATAATGTTGAAGCAATATTTACTTTAATTTTCTTTTCTTTTTGTTCCACTCATTAATAATAGTTATTGCCTTAACACAAACGTTGAGTTACCACATGAAGGAAGTTTCACAGCTCTAGAATTTTCTGATTTTAATCAGAATGATAATTTGCTGTGCGTATCTGTTGGTTGTGATAATATGATAAAAATTTGGTCTTTAGATGATTGCGATAGTATATACAGTAAGTACATAAATTAATATTGATTTATTTTTATAATTACAAAAACAAGAAAAATATATTTTGTTGAATTGTTTTTACAGAAAAAGGAAAAGTATGGTATTGTATTGGTAAAACAAGTTTCAAAAATATGCCAATAAAATCAGTTAGCTTTTCACTTGATGGATCATTATTAGCAGCTGGATTTGGAAATTCTTTATGCATATATAAATCAGAAAATTTAAAATTGAAAACGATATTAACAGCACCGTGTGGTTTTGATGGAACAATAAAAAAATTACAAATTCAAATTCCATCCAAATACCCCAAAGTAAATGTAAATAAAAATAAAAATTTTAAAAATGTTAACGAAAGTGAAAAGGAACAAAAAATATTAGAATTTCTAAATAATTTTATAGAAAATAATGAACAAGAATTATTAGCAGAAATTAAAAGATCTGGAAAAATAAAACGTAAAAAAATAAATTCAACAGAATTTATTGAAATGATTGAATCGAATAAAAATTTACGCGATAATCTATTTAAAACTGTTCATTCATTATCAGAATTAAATTTATTTCAAAAATTATGTATCTATCAGAAATTAGAATTATTCTGTATGGTACCAAAAGAAATGCAAAATAAAATATTAAATTACATAACAGCAACAATTTTAAAATGTCAACAAAATGAAATGAATCTTCATAATAAGATCATAAATAGAATTGATGTTAAAGATAAGTTTAAAGCTAAATATAGATTGCATAAATATTTAAATCGTAATAAGATCATAAATGATAATCAAATAAATTACAAATTAATTTCATTAATTGAATTATTAAATTTAAATGACGATCAAAGCAATTTGAAAGATAAACAAAACAAAATGAAGATTAAAAACAAAAATATGATGGTAAACAATAATAATGATGATATGATCAGTAGTATGAAAATGAATGGATTTTATGATGATAACAATGAAATTACTACTACTACTATTACTAGTACTACCAACACTATTAAATCGAATAAGGAAATTACATTAGCAACAACACCGACAAAATATTCGTTGTCACGCAGTAATCATAATGATGATGTACGTATTCCAGTTCAAAATACTTCATCAATTAGACATGTATTATTTGCAACAGGAGATTATGCCCATTTGGTAAGATTGTATATATTAATTTATTTATTTACCAACAATTTTAAATGCGTGTAAACAACTGGTTTATTTTATTTTATTTTTTGTTTAGGTTGTGGTTTGTACAGAACATAGAATATTAATATGGAACATATTAACATTAAAATTACAATGTGTTCTAAAATTATCGGTACGTGAAATATCTGTAGATCCAATAACTAGTTTATTTGCTGTGTTCACAATAAATAATGAATGTAAGTACGACGAGTATGCAAGAATTTTTTTATCTCAAAAAAATGAAAATTTTGTTTTTTTCTCATTGAATGTGAAACAGTTTATGTATTTTTACCGAATGCTCCAATGCCATTGTATCATAGAAAAAATTTACCGAATATTAAAAGTGCTTGCTGGGTACCAAGAAGATGTCCAAAATCACAGTCAATCAATTTAGACTGGCAATCAATGTCGATATTATATTTTCTAACAGATAAGCAAGTATGTGAATTTGTTTTAATGTGAAATTTGTTAAAAGATACAAATTTAATTTAAAAAAAATAAATAAATAAATAAAATTTTGAAATTTTAATTTACAGGAATTAATGTGTCTGGTATCTGATAATGACAGAACTGAAGAAAATTTTGAAAGTATGTCAACATCACAATTGAGTAATGACGTTCAAGATATTATCCAATATACAACGTTTGGTACATATGCCATCAAACAAATTCATGCCAATGATTCATACAAAACAAATAATTTAATTGCTGGCAGCTCATCATCATTACCTGCATTAATTGGTATTCCTGGAAAATCATCAATTAAATCGGTAAGTTATTTCATAAGTTTCATTTTTCTTTTATTTTAATGTGTTGCACATTTGATTTTATGTAATAAATACTTACTATATTTTATTTATCAATGAAATATTTTATTCATGGCTGGTTCTTAAAAGTCACATCACATGTCCAAACATGAGGTTTTATTTATTTTTAAAAATATTTTTCTCAATATTCTTCAATAATTAATACATAGTTGAATGAGTGGAGAAATTATCTATTCTCTTGAACTTCTATTTCATTTTAAGATGTTTTTTTAAAAATGATTGCTTTAAAACTCTTGTAAACACGTAATAATACCACATTTATTTAATCAATTTCTAAATATTTTATAAATAAATTTTTATTCTATTTATATTAATTTTTTTTTTAAGTACAAAATATTTATGTAAATTTTACATACAGATTATAATATCTATAATGATATTTTCTATTCAATATCGTACAGTGTATAATAGAAGTTTTCTTTCAATGCAGCTTAGACGATCATTTGAAAAGTTATTGTGTTATCTTTTAAAAATAAGTATGTAGCTAATTTAGGTGCTTACATATATTCATTAATAATGGCAACAGATAAAAAATATGTAAATAAAAATAGAAGTGAAATTTTCAAAATAAATTAATTTTATTCAAAAAATATCAGTGATTACAATTATTTTTATTATTATTTGTAAATTTATTTACATTTTCGTTAAATTTATATAAATGATATGCGCATAAAATATACAGAAGACGTAAAATACTTACAATATTTAGAGAAAAAAAAAATCCTTAAAAATAAACATTCATAAAAAGAAACATTCTTAAATACTGTACTGTCTTGTCTGTACAGTTCAATTTAGTGGAATAGATGTTCTTTATGTTACATAATTACCATAATTCGTAAAAAAAAATGAAACTAATAAAAGAAAAATGAAACAAAGTGAAACGAAACGAAATAATACGAAAATTAAAAAAAAAAAAAAACATTTTTTTTTTATTTAAAAATAAATATCACAAAATAAATTATATTTTCCTTCATTATTCTTTCACTCATTCATTGAATTACGTTGAATTACATTGAATTATATTATTAAGAAATAAAATTAAAAGTTAAATTACATTCTATGTACATGTATATAAAAGAAAAACACTTAAGTCTCTAATAAGTAAGTGTGCAGTTCAACTTTTAGTTTTGATTTTTTTTTTTCTTATAGTAATTCACGAATTTTTTATGTTGTTTTTTTGTTTTGTTTTGTTTTAAATTCTTGGTCTTGTTAATGGTAATCGATGATTTCTACAACGTCTCATCAAATGATAATCATGTTTTATATAACGTAAGCAATGCCATTGCGGTATTTTAAATATGTCCAAATTGTTGTTATCCTGAAAAATATAAAATGAAAATGTTAAAAAAAATTAATAAAAAAATAAGAAATCTAAAACTATTAAAAAAAAATCTTATTAATTATTTAATTTTTTCTTTTTAATTGCTTTTATTTTTATTTTTATTTATTTTTTTTTTTTTGAAATTGGTTCAAAATGATAACTTGAACTTTTCAACTTTTTTCCGAAATAAAAATTATCAAGTGTGATTTGACTAGCAGTTAATTGACTAGCAGCGATAAAAAAAAATTATTTATTACATTATACGTGTGTGCATGTATGTATATGTATATGTTAATGATTTAATTTTAAATTTTTCATCTTTCCTCAATTTATTGTTATTTGACATTTTGCACACTCATTAAAATAAGATAGAACAGAAATTAATTGTTCATCTAGAAGTCAATGACTATTTTATGGATGTACATGTATGTAGATCTCTAAAGCTAGCTTTACACTATTATTGTGGCACATTATCAATTGATAAATATTCCGATAATGTGTGACTCACACAGTGTAATCATCCATGTATTTGGTTAAAAAGTCCGCTAAAAAGTTGGCTAACAAGATTTTTCATTATCGGTTCGGTTCTATTTGTAACCTACTAGTCACACTTTATCAATACGGGTATTTTGTTGTTGTACTTTTGTAATTTTTTACTTCTTCATTTCAAAACTACAATATGATAATAATTCTTCTATTATAATGTAAACATCAATTAACAATATCTGACACATTAGCGAAAATGAAGAACCTTTTAACTTACGCATTAACGGAATTGTTAACGATTATCAGTTATATTATTATCGATATAACATAATGTTATCAGTTATTTTTTATTCACGTTTATTTGTTCAATTTGTTTTATTTATTTATTTATTTATTTTCATCTTGTTGATTGTATTAATGTTTGCTCTTGAAAATGTAATTTTTTAAAATGAAATTAAAAAAAAAGTGTGTAATTAAAATTTAATTATAAAATAATCTAGAAAAATCAAATGAAAATTTTTCGCCTTTTGTAAAAATAAATATTAATTGTTATACTTTTGATGATTTTGAAAAATTAAAATGAATTTCATTCTGAGAAAATAATATTATTGATATTCAATTTAAATTATTGTTTATTTTTCTCATATTTCAATCAATAATTTCCTGATTAATTATTTATTTATTGTATTTTTATATAATTATTTCAAAATATCCGTAAATGGTATTACAGTTAATAGGTAGATATTATGGTATTATTTATTTAGATGGTATATTTTGTTGAGTATGATTTATTTTTTGAATTAGAGAGTAACATAAATAATTGACAAATATTATTGAGATATTTAATAATTTTTATATTTATTTGTATTGGGAAAATTTTATTCAAGAAAAATATAAAATACAAAAATAATGTTAAAATTGTGTAGAAGGATTTTAAATTTAAATTTTCTTTTTAAAAACAATTTTCTTGAAAATAACAATCAGAAACTTCAGATATTCATCTTCATGAAATTTATTAAAAAAAAAAAAAAAAAATACAAACTAAAATAATGAAAATTATGAAAGCCTGTTGCTTCCGTACTTATAATATATATTATATATATACATATATTATATATATTTTTGTTATCAAAAGTTTTTGTTTTAATAAGTAATTTATAGATCCGTGTGTGCATTATATACATATGTACCAGTATATTATTTTTTCTTCCTACATGCATACATACAACACTATGTATGAATGAAATTTCATTGAAATTTTCCATTATACTTTATGGTTGTTTTATTGTATTAAAGTGGTGTTTATTTATTATTTATTTTTTCTTTTTTTGTACATTAAAATTGTTTTTAAAAAATATTTTTTGAAGTAATTTTCTGAAATATACTGTAGAATGTTGATTAATGTTTGATGAATTTTTTCTTAAGAATATCACTTTTTTATACATGTGTATCAATAATAAAAAGAACAAAAAATGTTCTCTATATACATGTGTATGTATGTGTAAATAATTAGTAAGAAAACTGGAAAAAAAAAAAAAAGATAAACTAAATGCATTCATATTATAGTACATAATTCATTCGTTTGTAAAGGATATCAGAAGAAAAATTAATTATTTTCCTTGTATTATGAGAGAAGAAAATTTTTCTTTATACAAGTATTATTATGTATATCATAAAGTTTATAATTAGTTGCTGGTTGGTTTTGAAGAATTGTACTTTTTTTTTTTTTTTTTGAAAAAATAAATGAAGAAAATCTTTTAAATATTTGTCATCTTCATCTAATTAATGAAAATCAACAAAATTTTATGATGGTTGTAATTGTAATGTTGATTAAACGTTTCTTTGAAATGAAATATTATTTATATAAGGGTTAATTTGAAATTAATTTTTAACTATGTTCATATGTACATATGTATATTGCATGTGTAATTTATGTAAATCATTAATAATGTGCGAGTATTTCTTCATTCTAAATAATTACTATCTACTTTCATTTTAACTTTCTTTATTCCCTAGCTAAAAAATGCAAAATTTATATTTTTTTATAATTAATTTAATTTTTATTTATTTATATTTTCGTATATGTATTTGTTTTATTTATAAAACTTTTTAATTATACGTTTTCATTTAATCTACATATTAAATTAAATCATTATTCAGTTGATTTTCAAAATATTAAAAATACAAAATTATTCATTCATATTTCGATTAAAAAATGAATTTCTTAATTATTCCAGAATCAGCACACATACATATGAATTTGTAACCACATATATTTCTAATTCGTAGTAGATTTATGGTACCGAACCAGTACCGAACTATTCATATGTATACATTCGTATAAATATGTAATTGTTTTTTTTTTTTTTTTAAAAATACGTTACCTTTTGCGGTTCTGATATTGGTGCACAATTGATAACATTCACATTTATTAAAAATGCAAAAATGATTGAAAATAATGATAAAATTATTAATTTCATTTTATTTCGATTTTATTATATTTTTGGTTCTGATTTTGTTTCACTTTTATAATATTTTAATTTACGTCTTTAGAAACAATAATTTCATGTATTCGTTGTGCATACAATTGAAATTTGGTTTTCTCTTTGAATTAAATTTCAATTTATAAATAAATTATTGATTTTTATTTAATTATTATTATATTTTAATATTTAATTATAAATTTTATCACTAAATGTCTTTAATGTCCAGTTAAATTTTTATATATAAATTAACAAAACGTTTTATAATTTAGTAGATGTAGATGTCTCAACAATTCTGATATTGACGAAGTTCAACTAGTGTTTTTTTATTTAATTAAATTTTTATCCTTTAAAATAAAAATTTATGTTTATTGTTGTTTTTTTTTTTATTATTATTATTATTATTTACTTTTATTATTATTTTATTTAATTCCAATTTATATCTGATTCTGTTATGGTAGTAGTTGCAGGTCCAGGTAAAAGATGTTCTCACTTGAATTGACAAAAACTTTATGAATACAATTTTTGTACAGATCAACAGTTTTTATGGATGTTGCTCACTATACACAACATACATACTTTTTATACTTATATTCTGTTACTACCGTCTATCTCTATCTATCTACATTTCTATATATGTATACATATTACATATGTATGTGTGTATGTATGTACCTATGTACATAACATTCTTTTAATGAATAAAAAAGTTTCATTTATGATGGTATAGTATAGTAGATATGTGATTTATGTATATGTATTTATAAATATAACCGTAGGCACATAATATATAGATATGTACGGATATGTACCACATTTAGATACTAAAATTGAATTTACATGCAGCAAAAATATATAAAAAAAAATTATTAATTTTTTGATAATGATGACTAAAATTTATTCGTATTTTTCTATATCTAGGTATATACTGATTCTGATGTTTGTTCTGGTGTACAGAAAATATTATATCATATCAATGACTCTTTAAATATAAATTCTGTTAATTTATTACATACACATTTTATACAAGTACTTATACATACATTTATGTACATATATCTACAAGAAATAATTCATTCTATGAATACATACATATATTTTTGTCCATTAATAAGTATCTCTACCTACATACACTATTCATCATTTTATTTTTTATTATTATGTGCATAAATACACGTAAACAAAAATTCTTTTTTATTTTTTTTATATATGTATGTATGTACATTTTTTTGTTTGTTTCATATTTATGTTGCTAAGACATTTGATGATAAGAATTATTATTTCAAAATAAATCATAAACAACTTTTACTAACGATTTAACTGATCTATTTCAGACAAAATATTCCCTTTTTTTTTAATATTTTATTTTATTTTTTATATTATTTTATTGAAAGAAAGCTTCTAACAGAAAAGTTATTAGTTATTGTATGTGTTTTCCTGGTTGATTACGATGGATGTTAATTTAAGATAGTAAATATTGCATATAATTCTTAGATGCAAAGAATGAATCATGTTCATATTTAGAATTGGGTTTTATTTTAGTTGTAATTTATATTCAATTGTTGTAAACATGCTTGATTGTAACCAATATAAATATGTATTCGTATTTGTGTATTCTATGTAATAGTAATTATGTGTATACAAATGATGTGTATTTAATATAC
Source organism: Villa cingulata (assembly GCA_951394055.1). Taxonomy (NCBI): domain Eukaryota; kingdom Metazoa; phylum Arthropoda; class Insecta; order Diptera; family Bombyliidae; genus Villa; species Villa cingulata. Next base: position 52,575,279 of record OX596018.1, read on the forward strand.
GAAATTTATTATATTCTTGATATTCCCAGTTTAATCTGGTCTGAACATCATTCAATTTATGATTGTATGCTCTTTATAAGTACAAGTAGTAATATACTACACGCTTTTGTTTGGCTTTTGTTGACTTATTTTCAATTTTAATATTTTTTACTTAAATACGAGTAGTATTAGTATGTACATACTCATATGTACGAAAATTTTTATTTTTATTTTTTTTTTTTTTTATTCTACAATAACAATGTAGGCATTACAGCAGCATCATGCATAAATATCAAGCCGAAATAAGTAATTTAATGTGAACGTCTTCTAGTTTACATTTACTTACATATACCAACCAATCCCCACCTACTTATTGTATTCATTTCGACTTCATTTTACATTTATTATTAGTTCAACCATATTTTGATTCAAATATATACATATGTACATATATAAATGTATGTATGTACATATGTTTACGTATGTTACAAGTAAAGTATATCGTAACGTCGTAACATATCGGCATATTGTATACAAATTTTTTGACCTAACATCTTTGTAACAAAAAATTCGAAAAAAATAATAAATAATTTAATTTTTGTTCAAGGTTTTGAACCTAAAAATTACCTCTATACCCTTATGCAGAGAATGTTATAATGTAAAATTGAAAAAAAATTTCCAAATAAGTATTTCACGAATACGAAGTATGTACGAAAAAAAAAATCATCCGATATCTCGTAAAATCTCATAAAATTGTATTGATCTGGCAATATTTGGTAATTTTATTATGTGCGTGCATTTGTATGATCAACATTATTTTGTAATTCTATTACTCGATATTAAATTATTTAATTAAAGAAAATTTTATAAAATAAAAATAGCTCGTACTCGTATTTAAATTTATTATCATTCTGTGTTTGTTGTATGTGTGAATGTTCTATTATTTTTTTTTAATTTGTAAATTTTTTTTTATTTTCAGTTAATTGAAATGCCGACACATGCAATGGCACCAGCAAATTTATTGTGTCATACATTGATAAGATCGTTAATTGGAGTAGATGAAAGCAATAACAAATTGAAAATATCATCATCATCATCATCATCATCATCAGTAGTAAAAAATTCAACTTCTAGTGATAATGATAATAAGGAGGATGATCATGATGCAGAGTATGACGGAATAATTGAAAAACGAAAATTAACACAACAATTACTGATTAATAAATTGAAAACAGAAAATCATAATTTAAATGTAACTGATATTACATCAAATATTCAACATAAAAGTGAAAAAGATAAAGAAAAATTACAAAACATTTTTAATGAAAGCATGGATACGTTATTTTAATATTGTATAGAGGGATATGTATTAGTACATAAATGTGTGTTTTTTTTTTTTTTTTAATTTTTTAATTTCATTATTTTTTTAGTTAGCTATTGACTTTGAACTATAAAGTTAAGACTATAAATAATAGAATTAAAGAAAACAAATGAACAGAAAGTAAAAAATAAAAATCAACAATAAAATAAATAAATAAATGAAAAATTAAAAAAATTTTTTTTAAGTATAAATAATTTTTCTACAATAATATGTAAAATAAAATGTTGATTTGATTATTATTGTTCTTATTATTCTCAGAATTTTGTAAACTACTTACAAATAAAGTTACTTTGAAATAAAATATTATTTTATTGAATGGTTATTGAGAATTAATTTATGTATGTATTATTTATTTATGTACATAGGTAATTAGAAAACAGGATGTATAAATAATTGACAATGAATTTTATTTATTTTTCTTATCGGAAAAATATTTGGTAAGTAAGTACTCCTACAATGATTTTAATTATTTTTTTACAATTTAAATTAAATTTTCTTTATAAATTTTATTTACGAAAGGCTAAAATGAACACTATTATCATTTCAAATACCTACATATGTAATTACGCATGATGTTGAAAATGAATAAAATATAATTTAGCTAATAATACATACATATAGATTGAAAAAAGATGTAATTTAAAAATTTCTGGTCATCATTTTATACTAGACACAATCAATTGTAATTGGATTTGATTTACAGAAATAAAAAAAAATGTTATTTATTTTTTAAATTTTTTTAATTTTTTTTTTTTAATTTAAAATCTTCAATAACTATATAATTACAAATATATATTACATTTTTATAAATTATACATTATGCATATCTTTTCTTAAAAAATAATAACATTATGTACATGGAATGATAAGATAATTTTTAGTTGTTATTAGAGAGAATTACTTTTTCTTTCTTTTCTTTTATTTTCTGCTTAGAAAATTTTTTTTTTTTTTTTTAAAATCTATAAAATATTGAATTTCTTCTTGGTATAAGTCCAGCATGTGTTAGAACTGAATAAATTTCAGAACGTGGAATTTTTTCTGCTTGTCTTTCAAAAACCTTAAAATAAATAAAAAAAAAAATGAGAAAATAATAAAATTACCAAATTATATAATTTGTTAATGAAATGAAAATCAAATATTTTCTAACCGGTCGTTCCCCTGGACCAAACCAACTTGATTTAGTTAATGCCTCTCGTACTCTTGGTGTTTTATAGAATGGATTTCTAAGTTCGCTTGGTAACATTTGTTCATAAGCATCATTTTCTATAACGGCGATATGTTGAATTTGTCCAGTTACATCATAAGTATAAATTTTTAATAAAAATAATAATGATATCATAAAATATTTTAACCTGTAATTTAATAGAGTAAATAAAAAATTAAATTAATTATTAAGATAATTAACTGAATTTGATAAATAAAAAAGAATTTTTTTTTTTTTTTTTGTAAAAAAGAGACGATTATTTTAAGAAAAGGAAGAAATTTTACGAGCACTACACAAATATATTTCAAATTTTCTTTTAAAGGAATCAACTTAATTATTCTTATGATTATTGATCATTCTTTTATAGGAATTCAATGAAGGAAAAATAAAATGAAAATAAAATAATTCTCAAACACTTATGTATGTATTTTAATTACAATAATTTTATTTTATTATTTTTAATTTTACAATTTTTTTTCGACTACAAAAATATGAGTACATATACATATATATAATTCTTTCAACATAAAACATAATTATCTATTAGATCGGTAATCATATCAGTCATTCGATTACGATACGTTTCATCATTATTAAATGCCTTTAGACAAACTGATTCACGATTTTTTGTCAGGAACTCATCAAAATCATCAGAATTTTTCAACATACCAGATACAATACTATCTGGAAGCAATGTTAAATGCGAAAATAGGCAACTTTCAATTATACCGACCACCTTATAATATTTTATCGATTCATAATATTCCGATTTTGTTATATGATCATCGATATTCACATCATTTTCGGATAAATAGTTTTTTAAAAATTTATAATATTCATCTAATAAACGCATCAGATACTGTTTTCGAAATTCACTTGATGTCGGTATCGTTAGCACTGTCATAATATCAACCATTGGTGGTGAATAACGAGTTAATTGAAAATCAACAAGATAACAATTTACTGGTGATCGTTTAAATTCTTTATTATCACCATTACTTGTATTTGTATCAGACGACAATACATAATTATTACCATTAATATCGTTTGATATTTCATATTTAAACATTAAATTATTCGCCCATAGATCACCATGACTAAATACGTTACGATATTTCTTCGATGCTTTACATAATTCAAAAATTTTTCGAAGAACCATTATAAATGAATCCATTACTGAATTTAAATTTGATAAATTTTTATATTTTGGTATGATTTTTAATAGTTCACACAATACTGATGCAGCATTCTCAAACGTTTTTGATCTTATATGATTTTTATCATCTGGATATGAATTCTCTTTAATACAATTCGGATATAAATCTGATATTAATTTATTTTCTTTCGATTCAAATATAATTGATGATGAATGCATTTTAGCTAATGTATCTAATGCACATAATAAATGATTATAATCTAATGTACCATCGTATCTTGTACCAAGATAATATCCTTTATTTACTAAATTTTCAAATATTAATAAATCATTTTTAATTAAATAACATTTTGGTGAAAATTTATAATTGTAAATTTTATTTTTATGAATATTAGATAATATTGGTATAATATCTCTATACACTTGAATTTCCTTTTTGAATACACCAAAATTTTCACAATATTCTAACTGTTTCTCGACATTTATCGGTAATGATTTTATGAAAAAATTTATTTCTAATTCATGTAATTGATTTAAATTCGTTTTACAATTAATTTGAACATTTAGAAAACGATGTTCACCAAGAAAACCTTTCGGTACATCATTATTACTGGTATATTTGTAATTTTTAATATCTAATATTTCTGATTGAATTTCATTATCATCGAAATATTTTTGACAAATATTCAAAATTTCATTTTTATTCAAAAATTTGTCTTCTTCTTCTATTGATGATTGATTCATATTTTCTTTTTGTTTTTTTTTTATGACACTCGAGAAAATTTAAAATTTTAAAATTTGATTATATAGTATATAATTCTTGTGATTTATATGCGAATTAACGTTTGATTTAACAACAATAATACAATTATTTGTGAACTGAAAATATTTCTTGCTTTTATATTTTATATGAAAATATTTTGTAATAAAGTACCATGTATCATGCACTATAATCTATAAAATTAATATTGTTGTTAACATCTTGTGGAAATTTAGAGATAATATTATTAATCCTTTATTATATACGCGTATATTATTCATGGTATTCATGTAAATACGCATTATACATGTATTATGAACATTTTATTATGTGTTAAGAGTGATAAAAATGTAAACTGAAAATAAGATTGAAAAACTGAACAATTACATATTCGTGTATACGTACATATTAATGTACACAAAAATCATATATGTATGTAATTCCATTTAAATTATCTTTCCATCATCATCATTCATCAGTTATGATACAGATAAATAAATATGAATGTAAATAAATAAAGGACTTACATGTGTAATTTATAAGTGACGTAAAATGTTTATTGTTAAATAAATCTATTCTATAGTATAGTATCTGAATAAAAAAAAAAATTCAAATATACTTTTATATTATGTACATATATTTAATGTTTAAATTATATTTACAAAATTTATTATTATTGTATTGTAAATTTTAATTAAAAAATTATTTAAAGTTTTATATATACCTAAATGTAAATAAATTAATGTAAATATTTAAAAGTTACATATTATGTATATTTACGTTAGTTGAATTAAATTTCTTTAATCTTATTAAATATATAATATTTAATCTTATAAATAAATCTTTATAGATTGATATACATAAATGAAACGATATGTACAATTATGTATGTACATTATGTAAATTTTTTTGACAATTTTTCTTTTTCCCTTTTTCAACTTATACCTACATTGTGAATAATTAAAAAAAAATTAAAAAAATCATTTGTCACTCTCACTGAATTCCAAACATTCACATCGTACTCGTATATTATATCTTCTTACTTATAGCAGCGTAGGCATGTGAGTGTGACGAATATGAATCAATTTTTTCTCTCTTTTTTGAAAATTTTATATATCATATAATAGTTGATACATACATATTATATGTTATCTTTATTTACGTCGAATAATAAATTCTAATTAAATTTTATATACATATAAATTAAATGCATTTTATAATTTAATTACATGTACGATATGTACCTAATCCTAATCGTATGTATTTATATGTATGTAATTTATTGCATGAATAATTGACGATGAAAATTATTTTGTTATTTAATTAAAGTAATCGTTATCGTAAGTAATAATGTGTATATGCAAATTCAATTATATCAATTTTATTTATTTAATGTTTTTTGTAACAAGATAAAATGAATGGATGATAAAATCATAAAATAACTGAAATCATTTTTAATGTTCAGTGTTCATCGACATTAATTTATTTACATAATGTATAAATATCTCATACTATAATAAAAATAAGGATAATGAATTATGAGAGATGAGATTTTTTAAATTTTGAATAGATAATTTTTAAAATTTTCAATATTAAGATTATTTGTATGTGAAATTTTTGTTGATTGATTGATGTTTTTTTTTTTTATTTTATTTTATTTATTTTTTTTTTTTTTTGTAAAAGATTTTGCATTTTCATAATATCCGGTACATAATTTATTAATTTTACACTATAAAATCACATCATATAGAACTTAGTATATTATATCGAAATTAAAAAAATAATAATCTGCAAAATCGTAAAACTATAATTTGAAGTGTAATTGAAGCTAACGTATGTATATGATGAGTATATTTCAAATATCCTTGAACATATACATATCTATATACTCACTCGTATACCTACATTCGTATAAATGTATATATATGTAGGTTTAAATAAAATAAAGCTAATAAATGGAACAAGGTAAATTTGAATTGAATGTTTATTTTTTATTCAATTTTTAATTGATCGATTAATAATTTTCAGTGGCTACTTCATTTCAGTTTCAGATGTAACAAATTGGTTTGTTTGTTTGTTTGTTTTTTTTTTTTTTTTTTTTTTCTTTTACTCTCTTCGATATTGCGTGTGTGTACTTGTACTTGTACAGTACACTTAATTTAAATTCTTCACTTAAAATGAAAATAAAATAAGCTTACATATATGTACGCTTACTATTATGTATTATGTATTATGGTATGTGAGCAGATGCATATACATATATGTATATACATATGTATATTTATATGTGTATATGTAATTTTTTTTACCACACAAAATTTATCATATCAAATCACAATTTTTATACATACAAATTCTTTGTATAAATGGCAATCAAATTCAATGCTAGAAAAAAATGAATATAATGTATGTTGAAATAAAATCATTTTGTATATAACTATAAACAAGCTCTTGCTTGTCGTATGCAAATATGTTGGCAATAATTTTGGATTTTCCTTGTTTTTCTTTTTTTTTTAATTTTTGTTGTTATTGTATATGACATGTATAATATGTAAAGATGTTTATAAGCAATATATATACTGTATGTAATACCAGTCAGGAGAGAAAGTGAATTAAAAAATTTTATTTTTAATGAATATTTCACTTATCTTATTACATACTTATGTATGTATGATACATACATACTTTGATATTTATAATATGTAATAGGAATGTTTTAAATACTATACAATACCACTCTTCTTTAATTATGCATGAATATATGTATTGTATTTCAATAATAAAAATGCATATCGATTACATATCAATTATTTAAAACAGAAATCAATTTATAATCGGTCAGTTCGAAATTATATTTTACTTCATTATTATATATACCTATCATCAGTTAGTAATACTACTACTACTACTACTACTACTGCTGTATTTCAATTTTATGCATTGTACGTTCACTTCCGTATACACTCAGCTCAACAGAGCATAATATACTCGAGTTTATGAGATCTTTTTTTTCTGTTGATGATTAAATAGTCGTTTATTTTATTTTTATTTTTTTTTATTCTTTTTATTTTATTCATGTATGTACATATATGTAGATATATGATATTTAAATTTATATAAACATTTTTTGATTTTTTTTTTTTTTTTTTTTTTTTTTTTTGAATTACCTTAAATTAATTAAGTTATCAAATTTGCATATGTATATGTATGTACATACATGCGGTGAACAGAATTTTCAAGGTAGAAAAATTAAATTAATTCTTATGGTGATGATGAAGTGACTGACACTTAACTGAACAGATGAAATAAAAATCAAATTAAAGGTCGGATAATAATCTTAAAGAATATGGAAATTTTTTTAACAATATAAATTCTATTTATTGTTATAAATTGAAAAATTTGTAAATTAAAATAATTCTAATCATTAATATAGGTACGTTGTTGGTCTCTGGAAATGATTAGTAAAAAATTCTCATGCTTGTAAATTTATATGTTTTACGATAAAAATACGATAAAAATTAATTAAATTTATATACAGTGTGTTTGACAAGAGCGTCCGCCTTATAAATTTAATAAGAAGTAAAAAAATAAAAAAAACTTTTTTTTAAAAAAAAATTTATTTCAATATCTATCGCGCAATACATTTAATAGCATATAAAATCACCATTTTTATAAATATCCAACATTTTAGGTGCATTCAAATTTCCAGTAAAAATTATCAAATGACCGAATCCACGAATATTGAAGCATCCCCAAACATGCACTTTAATCAGGTGCTTCACCGTCCTCACGACAACTCCTTCACCTTTCGGTGACCATGCAAGTTTAGAACTTTGAAATGCCCAAAAGGATGATTCATCGGAGAATATGACATCGTTCCAATCACGACCCAAATTTTCTGTAGCCCAGTCAAGTCGTTTTTGCATATGGATCGTTGACAGTAGAGGTTTGCTGAGGGTGGTCCTAATCTTTATATTATTTTCATCCAATCGTTGTCGAATTGTGAAAACGGATATGTTAATACCCTTTTCAGCCAATTTCTCTTTTGCTTTTCGTAATGTCATGAGAGGATCTTTCTTAAATAACTCCAGTATAGCTTTGTCCTGTTTTTTTGATGTGGTTTTCGTTTTACCCCTTCCAGGTAAATCGTCCACGTTTTTATGCTCCGTATAACGTTTACACCACTTTCTCACGAATGACTCATCCTTTTTAATATATTTTGTTGTCTTTTTAGCACTTTTAGTCCTTTTGGATGCTGACATAAGAAAACTGCTTCGAATCGTTTTAAGTATTTTGCACTCATTTCAGAAACTTGTTATCACCACGAAAACTGAATAACTAATGAGGCTAATTTTTATAACGCGCTTTACTACAAGGTATTCTACTTAATCCTGTACCTACGTTTTTTCAGGTAATTCTTTTTTCGTTGAAAGGTAGAGCGGACGATCTTGTCAAACAGACTGTACATAGAAATGTATATTGATTATGCATATATAGATAATTTGATCTGTGTGGTGTATACTATCTGTAATAATTGAGATAAAAATTATATGAGAAAAATATAAAAGATAGGAAATATTGTAACCATATATTATCTCATCATCATGAAAAATATGACAAAAATTAATTTTTTATGTACGAATCATTTACCTATAATCATTTAATTTGAATTTCATTTCAATTTTTATTTCTGTCAACAATATCAACAAAAAAAATAACTTTGTACACATGTTAATGTATGTGTGCGAATGTATAGATAATGTAATAAGTATATAGTATATAGTATGCAAAATATCAACAAATAATGTATAATATAGTATGTACGTATGTACGTATCACCACTCACTAAACTGTGTGCTTTTAATAAATTAATTCATTTATTTATTCACATTCACATCAGTAAAGATTATGTCAGTTTTTTATTTATTTTTTTATTGTTTTTTGTTGTTTTATTTTTTTTTTTTTTTTAACTACCAAATAAAAATCAAATTAACACAATTTTTAACGCTGCTGGAAAAAAAATTTTTTTTTTTGTCTTTATTATTTACAAGTATACTAGAGTATTTGCATTTGGATTTTTCATTTATTTTATTTTTATTTTTTGTGAGTATCCACTCGTATACGAGTATGTATGTTTGAATTTGAACAATTTTAATGAACTTTTAAAATATATTTAATAATTTATTTATAGATTCAGTTTATTTACGAGTAGGTTTATGTTTATTATTATTATTTTTTTTATATATATAAGCAAACAATGGAATTTTGATGCACTTGGATTATCATTCATTATATAAAAATGAATTTACATATATACTCGTATCGTATGTATATAAAAGTGCGTTATTTATGTCCAAAACAAAAATTATTTTTTTTTTATAAATTTGAATTTATTTAAAATTTTGCAAAATTTTTTCACCACATCAAATATTAAGAATTAGGTTAGATGAGAAAATTTTTTGTATAAACTTGGAAATCTTTAATTATTTAGCCAATAAACTTATGCAATTTTCGATTTTTTTTTAAAGGTCATTCATTATTTATCTCTCTAATATTTTATTTGTTAATAAGTAACTGAATTAAACACTACTTAATCCTACTCAGGGTAAACGCATCCGAAATGTATATATATACATATTATGCATCTTCAAATATTTTGCATTTGAAATATGTAAATAGTTGAAATCTATTTGCTAGACATACTTTTTTTTTTTTCTTTTACGCTTCGTAGATATACATGGGTAATGATCCCTATAACATTTCTTCTTAATGTAATTGTATTTTTTTTTCTTATTTGAATTGACAAAACGATAACTAATTATAATTTTGTTAAGCTCTAAATGAGATTTTGAAAAACAAAAGTAAATTTCTAGCACCTGTTCATAATTTATTCGGACAAAAATGTAATTTTTTTTTTTAAATTTATAAAAATAACGAAGATATATAGAGAAGCTAATCATCAGCTCATCAGATACATACCATATGCCATACATTTATATATTATATTAATTTTATGTATTTATATTAATGTAGTAGATCTTCTCGCATCATAAAAGTCAAATGATCACAACAAATGAAAATAAAAAATTTTTTTTCTAAATTATTGTTTACGTCTATTACGAGTACATGATACAAAAATGATTGCAAGAAATTTCTGGATTTTACAGACGAAATTTCAAAAAAAAAAAAAAAATTCTTTTTTTTTATTTAATTTAATTTGATCTATCTACAAACTTCAGTATACAATATTCAGTATATAATTTGTATAGTGTTCGTATTAATGAATTTATATATATGTACATACATATCAATTTTAATTAATTAGTAATTATTTTGAACACAATTTATATTTTATTTCATCATTATCTATACATTTATACAAAAGAAAATATTATAAATTTTACATGACAAAAAATAAAATTCACAATAACTTACATTTTATTCTTATTTAAAGTATTTTTCTACTTTTATTTTTAATTTTTGTTAAATATGTACAAAAAAACAATTAATAATTCACTATTTCTGAGATGTCCTATTTATTATATTTAGTACACCGCGCCACTACTTTTACTTTTCAAAAAAAAAAAAAAAAAAAAAAATCAAAAAATATATTTTAAAAAAAATTTGTAACAACATAAATATGAAAAAAAAATTTTAAAAAAATTAATATTTACACTGATAAAACGATGTATGTAGTTTGTTGTGTAGTAATAAAAAATCATGTGTTCGCGGAATAATATTTGCAATTACTATGCATCTATGTATATTATCTGCAATAAAATTTTTCGTTTATACGTACATATAAATACGAGTAGCTAATAGTATGTAGTACGTGGTAGTACATATATATTCGTATGACTATTATGTTATGTATGTATGTATATCCCTATGTACGTAAGTATAATAACAGTACGTTACTAAAATATTTGAAATACGTTTGGAATGTATACAATACACACAATTTTTTTTCTTCTTTTTTTTTTCTTTTTTTTTAATTTAAAAACAAAAATGCATAACTGACAATAAGTAAAAAAAAAATGAAGACTATTTGTTTTTCTATTTATAATTTACTGAATCGTGATTGTTGTGTAGTATGTGTGTTATGTTTTTGACTTCATATGTGACTAAATAGCTATAATATAAAATATATTTTACAACTTCGAAATATTATCGCATCATTTCAATATGATGTAGTAGAGAAGGTGTATTATTATGATAGAAGTGGACATTGTAACGTAAACAAACGCAAAAATTTATCATATTCATATATCATTTATATGAAGGTATGTATGTGTATGGTGTACTGTAGATAGTATCACAGTGTAGGGTATAGTATATATAATTGAAATTGAAAGCCCCACTGCCATACTATGCATTGGTATTCGGTATATAATAATTTTTTTTAAAAAATATATGTATATATGTATGTATAAAAGTGTAGTGTATGTATATAGAGATTATTGTATACTTTTTGATTAAATTCATTATTTTGTCTTCTTCGTCGTCGTCTGTTTCTTCTTAACATCATAATAAAAGTGTAAACTGATTACAAGATTTTGTAATATTATACATCGTAATCACAAGAATTGATTGAATGACAACAACCAACAACACATAATATTATATGTATGTATGTATATATATGTTATATGATCTGAGCTTTGTTATTAGGTACACCATACACGGCATTACTATAAGCTACATAGCTACAAAAATATTACATAGTGACACATTATTGTTGTTTGAAAGAGGTGAAAGAGAAAAAGAGAATCGAATATCGATACTGATACTGGCTACTGGTGGTACTGCTGGTACAAACTATTTATTTATGGTATCTGTAATATGAATAAAAATTATAAAAAAATTTTTTAACTCTTCTCCAGCATTTAAAACAAATATGTACATATTATATGTGTATTATTTATAAGAAAATAAGTTAAGAAAGGTGAAAGAACAGAAGGAAAAAATAAAAATTGAATAAAAATATTTTTATCGTAAATAAATGCTTACCGCGCACCAATCACTCGGTTATTTATATTGTTGTAATTACCGGTTAATCCAGTGCAACCACAATCATCATCATCATCGTCAACATTCAACATCATCGTCATCATTATTATCGTTAACGCATAAAAATTTAACTAAATATTCCTCGGATAAGTATATGTACATATAGTGTGGTATCAGTATCTAAAATATTTTTATCTTTTTTTTCTTATAAAACAACAAAATTCACTTTCTTCTTCGTGCCTCAATATACATGGTACCATACGGACGTATCATGAAATAATAAATAATCTCGACAAAACTTAAAAGACTAGCTCCAACAAAAAGACCAGCCGTTCCTCCCATAGATACTATATGAAAAAAAAAATGCAATAAATGATGATATGATAGGTGTACATAAATATCTTTACATACTAAAAGATTAATAAAATAATATGGTTATATTTTATCAAAAATACATCATACCATATTATACATTATACTATACACACTATACACACTGTATGCATATAGACCGAAACATTTTTTTTTTATTGCTTGTAACTTTTTAATAAAATTTATCTAACAAATAATTTTCATATTTCAATTATTTTCAAATTTTAATTGCAATGCAATCAAATCAAAATCATAAATACTCGTATTTCTATGTACTGACATAAATTTTATTGTACACACATACATATACATATATGTACATACTTACATACTCTCACAACAAAATTAATAAAGAAATATTACTTATAAATTTATTACCGACAAGATCCAATTTTCCTCGTACAACATTCCGTTTATATCTTTCTGTTGGTAGTGATATGAGACCGATTTCGACCTTGGATATTGGTCTTTGATGACCAACGATGCTATGATGTGTGCATATTACCATAAGAGAAAAAAATTTTTTTTTTATCATGATCACAAAGAAAAATTAATAATGTGTATCTACATAATATATAATGTATATAGTATACATAATATATGTATGTATATTCGTATATGAAAGGATAGATAATGCACAAAAGTTATGTATGTACCATCATCGCTATTTAATTATTTATCCAATACACCTACATAATATTTTTACTTGTTTAGATGAATTTTATTACATGATTGTAAAAATTTATATACATATCTATGTATGCATATATGATGTATACATTTACTCGTATATGCGTACATAAACATTTTATGGATACTTTTTATACTCACTTATCTTTTATATCATGAACTAACGATATATCAACCTCTGTACATGATGGTAAACAATCACATACCAAGCCTTTTTTACCATATGACCATTTAGCTATTATTACTGATAAATCATCATAATATCTGTTCAAGCATTCTAGACCAGTCATATTACAATGTAAATATTGTTGTGTATTAGGTGTTAGATGACTTGTACAATTGCACATTTCGATTTGTTTATCTTTTCTGCATTGGACAACGCATGCACTATAACTGTAATATTTATGAACATTTAATGCATTTTCATCATTAAAACGGCAATTACGTTGCTGAACATCAACAGATCTTGTATCGATGTCATTTTGAATGTTCTTAATTGATATGTAACGACTGTATTTTTGAAATAGAACGAAAATATTGTTTTTCTTTATAATCATTCATTGATATGATAATGACCTTCAAAAGGAAGTTTCCTGTTTGTATAATATTTCTGAATAACTTACCTATAAGAAATATACGGTGCTACTGTTAATATATCAGTTTTAGGTGTGACTAAAGTCGGTACATCATCTTCTCCTATCGCATATACCTGTAACGAACGATACGGTATACTCGTATGCATTCAATAAATTATGTACGTCTCGATAAAATCACGCATTAATAAAGCTAAGTAGTAAGTAATAGAGTAAGTAGTACACAGCAGTATTACTCGCATCGTATACGTAATAAAATTAAAAAAAAATGAAAGGTAATTAAGTTCACAAATCACGCTTGAAATGATTTTATGAAATAGAAATATGATCACAAAACTATGACAAATGTAACAGATATGAATGAATCAAATAGTTTTAAAAAAATTATGAATTGATTATTTTTTTTTTTAGATTTTTATTTGTATTTTTTTTTTTTAATATTTTTTTAAACATACACATAGTCAAAATGAATTGTACGTGATTTGTGATTCTATGCTATTATAGTTACATTTAATTTTAAGTCATCGGTTATAGTGGAATCATCGAATGATACTATATTGAAGTGGTAGGTAGAAAAACTTTACTTGCACAATTTATAATTACGAGTATATGTTTGTGAACTATCTATCTATCTACATATAACTTACATTTGCTTCCGTTAAAACTTCCATTTTTAGATGTCCTGGACCAGTGTATTTGTTTGATATCATGCTCAATTTTGGAGAGTCGTGTTTCCTAAAAAAAAATGGATAGAAAAGATCCAAAAAAAAAAAGAAAATTTATTTCTTGTATCAAATGTTCATTTATTTGAGAATAAAATAATTTAAATTAAAATTTAAAGTATTTCTAGTCTGTTATCTGTTACCTTGTTGATTGAATCGAATTCAATGCATAACATACACCAATTTCAGTTTCAATTGGTAAGAAGTATTCACAACATTCAAATTTTTCATCATTCCAGTAGCATTCACTAATCGTTTGATCGCATTTACTACGTGCCAATTTAGCATAATATGAAAAATTTGAATAAAAGCAATCATCTTCTGGATAATCACCAGCACATGCATTTATTGTATGATATGATTCACCACGAAAATACGTTAATTCATTTAATACTTCTTCTATAGTGAATTCATGTTCGGAACCCCATATTCTAAAATTTTATATGTGAATGAAGTAAAAAAAAAATTAGTCAACAAATAAAAAATTAAAATTTTATTTACTGATCGGCTATTTCTTGCATACGATCCATATTTTTTATTTCACAAACTATAATAGCTGGAAAATTTGTATCCCAATCACGATACGATGTCTCAACAACAAAACTTATTGCGTTATTACGAAATGCATCTATATATAAAATTCATTCGAAAATAAACAAACAAAATACATGGAAGGTTAATGAATCGAAAGACAACAAATTTTATATATTATATTTTTTTTTCGTTGTTTTTTTTTTTTACCAATGTAATATGGTAAAAAATATAAAATTGGTATGACATTGAAAAGAAAAATATTCGACCTTCATGCATTAAAATTTTATTGAGTATCACACATACACATACTATATACACGCTTATGTACTATTTTAATAAATTAATTTTTTGCGAATTGAATTTAAAATATGAAACATTGAAATTAATTAAAAATTTAAGGTATAAATTTGAACGAGAAAAATGATAATAATTTGTTTTTAGAACGAACGTATATCTAAGTTATAATACCTAATGTTGCTTGTATCAATAGAAATGAACAAAACCATGATGCAAATATACAAATCGTCCAGAATAATTTTTCAATTTTTGTATTATTTTCGTCAACAATAAATTTAGCTCCATGAAATGTTGAATTTTTCAAGTATTCCGTCAGGATTTTTTTGCCATTATCGAATGTAAAATATTTCATATTGCCCATTTTTATTTTTATTTTTTTGCCTTACTAGATCGTCTTGAAATAAATATTATTTTGTATGCAGTCACTGAACGTGAACTTGAAACTATCAAACGATTAAGGAACACAATGGGATATTTATTGAATTTTTGTCAGTTGGTAATTTTCTCACAGGATAATTTATTTCATGCATACATTTTCATAAAAAATTTAAGCGATTACGATTATTGTGATTCTGAATCAAGATTATTATCAATTTTGTATTTTAGTTACACACCACACAATATTGACAAATATTGAAAAATAAATTTTCGAAAAAATCCTTATCTTTATTTATTTTTGAAACCTACAGCAGTAGAAACGCAATAAAGGATAATTAAATTCGAATGTTTGATTGAATTTTTTATGTTTCTAATTTTTGTTGTAAATCAGGATATGACTTAGAAAGGTCAAAGAAAATGTTCAATATAAGTACTATTAAAGTTTTCATTTAAATTTCAGGTATAATAGGGAGCTAATCAAACGACTGAATGTGTTTACGTTACATCTGGGCTGGATTTATTTGGTATAGCAGATGTGTGTACTCGTAGTTTCATTCTTCAGAAAAAGTTAATTTTCTCTCTCAGTATTATACATGCGAATATTGTACATGACAAATCTAACATTTAATACTTGCTCCTCCTATTCATGTATACTAGAACAAAGCAGTGCATACGTACGACTATACGAGTAGTATTTTACACATTATTTGTACTCATTTTTGAATTTTTATTTTAATCGGAAAATGAGCCACTCGCGAATATATACAATATACATGACTTACACTTGCCTTGTATACAGTCTGATCTAGGAAATTAATTTTCTATTGATTTTCAAGCTACTAAGTAAATATTTAAATTTAATTTTATTTTAGAAAATTATAAGTAAACAATAGACTGATAAGTAAAACAATAAAATAAAAATTATACAGAAAAAATGAAATATTTAATAGATTTTCGTAAAAATAAATAAAAGTCTAGATTTAAGACTCGTACATGTAAAATCATTTTAGAAGATTTCATGAGGAAAACTGAAAACGGCATCAATTCTAAAAATTAAAGCAACAAACAGAAAATGTATTTTCTTATCAAATTTTCAAAAAAATAAATAAATAAATAAATAAAATAAAAAAGAACAACGTTTATTTCAATTGTGTGCCATAAATCAAAAAAAAAAAAAAAAAACAAAACATTTCTATTACGAGCATTACAGTTTTATATCTTATCGGAATAAAATTATAACTATATATGTAATATTCGTATATGTATACATATCTGAATTGTTTGAATATTTTACGACTTAATGTAAATATTAAGAATTTATCCACATGACACATATAATAATTACGCAAATTGAATTTTTTTCAATTGTTGAAATTATGACTACCACGTCTAGCACATGAAAACAGATATCATCATTCCGTATGTTCAATATTTTATTTTTATTTTACATACAGCGAGTATGTAAAGTGTGTGAAACATTTGAATTATTAATATTTTAAAGTATTTTATTCGAAAAAATTTTTTCCTTGTCATTGTAATGAAGTGAAAAAAAAAATCAATTAGAAATACATAATATTTATATAGATTATTTTTTTGTAGTAACATGAAAATTTGCATCTTCACTGTGTGTGAAGATTTTTCAGATTCTAAATATTTGTATTTACCTCCTATGCTTACATATAATATAAATAATAAAATCAAAAATTTTCATTATAAAATAAACATAGTTACACTGAGCATTATAGATAGAAACACATAAAACGTTTAATCAAAAATAAAAATAAATTTTTTTTTTTTTTTTTCGTTAATGTGCTTTTATTGAATCTTTTTTTTTCATTATATTTAGAACATTTTCGCCAGTATTATTATTGTTAATATATTTCATAGAATAATTAAATAAATATACATATTTAATAGGCACATTATACGTAATTTGCATAAAAATAAAAGTGGCAACATGAATGAAAGTAAAAATTTCGATGTGAACAATATTTTGTCAAGAGATGAATGCATAAAAATCTTGATAAATGCATTTAATTGTAACTACGAGAAGCAACAGAAACATCAACAAAAGCAATTAGATCTGATTGATCAGATACAAAACAATAAAAAAAATAAATGTAATAATAATAATAGTGATAGTGATGATAGAAATAATGAAAGTAATTTTAATAATATTAATAATAATTTTATTAAATCGATTTATTATCAAATCGAAGAAATTACATCACAAGATGCAATTGGATTTCTCGGTGAATATTATAAATTGATAATAAGAATTAATGAAGACGTAAGTTAAACATATATAAGGCCACGCGCAGACTAAGAGCGTAGCGTAACGTAAATTTCAGAGCGTAAAATTCAAATCAATTGTTTCTTATTATGTGCGCATACAGCAAGCGTACCGTAGTTTGAACCGTACGCTATATTTGAATTTATACGCGCGTAACACTCAGTTACGTTACGCTCTTAGTCTGCGCGCGGCCTAAATATAGGCAGACATAACGTATGTACATATACATATGTGGAGATGTGTGAAAATATAAAATTTTCTGAATACATTTACGTAACATTTTTTTGGCATATATTATATTTGATGAACATTTTTGTCGAAAATACTGATGATAAAAAGTTTGTTTTTCATTTATTTTTAGCATTTTTAGATATAAATGTTCAAGTTTTTTCGTATTGCTTTAAATCAATTTTTAATTGATTCAGTAGTTATTTTTGATACACTTATTTAATATTTAAAAAAAGCTTTGTATTGTATTGAATTTTTGAAATTAGCCTTTATTACATAAAATTTTATTTTAGATGATTTTTGATATCCATCAAAATTCTCATCTAAATTTATCGCTCCCCTCTATATACATATATTACTTGTGTATGTACACAAATGTCGCTATCCAAAAAATTCTCAAAATATTTCTAAAATAATGCAAATGTCTAAAAAAATTTTCTCGCAACTCTGTACAAAAAATTCAACTTACACTTTTATGCTTTATACAAATTAAATAATCAATTTGCTAAATGTTAATGCACATACAAATACATTAGAAAAATTGTGCATTAAATAATACTTATGGCTACTATAGATAAAAACAAATATTTTTTCCTGCTACATTACACATTAAACGTGTGTTCATTTATTAAATATTATGAAAATTAAATTCATTCTCACGTATTCAATATATGTGTACATATATCCGGTTCTTTTATAGGTTGAAATGGTTCACTAAAACCAGGCGTCAAATCTCTGGGGCGCGAATAAGGACAGAATCAAAGTTACATATATTTTCTTGAATATGTATTTGAGAAGTGGAAAAAGTAGTAGAAAGATACACGAATAGTATAGTTTCTCTTCTTATTTACTTTTTTAATTTCTGTAATGCACTGTACTAAGCGATTACGAAAAAAATTTTAGATTGAAATGAAACTATAGATCTATGTATATAAGAAAAATCAATAAATTCTGTGATCTATATTCTCGTAAATTCCGCACTTGGTAGTACTTTCAGATATTTTTGTTTACTGAAATTCAGTTTTTCTTCTATCTGTTCCTATCTGTTGTTCAATATCCCTTTATATGAGAGCCTTGCTTTCACTGGATAGATATTCTTTTCTTCATAATTTGTGTCTTTCTTATTGTTTTAAAAATTAGTATTTATCTGTATTTCGACTTTGAGTTTAGTTCATTTATATGTTTTAATAATTAAAAAAACATAGAAATTGGAATGTCGTGCTTTTAATATCAAAAAAATCAAATTAAAGTTGAAAATTGTAAAATTTCTCCAACCAATAGGGCGAAAAGTTTAGAAGTGTACCAGACGCCCAAGAGACTACCGGCGCTAATGTACATAAATATATACTTTATATTTATGAGGATGTTTTGAAATGCATACATAATTATGTACTATAGCGCGTTTTAAACGTTTATAAATTTACATTTTAAAATGTTTTCTGTTTATGTTTCAAATATATACGAGTATTTTATTATTATTATTATTGATTTATTCTACTGAACATGTGTATTAATAAAAATACGGAAATTGCAAATAAATAATTAACAGATATTTTATTGATTTTGTATAGGTATATCATGTCTGTAGATTTTTACACAGAAAAGTTTTTGAACTTTGCTCCTTTAGAATAACAAAATAAAGTTCTATTTTTTTTAGAATTTTGTATGAAATTTCATAATTTAATTTTTAGAAAATATCTAGAAAATTCTTTATAAAATCACTTCCAATTAATAAGCTAGAAGAACGAAAAATGCTTCAAAAATATGGAATTTTCAAAAAGGAGATTACACTATATGGAACACTTTTGAAAGAATTATCATTGTACAGTAAGTAAAAAATATGTAATAGTAATACTAATATTGCTGTTCTTTTTAACATGAAATATTAACAAATAGCTTCGATATTTGCATACATATGTATTTTCTTCCAGGTCGAATAAAATGGATGCCTGAATGCTACCATACAACCGATGAACTACTAGTATTGGAAGATCTAATTGAAAAAGGATATCTTTTAGTGTTTGAACAAAAAGATTTTAGTAAAGATCATTTAAAAGCATGTCTTCGTAGTTTAGCTGCATTACATGCATCCAGTATTGCTTACGAAATTGAGCATAAAATAAAAATTGACGATATCTATGGCCCAGTATTATTTGAAACATCAGTAGCAAACGATAATGACTGGTTTCTAGCAGGAGTACAAGTCAGTGAAGAATATTTCATTTCAATTTTTAAATTTTCTAACTTAAGTTGTTGATTTTGTTTTCATTTTTTCAACATAGTGCGTGAAGGCTGTTGCATTACGACATCCTAAATATCAATCGAAAGAATATCAAAATTTTATAATGAAAGAATTTTTAAATAAATTAAATCCAGTCTATGAAATGGTAAATAAATCAGAAAAATATCGTAACGTTGTTTGCCATAGAGATCTATGGGGTAGAAATATGTTTTTCAAATCGAATCAAAATCAAAATCAAAATGAAAATGAAGATTCATTATTTTGTGTATTAATTGATTTTCAAATATGCCGATATTGTCCACCAGCTATTGATGTTCTGCTTTGTATTCATTTGAATCTACAATCAACGTTACGTCAACAAATTTTAAATGATGCTTTAAAATGGTATTACAGTTTATTGAAAAATGAATTAGAATCATTGAAAATTAATATTAATGATCATATAACGGAAAATGAATTTTTTGAATGTTGTGATAATTTTAAATTATGGCCAGTCACATATAATGCTGTTGCATCAACCATAATTAATTTACCGAAAGGTGTATTAATTGAATTACGAAAAAATAATCCAGATAAATACCAAAATTTTACATCAGGTGATCGTAGCGAAATTGTTTTAGAATATTTAGAAACAGATGAAAATTTTCGAAGTTATATATTTGAAAGAGTTGAAGAACTAATGGAAGTTTTATTGCAAATTAAATAAAATTGAATAAAATACTATATAAATATTATAAAAATTTAAATGTAATTTTATTTTTAATATAATATTTCTATTAATGATTGATTGATTGATGACTTCATGCGCTTGATGTCCATTTGCCATATGACTTGTGACTATCTATCCAATAAAAATTGAAAATGTAAAGCGAAAATAATAAAAACTGTAATCTGCCTGCAATTAAAAAAAATTTTAATATCAAACTATTGCATGTTTCTAGGAATTTTAAAAATACCAGCAGCAATAATAAAACTAAAAATTCAAATATGTATTAAATTAAAATAATCGTTATTTTTGGATCTTACATTTTTAGATTCAAAACTTTTTCTGTTATTACATCCATAATTTTTTGAAAATTATTTCTAAAAAATGTTAAAATATATTTTGTTTGAATACAGTCAAAGAATATAAAGCTAGTACAGTACAGTCGTATGTCGTACAATCATACAGTTACACAAAAACTACAGTCTACAAGTTGTACAAATTAAAATTTCAATTGTCGTTCAGTACTTAATATATGTAATATATTGTTGGAATTTCATGAAAAGTATTATATACTAATTTTTAATTTACACTGTACATTCTTGAGATGATAATGATCATGCATGACATAATCAAAAATGCAAAATAAACACAATTCAGTTACCATTTTAATCTCGTTTGCAAATATAGCTAACTATTTATGTGTATGTAAAAATAATTTACATAACGTAGATATAAAGTTAAAATGTTTATATAAGTTTTATTTATATGTAATGTATGTATGTACAGTGAAACCTCTCTAAAGCGGACACTCTCGGGACCAAAAATTTTGTCCGTCTACAAGAGGTGTCCGCTTATTAGAGGTGGTCTATATTAGTCAAGTAAAAAAAGTTCACTTTTATTTCACCTTTTCCTTTATATCAACAATGCAAACACATAATTATACGCATTATTTTTTCTATATTTATTCTAAATAACAAACAAAAACAAAAAACAATTAATTTTGATATTTGATAGAAAAAAAGAAATTGAAATTTATTTATCTTCTTAATTAAAAAACGAATCAATTCCAAACACTAGAATTCGTCTATGCAAAATACAGTTACTTGCCGCCAGTAAAAAAATATAATATGTACTACATAGTCACACGTGCATTATCTACAAATAAAATTTATACAGCCGGACTTTTTTTTCGTTCTCTAGACAACGGTAAAAATCTAGAACATAAAAACATGATAACGATCTTTCTATTTGAAATTTTTGTTTTGTTTGTCTTTTGATTTTCTAGTACATAATATGTAAAAAGTGTCCGCTGAAGAGAATATTTTAGCTTAAAATAAGTAAATTTAGTGTCCGTGTCCGTTAACCAGAGGTGTCCGTCTACAAGAGGTGAAACGCCCATACATGCTATACGGTGACGGCCAAAATGTCAATTTGTGTCCGTTAGTGAGAGGTGTCCGCTAAAGAGAGGTGTCCGTTTAAAGAGGTTTCACTGTATATACATACGAGTACATTATATGAAGAGATAAAGTAATTTGATGCTGATAAGATTACGATTATATCCGTGTGTAATTTTATCTTTGTAAAAGGTTCGTTGTTTAAAAAATTATTTATCATATTAGCCTCATAATAATATGTATTTCGTTTAAGACAATAAATTTTCAATTACAAAAACATGTTTAAGTATAAATAAATGTATTATATAAGATCTAGTAATTTGTGTACAAAATTTTGTTTTTAAAAAAAAAAAAAAAAAACTACGCTCTACATTTTAAATAGTCAATATAGAAAAAAGTTGTTTGAGTTGTTGAATAACATTTTTTTATACTACATCAATTAGTTTGATTTTAATTTTGAATTAAGTAAGTAGAAAAAATTTTGAATTTAATTTAATTAACAAAATTCATATCTAGTTAAAATTCATTTTCGGAAAAAGAAAATAAGAAACAAATAATGAATTCAAAACAAACTTCTGACCAATTACTGAATGAATCAGAATGTGCTGAAATACTAAAGAATTATCTTAAACTGATCGATCAAAAATTAAATTTAATTTATTTCCGAATTAAACCGATAACACATGAAACAATGGGATATTTAGGAGAATATTATTTACTTGATATCACAGCAAAACTGGTGAGTTATGAGATAATTTATTATTGACTTCACTTTTTATGCAGTCACTTATATTGCACACACAAACATAATAAATATTATACGTCGTAAATGTAATTAAAAAAAAAATAAAAAATATTTTATGTAAAGAAAATGTGTACATACATACACATGCATGAATATATAGATAATTTTCTAGCTTTTAAAGCTTATAAAAGTTTATTGAAAAAAAGAAAATTAACTGAATGAATTTTTTAAATTTTTCAAATACATATATTTGAATTGAACATTGAACTTAGAATGAAGGCAAAGAAGAAAATTACGAATTTTTTATCAAAACATTACCAGTCAAAAATGAAGAACATAGAAAGATTATTGAAGAAATGGGATTCTTCGTTAAAGAAGCTAATTTATATAAAAAATTACTGAAAGAATTGAAAAAATACGGTAAATATAAAATACATGAAAATGATACTGAAGTTTTGACAATCAAAAATTATGTTCATACTATTATTTTATAGAGGTCCTTAAATGGTATCCTGATTGTTTTTATGTTCGAAATGACATTATTGTTATGGAAAATTTATTAAATTACAATTATAAACATTTGAAAAGTGATGAAACAATTACAAAAGATCACTTGAAAATCATTTTACGAAGTATTGCATCAATGCATGCCAGCTGCTTAGTGCTTGAAGAAAAAAATTCAATTAATATTGGTGAAAAATATAAGGAATATTTATTTGAACCATCATTCGTACGTGATAATGGATGGTTTAATGCAGGATTACAAGTATGTGAAATCTGCCTTTTCGAAATTCACAATAATTTTTTACAAGCACATACGTACACATATTATATCGATGATTTATCTTTTTTTTTCTATTTAGGGAATCAAATACATTGCTAGCGTTCATCCGAAATATCAAACTGCATCATATCAAACATTTATCAGAGAAAAATTATTGCAAACAATCGATCCAATATACGAAATGGTACATACAACAAAATATCGAAGAGTATTCGTACATCGTGATATTTGGGGTAAAAATATGTTTTTCAAATTTCATGGAAAAAATTCAATGGAAAATAATTCAGAAACAACAGCAGCAATTCAATTTTCGGATCAGGATGAATGCGTTTTTGTTGATTTTCAAATAGCACGATATCAACCACCAGCTATGGATGTTATATTTTCAATTATTTCAAATACAGATCGTGCATTACGTGATATGATCCTTGAAGAATGTCTAAAATATTACTATGATTGTTTGAATCAATTCGTAAATGTATTTGGGATTAATTTACTGGATGTAAATCTATCGTGGACGGATTTTCGTGAAAGTTGTGATTTTATAAAATTACCATGTTTTGTATTGAATGGTGTTTATGCACCTCTAACATATTTATCATGTGATATTTGGAATGATATTAAAAGAAATAATCCAGATAAATTTAATCGATATCTAAATTATGATCGTATTGAATTGATTAAGGAACAAATGAATAGAAATCAAATATTTCGTGATAATTTGTTTGAAATTGTTGAAGAATTAATTGAGTTTGTCATTGATTTTTGATTGAAATTTAATTATTAAAAAATAAATGGATTAAAAAAAATGTTTAAATAAATAAAATGCCGCTATTACTTTACTTTGAAAATTATTTTGCATTTTCTTTAAGGAACTTTTTTATAGAACACAGCACTTAAATTCGTTACAAAAAAAAGAAAAAAGTGAGACTAAAAAATTATCAAAATTCTCATTTCCACAATATTACACTCACGTAACAATTTTCATTTTCCACAAAACATCTGCACACATCGTCTGTGTGGAAAATATGTAAAATTCATAAGAATATGCTTTGAGGCTTTGAGTGTACTCTTATCCGTAACCGTATGTATACCATATAATTATGATATATGATATACCTAATGTATATGTGTATATTATATGTGTATGGAAAAGGAAATCATAAAACCATGTGCTTCATAAATTATAGCGCATGATCTATGAGAATTATAATATTTTGTGCTTTATCATTGAGATTGAGTAAGTCTGTAACGAGTAATGAAATGTACGTATGTACGTATGTATGTATGTATAAAACTGAAAATTTTTTTGATATAAACTTTTATTATTGTTTTGTTATAGTAGCGATAATTTAAAAAAAAAAAAAAAAACTAAAAGATATACGAAATGACCTTTATATTTTTGCTATATCTACACCATCTACACCCATAATACAATTCATATTAGATCAGGTACGATTATGTACATAAATGTATACATATATTTAAAATTGTGTTATTATTCAATGTGTGTATGTACAAGTGTATATATATATTATGTAGTATGTATATATTATTTGAACGATATAGTATAGATTTTCATTTTAAACGATTTTTACTTTTAATTTTGTTTTTCTTTTGATTCTTTATGTTATATTCTTTATATACTTTGTACACAATGTGTATAAATATATTTATTATGTATACTAAATTTCGATTGAATTATTTTTCACATTTCCCATCATTTTTCGTATATAAATATACATATATGCATGTGTGCATACATGATACATACATAATAATACAGTAGAGCAACATTAACCCTTACATAAAAAAAAAAATTAAATATATTCGTTCATTCGTTATTTAATCGCGACGTTCTAGTACATGTAATAATACATACTGAATACATATTCTAATAATATTATTGTGTATTTATTTTATTTTCAAAGTACAGTATATTTAGCTAGGCTGCTATTTTTATTTAGTAAATACGAAATATTTTTATGTAAAACAACTGAAAATGAAAGCATAATAATTTTACTGCAGTGACTATACAAAATAAATAAAAAAATTGAAACAAAAATAAAAATAAGAAAAAAAAAAACGATATTAAATTAATATCTACATACATATATATAACATTACATATATGTATATAAATATGTAAAAGGAAAAAAAAGAAATAACAAAATTGAAAAATAGTGTTTTTATATTTTTTGTTTTTTTTTTCGATTTAATTTTTCTCGGTTGTTGTTCTTATATTAAATATAAAAAATACTAAAGTATATAATTCAATGTACATAATGTATTTGTGTTTAAATAAATAAGAATGTTATCTTTTAAAATTTAAATAAAATCGGATATTATATTACATCTAGATAGATACTATTACATACATTATATACTGACATATACATGCTAATGTATTCAAGTGATAATTTATTTTAGTTAAAAATTGTATTGATAAAACAAAATTTTTATTTACAAAATCGATTATTTATTTTCGTTATTGAATTTTAATTTTTTTTTCTTTTTTTTTTTTTTTTTGTTATTAAATTAAAATTAATGAAAATTTATAAAATTATCAAAAATAATCTAAATGTGAATGATATTGGTGAGAAAATTAATTTGTGATATTTGTTTCCTATAATAAGAAAATATTTTTTTTTTGTTATACAAAAAAAAAAAATTTTTTTTTTTCAATTACAATAGCAAATGTTTTTTCATATAAAATATGTAAGTACATAGATATATTATTTACATGCAAATTTTTTAAATAAAAAATAAATTATAATATTCATTAAATTTTTTTCTAAATCGATTGCATTTTGTTTTTCGTTTAAAATAAAAATTTCATAACTTTAAAATTTTATTAGCATTGTAATCCATCATGATGATGATTATCATCACCCTCATTTATACAAAATCAATAAAATAAAAATTAAAAATAAGTCTTCACTCATATTCGATTATTATATATGTATATAATATGCATGTAGGTATACTAAATACGTATGTACGAGTACGAGTATACATTATGTATATCCATTTGAATTTATTTTGCATTATTTTTTTTTTCCTTTTATTCATTCAACCCAATTCACCCACATTTCTTGAGTGCACTTCTCTTTATTTGCTTATTTTTTTTTCCCCCATTTTTCATTATATATACTGAACTATATGCATACATGTAAATATAAATGTACATACACATTAATCTCATAATAATAATAAATGCCTTTATATTATGTTATTCTATTTCGACTATACAAAAGTTTATGCAAAGTAGATATGTATGCCTATAAAGAAATAAGAAAATGTTATTTCATTTGTAAGACTTTCTAGGATCTGCATACATAATTATTACATACATAAGAGTATGAGTATGTACATGTGTAAACACACACATAGATGCAGTTGATTAAATGTCAGCAATAATAGTAGGAGCTATATTTAGTACACAAGATACCATTAATTCTTATAAACTAAATTTATAAAATCACTTCTAAAATGTCAAATTCTATATAGAATTTATCTTTAGTTCTCTATGAAAAATAATTTTGTTTTTTCTTATTTTCATAAAATTTTAAAATTTGATATAAATATACTCGTACATACATATATTTTAAATCTGTAAAAATCCTTTAATTTTCTATTTAAAATCAAAACAGATTTTTAAATGCGTTTAAATATATGACATAATATGATGTACATAGTATATGTATACATTCATCGTTATCATAATAAATCATTTCTTTCAGGATATGATTATCTATACAAACAAAAATTATTTTCTATGTACATATGTATATATAGCTACACCACATACGAGCATTTATATGTGAAAATATTCGCATGTGTATACAATGACCATATCCATATCATATATGTAATTGAAAATTACTATAGTACTATTGAGAATACAAATATAAATAAAACACTCATATAACAATTATCCTACATAAATAGTAAATAAATGATGATAATTATGAACAGCAATGTACGTACATAAATACACAGTATATAGTGAAATGAAATGCCTTCAATCCTTACGAGTATGTAGACGAAAAATCAGAAAAAAAGTCAATGAAAAAAAAAAAAAAATACAAAATGAAATTACTTTTTTTACGTCGTTATATTATTACAGGTTACTGCTTGAAACATTTCCCCAAGGATATGGAGGACGGTGGGCATTCGGTACAATCATTCTCATTTATTTGATAGCTTATAATGAGACCTGTGGGCCTACAGTAGTATTTTCAACATTTTTAGCCGCTTTCTATAGTATATTTTCAGGTATGTATGATAAAAATTTCATACGAGTGTATGCAATATGTGACATAATTTACATAAATGTATCCTCGTAGCATTACATATTCTTTAATAATTTTTCTGTTGTTTAGTTATGTGGAATATTTTTTTTTTTAGTTTGGATTAAAATTAATGGATAATATCTATAGTATTTATGTATATAGATAATGAAAATTTTTGAAACGATTTTCTTATCTAATATAAATAATAAAGAGATTCTTACACATAATATATTTGCAACATAATATTTAGATATAATCGTATATATTTACATCTAATTAATTATACGTGTATTTATGTTCTAAAAATAATTTTTGTAAAAACAAACAGAACTTCACTGCTGTTTTTATCGTTGTGACTATTATTTTTTTCTCTTTGCTCCTACACGTTACACGTTACATACTTTTATTTCATGCATATTCTTTTTCATTCAGTAATAAAATTTTTCTAATTAGTGTTTCAATTTAATTAACACCTTAAATATACAAAGTATATAGCTATAATGAATTTGACTATATACTTACATGAAAATACGAGGGACTAATACCCTAGTAATTGTATTAGTGTTGCATATTTATTTATATAACATAACATTACGATTACACACATAAAATGTTATCGTACTCTTGTTATACACATACAAACGAGTGAAAAAAAAAAAAACAGAAACAATTAATGATGTTAAAAATGGTACTAAAAATTGTTAATTAAAAAAAATTATTTCCCTGTTTTAAATTGTAGTTTCATGGTTTGTCAAATTAAATTATATGAAAAAAAAAATAAAAAAAAATATATATTAATTTTGCACATGTTATATACTGCTGTAAAATAACAATTATTTGTTTTTATTCAAAATTAAAAGCTTGTAAAATTAGCGATAACAAAGTATTTATGTTAAAACAATTAAAACAATAAAAACAATTAAAACAACAAAACGAACCGATATTAAAACAATTCACTGTACTAATTCCTAACGAAATTAATAAACTTTGAATCTATGTATAATTTTTTATTTACATAATTTCATAATTTCTTTATACGAATACAAATTACGGTCTTGGTCCAATAAAAATAAGAAAGAGAATATAAAAATTTCATTTTATAGAAAAGTAAATTTTCCAAAATTCAGTCCAATGCACGAGTCCAATTTACTTTAATATCGCGCTAATCTCTAATTCGACGAAACAAAAGAAAATCAATATACACAGGTAATATAAAATTAGAAGTATTATAGAAGAAGAAATTGTCACGATATGATACAAAATCGTTTTTTTCATAAAATTTATGTGATAAAAATCTGATAATCTCTTTGCCACCCTGTATATATTACGTATATGTATGCACACATATGGTTTATATGTGTACATTAATAAAATTCATATGTTATCTAAGTAATTTAATCTGTGAAAGTAAATAAAATTTAATTTAATAATAAAATGTGAGATGTATGTCATATAATAAAATCGTACTAAAGTATGTAATTAGATCGGAAGTTATGTACATACGAGCAATACGAGTATGTACTTATTTTTTCATATCCTTTTGGCTTTCATATAATAGTATAATAAAATATACATACCTACGATCTTACTCCTACGTACAACGTACAACGGCACAACGAATCTTTATTTTATTTTTGTTTTACAAAATCTGAAATAATGAAAAGATATACGTACAACATAATCCAAATATTTGTTAGAATCAAAATTAAAGATACGTACGTATATATATAGAATCTTGTAAATTAGTACTGGGAAAACTAATTAACAATTCCACGATAAAATAACAATTTTTAAGAATGTTCAATCGTTCAATAAAGCAAATTTAAGTTTGAATTTTTAAAAATTTAGAGAAAATTTTCAAATTTTCAAAAATTTATCAACCGATCTACGAATGAAACAGAAATTAATTGTACTTTAAAATTATTATTTTTTGTCTATCTAAAGCAACATGTAAAAGTGCTGTAAAACATCTTCAAATACCATACATAAGAGCCAGTAATAAATTTGACTTTACATGCATTTTCCTTGCTATTTGGATGGATATATTGACAATTTTAACAGCATGTGGAACACTTGCAAGAACATTAAGTACCTGTTTAGATGCAATGACAGGAGGTTTAGCTAGAATTTTAATTTTAGGTAAAGCAAAAATAAAAAAAACAAATAAACTTCCACAAAAACTTTTAATTATCTCGAAATCAATTTTAAATTATACGTTACATAATTTTACATGTGATGTGTAGGTAGAAATTCACCTCCATATGAACCATGGCCAGATGTAATCGGAGTTGCTGTCGTCTTCCTTGTGACTGGTATGTTTATGCTCGGTTTGGAAGTAAGTTTTTTTATATATAACATATACTTACATTGTAAGTGGATGTAATTTCCTTCTATTTTTCTTAGAATACAAAAATTTTCGGTATGGTCATGATGTTTGGAATGTTTGGAGTTAATGTTATTCTTACAGTTGTATCATGGATGAAGGGAAATAATGATGAATGGGGAAAAGATTTTTTTCGACCAGATGGTATAAAAAGTGTACGTTTCATTTAGTTTTTTTTTTTCGTAATTATTTCTTTCAATTTTGACATCAATAAGTCTACGTATACTGTAAATTAGACTAATCTATAAAAATTTTTTTTTTAAAAAAAAAAAGTATTTTACAAGTGCAGCACTACTAACATTCACATATCCAAGTGAAATGCCAAACAGACAAGGGTGGAAACGTTTACTTGGACTCGTATTAATTTTTATTGTCTGTGTATCATTGATTCTACCTAGTATTTGTTTATCAATGATTGTTCATCAAAAGTAAGTATCCATATAAATCTACACATTTAATTGGATTTAATGGATCGAATTACTTAATTTTATCCATGCTTTGTATTTGAATTTCAATTTAAATAATAGATCACATACAGAGTATACAGCTACGCCATTTTTTACCGTCCTAGAAGAAAATGATTTTCACAAATTAGTCCCAGCCGCTGCGTGCCTTTTATTATTAGCGTGCTCTGGAGCATTTTTAGAATTTTTTCCTGAAATGTACAATATAATAGTACGTTTAGCAACATCCGAATGGAAAATTCTCATCAAACAAATCAGCTATGAAAGTCCAGATAGCGGAAATCCAGTATTAGCAGTATTTATAGCAGGTATATAGAATTACATTTTATTTGATTTCATACTAAAAAAAAAATACTAATGGATGAAGCTATCAATTTACGTCTTTTGTCCTACTTTTTTTTTCTTTTTTCTTTTTTAAAATTAATTATAGGAAGCCTTTGTGCGATGCTTGCATTTGCTTGTCCTTTGCAGATATTGACTCATATATTGGCAGCAAGCCATCTATGTTCAGGATTATTTAGAGCATTTTATCTATTGTATTCACCTTTTCGACCAAAATTTATGCAACAATCAAGTAAGAAAAATACCGAAATTCACGAAAAATTTATTCATAATTTGAAAGCAAATTTTGAAAATTATAAATTAACTACAAAATTATTATTATTTTTTTTGTTCTTTAAAGATGATTCCTCATTAACGTATAGTCGTTTATCAACTGCACCCTCAGAACCAAGCACATCAAGACGAAAAAGTAATTGGAATTTTAACAATCCAATTCAGAATGCTATGAAGAAATCAAAATCAATTAAATCATTAAAATCGTTAAAAAAGAAAAAAGAAGTTGAAAAAGAATGGCTTCTACTTGGTGAACCGTCATCACCAAGGCCATCACAATCAGAACAGAAAGCTGAATCTACAGTTTTTTCAGATATCGAAGCACCTGTACTATACAAATTTATTTTAGATATAAAATGTTTTTTTTTTATTTTTAAACTGAAATTCGATTATTTTCAGATGTCTGATGAGAATGAATTCACTACAGTGGAACAACTGGAAAATACTGATTCAGATACATCAACAGATATCGATGCTATCGTTGATGAATATCGGCAAAAAATTAAAGTACGACAATCAATATATATTGCACAGTTTCGACATGAGCAAATAAAATAAAATTGAAAATTTTTTTATTTGCAGGTTACAACTGCAGGACCAATGGAAACATCTTTACGGATACCATCGATTGCATCATGGAGAGTTACAATGTTTGCAATATCAGTGATATTTTTTGGAATTGGATTAACCGTATCTGGTATAATTTTTGAAATTGTACCTGCATATATAACTGGATTTGTAGGTAGGATATATATGTACATTAAAAATGTTTCTAAATTGATGAATGGCAAATAATAATTATTTTTTCTTATTGTCCCTTACATATGCAAATAGGAATTTTAATTGTTAGCATTATGATGTCATTTATACCAAAATATACAGGAAGTGTAACGAATATTTCACCAATTATATGTACGATAACATTAACATTCGGTATACTTTTATTGTCATTCTGTTTAATATTATCATGGCCAGCGATAATATTTTGGATAATATCTGGTCTAATGTTAATATTACGTTGTGATAAATGGTGTTGTTCATGTTTTGATCAATCAACATCTGACACACAACAGATAATATCGAGTATATCTGGTAAAACAGCAACAATACGTATACCGAGACCGCCAAAAGGATTTATGATACCAGGAAAAATACAAGGAAATCATTACCATCATAATAATCATAATCATTATCAGCGACACAGATGACATAATAATAATAATGATATTATGTCTGACAGTGATCTATTTATTGATGGTGATGATGATACAACTGAAGAATGGTCTGATTAGCATATGGAGAAATTTGCAAAAGTATAAAATGTAAACGATACAATAAAAACAGTATGAAGATGCTGAGCATACACATATAATGTACGAGCATAATATATAGGAAAAAGCAATCGAATCATTTTAATGGGCATAATTTTTTCACAGAAAAAGAATAACAAAATTTTTTTTTTTTTAAATGAAAAATATAAAATCAGAATATAAAAATGTAATTATTGTTAATCTCAAATACCTACACACCATACATACTATAATTTATATATGTATACACACACATAAATATATAATTAAAATATAAATAAATTTATACAACATACACATAACATAACATATACTACAGACATACATATAATATGTATGCAATGCATATGCATATTGTACAAAATTTCTTCAAATTATAATATCTAGCATTCATATAAGATAGTCATATTCTATTATACATAAATGTAGATAGCGATATAAATCAAGAGGAATAATTATTATTATACAGTGGAATTGTTTTATATATTTAATAAAACATTTAAACTAAATGAATGAGAATAAATCAAAACATTTTTTTTCTTTTTCTTTTTGGAAAATGTTTGTATCAATATTGTTATTGATTAAACAAAAAGAGGTTATATTTAATTACCAAATTATATTATTTATATATATTGTAATAATAAAATTTGTTTCAATAAATACAAAAAGAAATTTTAAAGCCTTCATAGTATATTATTATTATTATATGAGTGATCGTTTTTATTTGAATTATCGCCTTACCATTACAAAATTGTCCAAAAGTTTATGTAAAAGTTTTATGTTATATAAAAATGATGTTGAAGAATTTATTAAGGAATCCTTTTTTTTTTTTTGTTTTGCATAAATAAAATAAATGCAATCAATTTAATAAAAAAAAAAATTTTTTTTCTAATTTCTATTTCTGTATAATGTATAGGTACAAGAAGTGAAATCCAAAATACAATTTTTTAACTTGTTTTTAATGAATTTAAAATTTATATGAAATAAATAAAAAGAATCTATAAAAAATTATTTTGTAAAAATCTAGTACATCTACATAAAAAATATTGTACATAAATGTAGTCGTCATATGCATTAGAGTTCTCTTTTCTTGCTCTAGTTTAAATTTATAGTCATTTTACTCTATTTCTATATATAATATAATTTACATATGTACATAATATATGTACTTAATATGTTCAATGAATGTAGGTAAATTATATTAAATTAAAAAAAAAAAAGTTTTTTTTTTCACATATATATGTGACTTTTGACACATTGCTAAACTTGTTTTTAATTTAAAACCAACCAAAAAATTTAATAAAATATTCTTTAAAAAATATTTTTTCTTAATTCATATGCTACGTGATTATTATAATATTACACGATACATATCGCAAATAAAATTAAATTTATGATACTATACAACTTAAATTCATGTAAAACTAGAAGATTTTAATAGTTTATTGTATTCATTTCTATTCAATTTTATTTATTTATTTATTTTTTCTCTTTTTTTTTTATCTGTTAAAAAGAAAAAAATAAATTCAAAAATATAAAAAACATACAAGCGGTTATGATTTTTTTTTTTTTTTTATCGTTATCTTATCAAATTTTTAATAAACATTTCTTGATGCTTTCATAAAATACAAAATGTTTACAGAGAGAAAATAAAAATGTAATGAAAAAAATACACAATAATTGATTAAAAACGATCATTTTTATTAGTAATTCGATCCTAATT
The DNA here is from genome assembly GCA_951394055.1 of Villa cingulata. Taxonomy (NCBI): domain Eukaryota; kingdom Metazoa; phylum Arthropoda; class Insecta; order Diptera; family Bombyliidae; genus Villa; species Villa cingulata. Next base: position 52,610,537 of record OX596018.1, read on the forward strand.
TGTTTAATTTCTGATGTTTTAAAATTTTACTACAACTATCTCAATGATCAGAGAATGACTACTTTACAGCAGCACATATAATGTCATACATTCAAACAAATAAATATCAAATAATGAAAAGATTTTCCATCAAATATTACTTATTTCTATGCGCTTGTATACATATACGAGTATATATACATATATGTGTATTAATCATTTTTTGCCTTAATATTTTTACTTATAAAAATAGACGATAAATGCTAATTTTAGAGATCAATTTTGTTTTTTAAAGTCACATTATTACGATAAGATCTGCAATCATTTCTAATACCACCAACATTAGATTCATAAAATGTTGAGTATTTCTTTCTCATTCAATAGTTTTTTCATCCAAAAAAAATTATACTTCTTAATATGAGTGAGTGTCTGTCTGTCTACAAGCACGTTAAACTTTAAAACAATCAAAAAATCAAACAACATGCTTACATACTTACTTAATTAAGTGCACCGCTCTATCCAAGTACGATAAACTGGAAAATTAAAATATATATATGAGAAAAAATAAATTTTATTTTCACTGACCTGGGTACACAAAACAAACTTACATTTGTATGATTATATGCATCGCACATTAAAATGATATACCTTATGATATTAATGAAATCTAATGAGAAATTAACAAAAAAAAAAAAAAAGTAAAAACTCTATTATTAAAACAATTAATTTCATAAATGAATTTACTCTCCATTACAAACGATAAATGATGACAAAGAATATAGTATTAAAAAAAAATGATTGCCTGTTCAGTATTATACTCGTATGTATTTTACATTTTACTTAATAAAATTATAATGAATTCATATATACAATCATGATACATATATTATATTTTATTCATTCTTTTTTTTACTGTACGTACTATACGATTTTATTTAAATTCACGAGACTATTTATTTACATATTTATTTATTTTATTTTTTATTTATTTATTTTTTTTTTCTGAACTAATGTAGTAAATAATATGGAACAAGATTAAAAAAAGAAAAGAGTTTAGGTCGAATAAGCATACATCATGTTTCATTCAATTTTTAGTCTAATTATGCCTGAAAATACACTCTTGTTAGATATACATAAATATACATACGTATGCACATAAGTATGTACATTTGTCATATATACATAAAACATAAAATGAACAAACAATCACAACCATAGAAATTACAAATTATTTTTTTCAAAGTTCATGGTTATATTTATATCATCTTCAATATTCATTTTTGAAAACATATGTATGTAAATGTACTATAACACTAGATACGTACATAAGTACATATGTACATATATTTCCATTTTAACATTTAAAAATATGTACTCGCACAGTGAATTATATTTATGTATCGTGTATATTTGATTTACTTATAAAAAGTAAAATAAAGTCATCAATGCTTGTGACTCTAGTGCATACTTTACATTTATTAAAATATAAAAATAGAAAAAAATTTTTGTTAAGTGTATCTTTTACTTTACTACCATTAAGCAAGCATTAACTAGAAGCTCGTTTTCATATTCATTTAATATATCGTTACCTTAAAATCAGTACTTCAGTTAGATGGTTAGTTAGTTTTTTTTTATTTATACATATGTACATACAATGTATATAGTATATATTAAGTGCACGCGGATACTCAGTCCATTATGGCACCGCCGATCAGTAATTTCTTGTCAGATATATCATCCAGTTTATCATCAGTAATCGGCGGTTAGTTAGTAAGTTGTTTAGTTAAAATGGTAACAAAGTGATTTTATTCAATGTCTAAAGGTGTACACGTAAAGTTCGCTATCATTTTTATTATTATTTATTATACTAGATAGTAATTATTATCAGAAGATGAAATCAATTCACTTTCTATTCTGTTCAGTGATTTTATTTTATTTTTCTGAAGGTAAAAACAAAAAAACAAAAAAAAAAACAGACAAAAGAAGAAATGTATTAAAAATTTTAATTTTTATTTAAAAAAAAAATGTTTCTTTCACTTATATTTTTTCTTGATTAAATTTCAAGGAAAACCATGTCCTGAGGATTCTAGACCGCATAAGACTCGTTGTGATTCATATTTTAAATGTGTAAATTTACCATCCAGAAAACGACATGTGTGGGTTCCAGTTAAATGTGATATTGGTCTAATTTATGAACGTAATTTAAAAACATGTGTCCTACCAGAAGATGATTGGGAATGTTACAATAATGAAGAAATTGAAAATCATAATGAAGATAATAAATTTGAGATTTATCCAGCACCAAAAAGGAAACCATCCAATAAAAAATTAACAAAAATTCAAAAGGAATTTTTTAAAATAAATCCGTTACAAATAAATCAAAATCATTTCGGTACGAGTAATAGTATCGATAATAATAGAAGTGATTTTTTAAATGAATTAAAAATTTCTAGCAATAAAAATGTTTATTATAACGGTAGTGAAATAGAATTTGAAAATTTTATGAAAAGTGAAAATGATATTAATGAACTGAACGAAAATAATTATGAATCTAGTGGTGATGGTTCAATAGGTACTAAAGATGAATATGAAATTGAAATGAAAGAAAGTGAATCGTCTAGTATAGATATACCAGATTCTTCTTCATCGTTAACATCAACAAATAATATTGATACAAATCTTGTAATGCATTTACAACGTCTTTCACAATTAATCGATGGTTTAAAACAAAAATATCAAACTAGTGATAATAATAATAATAATACGATTGGTTCTGGTGATTTAAGACCAGATCAGTTGAACGCATTTCTAGCACATTACAATATTAAATCTGAATTTGATGCTGTACAACCGAATACAGAAAAAATTCAAGTACCAGAAAATGGTAAAATTCAACCAGAAATTTTAAGGCACGTATTAAAACAACAACATAAATTATCAATGGACACAATGATGCCAATTGATGAAAATTCACCGTCAATTTTTGAAAAGCCGATCAAAGGAAATTCCAATATAAATTATGTATCGAAAGTTGGATATAGTAAAAATAAAAGTATTTATAATCCAACATTAAAAGTTTTACGTGCACCGTCGTTTAATAATTATGATGATGAATCAAAATCGATTTTGATAAATTTAGTGGAAAATCAAATAAATGAACCTGAATTACCAGAGGATACTCTAAAAACTGTCATTAAATTATCAAAGGATATGGCATCTAACGAAAATACAAGACAAGTTATAAAGGTTAATGGAATATTTCAACCGTTGTTGCAGCAATCTTACTATGGTTCACCTACGTCAGAATTATATCATCAGAATCCATTTAGAAGACATGACACTGAACATTTTTATGAAATCATAACTGATGACAATTACAATAATTTGTGCAATGATAACGTACAAATGGCAAATAAAGTAAATCAACATAGCAATGGAGACCATAATAATGGCTCAAAGGAGTTGTGGCTGTCTCAAACAACTGAAAATCCACAGTTTATTCATATCAAAAAGCAAAATACAATCGATAGTTATGGAAATGAAGTGCCTGATTATATAGAATATCCTCCATATAAAGATAATCAAAAATTTATATCAACGACTACAGATCCTTTCTCAACAACATCTCCCATAGCAGATCAAAATCAACGTGAAGTTACAATCCCAAATATTTTCACTCCTAGTCCACATTTAGATAACACAAATATCAATAAAATTATTGAAATTGATAACTTTCCAACGATTCCTTATATTTATCCTGCAAATCGTATTAAATCACCTATGGAGTACAAATCGAATCATCAAAATCAGTTCAATTTAATACCTTCTTCACATTCTTATGCTAAAATTTTTAATAAAAATCAATTTTCTCCATATCATCATCAACTACCTTACCCAAATTTATTTCAGGTCAATCCTGATACAGTTACAATCGAACCGAACAGTTATAAAAAACCAAATGTAGAAGAAGAAAACGAATTTATATATGACGATCATGTAAAACAAATAAAGAATACTAATAAAAATTCAGTATTAATGAATAAACAACAGATCGTGAATGAATTATTAGCAACAGCAACATCACCATTAACATCATCATCATTATCATTACCATCATCGTCTTCTAATTCAGATCAAATAATTCCTCACGTTCAAAATTCTTTTTCAACATTGAACAAAATAAATAAAAATAATAATGCGAATAATAACGATCAACAGTTAATTAATTTAGCTGGTAATTTTATAAATTATGATCTATTTAAAAATAATATTTTACCATTAATAGTTCAAAATGAAAATAATGAATTCTCAACGCTAAATAATTTTGCTTATAACTTTGAAATTGTTAGCTGTAATTCTGGTTCAAGACAACCAAATTCTACAGATTGTACAAAATATTATGTGTGCAGCAAGAAAGATGGACGTATATTATCATATTCATGTCCACCGTATACAGCATTCAATTCACAGACACGTATATGTGATGCACAAACATTTAAAATGTGCAATCCGAGTTTAACGCTATCTGATGCAAATAATTATCATTCAACATTATTAGAAAATCATAAAATTCAATTGGAAGCAATAAAATCACTTCAAGAAGCTAAAAGAATACGTGAAGAAGCGATTAAAGCACAAAATTTAGCAAATTTGATACGTTTAGAGGCACAGAAAATTAATGAAGAGAATCATAAAAATCAATTGTTACTAAAACATTCATTGGATAACAAATTCGACGATACAAAGGAAGATCAATTGAATGAAAATAGTGAATCAACATTGAAACCAATGGTAGATTTGATAGATCAACAGCAGAATGAAAAACAACACAACCAACAAGTGCAAAAACAACAAAATCAACAGAAACAACAGAATAAACAGCAACAGAAACGTAGATATTACTGTCGAGAAGGTGCTAAAATTCCTGATCAATTATCAGTTTTCAATTATTACGTATGTTACAAAACTAAAGACGGTGTTATGCATGGTCACAAAATGAAATGCACATCTGGATTGATATTTTGTGCGAAATCTTCAATGTGTACGCTACCGAAAAGATGTAGTACACGATAGATAATGTACATTTTTAATACGTATTTTTTCTTTCTAGTGTACACATTTTTGTTTTGTTTCGGTTTTCAAGATTTTATGTAATTGTTAATTATATTTTTAAATTATTTATTATTTTTTTAAATTGAATATTTCAAAATTATTTATTGCAATTAAAAGATAAAAAATAAAAAATAAACTTACCTTGAATGAAATCCTGTAAATTTTTTTATTCAGTTCCAGCAGTAATAGGCTAATTAAAATTAGACGATCTTTTGAAGAGTTTTGATTGAATTTTTAAGAGTATGCTAATCGCTAATGTCTAATGTCTTAGATATCGCAAATTTTTTTTAACTTCCAAAAATATACACACAACCACATTTCATAATTAAATTAAATCAAACTTCTATTCTTTTTTTTTCTTTTATTATTTTTACATAAATTACATAAACCATATTTAATCGAATCTAAACAATCATACATTACCAATAATAATTTCAACTAATTTCTTACTGCATAATCTTCAGTTTTATTTTGATGATAAATTGAATTTATACTATTATGCGATTGAATATTTGCTAATAATTCGAATTCAACAAATTTTAATGCATTCTGATACTCAGTTATTTCTAATGCTTCCCATTCAGCTTTAAATGCAGCTTTTGGATCTTGCGGCATCGCAACTGCAGCTCCAGACATTTGATCTTGCATTGCTTGCGTTTGATCTGCTGCATTATTTTCACCCAATACTAATGTATATATGCTACGTAAACCAAATACATTTAAAAAATACCATGATGCAGATGATACCCATGCAGCATCTAATGATGCTAATTCTACACCACGCTGCAACATTGGTTTAAAACGTAACGTTAACGGAAATGGTACTTTTGTTGTTACGAAACCAGAGAACATCCAATTTATCCAACCACCAATTATAACCATTGGCAGAACATTTATAAAATTACCTTTAACTAAATCTGATAGTACAGCAGTTGAATTTGGACTAACTGGTAGCCGTTTTTGTGTCTTAAAATATCCAGTTTCTTCATTATTAAAATAATGTTTTCTCATTGCAAATGAATGCCCCGTTAAATATTTTCCATTTTCTCGTAATAAACGTGCTCTAATCATTGCCTGACTGTAATGACAAATAAATTTTTAAAATTTCATTAAATAACTATGTAAATCTAGCTAAATTATTATAGAATTATGATCATTACCTATCTTGTACTTGTGTTAATTCAGCTTTTTTCTGTGAGGAAATCAACATTGAAACATAATGACGAATAATTCCAACAAGAAATGTTATAACAACTATGGGTAAAAATACCCATAATCGAATATTTGGATCAATTAACAGTTCAGTCATTTCTAATCTAGAACGTGTTAGAACTTATTTCCTTTACAAATTCTTAATAATTTTACTATGAATTTTTAATTATCAAATATCCATTCGAACTTTATAAAACATTAAATTATAGTTAGCTTTATGTACTTTAATGTAATGTAATGTAATTTAACAATTGACATTGACAGTTTATTAGATGTCATTGCAATATGTTTTTTGGTTTTTTGTACATAACTTTTTTTCTTTTTGTTTGAGTTTATTCATGACAATTATAGCGTTACCAGCGTAACCACAATTCGGCTTCCAAATGACAACGATTTTTCAGTTGTCAAAATTTATCGCCTACGCATGATACAATGAATAACGTTATTCATTGTATCATGTCGCCTACGTACTACATAATCAAGTTGCCTAAAATTCAGCAGAAAATCGTCGATTTTTCCATCGGACGCTGATTAAAACACTTTAATTTCTAATTTTGACGCCAAACGCCGTGAAATGCCAATTTATTTTTTTAATCTTATTTTTTAATGGTTTTTAGTTTATGTCGTTTATGTGTTCTAAAAAAAATAAATAAAAAATAATTAAGAACAATATATCAAAATGAGTTTTGCAATATTTGCAATAAATTAAGAAACGTTATCTATTATCTACGCTGACTGAATTATGTGTGCACAAATGAATTTCGCTAGGCGTAGTTCTTTGTCGGTAAATTTTGGCAACAGAAAAATCGTTGTCGATTTGGAAGCCGAATTGTGGTTATGTTATGCTATAACAGAAAGAAACACAGAACAGAAATTAAAGCTACTTTAGACCATATGAATATCCCATCTTCCATGATGCCCATCTATATAAGTTAAGTTTTCTTCAAACAAATATTGAAGTTCTAAAATGCACATTTTGCGGTTAAATAAAAGACTATTCTAAAATTTATTCGAAATTAACTTCTTTAGTGTTAAATTTTTGTAAAAATTCAAATCGATTTCGTACGTAAAATAAAGCAAACCGCTAGTTTATTCGAACTGATTTGAGTAATTTGACGGATAAACGTAACTAAGCATAGAAGATATGGAAAATAAAACCAAAACAGAAAACACAGGATAAAACGAAAAAGCGAGTAATAATTAGTTTAGCTGTCATTTAGAATATTTGAAATAATTGATTATTTTATATATTTTATATTTGAAAATTGAAATTGAATTGAAAGGCAAAACCAAAAGCAGAAGGCACAGTGCAGCGTGCAGCCAGTCACAGTCCACCATCAATCACCAACAGCAATCCACATGTATAAAAGAGTGGTGCTCATCCTCATGCTATCTGATAAGTTATAAAAGAGCTTCAAGATTAACAATAAATAAATAGGAAAACTAAGTGGAAAAAAAAGCCGGATTAACTAATTATTTGTGTATCAGGTAAAAACTAATAAAAAAACATAATTATAAACATACTTTCATTGAATATCTGATGCTACTATAAGAATTACATTAGGTGAACCCGGCGAATCTTTAAAAATGGAAAAAAATGATCAACAACAGCAACAATTGCAACAACAGTCTCAACAGCAACAGACGCAACAACAATCTCAACAGCAATCGAAAAAACCCAGAACAGATTTACAATCTTTATCAACGCGTCAGTATTTAGATCAAACAGTTGCGCCAATTTTACTTCAAGGATTACAAACATTAGCAAGAGAACGGCCACCAGATCCAATAAGTTTTCTTGCTGCATATCTATTAAAAAATAAAAATCGTTGTGAAGATACAGCACAAGAAAATTCTTAAATACATAAATCGAATAAAATATTCAAATCAAAGAAAACAATATACATATTCTTAAAAAGCAATGATGATAAAATTTAAAATTATGTTTTTTCTTGTCTTAATGATTAAGTAAAACAATATTGAAAAATATCTATTTCTTTATGATATATTATAGTGTTGTTATTTCTGAATAAAATATAAAGAAACATTTTTCAAAAGAATCATTGCACACATCTTAATATTACATATTATATAAAATGTATTTTTTTTTTCCAAATTCTGAAAATTATTTGTAAAAAATGAACCGAATTTATAGTTTAAGAAAGTAATTTTAAAAATGGATTATTTGTGTATGACAATCAAATATAGTAGTCATCTATCATCTATCTAGCTCTAGTCATATCTGCTAGTTGAACTTTTAATTTATAGAAATGTAGAAAATAGATAGGTACCTAGATGATAAGGGTAAGGTAATGATCAAGTTTTATTTTAATTTTTCATTTTTCCATATAATCTAGAATCTATATAATTAAAGGTTCAATAACGATCGATATGATATTTTGTAGTTTAAAAGTGGATAAGTAAAATTATTAAAAATATTTTGTATAGTATGGAATGTTTATATAAATTCGGTCATTTTCAATAAAATTTTTTTATTAAATCTGTAATAAACACATGATTGATTAAAAACAAAAATATTTAATAAATTTGAAAATTTTATGAATTTGTTTGTTATATATATTTGATGTTATCATAATCCATCTACATAATATAATATGTGTCTATTTTGACCAACCCAAATAAATTTTCAATCAACTAAATATTAAATATGTTAAACAATAAAATAACATAACACGTGTATGTAAATTGAGAATTTATAAAAAGTAAAATAGCTCCTAGTAGTAGTCGTTGTTCTCGTCGTCGTCGTTGTCGTCAACGACATGATACAATAAATAAATAAGTACATATTTATATTTATTGTATTTGTATCATCATTCATCATCATCAATCATCATGGTCAACGGTCGGCGTCGGCTACTTTGTTTACAGTAATCGGTAACTATAGATTTCAGATAGGAATCGAGAGCTACAACAGTATAAAATTTTCTCCAATAAACAAACTGCAAAATATTAAGCATTCAGTTCAGTAATAACTTGGTAATAACTAACAAAGCAACGAATAAGGATTAAGGAAATCAGTATCTAAGCGAATATGGGGTGAAAATTTATATGTAAAATTCCTTTTATCGTATTTCAGTAAATTGTTTTAATATTAATTTTGTAAATGGGCTCAAACAATTCTTCATCAGAAAATAATAAAATTAATAAAAATTATAATGCAAATGCAAATATAATTAAAAATATTGAAAATGATACTGTGGTAAAATATTTATTAAAGTTTCTTTAAAACGTTAAAAGTTTCAATATTTAATATTATTCAGTATATATATCTATGACTGTATTTATTTTACAGATAAATAATAAAAGAAAAATTGGTGAAACTATACTCGAAGCATATCAAAGATTGGATAGAGAAATATATTTTTTAGAAAGTTTATGTCCAGGTCCACGTTTAGGAACTGTTGAATCATGGTTACAACATTTACAAAATGAAATTGTAAATCTGTCATTACAACCATTATCATCAGATATCGATGATAATAATCGAATTCAAATAATGCAAATACAAAATAAAAATAATAATAATGATAATGATAATAATATTGAAAAAAATTTACAGAATGAAGAAATTATTCAGGTAAGTAGGTATCTATTATTAATTATTAGATTCAATTTTATGAATACTACATACATATATGATGAGTACATAACTATGTAATTAATTTTTTATTAATAATTTTGTTTTTAACATTGCACATTTCTTTTAATATTATTTAAAAAAGTTAGCATTGCGTTTAGGTGTATTAACAGATGAAAGAAAAGCTGAACTAGAAGAAGAATTTTTTGCAAATTTAAATCGATCCGATATTAAACGGCTAACTAGACATTTTCAAAATGAAATTATAGCTCATACACAATCAAGAATGAATCATTTAATAATAATTTATAATAAATTAAGTGAATTATATACTGAACAGGATGGTTTAATTGGTAAATATTTATTATACATATGTATTTTTTTACATATGCAGATTGCAGATAAGAAATATAAAAAAATGAATAGTACGATAATCATTCATAGTGTGTGTATATCACATGCAGTATGTATGTATACATTTGTTATATTCATTTTAGTAATGATACGTTATTTCTTATGAAAATTAGCTGGGTATAAAAAAAATAATATATGTACATGTATATGTACATCGTTGTGGAACAAAATTAAATAAAATATTTACATATACCTACGCCTATGTAATTTCATACGTAATTTAATTGATTTTCTTTACTAGAAAGAAACATCAATCCATACATGTGTACTGTATGTGTTCATTAAACAAATATAATTACAGTAATTTTCTATACTGTTTTGAATTTTTCGAATTAATATTTGCTATAATCATAATTAATATGTAATTATGGTAATTATAATTAATGTATACATATATATTTGGATGTAATTTTTTTTTTGTTTTTTTTTTTAAGCTTCTATTAATGGTGGATTATATTTGAACGAATTAGAAGAAATTTTGGATACAAAATTACAAGAACAGAGAGATATACGAGATAAATTGAGTAGTGTAATTGAACAATGGCGTATTTGTGCATTCCTATTGAAGACAAGTTTAAAATTTGCCCAAAAAGCTATTCAAATATGGAGAAATGTTAAAAATACAACGTAATTTTGCTTTTTTTTCGCACTAATTTTCATTAATCTACTGATTTGAATTTTTTTTTTTCAACATCTTTGATACTAGGATGCCAGTAAACCGTTTAAATTTAGTTTTAGAATGTAGAAATTTTATTCTAGCATCATTAACAACACTTGAATTTGCAAAATTAGCTCTTCCGCAAGTCGACATAAAATTTGTAACTGAACGACAGATAGCTGCAATGGAACATGTAAATACATACATAATAACGGATGTTATGAATGAAGTGAGGTATTAACGTATAACTACTATAATCTATTCAAAACATATTTAAAAAAGAAAAGAAATTGAATTTTTTTCAATTATTTTATTTTAGATCATCCCATATTGAGAATGTTTTAATTGTTTATGACGATAATTTAAAAAATGCAATATCATGGCTATTTCAAACTTTCGAAACAACATTGAAAAAAGATTTTAAAGATGCCGAAAATAAAGTTAATGAAATTGTACATAATTTACGTGAATTACGTTTACAATTATTTTCGAAAATAGCCAAAAATAAAATTTACAATTCGACAGCAATAAAATGAAAAAAACAACATTCGGAATTTTTATGAATAGAACAAAAAATTTATTGAAATTTCTTTTGTATAGACCACACAAATTTAAATTAATTGATCATCACAGATGAATAAAATTTTCATAAATATAATACCATATTGAATTGTTTTTTTAAGTAGATGGCTTAAAATTATGTAGTTTAAAGCACAAATTATGTGAAATAAAATTAATATAATTGGCTTTTATTGTGATACAATATAATTAAAAGAAAATTAACATTTTTTCTGTTTTTAAAACTTTGTTTTATTATGTACTTTGATTTCGCTGTAACTATTTTTTTTTTTTTTGTACAAATTAAATTTACACATAATACTTTCGATCGATAGTTTATTTACATATTAAAATCACATTTTACGTATTAGCACATATAAAATAAATACTATATTTATACCACATATAAATAAATAAAAAGTATTTATTTTATATGTGGTATTACATATGAAAATCACTAAACATTTGTAATTTTATTGTTAAAATTAAAAAAAATTTCCGGCAACTGTTGTTGTTCATTTAATTTAACATTTTCAGAAAATAAATTTGAAATGTTCCACATTTCATGGATTTGTTTTAAATGTTCATAAGCACGCATTGTTATATTTAAACTTGGCATTACTTCAATTATACCAGGTTCTTTAATAAAACTTAAACCGCAGACACCAAAATATGTATGAAATGGATCAGTTGTTGAACTTGGCCATTTTGAAAATCCACCAACAACATTATCTTGAGTAGACAAAATGTAACTAAATTAAAATGTAAAAAAAAAATAAATAAATAAATAAATAGAACATTTTTAGAATTATGACATACTTTCTGTTTTCTTTGTAATCCGTTAGATGAAACGCATCTAAAATTTTTAAAGAAGCTCCTATCCAAAATGAATAGCATGTATCTGCAGGTTTATTTGGACGTCCTTGAAATCCATCAACCTAATTGTTATGAATCAATATAAATTTAATTAAACATTTAATTAATTTGTTATAATTTACATACTTGTCGAAATAGTAACCATCTTTTCATTCCTTCTTTAATATCTGGACTTAATAAATTTAATTGACTGCTTAATTCTAGTGCTGCTAATGCGCAAAATGTGGTACCACCATGTGATTCTGTTTCAAAATGTTGACTGATTCCCATATCATAACGCTTTTTATTTTAAATAAACAAAATCATTGATTTCAATGAATATATGAAATATTTAGAGAAATTTTACAATACTTTACAATACTTTTCATGATGTATTCGGTCATTTTCGTTTTATTCACTTTACCCCAATCATTTAGCATTGTACAAACAGCAGCTGCACAATAAACGAAACGCATATCATGTTCGCTACCTTGTATTGATGCACTGAAACTTCCATCTTCCCTCTGAACAGCTTCGACACCTTCATTAAAAACAGATTACATTATTAATTATGTCCAAACATAAAATCAGTAAAATTAAAAAAGTAAAAAACAAATAATTGTAGGAGAATTTTCATTACCTTCGATAATTGCTTTTCGATTTAATCTATTAAGGTCATCACCTAATGTTATAAGTGTTGCTATTGCTGTATAAGTCATTGCTATATGACCCCATCTATATTCTTTTGCTGCATTTTTATCGCCTTTTATAATCATTGTGCTGGAGCCCTGTATCAAAATAAAATTAAAAAAAAAAATAATTATACTTTATAAATTTATCAAATTTCAAAATCTGTAATTTTAATTTACTAAAAATCCACCATAAGCTGGTTCTCCTGGCTCTGGTATAACTTGATAGCTATAAAGCCAATCGGTGATATTTTTTACTTTATCTCTTCCTAATAAATCTAAGCAATTGAGTACATCTAGACCAGCAACAGCAAAAAATGCAATAGGAACTCTGCAAAAATAAAAAAATAAAACGAAATATTATATGATAAATTTATATTAAAAATAAATGTACGTGATGTTATGTGATGTGTAAATAAAACTGATCATATCACTTTGATTTATGAACTTGTTTACCTAGATGAATCATGTGAAGCTAGACGACAAGGTAACATATTTAGAAATCGCATAAAATAATTTGCGTGTTTTTTAATATAAAACTTTTCACTGAGAATATTTTCCATTTTTATGTTTTTAATTATTCTATTTTTAAATGAAAATAAAAATATATATATAATACAAAATTTAAAAAAATCCTTGTTGGATTGGAATTTGGAATATCTAACGATGACGGCTGGGCTGATAGCTGATACACATCACATACGATGGAATATATTATATTATTGAAATGGAATTAGTAGAGGATATTATAAAATTTAAGGATAGTCTACACTACACCTGACTTGATACTTGAACTTGATGTAAATCATCATCAGTTATTGAGAAACGAGACGAAAACAAGAACCGACAAAGGAAACTGTGCAAGTTTATACCATTTACTTTATTTTATAACATGACATTTGCTTATTTATTCGCATTGTTTTTTTGTTGTTTCTTGTAGTTCGATTCGACACCATGGGAATGGGACCATGGTGTAAAGAGTATTATTATGTTATTATTATAACTATAAGTAAGGTGAGCTACACGAAATAGCTGATCTGTGATGACGTACAAAGTTGTACTGTACAAGTACAACATGATATTATTAATTGATATGGAAATTGTATGGAAGGAATATATTTTTATAAAGTAAAAATGTTAAGTTAAAATTTTTTATTTTCTTATTTTTTTAAACTATTAAATAAATTATTAATAATTAAATAATTAAGTATTTAACTAGTTTTTGTTATTTTCTTTTACAAAAAACATATCCCACATCTAAAATAATACTCTCGTAAACATTTGTTCACTCATACCATATACAACTGCAACTGGCAATACTGGCATGCTGGCACTGACCGTGACCACTGGCACTGAATGTGTTGCGTTGTGTTTGCGTTTGGTTGTGTTGTGTCGTGTACCGTGTATGGTGTGTTAACTTAATGGAACAACGTTGAATTAGGAATTATGTGGGTGAAAAATAGAAATTGATTTTGGAAGAGTGGAACTGAAAACATGACTTGAATTGTCGAATTTGCGATTCCACCGATATCAACAAAAATCTTTAATTTTTTGATTTTTCTCGGATAGAAAATTTGTACATGCATTACATACAACATACATTAAAACGAAAGTACCCAGTGATTGTGTTGTGTTGTGTTAGAAGTTTGGTTAGAATATGATATGATTAATGACATCTCGTATTCAGCAGATTATTGTGTACGTAAACGTCGTGCTCGTGACTGTACCAACTGTACGTAATATATGTCATGTGAATTGTTGTTTTGTTAAAGTGATATGTGATAAATCGAAGGAATTCTAAAGAACTAATTTTAAATTATTATTTAAAAGTAAAAAATAAAGCTCTTAAAATATAGAAAATGAACTTAAAAATGAATAAATACAGCATTTTATTACCTACCTACAATGAGAAAGATAATCTACCGATTATTATTTGGTTGATAATGAAATACATGGAAAAAAGGTAAAAACCATTAATTTCAATTGAAATTGGAACAAATTAATTTAAGATTTTGTATTATTGATTTTAGTGAATTCGATTTCGAAGTCATAATTATAGATGACGGTAGTCCTGATGGTACTTTAGATGTTGCTAAGGATCTACAAAAAATTTATGGTAATGATAAAATAATTCTACGTCCAAGAGCGTCAAAACTTGGTCTTGGTACAGCATATATTCATGGTATAAAACATGCGACTGGAAATTTCATAATTATAATGGATGCTGATTTAAGTCATCATGTAATGAGGAAATTAATTTAAAAAAAATCAATTTTCTAATATTGAATATGCATAATTTTATGTTTTAAAAATTTTGTTTTTACAGCCAAAATTCATTCCAAAATTTATTGAATTGCAATTAAAAAAGAATTATGATATTGTAACTGGAACTAGATATATTGGAGATGGTGGTGTATCTGGATGGGATTTTAAAAGAAAATTAATATCGAGAGGAGCTAATTTTTTGACTCAATTATTATTACGTCCCAGTGCCAGTGATTTAACTGGATCATTCCGTTTATATAAAAAAGATATTTTAGAAAAATTAATTTCGAATTGTATATCAAAAGGTTATGTTTTTCAAATGGAAATGTTAATTAGAGCAAAACAATTTGGATTCACAATCGGTGAAGTACCAATAACCTTTGTTGATCGTTTATATGGACAAAGTAAACTTGGTGGCACTGAAATAATTCAATTTGCCAAAAATTTGTTATATCTTTTTATTACAACATAATAAAATTTATATATTTTATTTTATTAAATTCGATTTTGTTTTGTACAAAAGAAAACGTAGAAACATTTTTGTTGTATCATATAACATATTCTTGTTTATTCAACATTTTGAATTAGAACCAAAACCAAAACGACTGAAGCTGAATGACGTTGTCTGACTGTTAACTGTTTGGTTTGACAAATACAATGTTGCTGACTTTTTTTTACCTTTTACCATTTGTTGCATGTTGTATTATTTTTTGTTATTTATCTGTTGTTTTGCACATTGTATTTTTTGTATTGTATGAATGTTTGAGGCGAATTTATTTACCAAAAATATACAGCTGATTTGGTGAGATCATAGATATGTTAGATTGTCGAAATCAACTAAAAAAACAACAAAATCAATAGAACTAGTGAATTGTTTTTGATTTTTTGTACATTTATTTAAATCTAATTACTATTTTGTGTGAAACTTTCACAATTTTTTATATTTTTAAAAATATTAATTGTTGAGTTTGATTTTTTTTTTCAATTTATACATTTTTGTTGTAAATAGTTTTCAAATTCGTAATGGGTTTCACTTATCGGAAAATAAAAAAATTGTGGTTACTCTATTTATTTTTATTATTTTTTTCATTTTTTATGTTTGCAATTAGTATTAACGTCTATCTTCAAAGTTTAAATGAGACAAATATGCGAAACAGGTAAGCTTAAGCAAGAATTGCGAAATTTATAAAAATCCATTACTACATTACTCTCATTCGTTATAATCATGGAATTTTGATTATTTAGAAATTTAGAGCAACATATTAACTTCATAAGGCAAAGACCAAAGAATATTGTTGTTGGTCATTATATTGGAACAGGAAATATATTTGGAAACTTAACAAAAGGTTGTTTAATTTTAAATTTCAAGAATGATTATCAAGCAAATCATATGTACATTTCTTATATTTTAATTAAAATATAAATTAAAATAAGAATTTATTGATGACTTATTTTTATGTCGATTATTTTGTTGAATTGTATATTTTTTTTTACAGAGGATTATAACAAAAATGATTTTGAACCGAATTTATTAGAAGGTGCTATGGGTAGACCCGTAGCTACTCCAATTAAAGATACCTTCAAAATGAAAAGAATATTCCAAATAAACAAATTTAATTTGTTGGCAAGTGATCGAATACCACTGAATCGAACATTAAAGGATTATAGAACCGAGCAATGTGCTAGGAAAAAGTATGAAGAAAATTTACCGAAATCTTCAATAATAATTGTATTTCACAATGAAGCATGGTCAGTATTGTTAAGAACAATTTGGAGTATAATTAATAGATCACCAAAACATTTACTAGAAGAGATTTTGTTAATTGATGATGCTAGTGATCGAGGTAAATGAATCATATAAAAAAATTCTATATTAGAAAATTACTAACAATTTTAAAGTGTTCTGTAATTTTCAGAATTTTTAAAAGCTGAACTTGAAAATTATGTGAAGACTCTACCAGTTGTTACAAAAATTTTCCGTCTAAAAGACCGACAAGGATTGGTACCAGCCAGATTATTAGGTGCAAAAAATGCAAAAGGAGAAGTTTTAACATTTTTAGATGCTCATTGTGAATGTTCTCCTGGTTGGCTAGAACCATTAGTTGCAAGAATTAAAGAGAATCGTAAAAGTGTAGTATGTCCAGTGATCGATATAATTTCAGATGAAAATTTTGGATATACAAGAACTTCTGAAAATCATTCAGGTGCTTTCAACTGGCAATTACATTTTAGATGGTACGTTCTTGGAGAAGAAGAAATGAATAAAAGAGTGTTGGATGTGACAGAAGTAATTCCGACACCAGCAATGGCTGGAGGTTTGTTCTCCATTGAGAAAAATTATTTCTTTGAAATGGGATCGTATGACAAAAATATGAAGGTAATTCGATTACATAAATTTTCAATTAATTTTTCTAAATTAAAAATAAATTTGAAATGAATTTTAGATTTGGGGTGGAGAAAACGTTGAAATGTCGTTTAGAATTTGGCAGTGTGGTGGAGCAGTAGAAATAAGTCCTTGTTCACATGTAGGGCATTTATTTAGAAAAAGTTCTCCTTATACATTTCCCGATGGAATAGGTGAAACATTAAATACGAATTTAGCTCGTGCAGCTCTAGTTTGGATGGATGAATGGGCAGATTTTTTCTTCCTGTATAATCCAATTTCATTGAAAATTCGACATTCAATAGTAAAATTTAAAATTATGAAAACAAATTCGAAAATATTAAAAAATATCATTTTTACAGGATGTATCTGAACGGAAAAAACTTAGAAACGAACTTAATTGCAAATCATTTAAATGGTATCTAGAAAATATATGGCCAAATAATTTTTTTCCAGCTGACAATAGATTTTTTGGTAAAATAGTTCTTCTCAAAGGAGATTCTGAATTGGTTAGAAGCTATAATAAATATTTGTATACGATACCACAACAACATCGAGATAAATCTTGGCAAACAGTGTTCAAACAAATTAAAAGAAATTCAGATAAATTATTGAATATTCTTGATCCAGACAATAATTTATGTTTAAGATCTTTAATCGATAAGTCAACTTATGGCAATTCATTATTTTCACCAGCTGTGCTTGGTAACTGTAATTCAGATACAAAACTTCAAGATATATTTGTAATAACATTAGATGGACAGGTAAAATATTCATGGCATTATATATAAGAATATACTATAATAATTTTCATTTTTATATATTTTCATTTAAGATAATGACAAATGAAAATGTCTGTCTCGATTCACCACTGACTGAAACAGAAACAGACAGTAATAAAATGAATTCATCAGGAGTGGTAACATTGTTTCAATGCTATAACAATATCAGACAACATTGGATATATGATTTACATGTAAGTAATGAAATGAAAAAAAAATGAAAAAAAATTGAAGAATACAAAAATAAAAATTATTTATTGTATTTATAGACTCAAGAACTAAAACATAAATCATCAGGTTTATGTTTGACTGCATCCGAATCGATTGAAAGTAAAAATATTACAGTAAAAGTAGATATTTGTAAAGAATTTGTTAATCAAAAATGGGCATTAATTCCTTTGCCGTGGAAACATTAAATTTTTGTGATAACAATGGGCATTTTTTTACATTTTTTTTTGAATTAAAATTTAGATTTTTATAATTACATTATTGTATTTATTTATTTTCTATAAATTAAATTTTTCTATTTGTAATAAAAAGTAAAAATTATTGATTGAGTTTATTCACGTTATAAAATAATTTCATTACTACGAATTTCCGGTGATCAAATAAATTTAGAAAAACAAGAACATGAACAGAAAACAGAAACTACGACACGACAGAAAAAATCATTCTTTTTCAAGTTTTCAACTAATAAATACAAAACTCCTAAAACTATGCAATAATAAAATAATTTGGCTTTAGCTTTATATTCTTTGCGTTTTACCGCCATTAGTTTAAAAGATTTTCTTTAAATATCCGGTCTCGACTCAAATTAATTTTATATTCGATATATTTTACTCGATATAAATTTAATTACAATATTCAATTTAACTGAAATTATTATGTTTTCAATATTATTCGATGATTTTTAATTAAGGTTTCGTTTTTATAATATATCGTATACATTATTCAATACACAAATGTCTGCAGTTATTGAATGTTATTTTTATATTTTGATTCTTATGTTTATTAGTTATTAGCGTTGTGATAAATAAAGTGTGCATGAATAGTTGAAACTTGAAATTATTTAATTATTATGCATTAATTTAATTGTATTTCGATCTCGTCTATAATATTCTCATTGGCGCCGTAATGATAATTTTAAGAAAAAAAAAAAAAAATAATCCTCTTCGTTATGTTTTAAATAAGGATAGGCGGAGGATACTTTTTTGGTAAGAATATGTTTAATTATACACACATATGTATGAATTTTTACGAATAAAATTTATAATTCATTATTCTTACAGTCATTGCTTTATGTCTACCATAAAATGTAAAAGTATTCATACAGTATTTAAATTTACATTACAGTATAAACAAATTATATTGTATATATAGTAGTCTGTAATTGAAATTGTAACAAGTTTATGCATATAAATAAGTATGTATATGTATGTATACACATAATATGTATATATTTGTAATTTTATAAGTATGCAAATCATGCAAAGCATAATATACATATATATGTACATACACAGATATACTTGTATTTTTTTATGCAAATATATTTAATATGAAAACGCCTTAATTAAAATACTATATATACAATTCATATACCAACCACTTAATATTCACAGTCGTTATATACTGCACACATAATTAATTTAAATATTTCTTATTGAATAGAAATGAATGTATGTACATATTCATATTTGTGATTGTTAAGTCAAAAACAGAAAAAAAAACCCATTTGAAACTGAATAAAAAAAAAGAATTTAATGCGACAATTTGTATTCAATTAGTTATAATAATTTGAATTTTGTTTTATTCCATCCACTTACCACATAATAACATATGATGAGTAGTGTTTTCTCCTTTTGTTTATTTTCTTTATATGAGTAATAAATACTTGCACATATGTGTGTATGTATGTATGTATGTTATGTATGTGTACATTATGTACATGTATAATTGAATATGACTAAAATTATTTATGATTTTATTTATTTTGATTATTATTTTCGAAATGAAACTCAAAAACACAATATATTTTTATTTAATATTTTTTATTATTTTCTATATTCAAAAATCACTTTTATTTTATTTTATTTAAAATGATGGTATATTTTTATACTTAAAAAATTATCAGGAATCTAAACAAAAAACTTCAACAAAAAAAAATTATTTATATTTTTTTATCTCATTTTTTTAAAATCTTTTTCTTTTTTTTTTTTTCTAAAATTTGTTTTCTTTGTATTTTCATTATAAAATAAAAACTACTAACTTATACAATTAAAACGTAGGATGAACAAATTTTAAATTATTTTCTATGTATATGTATACATATTTGTATATAAGTATTTATATATATGTAATTACAACATTTTTTTCTCTTTATTTTTTTTTATCGTTTCTTCATTAAATAGCACCGTATACATTTCATAAATACATTCAATTAATTTTTTTTTAAATATATTTTCTTTTAATTATCATGTTCATTCTTATTATTTGTTTCTTAAATGAACTTTATTTCTTTCTACATTTACATACATTTTTTTTAAAATTTACAATACATGTACTCGCTAATTTTTTTTTTTTTTTTAAAAGAAATTATAGATAATATATTTGAAATGAATTAAAATAAAAATATGAAAAAAAGTAAAAATAAAAAAAAAAAATTCAAAGTACAAAATGGAATACAGATTTTAGTTTAAAGTTCAAGTATAAGAGAAAAAAAATATTTAAAATAAAAAAATTCTATAGATAATAATAAATTTACAAATATGTATTTAGAAGAGTATACTCGTTACATTGCAACAGTTCAATCTTATGAATTAATATAGAATATAAAGCATATAAATGTATGTACATAAATCTAATGAATTCATTTAATTTCAATATAAAGAACGAGAATTATAAAATTTTCAGTTTTATTTTTCTATACAATATAAATCATGTATATACATATACATTTATACTATATTACTTACATATGTACATTTTTATACAATTTTCAATTTATTATAGGAATTTTAAATAATCTTAAACTTAAATACTTATTAACATTTTTTAATTTGTCTTTGTTTCATTTACTTATTTCGTAAATTTTTCATTTTCAATTTTTTATTATAAATTTAATTTAATTATAATTAATTAATTGTACATATTGAACAAGCAAAGTTTCGTTAATATTTTTACATAATTTCATTTACATATAGATATACATAGTTATAGATAAATATGGAAATGAAAGAAAAATAATGTGTAAAATTGCATGTGATTCAATTTTCAAGTTACATATTTGGAACCATATATGGGTATCGTTTACTAAGAATAGAACCAAAAGAAGAAGATAAAATTTATTGATTATTTAAACAGAATTTTCATGAATCTCTGTCTCTATCTTAAATAATTCATCGGTATTTACATTTATAAATATAATGTAAATGATTTTTTTCAAAAATATTCTTCAAATTTTATATGTATAAATTAGCTACTTAAAACAATTTTGCACTGTATGCATTTCTATATATCTATATATACAGATAATTTTATAATATTTTTGTATTTTGTTTTTCTTCAGATTTATACAATTTATAATCTATACACCATATACATTATGTACTTAAAGGTATGTGTTTTCTTCACCTAATTTTATCATAAGTATAGTATTACATATTTACACATTCGTACATTCTTGTGTATGTTCATATACATTTTATAATACAGGATATCTTAATAAATATACATACATTTAATATTATATTTTATAATTAGAGAATTGAACAAACTAAAAAAAATATATTATATATAATTACATTATAAAAATACTATTGCTATACAAATTGATACATATTATAATCTTCATAGTATACATGTAAGTATTATGTATAGAATTTATATATAAAAATCAAAATTACTAAAATAATATACAAAAATATTTAAATGACAAATTACACAAATAATACAGCGATAAGACATATAATTGGTCAGGTAACTTGTACTTGATCATCTGTATTCATATTACTATTCATACCGATTGAATTATCTGTTGATGATGATGTTATTAACATTGCTGTTGTTGTTGCTGTTGTAGTTGTTGTCGTTATAAAATTATTATCTTCATGAATTCGTAGACTTTTTGGTGAACCTGGTTCTGAGGATGATGAGCTTCTCGGGGAATGAGAATTTAATTCAGTTGATAATTGATTCCTTAATGGTATTGGCAGCTGTGTTACTTTACCCATAAATGAACGGATTTCTTCAAAATATGATTCTTCTGGTATACCACGACTATTTCGTCTAACACCACGTAATCTTTCATCTAAACCTAAACCTAATGATGCTGCATCAGCTTCATGTTTTTTTAAATGACGATCTAAATTTGTTTGTTGACCGAAACATCTTTCGCATAATGCACATTTAAATGGTCTCTCTTTATTATGAATATTTCTTACATGCCTTTGTAGATTACTTGATATGCTAAAGGAACGTTCACAATATTTACATTTATATGGTTGTTCGCCGGTGTGCGTTCTTAGATGTCTTGTCAAATTAGCAGATCGTGGAAATACTTTTCCACAAAATTTACATGAATATCTATCCTTATTTTTCACATTTCCCTGGATATTTGCATTTTGATGAGCCTCATTATTGTTGTTATTATTGTTATTATTATTTTTATTATTATTATTATTGTTATTGTTATTATTATTATTGTTACTTAAACTACTGTTATTACTGCTGCTACTACTATTCTGATGTTGATGATGATGCTGCTGTTGCTGCTGCTGTTGTTGCTGTTGATGATGATGGTGATGATGATGATTGACAATCGAGGAAGCGAGCTGTGGTAACGAAGATAAAAGTTCTTGTTTAGGACGAAGAAGATCAAATGCGTTTGGTGTGCGAGGAGGAACAAATGGATTACGATACGGAAGTGGTATTCGAGCTGCTTTCGCCATTGCTTCCAACATTAACGGATGTATTGTAGGTGTTGGAAATAAATTAGGTCTATGACATGATATATTCGGTATTCTTACATCATCTTTAAATATACTATTACTACTTCGATACTTTTCATTGTCTTCAAAATTTATTAGATTTTTGTTACTTTGACTGTCGTTTGTGCTGTTGTTGTTATTATTATTGTTATTATTATTAATGTTAGTATTATTATTATTATTGTTAATGTTGGATTTGGTGGTTAAATTAATTTCAATTGAATTATTATTATCCATTTTAATTAAATTACTATTTTCATCTTCCATTCGTTCAATATCGCTATTACATAATGTAATTTTTTTGTGATCTAAACGTAAATCAAGCGGCTGATCCGATGATGATGTTTGACCAATTGCTTGATTTAAACGACTTGTTGTCGATGATCTAGTAGCTGGAGATAAATCGAAAGGTAACTGTGACGATGCATATAATGCTGGAGTTTGTCCAAGCATTGGGTACACTGACCCTTGTTTTGGACTAGGAAGCATTTTTCTTGGTGATTGATCCTTTTCTCGCATTTCTATCGAAACTCTATCGTTATAAACGTATAATGATCGCGACACTTTCACATATTCTTTTATAAATATGATTTATATTTTTTATATTTTTAATTTATTTATAGATACAAATATGCAGTAGTAATGATCATGTGCAGTTGAATAAAGTAATCGGTAATAGAGATAAAATTGATTATATCGTCAATGAGATTCGTTTTACATTCATCCAAAAATGTATATCACAAACGTACAAAATGAAAGAAAAATCTGAAAAGAAAGAGAAATATAATCAAAAATATGAATAAAGATGAGTAAATTCAAATCTGTCGATTAATTTATTGATTAATGAATGATTTAATAAATTTATTTATATACTTTTTTTTATTGAACTTCTACTTTTGGTATAGCTAGTCTAAATCAAAGTAATATATATAAGTAAATGTATGTGTTATGCAGTGTATTTAGATACATTATATGGTATATATGTGTGTACGTATATATTATTGCTTTTGCTATATAATTACACACTTTCCAAGAAATACTTTCATTATCTTTTATAATATTTGTTTTATGAATTACTTTATGCACCATAAAAAGTAACTTTATGTATGTATACGCATGTATAATATATGGTATAATGTAAATATGTATAGTGAATCGTGTGTATCTGTAATAAAGCTATAAGTAATGAATTGACATTCACTTGTAGAACGAGATCAACTTTTAATTTCGATGGAGGTGACAAATTAAGAGGATTTTATGTCGCGTTGAATAATTTCAGTCAAAAAAAAAAAAAAAAAATGAAAAAAAAAAAAGGAAAAAAAAAATAAAAATAAAAAATAAAATAAAACTATATTTTTATAATATCGTATGTACGAATACGTATATCCATACAATTTATGTATGTATTTTTGATATACGAGGTGGTTAGACATTTTAGTTTACATGTTATCTTTGATGCAATAATAAGTTATGTGCTATGTGTATGAAATTATTAGAAAAACATTCCGCCCACTTGTAATACATGAAACACCTCAGGGCGAAATTATACGTATGCACATACATATACTAATACATAAATATATGCACTAACATTATATGTACAAAAAAATTTTCACTCTTGTCCTGGTTATTTTTTATTTATTTAATAGACTCTATTACTATTCTTGTTTTTTAAGTCATACTATTACATGTACATTATAATACGCATACATGTATACATGTTAATCTGTGTATACATTTTAAATATATCATCATATAGATGTCTGTTCGGTTATGTATTTACATATAAATGATACAAATAATTGCATTCGCGAGCTAATTTTTTTTTATTTGAATTTGAATTTGATTTTTGCTTTTTGTTTTCAGTTTTGTCGATTTCAGCTTGTACTATGGCATCAGCATGCATACATCTAAGTATGTCGTTCTTCATTTAAAGATGAAAATACATATTATTAAAGTGATATTATAACATGTTTATATGTGTATATTGGTTTCAATAATTATTAAACAAAAATAACTGAAAAAAAGTGAGGTTACAAATATTCGGATTATAATCAACAATTTATTTTTTCGTTTTATTTTTATATTTGGTCTATAGGCGTTGTGGCCAATGTTGATTCAATTCAATTTAGAAACTGTATTATATTATATGTACATACATATATATGTATGTATAAATGAAAGGTATGTATGTACATATGGTATGGTAGGTATGTATCATAGACAAAATGAAATATATATTGAAATATTTATATAAAATTAAATATATATAATATTATAAATATAAATTTTGTATCTTAATGTGCACATGCAAGTACATACATACATACTATAGTATGTGCATATACATACATATGTAGAATACAGTATGTATGCATAAGTCCAAAATGAAAAATAGCAAAAATTTAGACCATATAATAATTTCATCGTTTAGACATTTTCATGTTGATTTATAATGTACGAGTATTTATTAAATTTTTTTTCCATTTTATACAGATAATATTCCATAATTTGATCAGTGGTTGTGATTTTTTTTTTTGATTCATAGAACATGAATCACATATTATGTAAGTGATAGTAAAAAAATTTGCACAAGAGTTTTGGGTTTTATATAATGTACATACTCGTAGTAACAAAATTATTCCCATTTGTACATATTATTGCGTTAAATAAATACGTACTTAAATTAAATTAATTGTTTTATTCAAAATGTACTTTCAAGCACATAATGTATATGTTGTGTCCTTCTTGATTATTTCTTACAATACCAATACAACAACAGCAGCAGCAGCAACAAAAGAAAATAAGAAAAATCCGAAAACCCAGAAGCAACTTTATTATACAAGAGGTAAGGTGTGGTAAGGTGGAGCATAATTAAAATCTTTCGTTTTCTTCTCTTTTTTTTTTCATTAAAAAAGTTCAATTGACAAGGACATTTCAGTATAACATACTCTTATACATATAAAAACTTATACACATGATCATGAGCATTATGGTAGTGCGTAAACATACAATATGTAGATTTTTAAAAATATATAATTTTGGCGTCGTTTTTGATTGGCATGACAGATTTGTAAAATTTTAAATCAATTTCATGGTCATAAAAATTATTTCTACATAATGTACACAGTCAGCTATACATATAGTCTTGCGTATGCAGGTAGTATATGTATATATATTAATTATTTTTAGGAACATGTATGCATAATATACTTACACAAATTACAAAGAAAAAATTAATAATTTGGTATGCGGAAATTACTATATCAATTACTAATATGAGAAGATATGCTCGTATACATAGAAGGTGGTAAGGTGTATTCATAAAAAATAAAATTATTATTCGTTTCATATAATAATAGAGTATTTGAGCTCTTTTCTTCTTCTTCTTCTTTTTTGAATGAAAAATTAACCTTTACAGCTACTTATTGTAAATAATAATATTTGAATGTATAGTGTACATTTGACTTTTTTGATTTGATTTTTTGATGCGTGAAAAAGTTGTTTTACTAAAAAAGAAACGATTTTTATGAATTCGATAAATTTAATTTCAAAAGAATTTTATTTCTTTAATTGTCTAGTGTGAAGTCCGTGGCCATATATTTAGTTCATTACATCAATTACATAGTGAAATACATGTAATAGCTACTCTATATTCAACACATAATAATTTGGAAATCAAATTTAAAGTTTAATTAAATTTAATGTTGGTGGCTTTCGATATATACTATATAATACAAATGCATATGTGCAAATTACATATACATATGCAAAAATTTGAATTCAAATGTGTATATATGCTCACAAGAGAATTGCACTCATAGCTGCCGCGATACAAAATTTTGATTTATTACAGTCCATCGTCCCACTATTTACAATTTATTTATGAAACATAAACTTCCTTAACTGATCTGACGCAATATGCCACAATTGTATTTCATTTTGTGTGTGTGTGTATTTTGTATTTTTTTTTTCTAAATAAAATAGACAACTTCCTTTAAAACTCGTTAAGTTTATTATTATTTTTTTTAATTTTATTTATTGTACATATGTATGTAATGTGGTGCATTGATTTTTTTTTCTTCAAAAATGGTGCAAAAATCTTTTTCCTTATCGTTTTTCTTCAATAGATTTATACGTGCATATATGGTAAAACCGGTTGACTATATTACATACATATATACGAGTATATGTACATATTTTATTTTATATACCTTTATAGAAATATTTATATTCTGCTCCATTTATTTACGCAATATATCATCAAAGCTTTAATTAGAGAAGACGCCAAAATGTTTTTGCTACTTTTGTCGTCTCGACTCTCGAGAGCATCATATACACAACAACTTTGGCATACGTGTTGTACAAATATATTGTACCATTGCACATATACACTATATGTATATATATATAACCTTACATACAAACATATGTAAATGTAGGTATATAAGTTATGGGGGTTGATTGCACATATGCATTTTTATTATTCATTATATTCCTTCATCATATACTATTACAAAACTCTGAATTATATATTAATTGTATGTATATTTATATATACATATATATATATATATATATATATAGTCAATAATGGTAGTGGAGCACGATTATACATATCTTCATAGTTATTTGTGTATATATACATACTCGTATTTGTATGTACTTATATTTTCTGTGATTGCTCTAATGTTTGTCTTTTTTTACTAACAAAATTAAAACAAAACAAAAATAACACAGAACCAAAATATAAATAATATAAAAAATATATTATTTTTCTATTGAACATTGATAGTGATAGTATCTAAATTGGACAATCTATCTCTGTAAATAAAGTAAAAAAAGACGCGATGCTGTGGGTCTCCTTTCGTGAACGAAACTAAAAAAAAAAGACAAAATCAAAAATGTTTATTATTTCTTTTATTTTCTGTTTTTGCCACACGACTTACATTTTGATATTGTTTTTTTGTACAAATGTACAATTGTATGTATGTATCATATATAGTTATAGAGAGTGTAATGTTAATTTTATATGTACATACATAGGTACGATCATGTAAGAAAATTGGAATCTTTGTCCTAATTTATCGTCAACGAAATACTATTATGTATACTTATAAAAGTTAGAAGTATGTATACACATTTGGAGATGTCTTGTTATTGCTATTTACGGATATACAAACTTTGCCCCGATTATATGCATACTAAAAACAAAAAACATTTTCTTCTTCTTCTTCTTCTTCTTCTTCTCAAATGAATAGAAAATCAAAAATGAGATTAAAAAAAAATAATTGAAAATATAGTAAAATCGATTTTATACATCAAAACTAGCCACACAAATTAATCGATGATATGTATCTCGTAGCAAAGCGTAATATGTGTATAATAATAATACATTTTTGTATGTAAGTATCAGTAGACATACGAATTGTAACAATT
Organism: Villa cingulata; assembly: GCA_951394055.1. Classification (NCBI taxonomy): domain Eukaryota; kingdom Metazoa; phylum Arthropoda; class Insecta; order Diptera; family Bombyliidae; genus Villa; species Villa cingulata. The sequence goes on from OX596018.1 coordinate 52,639,469, forward strand.
TGTATCTTTTTTCTAATCGAATATATTCGCCATAATTTAAAAGTTTAACTGGAACATTTTTAATTATGGAAATTACGGAATCGAAACTAGTTATAAAACATGTTGAAAAAAAAATTTATTTATTTGCAAATAGAATTGTATATCAGAAATTAAAAAAAAATAATAATTTGTATCTGCAATATCATACATAAGCTTAGAGGTATAAGATAAGTAATTGCACATCTGCGTACGGGTATGTGTATTCTTTGAATATGTAGAAATTAAATTGCATAAAATCAAAAATTGAATCAAAAAAAAAAATTATCATAAACTTATATGTAATTAATTTATAAATTTATTATAAAAGCTTGTTACTGTACGATAACGCGACAACGTGATAAAAAGATAAAGCAAAGTCATTAAAATATTGGTACTACTAGTACTGCTGTCGTACCGCACCACAAAACTCAAAAGTACATAATTTTTAAATTCTAAATTAGAAAATTCTTCGAAAATTTCGATTCATGATATCAATAAGTATGTGTGCGAATTGGAAGAAAGAAAATTATTCAAAATCTAACGTCTGACAGCCTGTACATACTTATATTGCTTTTAGTTCTCAATTTTTTTTTAATTTGATGATCACGGCAATATTCATACAATTGTTTTATTTTTTCTTTTTTCAAATTTTCTTTGACTTTTTTTACCTTCTTTGATTTTCTTTTTTTTGTTAAAATTATGATTGATTTAACTTTTTCATGTCATTTGGAATGCTTGAACTTTTTGTAAGCGCACGACGCAAATCTTAAGAACTCATTATTCTTTCAATATATACATATTTATACATACTCTCTCATGTATATAAATAATGTGTACATTTTATATTGAGTGATGTGTTGCGCATTATAGTGCAATGCAATTGCTTATGTGCATTGTTAATACAAAAATAAATAAAAAAAAATTGTATAAAAATATACAATAATAAATGCATATAAGAGTGAGTATGCATGCATGTGTAATGTAAAGAAGATACGCCAACTCTTGCGGAAGCATTCATAATACGTACTTATACCATATTATATTGTATGTACACATGTGTATGTATTGTAAATATACGTTATAATACATACTACCGAATATTTATAATTCCATTACATTCCATCAGCAGAGTACAAGAAAATGGTAAAAGTAATCTCATCTAGTATTCCTTATTTTCATCATTATAATAAACTCTAAAAGTGGACACATAATAAAAGTCAAATAATTTTCCACCTTCAATGTATGTAGATCAAGAGTTTGAATAGTAACGTTTTTAACGTAATAATGATAGTTAATGGTGGATCTGGTATTTTAAATTATTTTTTATTTTTTCATTTCTTTATTTTTATTTATTTTTATTTATTTTTATCTCTCTTATTTTTCCAGTTTATTATTGTATATTTCTTATTTTTATTTTTATTTTATTCATTTGTATTTACTTTTATTTATATTTTGTTGTTATATTTTCTTCATAAATATAACAAACATGTATGTACATACAGTTAATATGGAGAAATACACGTATATATAGTTTGATGCAATAAGATCGCATCCTCCTACATCGTTTAGTCGTTTTACTATCACCATCAGCATCATTAGTGGATATTCTTCCGTGTACAATAGGACAACTGTAAGGTAAGTGCTGATTATTTTTTGTTATTTTTGTTTATTGCTTTTTTTTCCATTTTTTTTTTTTTTTACTATATTTTACCTTGTTGTTGTCATTGTTGCCTGGTATTTTATATTGTACGGAATTTGTTTGTTTGGTCAAATTTATCTTCAATTGGTTTGTTACCGAAAGACATTTTTGTCTGTTTGATCGTTAATTGATGATATACATATACAATAGAATTAGTTTAAAAAGAAAACATGAACACATATGTACATACGTTATGTATGTACTCGTTCATGTATAAAAAAGGAAAAAAAAAATAAATGAAAATAAAATAATGCCAAAAACAGAAAAATTGGTAAAATGTGTAAGGTACATGAATAGTACTTTAAATTGCTGCTGCTGTAGATTATCATGTGTATTTAGAAGATATATAATGTTTTAAGTATACGTAATGTTATGTTATGTACAATTACATGAATATGTTATATAGAAGAGAAAGAAAAGTACCATATGTATGTATAAGTAAAGGTATAGTTGAATCTTTTTTGAAATTGTAATTTACCACTTTTGTCATTGCGGGATCACCATCAAGTACTTATATATTTGTGAATGTAATATTACCATTACGATTTACGAATGGGATATGCATTCATCTATCTCTATACCACACATTTTGTGTGCTGTATATGTATGAATCTTGTAAATGGCTCGTGGACTTCGCTTGTTGACTGTTTAACATTATTGTAAAGATTTTTGTCTATTATAGATAAATTTACTATGTATATCTGTATATGTATGTATTTGTATATGTACTTATGTAAAGTATCTACATTTTTCTGTCCTTCTATTGTATCTTCATTTCTTATATTTTATAAATCTATGGATTAAGGACAGCGCTGGTTTTAGCTATTTGGGCGCCCAGTGCACTTCTATCATAAATTTTCGTCTTCTAAGTTGAAACTTTACTATTTTAAACTTTAATTTGATTTTTTAAATTCTAACAAGACAAAATTCAAATTTTCATGTTTTTTCAGCGAATTTTTGTTTTGTAAACAAACATGATCATTGAAATTTTGAGTATTTGAGAAGTAGATAAATATAGGAAAAGAAAAAGAGCGAATAGTAGTTTCTCTTCTTATTTTCTTATGTAAATTTTGTACTGCACTGTGGTAGGTGCGGTGCGTACGGAGAAGGTTTACTGATCGGAACTAGATCCATGTGAACAAAAAAAACCTATAAATATTTTGGCGGCCTCGAAATTTGGAGCCCGGTTTAAGTGAACCATTTCAACCTATAAAAAACCGGGTATGACTAAGGATGAAGATTATTTCATATAGAATTAAGCTAATCTTTTTTTCATATATAAATGATCTTCAATTTCGATAATATCACCCAAGTATACTTGTGTATATTGTGTATTGTATACAAACGTGTAATATTCATCGTATCTAAATGCAGAATACTTTATATAAGTAAGTACAAACGATTATATGTATATGTACTCCTATAATTATTTCAGTAAAAATCTAAAAATTTAAAAGATGTAAAAAAAAAATGAAATCTGTTTTTTTTTCTACATTTGAATTTTATTTCTTAAGTTTTTCTATTTACACTCATAAATATGTATTTGTAAATACATATGTGTACCTTATATCTTTATATGTTGGTTAGTTAACTTTTTTATTTTTCTTTCAATTTTTCATTTTTCCTATTTTATTGTAAATTTGATGATTGCATTCAACAACATTATCGTTATATTGTATAATATCCATCTATCTATCTAAGTACTATATCTGAATATACTACGTATATCATTTAAGTTTTTCAATTTTATGAATGAAATGAAACACTTAAAAAAATACTTGAGGGTATAATGTAAAAAAAAAATAAAAATCAAAATGAAAAATGAAAAAAAAAAAAAAAATAAAAGGAAATAAATAAATTACGGTGGCATTAGCTCGTGCGACTTATTTGTCTGACTTGTCGTAATTATCATTTGTTTTTTAGTATTTAATGACGGTAATGATGTTAATCGTGTTTAGTTATTTTTTTTTCTTTAAATTTTTATTTTATTATTATTTTTTTAATTTTCTTTCTTTCTGTCTTGATTACATTATACATTTGTTTTTGGGATTACATATTTGTTTAAATGATTAACCATTAGTGATCAAATTTATACTTAAATGTATGAATATTTTTGAATCCATATTGTGTATATATGTACATATGTATGTAATTGTATTTATAGATAATATTTAGTGGATAAAAAATATTATTGAATCTTATAATTCAAATCCATTTTTTTTCGCGTATAAATCCATTTCATAATTATAATTTCTAATGGAAATTTTGATATGATCTCAATAGAATTTTGAATAGCTATACCCATGTATACATACATATATGTAAATAATATACTCGTACATACCTACAATTATATTGCGGGCTTTTAAATCATAATTCATAATCAAATCATAAAAGAAAAATATTAAATTTCCGTATATATGTAATGTATATATGAGTAAAGATAAATTTAAATAAAATAAACAACTTCATAAATTAATTTTTTTTTCATATATAAAACATACTCGTGAGTATGTAATTTTTCTTTTTATTAAATATTTTGTGATTTCATTGCAAAACATATTACATATAATGTGAATGTAATAAAATTGTTATCGATATTATTACTGATGCGTTGATATCTTTTAAGTATATGAGTTAGTGTTACGATATATAGAGACGATATACATATTTTTATAAATATCTTTGACTTTGTAATGTACATATAGTAAGTAGCGGTGCTCGCAGATACTTGAATCGAATATGAAATTATGATGTAAAAAATGATTTTAAAAACGTATAGGTAATACATACGTTAAATGATAAATCGAATTTAATATTGGTTTTGATAAATTTCAAGAAAATAAAAAAATGAGTAATAATAAAAAAGAGTAAAAAATTGAAGCAAATAAAAAAGCTAAAGAAGATTCATAATCAATAATGGGGTGTGTTCGATTAAAACATTTTGATTTTAATTTATTTATTATTATTTTTTTTTTTTTTGGAAATTTACAAAAATAAAATGAAAAACCTGAATCTCTTAATTACCTTTTCGCATATAATGTGTATACTATTATTACATATTTTGAAACAGATGCAACAATTTATGAAATATCGATACGTATATTAATAACATAAACGTACACATCATAAACACATAAATATGTATATATCAGGTATATATATATATGTACGTTTACACATACGAGTATAATGTACAATTATGAATTTACGTTATGATTAAGTGAGATCAACATTACAATTAAACGAGTGAAAGTAAAAATTCATACATATAAAATGAAAATATTGAAAAACAAAAAAACCAAAAATGAAAACAAAAACAAAATTTATATTTGAGATTCAAAAAAAAAAATAAAAAAACGGCAAAAAAGGAAACATAAAATAAGAGTCCGTTCGATTATATTTGGAGCATTGTATATGTACAGTACATGTACATATTTTCTATTAAATATGAATACATCGTGTATACTTGTACAAACGATTATATATGCACTCATATTTTTAATGGATAAAATTTTGATCAATTTTAATTTTATTTAGTGCGAAATAATCCATCTTTTATAAAAGTATTACCAAGTAAGTATTACGAAATATTATTATGATGAAGAAGGTTTGTCTTAAACACCTCTTCGTTTACGATGTCTTAATTTTTTTTTATTTCGTTTTTGCTTCTTTTGGATTTAATTTGTTTTTGTTGCTGTTGTTTTTAGTTTGATTACATTTTGTCGGCCAAAAAAAAGACAGCAACGATAAATGTGTATGTAAAGAAAAACAAAATAAAAATTTTCCAATTATCAATCTATAACTTTTCGAATTTTGGTTACAAACTTCATTTGAGAATTTTATTTCACACATTTAAGGACTAATTCTCATTTAGTAAACATACATGTACGTGTTTCTATGTGTAGTGTATGTATACGTATAGAGTGGTATAGGTACATAAATACACGTACCATAGCAGGTGGATTCATATTGTATAAAATTGTGAGAATTTTGAATCGAAATAAAATACTATGTAGTTGAAAAAGGATTAAAATACATAATATGTAGATATATAATATGTAATTAGTTTTAATGTGTTGATTCTGATTGTATTATGTGCATGGAAAAAGTAGATTGCAATTTAAAAAATAAATGATAAAAAAAAGTATTCTATTACAAGGTCGTTTTCGTGTTTTGTTACCTTTGTTAAAAGAAAATAAAAACGTTTTTAATGGTTTTAAAGATAATCGAATTCGAAGTGATTACGTGCAACATCTACTCGTATTATATAGTACGAGTGTATTATATGCTCATGTTTATAGAGTAGAGTATATAATTTTTGGAAAAGTGTTAGAGAAGGAAAATTTAAGGTTACAAATAGTAATAATAGAAAATTGTATAATAGCAAAAACAAGAACCTAATTAACTTAATTTGCTTTTGAAAATATACTTTAAAATTATATACTCGTACATACATACATATATACGAGTATATAATTATAATTTTATCTCTGGCTGAATGTAATGTTATAAATTTACTATGACCAGTTCATTGCGATTGTTGTATAATAAATTTTTTGTCGAATTAAACCGTAAACTTGTAATATATCTATATACATATGTATATATTTTGTATATTCACATATCCATTACAAAGCTATACACTTAGATATATATGTGTTTCAGTTTCACCCTCAATTTTTTATGTTTTATAAAATGTTGTTATGATTCGACGTGGAGTCATTGATCTTGACTGATTTTATGCATTTATACTGTTTGTATGTATTAGTTAGATATTTACTAGGTGTATAGATATAGTTATTCTTATTAGACTATAATCATTATTTTGAGTACTACATATTATATACAACTTGTATGTAATACCTATAAAATGTATAAAAGAGAGAATATCAGTAGCAGTATAAAGGTAGCAAAGTAGTTTTCTATTCATCATCTAGGAGTGTATATACATAAATATGCACATATACTCGTATATTATACTCTATACACATATACACATACAGATAGAAATAAGTAATAGATATAAAAAAAAAGAAGAAGAATTTAATAAGATATTCGGTTGCGCGCATACTATATACATACTATATATTACATGCTTGTATACATACCTATCTAGTATCCATATATCATATAAAAGGCGAATACATTAGCGAAAGAAAACTGATGGATGAGTTTATTTTGAAAAATCAAAAAAACAAAAAAAAAGGAAAAATTTTAGAAAATAAATTACTACATAGAGAAAAATATGTTGCATCTTTATTTTTATTTTTTTATTTTTGTTAAAGATGAAATGAAGGTCTTCTTCTTTTTCTTATTCGTATATTAATACTTTTCTTATATTTTATATGCATATATACAAATTTATATATGGTATAGTAAGCGCAAGTTTAATGTGAATTACTTATTACATCAATTTGGTTTAAAACTTTAAAAGTGCAATTTACTATATACAAGCGATTTGATCCGAATTGAACTTTGTAACTTTCTGGTATTTAATCTAAATGCAAATGTATATAAGAGTATGTGCAATGCAATAGTATATGTTATATAGTTAGTTTTATATACTAATGATGGTGCTTGCTATAAGTACATATTATATATTTATTATATATAGTGCTGTGCTATTAAAAAAAATGTTATAAGGTAGCTTGCATTCAGATTGCATTTTATACATTCTTACTGATACTTATACGACGAGTATATGTACAAATCTATGTACATATAATCAATGCATATTAATTATAGAGGAATATATAACCCTCAATCAGTTTATATGTATTTCGACACACTTTGGAGCTGTTGATCTCCACTACCAGATATTTTTGTTATTTAGTAATAATCCTATACATATACACATATTTCTATTTGTTAGTTATTTCGCAAATTAAAAAACAAAAGAGAAAAAATTTAAATTACTATGTATAACATCCACTGTACAATATATAATATACAATTGATACCATGTAATATAAAAGGAAATTGAAAAAAAATTATCGTTGTTTTATTTTTATTTAATATACATACTCATCGTATATTATATGTGCAGAAAACTACTATTTCTTGGACATAGTTATACGATAACAAGAGTGTAATTATCTTTTCGATTATGATACCTTCGTTAAAAATTTTTTTTTTCATTTTTTAATAGTATAGGGAACATTTTAAATTTTTGCGTTTTTCTAAAGTCCTTTGCTATTTTGTTGAATTTTAATAGAAGATCATATCATTTATGAATTTTTTTACTTCCAAAATACAAAAAAAAATATGTATATATATAATATAAGATTAAAGTGATTTTGAAAATTATTGTAATTATAAAATAAATAATACTATCTGTATGTACGTGAATATTGTATGTAAGTCTATCTCTATGAACATACATTTTTCATATTTTTCCTTGTTTTAAATATTTACACATTTTTAATTCTTTCACATTTTTCATTCTATTAACCTTTAACCAACCATCTATATTCCACCCGCCCACCTATACTATATGTATCAGTATTAATACATTTATTTATACATTTCATATAATTTTGATAAACATTCCTCAAATATTCATTTATCAAAAATCATATAAAATATTACTTGTACTTGTAAATAATGTAAATATTTTAAAAAGTCACATTTTTCATTATAATTGATTTTAAATTAACTTATAAAAATCGAGATATACAAAGTCACTTATTAATATAAATATAGAAACATTTAATGTGGTTTGTATACCATACTGTAACGATTTAACTGATGTATGTATGTACGAGTATGTATGTGTATGCATATACGTTATTCATGTGCAAATATTTTATGAAAGAGCATACTTGTATATAAAGTAAAATCTATTAATAATTTAGTTGATTTTATAATAATTTTATAAAGACTTTCTCCCATACTATTATATCCTCTACAAGTTATATGCATGCATATCCAATCATATTTACATACATTATACTTATATTGTTATTATTATTATTTTATTGCTAATCATCATTATTATCAGATAAACTGTATATACACAGTTTAATGTAACGTTTATAATATTTATCCACATATAGCACATACTTGTATATACTTATATATAGGTAGATGCATTAAATAGTTTTGCTAAATAATTTGTAAAATATTTTTTACTTATAGCCATTATAGTACAAACATATACTTAGATAAATATACTACTCGTAAATGAATGAAAAAAAAAATACTACATCTTTTGATTTATTAATATCGTTATCCTTTTAAAGACTTCTTTGCTTTTATATGATTTGATATGCTACTTATATGCTCTAAATTTATGATCAGAGAGAATATTAAATACAATATACCTATACAATAATAATAATAGTAATGGTAATATCTTATATTTTATTCTTTTATTATTATTATTATTATTATTTTTTTTTTCACAATTTTGTTTTGGTTTTTGATTTTATTTTACTTTTAACATATTTATGCATTGCAACAACCATCATCATAGTTATTATTTTCATCGTTATAATTTATTTTATTAGTGATTTTATATTTTCGTACAATGATTATGATGGTGATGATGATGATGATGATGAAGATGAAGATGAAGATGTGAATGATGATGTCTATGCAAACACTTTTATATTATGCTTAATATTTTATATGTATATTATTGACTTTATTGATATAAATTTTACATACCTGTATAAATGTAAAATTGTAATATTGTGTAATGTTTATACTACAAATTCACCATTCATTCATGCTTGATGCACTTTTACGTATATAAAATATAGTAGGTATATTTATATAATACAGAAAATATTTTTTACGAAAATATCAATATCTTGCGTTACATATACATATACAAACAAATAAATGCATATACAGCAGTAGTAATTGAAAATATTGATGTTTCATTAAAGTTTTTATCATAAAAATTTTATAATAATTATGTATGTACATATACCTATTTAATTTTGTGTTCACAACAGAAACACATTTTACTTTTATTGTGTTGAAGAAAACAATGTTAATTTTATTTACTCATACATATAGATATTTGATGTTTGTTATGTAATGTAACTATATTATTGATAAGTAAAATTGAATTTGTCACAATAATTAATCATTTTGAAAAATCGAATCCAAATACATATGTATATATAAGTGATATAATACTTCAAACGTGTTGTATACACGTAGATGCAATCGATTTGTTTATTTTATTGATTAAAATACTAGTACATATGTAGTACACATTATGAATTGAAATTGAAATAGGTACTCGATTTATTTTTTATTATTTTTTCTTCAAATTACACATACACATTTGTAAAATTGTCACTATTGACTTGAACAAAAAAAAAAAAAATTCCAATAATTATAGATTGAGTTTAAATTTTGAAATTCTCAATTAAATTATGTACAAATACAAATGTTGTCAATGTTACACATTTTTATATTTAAAATAAAATGTTCATCTTCTTTTTTTTCTTGTATGTATTTCACTTTTTCGTATGTACATATACTCATGTATTATGTAAAATGTATATAAGATATTTGTGTGTTTTTTTTTTTATTTTTTATTTTCTGTTATACTACACTCATGTTATCATTGTTATAACTAAACTAACATGTGATAATGGAGACGGTTTTATGTAGATTATTTTTTTGAATCAAATAAAGACAAAAAATTTTTTTTTGCCTTAGCTGGGAAGTTAATACAGCAAAGTATATTAATTATTTTTGTGTTTTTTACCATTGTCGTACATATGTGTACATTGTACATAGCATCAAAACGTAAAAATTTTGCTGTATGAGTTAGTAATAAAAATATTTTTTTGTATGTATAAATGATGTGATACATATAATAATGTATATAATACATCTACAATATCATATATTATGTATGTACATCATAGTACACGTAATAGTAGTGCGTATTGTTTTTTGAAATTGACAACAACTAAAATAATAAAAAAATTACTTAGTTATTATTGATCAATTTTAGTAAACATAAACACTAAAAGAGATCTTCACACGTGCATCACATTTGTATATATACGTATACATACACATACTTTTAAAAGATTGGAAGCATAGAATGTTCTTTTAAAATGATTTTTTTTTATAATTAAAATTGGAAAAAAATAGAAACAAAAAATAGAATAGAAATTGTTCTTATATAAATGGAAAAATAAATATTTATAAGGATTTTTAGAGAAGTTACATATATACGATTATATCATTTTTATAAATTGATTTTTAAAATATTTTTTCACATAAATAATACGAATTCATTAAATCATACAAGAATTATTTTGGTCATTATTCGAAATTAAAATTTTAATTCATTTAATTTTTTGTGTTTTCAATATGTTAGACAAATTTTATTTTGTATTTATTTTATTTTTTAAATTTTTGTCATAAACGTGTAATATTTATGTAGTTGTCTTTTTTTTTTTTTTTTTAAGTAAGAAGAAGTAAATAAATAAATGAAAAATGTTTTTCATTATATTTTTATAAGTAACATTTTTTCAGTAATGTATTAATTTTGAAATTTTTTTTACATAATATAGTTAGACGTAATATTTTTATTGATGTATTTGAGTATACTTTAACCATCTGGGTAAATACGTGATATATAAAATTCAAGAAAACAAAAATGAAAAAAAAAAATTGCCAAATAAATAAGTATAAACGTTTAGAAAAAAATTATATCGTTATAGACATACTACTTATGTAATGTCTGAAGATGAAAATAGTTTTTTTTTTTTTTATTTTGTCTAGGTGGAATGGAAGAAGAAAAAAATGAAAGTTTTTAATTGATATTTTTTTGCGAAAACGTTTCTTCATGTAATGCATTATAAAATATATGAATCTTTTTGAATAATTTTTTTAAGAAAATAATTAAAATTATAATAATCAACAATACAACATACTTAGTTCACAAGTTCTTGTATTGATGGTAAAATTTTCCAATAGAATTTTTTTTTTTTTAATTTCTGTTACGTATATTGTGAAAAGAACAATGGATATAGATACAATATTTATATAATTTCTAAAAATTAATGATGTTTTAAGAATTAGACATACAGTGAATAACCTGAAAATGATTTTATTTCGTTTACTTATATACATAAATACATAATGAAATATTTCAAATGTGAAATTTTTCGATGTGTTTTTGAGAAAATTTTGGTATCCATTTGAACAGCATTGAAAAAAAATGATAATATGAAAAAATGCCTTCCATATGTATAATAAATGTGTACATTGTATTATATTCGCATCATCCATTTAAATATACACTTATTTCTGGATAAAAAATTGTTAAACATATTTTTTTTCTAATATGTATTGTATTTACCTTATGACACGAGTAAATTTTTAACACGTGAAAGAAAAATGTATATATATACGTATATGGATATATGTATATTATCTAAATGATGTATACATGTGTAGTCATATACAATATAATTAAGTATATGTTATATCAATATGATGTTGATGTGTATTATAGGCCTATACACAATATGTTGAAGACAATATATGTATATTATTTAGTTCTTTTGTTATTTTTTAAAAAGTAAATAATAATTATTAATTATTATAGATATAGAGTTTGTATGATGAGTTTTGAATATATGTATTCAATATTAATTGCTACTAAGCAAAAAAATATTATAAATGACTATAAATAAAACAAAATATAGAAACAGAAATATTAAATACATATACATACTCATATATTTGTATATCTATTCAGAAAATGAATACAAATGTTTCATTTTACATATATACATTATGTAGAATAATGAAAAAATGTACGTACATATGTTGTTTGAAAAGTGTTATAAATTTTAATTCTAATAAAAAATTATTAAATTTTGCTCAGTTACTGAGTTACTTATAATATTAATTTTATTAATTTACATAAATAGATATCAAGATATCTATTAATATTTGTATGCATATACATAAATAATTGTATATACATATAATATTATACATGCTTTTTGTGTATGAAATATACATAAATATATTCTGATTGTTTTATTGTTCTATTATATGTATACGTAATACGTAATACTTAATACATTGAATTATTTTTTCAACTTTACATTAACAAATAAAATATGAAGAAAAATTTTCAACGAAATTATTTAAAATGAAAGATTATAAGATTTTCATCTTCTTCATGTACATATTTCATTATTTTTTTGTTATGAATATATAGAAAACTATAATAAAAAATATTATTAAAATTAGGTATATTACATATATAGAAATTTGAAGTATATATGATGTGATGTGATAGCGATGATTACACAGTTATATATAGATTAAAACTATCAATCATATGATGAACCTTGCAGTCATAATGATCCATTTTTACAAGAAATATAATTCTTTAGATACAAACGTATACACATGTATATGTATATAGACTTTTATGCTTTTATATTATTCATTTGAGTATATCGTTATCGAGATAAGATCAGTAATTATAATCTATCGATCCAGGTATATGAACGCATTTCATTTTATATACTTGTATGATTGCATACAGCGTGTACAATAGGTTAAATCTTTTCAAATAAAAAAAAAATAATCTAGTAAATATATATATATGTATAATGATGTATGTATTTCTGAAAAACGATTAAATATCAAAAAGGATTACAGTTTCTTTTACTGAGTTATTTTCTTATTATTATATGTATTGCATATTGATCTGTGATCTAATATTTTTAATCGTTTGTATATAATAGCGGTATAATTCAAGAAAATCATATATAATATACCTACATACGAACGAGTATAATAAGAATCTTATATTTAAAATAATTAATTAATTGATAAATAAACTATCACAAATACACAGAAATTTCACGTTGTATATATATTTTTCCAATTACAATTATAGCATTTTTTAGATAATCGTAAAAAATGTTCCACTGATTAATTGTTGTAAATTATTTTGAAAACAATCAAATATTTCAACAACCATCACATGTGTAGAAAATATTTTTTAAAATACATAATGTCAATCCATTGGGTGTATCCACATAAATTCAGTTTTTAATTTGTCTATTGGCATGTGTATGTTGAATAGATGTCGTAAAAACATAATCTACGAAAATATGCATTTAATACATGCATATAAAAATTCAAAAATTAAAATTATCAAAATGATTATAAGCACTTTTTATATTCAGATAAAAAATTTACATATACGCACATATATACAAACATAAATACAATATATCATATGGATTAAGTATTTTTTTTATTTTTTTCATTTCTGATTTTAAATTAAAAAGGAAGAGAAATAATATCTTTAAATAAAAACCTAACGGTGAAATTAAAAGATGATAATCTTTTTTTACGTCAAAGTATCTAACACATGATACGTATATATTATACATATCTACATATATATACACATGTGTATATAATGTGATTATATGCATGAATATAGTGTAACTTATTGTATTAAACTAGAGTACATTATAACGTACATTATACTTTACTATATAGAGTTTTAAATAATGTAAAACATTTACATAAGTGTATACACGAATATTCACACACAAACATACACACACACACACACACACACACACATATATATATATATATATATATATATATATATATAGGCATATGAAAGTCTTTATCTTATACAAAAAAAAATGCGAATGAACTACATACTATGTGGATTAAATTAAATAGTTACGAGGATATTTATTACGTATATACTTATAGATATGATTGTACATGTGTATATATGTATGTACGTATACATAGATATTATATTATATATAAAATATAATATAAATGATATACATATCTGTATATAATTATATGTGACCATACCCATACATATTATATTGTTGTTATTATAATAATAATGATGATGATGATGATGATGAGGTGATCTGCTTTCAATCAGGCGTGTAAGGAGTAAACTGATCACAAGTAGCTATACAACTTTCTATTTTCATTTGAACGAGTTTTCTTTAGCAATTATTACATTTTTCTTGAATTGATTTCATTGCAATCTCTATAATCTGACATTTTTTTTTTTTTAAATAAAAAAAAATTTTTTTTCTCTTTTGAATTATAAATATGTATATGTATCAGTACATAAAATACACAATTAAGTATTTACTTGTACTTTTTTTTTAATGAATAATGTATTATTGTTACCAACGTTTTTTCTTTCTTCTTGTATAACATAAAAATATATAAAAATCGAAATGTGTGTCCAAATTTTTTGTTGATGATATAAAAAAAAATTTTTTTTGAATGAAACTACTCTACTCATAATTTGATGAAAATTTTATTTGAATTTCTATGTGGAATAAGGATCAAAATCTAGAATTTAGGTATTTATTATTTATGTTTTTTGTATTTAAAAAATTCCCTGAAGTCTGTTAATTAATTTCACCATTAAAAAATAGTCACAGAAATCGTTCATTTTTCAAATCTATATATAAGGAATACTTACTATACGGTACGAGTAGTAGTACGACGTCGACGACTACTAATTTGCGTTACGAAATTCTTTTGATATTTCGATTATATGAATATTATCATCATAATCATCATAATAATCGTTATACGTGAATATTACAAAAATGGTAATCGATTGAATATCGATTACGTTTAATGATTTTCTATATATTTTACGAGTATTATTATAAATAGACAACTGCTTAACAATAACAACAATGCTGCTACAACGATAGTAAATATATAATACGTATACATGTATGTATGTACATGAATTTCATGTTGAAAAGAGAAACACATATAAAAAGAAAAATTATTTAATAACCAACCCACATTATAAAATCGATTCGTTTCGATCAATAATTAATTGGCAATGATTGATGTCTTAAAAGTAACTATGGAACGTGCATATCTACAAGGTACATAGATATCTATAAAAGTAAAGTAAAATTAAAAAAAAGTTCTAAATCTTATTGAAAATTTCGCCCGTGCTACACTATTATAATATTAATTCTTAATGCTCATTTTCTCGTTATTATCAATGTACGAGTATTAGTTGAGTATTTTGTACTTTACTGTACTGTAATAATGCCTTTATAGTGTTGCATACTAAATTGTATTGTAAGAAGCAAATGAAATATAAAATAGGCGACCGGTTAAAAAATATGTAATTCTCCTACGTTCTTTTCTGCACTTGTGAATGAATGAATTGATTTTCTTTATTCAATCTCTCAATGTTTGTACCCATCGCCATCAGTTCTATATAAATACTACTATACTTGTATATTATTATATATACAGGTACCACATACACACATTTAAGTTATACTTTAATAAAAGCATAAAAGATAGTTTCTTTGACGCGTTTGTTGAACCAAAACGTATTTAATGTTAAATACTTTCATCAATAAAATTGAATGTAAATATGCAACTTATAAAGTAAAAAACAGTTTGAACCTTGTTTATTGTTTCTTTTGTTAAGAAAACATTTCTTAAATAAAAAACGAAAAAAAAGTCTTTTTTTCATCTACATAACATATACACATTTTACACATGTTGTATATACATAAATAATACAATGATAGGTAAAAGGTGCACATATATGGATATAAAACCATAGAAAATTATCCTACAACAAAACATGATGATGAACCCATGCGCGTGCTAAGATGCCCCTATATACAAATCAACATTTTTTCTTATAGTTAGTGATCTTTTTCCGCATAAATGTATATAAGTATGTAGTTAAGAAATATAAATATGTGTATATGTGCACACAATCACATAATATAGCAGAAGCAATAAAAATCACGACAACATAACAACTAGAGCAATTACAAAAGATGAAAATAAGAAAAATATAAAGAATTGAAGAAGAGAAGTGAAAGAATGTTAAACTTTGCATACATTTTTTTACTATATATGTATACGTATATAAGTTTCAATGGTATTTCTATTGATTTGGTTACGATTTTATTTATTATTTTTGTTTTTTAATAAAAATATTCAATGAGTATAATGTGGTGTATAAAAGATTCAAGAAAAAGATATGCTGGGCGATGATGTGCAATGTTCATGTATCTTATCTTTTATATAAAATATAGAAAATATGCAATGCGGTGATGCATCTATTTTCTAATATGGCTTTGACGGAAAACAATCTCAATTTAATGAGCTGTTATATTGGTTGAGTACAGTGTTATGGTATTTCGTGATTAAAGTTTCAAAAAAAAAAAAAAATGTAGAAGTAAACATTTTTTTTAAAATAAATTTTTCCGGATCATCTTCTCATCTTTGGTGGTGGTTATAATGTTGTTGATGTTGATGATGTTGATGATAATGATAATGATGATAATGATGATGATGATGATGATGATGATGATGATGATGATGATGATGAGGATGATGATGGTCAATAATGAGAATGACTTTGAAGTACCTATCTATACGTTTGTACATTTTTATATAAATGCAATAATAACGATGCCATATTTTATACATAGAAGAGATGTTTATTGATGAGGTTCAGATAGATATACAACAAGAAATTTTTTATCTATCTATGTGTTATAGGGTTATGTTATAGCTTATTTCAGATATTCATACATGAATATATGAGCAAGTATAATGTGATGTTCGTGTTATTATTTTTTTATTCTTTTTACTTTACTTTTGTATATTTGTAAGATTAATAATAAAATAGTTAGTGCGGATAAATTGTATTGTTCTACATTAGTTAAAATACCACATATTTAGTTAGTTAATTATGGATATTTTTATTTAACAAAATTTTCTTAAGACACATATATGTACATATGTATTTGTAATAAACTTATGTGTGCTTTTTATTTTTAATAAGACATCTGAAATTCCTTTTATAATTGTACTACAGTCATGTATTACATCGTTATTTGTTATAACTACAAACTACATATCTGTATACGTATATAACATTATAAAAGTTTACATATTTAACATTTAAACTTATATTATGTGTAATATTAATTTACATTACATACATGTGTTTGTATAGATGCATCATTCAGAGTCAATTAATCTGAAATGTTGCAGTTAGTCATTCATGGCTAGTTAGTTAGTTTATGATTTATTAGACGGTTGATGTCAAGAAGATCTGCTAATGGAGAGCTCTTGGCACTTCTGTTTTATATGCATCATATATTTACCTAGATATCTAATATAAGTTTTGAACAAATTTAAATGTGACGATGACAATAGGAGAATGTAATACTAGATTATTTTCTTTGCAATGTGAGTATTTGAAATTCAAAATAGAAAAATTATGCAGTTGTGGTTTTCTTAAAACTGATGTTGTTATTATTTTATTTTTAAGATAGATGAAATGATTGAATATTAATATGAATGCACAGGAAAATCAATAATTTAATGTCATTTTTTTATTCAGATTTTCTTCAATTACAATTTGACAAAAAGAAAAAATAAAAGTGTAAAAAAAGATTGGATAATGTGAAGTATAATTTAATTGTTATTGAATTCAAACGTCCTGTTTACATTTATTAAATACAAAAAATCTGTTATAAAAGAATATAGATGCACATACGTACATAAGTACATACATACGTATATCTATAATATATAAGAAAAATAACTGCTTAGAAAAATTAGAAATTCAAATAGATATCTATATTAATGTGTTTTTGTTTTGAATCAGAACATGTATATAAATATAAGTATATACGTACGTATATATACTATTACGTAGTTAGATATTCTAATTCGTATGTGCATATATTTGACGCACAATCAAGTAATAACCTATTTTTCGGATAAATTTGCAATTACACATCACTAGGAACTATATTTATATATGAGTAAAAATTATTTTTTTATGTATAAACCGTACTGTAGTCACACATAAATGTTCATGTAATTGAGGAGTTAAATCTTCATTTTTATTTCATTTTTTGTCTTCTTGTCCTTAAAACTAAAGTGTAAATTTATTGTTTAATAGATATTTTGCGACAAATATGAAATATATTTTTTCTGTCTTATCTCAATGCACATACGATTGATTTTGCAAACATTTTTTTAAATAATTGTTTTTTATATAATTTTTGCAATGATGTAAATTTTTTAAATAATTTGCTGCATTGAAAATCTTCTAATTTATCTTTTTTTATAGGAAAGTATGTAAAAAGTATTTTTATATTTTTATAGTAGATTTTTTCAAGGAACAATATATGATCATTAATGCTATCGCATACGTTATGCTAGTTACGTTACGAGTAGTATTCCACAAATCATGTGTACCTACTCGTATTTTCATTGTTGAGAAAAAGTTGGTTTTCTCTTTCAGAGAATGGAATATTGTACATAAGAACATGACAAACATGGAAAATTAATATGACAACATTTAATACTTGTTTTTCCATTCACACAATCTGAAGCATCTTACTACCACAGGAATCATCAGTGATGCACTGTGTGCTTCTTGTGAAGAAAAGGACGATACCAAGAAACATTTTTTGTGTGGGTGCCAGTCCTTCTCCTTCATTAGAATGCGCATTTTCGGCACTGATGTGATCAGACCTGAGCAAATCTGGCCTGAAAGTCGAGTAGAACTCCTTCGTTTTCTGAGAGTGACGAAGAAGTTTGACTAGACGGGGGATTCGAGTACAATGAAAAGCGTTTGTCTGATTGCTCAGGTTCATTCCTCCCCCCAAATAAGCAGCAACAACAACAACCAAAGACAATTTTATATGGGTATTTAAAAAAAATATTTTACAAATTAGCTCATGGTTCGGTATTGTCGTTTGTGCTTGGATAACATTTTTTTTTATTTTTAAGTTTTCTGATATTGCTTGTTTTCATCATTATAAATGAATGTAATTTATTGTTATTTGTCATTATATTAAATTTATCTTTGTTTATTTCAGTTGATTAGTAGGTACAAACATTTTAGATGTAACAAAACGATGTTCGAAAAATTTTAAAGTGAAACATAACAAATTATGTATTTGATTCAATTGTAAACTGAAATTTTACAATTTACAATGTTTGTTAGAAGGATAATTAGTACAACATTTATAAATATAAATTATATATGTATATTGAAAAAAGGACAGTATTGACTAGATTTTTATTCATTCGAACACTGAAAGTATAACACGATATAGAACAGAGACTAAAAAAAATTTGAAAAATATTTTCAAATAGTCAATACATGAAGTCCAGGATCACTATTAGATGCGGTTTATGTACATAATTATTTTTCTCGTTTTATATTAAGTATAGAAAATAAAATTCAATCTATGCATATGTACAGGCATATAAATGTAAATATACAAATATCTGTGCATGTGCATGACGTTGAAAAGATTTTTTAAGGGGGCGGTTTTATATTAGATGGTAACAGACGGCATGAAAAAAAAAAAAAACATTTCTTTATAAATAAGTACACGTACATGTATTGTAGTACACATACAGTCTATAAAATAATGTAATAAATGCATTTTGATGATCGTTTACAGAATAACATTTTTGCCGTCAAAATAAATTCTTTTGTTATTGTTGTCATCATATATAGAGTTTTGTTAAAATTACTATAACATAATTTTTTTTGTTTGCATGTACATTATAATCGTATTCGTGCATAGGCATATGTATGTGTATTATATATTACTGTAATGTTATGCAGTATGGTACATAAATTTTATTTTAAATATTTTAAAACGTCATTATAAGGAGAAATTCGTTCAGATACACCAACACAAAATCCATTATCATGCAAAGATACCTCTGTACAAAATAAATTCAAAAAAAAAAACCCAACATAAAAATTGTGTTTTATATTTATAAATCTATGGAACATGTTTGATTGCAATTTCAGACTGTAGAAAACAGATGAAATAAATAAAAATAATTTGGAATATCAAATAACATGATGAAAGATATATGAGTATGTACTAAATGCAGCCATATAGTTTCAATTTAATATACTAGGATGTTATTTTTTTCGATGCTTTTATATGATCATGTTTTCATATGCTTTCTTTATTATTAATTGCTTTGACCTTTTTTGATCTTTTAGAAATAAAATGATTAAAAAAAGGAATCAGAGGACGACGAAAATCTACATATATGTATATGTACAAGTACCTACATAAATATCTGTATATTTATGTGTAATCCAATTATATGCATTCGATTTTAAGTTAACAATTTAAACAATTTTCGATGTACATTTTTATATATAGGAATTATGATAAAAAATATTTACAACGAAAATCTTTAATATTTTATAAATTACACATAATTCAGTACAAAATAAAATAAAAATATATGTAAAAAAAAGGTTGTAAATAATTTATGAATAATTGCTATAATAAAATTTTCAACTTAACTGTAACGTGACACAATGTAATTCAACTTTATATTATGCACGTAATGTAGTTCAATTTCGGTCATGTAGCTGTGTAGACTTTTAAAAAATTTTAACTCTATTCCCAGCATGATAAGAAAATTAGAAATTTGATTGAGAAAAAAATAAACATTTAAGTCCTCTTTCAGATATTTATATCTAATGTATATCAAAAAAATAATATTTTTAGCCTACGGTAATAATAAAGTGTACTACGAGTATAACAACATTTTGTACACATGTATTCATTCCTTAACATTTATTTAAGTAGATATTTAAAATGAGATGATGATATTAAATTATTTATAAATTTTAACTGCCAACATCATTATAATCATATAGCAATAATATGAAAGATTGATATCTGAATGTATTAAACGATTCCTGTAACGATTAATTATTTCAAAAATGTATGTATGTAAATTTTATATATAAGTAAGTATTTGTTACATAAAAATTCGTATGGGTAAAACAGAACGTATACCGTATACTCGTACTAAATATATTACTACTGTATTATTTTTTTTTATTGTGACTACGATCTGATTATAGTTACATTGATATTTTCTTTGCGTAATTTCGCATCATGTTATGTATGTGTATGTGATTCTATTCAAAAAATATATATGTAATAATAATAATAAACTCGCCTATATGCGATTTAAATAGTCCTTAAGTGGATATCATTTAGACAGAAATTTACGATAATATATTGTATACATCTTAGATAAATACATTTATAAAAAAATAAAAATTTATAAATAATGTTGTCGTGATGTTTATTTTTATCGCTGTATTGTATAATTTTTTCCGCACAGTAGTGAAATATGTACGTACACATAGACATAAGATAAATGTTTATAGATGCATATGGTTATCAGTTGATCACACTTTTTCCATTTGTTTAAACTTTTACTCTCATTTCAAACAAGAAATTTTCAAATACAAAAAAAGGACAAATTTATCATTCGTAAAATTACGTGTAATAGTAGGTAAGTATATACTTTTATTAGTAGTATTATTATTATTGTTATCGTTGTTTTTAGTTATTTAAAAAAAAAAAATTATTATAATTTCAGACAATCATAGGTCAGCCATAGTTTTTAATGATATATCAAGAAATATATTTTGCATAAAATATTTCTGTTTAGATAGTACGTGCATATTCTCTATGACATTGTTTTTATCGCATTTATTGCATAGTACTGGGGAAACGTATTTGTTCCTTTATTATGCTGTATACATTTTCTTATTAATGTCTCAGAGGCAAATATTCGTAGTTTGTTATTGTGATATTCATTTTTACGAAAATAAATTAAAAGAGACAGAAAAAGGAATATATAAAAAATAAATGGAAAAAACAAATTATTGCTATCAGTATTTATTACTGCCTGCCGGTATCTTTCGAGAAAAATTCATAGATAATAATATCACGAGTGGCTTTTTTGCTTTACATTATCCTTATATTCGCAAATTTTCATTCATGAGAATATTTGAAAATGAAAAATTGAGAAGAAATTCTCTAACTATACAAATACAATGCACTACAAACTTTAGAGCTGTATCCTGTATGTATATGGTGCTGGTGCAGGTGGACTATATTGTGGTGTTGTGAGTAGTAGCAGTGTAGCAGTGACAGAGTGTGTGCTCCAGATATATTTGAATGGTAGTAATTCCACTTCTATTAGAAGTTTATTCATCATTCTCACGTATTTTCATTTGTGAGAAAAATCACTTCATCTCAATATGGAAAACAGAAGCGGGTTGATATGAATTTACATTAGATTGTATTATATTTACGTTACAAAATAACTAAAACTGTAGTAACGTTGTTTGCTGTAGAAATGTCTTATTATTCTTAAACATAAAAATTCGTAGCATACGAAATACTTATGCACATCCGCTTCTGCTGGAATATTTATTTATTCATCCAAAAATACACATGCACAAAAAATTAAAAAATATCAATCGAATAATATACTTACTTGTCTAGCTAAATGTCATAAATTCTGAACTATATCTTTATTGGATTTACTTTGATAAAACTATGAATGGAGGGAATTTGATATATACATGAAATTAAAATTCCAATCTAACCAATTTAAGTATAATTTGAATATACAAATAAAATACACATACATATAGGTATATCGAATTAAAAAAAATGTACATAATTAAAAGTTATTTAGAATAAGGTTTCATTCGGTTTTTTTAATGATAAATTGAGGGGAATAAAAAATTAAAGCTTTCATAGTTATGTAATTCATTACAGATGCATACATACATAACCTTTGTATTCATTCTACTATATTTTTTTTCTATATTATAGTCTATAATAGTACTTACTAGTACTACTACTTTCTTTATGACCTAGATAACAAATCTGTTTTAACTCGAACTTCAGACCAATGCGAGATTGTGTGATGGTATGTATGTGTATATATATATGTAGGTATTGTATAATATGTAATTTAAAAAAAAAAGTAAAACAAAACAAAAAACAAAATTGATCAACAATCATTTCTGACTGGAGATGTCTTAATTTAAAATTGTGGCTTGTGGTCTTGCGACAATGTTTAACTTGGTATGTAGTAATGAGATGTTTTTATACGATTTTATACTATATTCGTACTCATATTATATACATGTATATATATACCTCATGTCAGTGTCAGATAAAAACAAAAACCCAATTTTTACAAATATAATAAGGTATGCGATATGTATTGTGTATTTTTATACAGGTATTAGGTATATATACTATGTACGTCGTATGGTCGTATGTTTATCGAAGTTGTATTTATATAAAATGTATAAATGTATAAATGTATATTCTGTACTACCGCAATTAAATTAAACGTCTGACTGCTACATATAATATTCGTATAATGTATAATGTTTAGGGAAAAATGTTGAAGTTGAAAAAGAAATAAAACATCATACCAGTACTTCAGTCTGTTGTATATTTTTGAGTCTAACTCTTTGTACTATAACCATGTATTTGAAAGAATGTAAGTATGTACTTATAGTTGTAACTTTTGTTTTTATTTTAATTTTTATTATTATTATTATTTGTAACTTCAAAAGTACAGACGTATATACAGTATATATACGTGTATGTGCAAATGTATACCTATAGTGAAATATTATTAAAATTTAGATTTTTGTAAATTACATATTATATTACTTACAAGTAGTAACCAAAAATTGATGCTGCATTACAGCTTGCTACTTTATTAAACTCATACTGCCTTACCTTAGTAAAGTGTATAGATGCTTTACTACTTTTATACACATATTTTATATATATTTACATATATATATATATATATATATATATATATATATAATATTTTATCTATGTATATAATACATACATAATATTATTAGTCTGTTGTAATTCTAAAAATAAATATGTTCATCTTAAAATGTAACTAGAGAAGCCGCCAAACAAGATAAATATATGTTTAACATACATAAAAAAATGTTGCAAGCATTATAGTTTGTATTTATCATCTGTTTCTATGTAAATAAAAAAAAAAAAAAATAAAACAAAAGGAATGAAATTAGAACAACACGTTACATTATTATCATTTTTCAAGTTAACAATAATTTTTATTTTTAAATGACTTTTATGATTTAATTGTATCGCTGAAACAAGATGCAGATTTTATAATGATATATTCAGTCATCATTACTCATCTGGTAAATGAACTAAATTTTTTGTGTTACAACTGTAACGTTACATAAAAAAAAATTTAATTTTACATATAATAATGTCTATACATAATACCTGATTATGTGTTTTTTTAACTGAAAAAAATCGAAAAAATGTATAATTGTTATTATTCGGTATTCAATTATCAAAAATATTTTCTTCTTCTATTTCAAAAATAACTATTGAGAACCCCATACATATTTGATAATCATATTACAAATCACCTTCAAATGTTAGTTTATTTGAAATTAACCTGATGGATGTTGCCCTTTAAATTGGCCATTATTTTTCGTAAATGAATTCAAACGGTTAAAAACGATTAAACTTATGTATAAAATTTAATCAAATTTGATTTAACCTTCAAAGAAGAAAATGAAAAGAAAATAAAATAAATTTATCTGCACACCTTCAGAGAAAATGTACTCCCACAGCAATTCATCGTACATATAAGTATGAATTTCGTATTTTTTTTTTATATTGTTATTGTTGTTTTCAGAGTGATTACTATTCAAAACTATAAATTATTTTAATATAAAGAAAAATATTACGACATATCGTTAATGATAAATATTTAAATGTTGATGGTACTATAAAATTTTCATTTTAGTGGTATATACATATGTACATGGTTTTCTTCCGTTTTTATCACTTTTTCACAAATTTAATTTTTTTTTCGTTTGGAATGTAAAAAAGAAAAAAAAATTATGAAATAAATGTCAGACTATGATAAAAATTTTCATTAACTTTTCTTTAATTTATGATTTAATATACTGAATGAAAAAATAAAAAATAATAAAAAAGATATGAAAATTGTAACAAAAACAAGTGAAAAAAAAGACATTTGGCACATTTATATAGAAATTTCGCTTTTATTTTAGTATTTTCTCACCGAATATGCGTAACAGTCAGTAGCATTATTTGATAATAACCTGACACCAGTCAAGGGCGTGTGAGAATTTTCTATACAATTTTTTCGTTTTATTATTATTGTTATTATTTTTATTTTTAAATTCTTGTTAATTATTAACTGTCATATATGGCGTTTTTTTTGTTTTTATTTTTAAATAAAAGTTTGTTGCAAAAATAATCTTTGCGCTACATCTTATTCAAATAATATTCAGATTTAACGTACTCATATACATTCGTATATAGGTACATAATATATTATATTTGTTGCAATTTCAATGGAATGTATGTATGTTAGGTTTTCAATATAAGTTTCTATTGTTTGATGATTTTGAACCGCTTTTTTTTTAGTAGGTATAAGGTATAACGCATATGTGTATGTACTTACATATAATAATATAATTTCTCATAGGTATTTTTACATCTAACATATCGTATATACATTATATATATATAGTGTATAATATGCAATGTGTGTAAATAAAATGAAATAATTGTTAATAAAACATTGTCCAATAACACATACACAATATAAATACATTTATGTAGGAGCTGCACAAATGTTATGTGTATATGAATGAATAAATGATATATGCACATAATACTATTATACTTATATGTAATGTAGGTATATATGTATGTATCTACTCGTATAATATCAGCACAATGATCAAATTGCAACTTGACCTAAAGAATGATGAATACATACAGGAGTTATGAAGTATTATACACGAACGTTTCATACATAAATTGTATTCAATAGATCGCTGTTGTAGGTACACTCTACATCAGAATTACGAATTTCAAATGAAATGAAGAATAAATAATCTTTAACACATGAGAATTTTATTAAATCTGAGAATATCTCATAGAATATTCTAACAGTATTTCAGTATTCAAATTACAGAAAAACTATACCTACATTATTTCTAATACAAATAAACTCATCATTATTTTCTGTCTTTTTAAATTCATTGTTCATTTCCAATACACATAGTATATATTTCAGAAAGATATTTGTGTATGTGTGTATAGATATTTATTCCGTAAAATTGATATTCGGGTTTGATACATAGTTACCTCTTACAAAAATATTCATAATATTCCGAGTAAATGCAAAAATTTTCGTAATATTTTTATGTCTATATAATAATCATGTTGATAATATATCTATTTTATTTTCTCTTATATATTTTCAGACATAAAATTTCAATTATTTCAAATTTTTTATTATTTATATTTCTTCATTTAATTTTTTTTTATTTTGCTTGTTTGATTATGATAGTTGATACTATTTACTAAGTATTTTGTACTCACATATTTTCTGATATAAAAAAAAATTGTTGTATAATAACAATATACATATGTATGCATTTTCGTGTACAGATACAAATAACAATTTCATGAGTAATACATACGCAAATACAAATAATATACTACTTGTATGACAAAAAAAAAACAAAAAACAATTGAATATGAATAACAATCCATTAAAAATAATTATTTTATGATTTCGTAAAATACGTCATTTTCTTTTGACATTCGTTCAAAAGGAAAATTTTTTATGTACACAGCTATATACGTATGTATAGTTTTTGAAAATTCAATAGAATTATAGAGGTACCTAAATTAAATTATACTCAAAATAATTACCTTCAAATTTATGATCATCTTTTTGCCTATTTATTAATTTTTTTTCTACTTTCATTGTTATAATTTTGAATTTTTTTTTTCTTTTCGTTACATTCCTTAACAAAATAAGAAAAAAAAATATTCTCACAATTTTGTTTTTTCAATTATTTGCGGTTTTCATTTCTGTTCTAGTAAATTTTTTTCGAAAATTGTCATTGGATATAATTCGTCAATGATGATGATGATGATGATGATGATAATGCTGATGTTTTCTTATATGTAGTTACGTCTTTTTCATTGTTAAGAGAAAATTTTTTTTTTTTTTTTTTGAATAAAGTGTTCAAAATAAAATTAATTGAAATTACATGGTATTTTGTTAACATTAAAATTATTTAATTTTTATCCATTTAGATAATATAATAAGAAAAAAAAAATTAATAAATAAATGGGTACATAATTTAAATTATACCATGAGAATGAACGACTTCTATTCATTATTAATTACACACAAACGACTACCAACTTATGTATTATACGATAAATGACTAAAATTGTATATTCCTTATGTGTATATTGACGAAAAAATAAATTTTCAACGTTTTTCATCAAACGAAAGGCCATCAATATATGTACGATGTTTGTAAAAATGTAATTTGTTGATTATTGTTCTGAAACATTGAAAATGTTGAAAAAGTAAAAGCGTTTACTTTTTTTCGTGGGGCTTTTATAGGGCATTTGATCTATTGTTTTGTATCCGTTATAAATAATGTATGTGAAATCTTCTTTCTCGTCTGCTATATGCTACGAGTATGCCTAAATAATCGTACTGGTTTGATGGATGTTCGTTTTAATTCATTTTTTTTTTCTTTCTTACAAAAATTAAATTTTCTTAATTTAATCGATATTATCGCAACAATTTTCAATTAAATTTCATGATAAAAATCGAATTCACTTATTTTTTTTCTCCTGCATCTTTAAATTCGTTTATTGTTTTAATTAATTTTCAATTTAAATATTTTTGAAAAAATTTGCTTATTTATACTTGATGTTATATTACAGGTTATTTAATTTTTTTTGTTTGTTTTGATATTATATATTGCCTTTGATAAGAATACGCCGTATATTATGTACATACATACATATGTATGTATATAATTTTTTTGTACTCGTTAAATGTAAAGTTTCTTAATTCATTTATATATGGTATACGTATTTTATAGTTTATCGCATAACTAATCTTTACGCTCTATTTTTCATCAATTAACAAATGTATATTTGTTAGAAAAATTGTGATCGATATGTAGAAGAAAAATTAATGAAAAAAATAAAGGAAACAAGAAAAAAAGAAAATAAAATACTTACTTATTAAAAAATATACTTACTACTAATATGTTCGCATGTAAATATTTATGTATATGTTGTGTATGGAATAAATCGAGAGTATTTAATTTAATAAATAAATTTTTTCTTATACATAAGATTACCTGCCTTTAAATTACCTCTAAATTTATATAATATATAAATTAAAATTTCTATTTGAATTCAGATACGAGAACAACGACAACGTATTATGAAAATAATAAGAAAGAAAAGGAAAAAGCAAAAAGAAAAAAAATTGAATTTATTATTTCATCTATAAAAAAACGGTGATAACACAGCAGGTGATCGATATTTACTATGCGGTTCATTTGGTCATCGTCGCATTATAAATACACACATGAAAACATGCAATTTTTACATTGAAAAAAAAAAAACTACGAATATGAGTATATAAGAGCGAAAAAAAAATAAAATACATATACATCTTTAGATATTTATTTTATTAACTTGTGAAAATTTTTATTAAATTTTCCTGTTTATTGATGTTGAAAAATATATTAATATTACAAATACGAAAATGACTTAATTATGAAAGATGTTTAATAGATAGATTCAGATTATTATATACACATATGTATACGAGTGTATATGAATGACATAAATTCAAAAAGGAGATTAATTTATTAAAATTCAAAAAGAAAAAAAAAACCAAAAAAAAAATTATATCATTGAATACCTATTAGTAATGATGTTTTTTATGAAAACACGATCAAAAATTTTCATGTGATATTACAATAACAAAAATTTATTTAACTTAATATGTATGAATTCGTATTGCATATTTACATGTTAAACGACGTTTGCAAATTAAAAAAAAAATTTAAACGAAAAAAAAAAGAAGCGAAAATGAGGAAAAAAAAAGTTGTGGATGTTGTGTAACAAGAAACAGAACAGGCAGTATAATAAATGCATATATGTAATATGTACGTATTACGTACTGTAATATTGTGTGTATAATACTGATGTGTACTTCTGTATATACATACATACTCAAGTGTATATTATAGATAGATGCATGCATGTCAACAAATGACACAATTTTCTTTATTATTCGATAGGAGGGGAAACATTTTTTTTTTGTTAAAATATTTTTTTTTATATATTCTTTTAAAAATAATTATATACTATATGTACAGTGTATTTGTACGAAAAGTTTATTAAGTTTTTCAGTTTTGATCTTAAAGCCCTCGCACGGTTTATTTGTTACACCTCGCCCGATGCTAAAGTGCAAGGCATAATTTTAAGATCGTTTGATTAACGTTTTGAATTTTTTTACCTTGTTTGTTACACAAACCAAACCAAAAAAAAAAAAAAAAAAAAACTGTATATGCACCACTCTATACGACTCTACATCATTAAATACCACACCAAAATCTCAAGTTGTTTTTCTGTGTGCATTTTTTTCTGCATTATAGATTTAGCATCAGTATAGCAACAAAGAGCACCACAATAAAAATATTTGTTAGTTAATTCTATGTTTTAATGCAAAAGTATATAATGTGTGTATAGATGTATCTAATAGTAAATAATAAATAGTGTAGTATGTATGTAAATGTATCAGCAACATTATTTATTTCGTGGTAAGTATATATGTATATATATATATATATTAGATAGAGATAAGTTATGTATACATGTAAATACGACGTCCAAAAAGCGCAATATTTCAAATAACTAAACACATACATAAAACCAAAAGTTATTGATGTTTGTTGTGTTGTTGGTAGATCACGTGCAGGAAATGCATCATTCCAGTTCGATAAAGTAATAAAAATCCAAATTTGCGATCAATCGGAACATTTTGGAATTTATAACTTTACTTAGAAGAATTCACTTAAGTATAAATTCCAGATTGCCGTTATTATATCAAATACAAAATGCAAACATACTCCTATAAGTAAGTGTATAGATACTCCTATATATACATAAAGTTATCGGAAGGTAATGTAGAATTTTTGAAATTGTCTGATATATTGTTGATTTCTGTGTATACGTATGTTTCATATACATATATATATATACATATGTGCATTGTTACGTAGATAATATGGAAAAATGGGTAAGAGTTGGGTAGTTATTTGATGACAAAGAGTTAGCGAGTGTACATATAACTAAGAGTATACATGCAGAAGAGAAAAAAAAAATTAACGAATTTTCTGTATTATTGATAAAATAAGTATGAGGAATTAAAGTGTAAACGATATGACCATAATCTAAAGGCTATATATCTAGGTGCATTTAATGAAAAGTTAAATTGAAAATAAACAAATAAATAAAAAATAAAATTTGTTATTTAGATACTATATATATCATACCGAAATCTTTCGCATAACGATCGAATCTTTTAACTAAAATCAATTAAAATCAAATAAATTACCATTTCAGGTCATATACATACGACTATAACCAATGTAGTAAAATTGTGCACGCGATTTATTGCTAAAATTACGATAAATATTGCGCTTAAAGAAGACTATACCTATATTATTATGTACATACTTGAGTATAGGTATATGTATTCTACACAAGTATAAAAATACATAATATTCATGTACATAGTACATATAGATATATAAATTTGTAAATGTTGGTAAAAAATAATCTTCTGAAATTAATACGATCTTGATTATGTCTACAGCTAAAACTAATCCATATTTATGCATTTATGAAAGATATAAATATATACGCAGACAACAATTTTAAAAACCAAAACCAGCAAAATTGAAAAAAAAGCACACACACACACACTCAAACACACAACTTTTAAAATGTGACACGAGTCCAAAGTGAGTTTGTTTATTTTTTTTTCTATTTTAATTTTTTTTTGTTTTCCATTAATTTTTGCTTTTAGATCCCAATTATATATGTTAGCTATTTTATTGATAATCTAATCTCTTAATTAAACGTAAAATAACAAGATATTAATGCACATATTTTAAGTAAATTTTTTCTTTCTTTTTTTTAGTTTTTTTTTTAGTTTTTTTTTTCTTTAAATAAAATTTTTCAATTTTTTTTTTATAGTACACATAAATTAACAAAGAGATTCAAGATTCGTTAAAAATGTTGCATAAACATGATAAATAGAATTAATCAAAAGAAAAAAGAAACGAAAAATTGTAGATTGTAGGTACATAATATAAAAATGAAAATGAATCATGAAAAAGAAAACACATCATTTCATAGTATCAACATAGCACAATCAAGAGTAATTTTTTTTTTTTCATTTTGATTGTTATAAATTTTCAATAGTGTCTGGGAATCAGAGCAGTTGCCCATGATATATACATGGTGTTGTTGATGATGTAAATTACTTAATTTTCAAAGATGAATCTGACACTTAACAAATAGCTCCGTCATCTCTAATCTCTTATCTTATCACCATCATCATCATCATCATCACCATCATAATATCTTCAAACCTTTACATTCTTTAATTGTTGTATATATGTATTACATAGTAATGTAGGGTAGATGCAAATGAAAAGTAAAGACCTTCATCACAATTTAATATCATCAGCATTTCAATGTTACTTACAACTACCTATTATATTGTTGCATATACGTATATATAGTCCCTCAGCTCGGCTAAGTACAAGTATGTAATACCTGTGTACAGTATAAAGATTCTGTTGATTGTTCTTTTTTTGTCGTTTACATAGACAAAAAAAAAAACGAAACAAAATAAAATTAGGTGGATATTTAACTCCATTTTATCTTATTATTCTTCTTATACTTAATTCTTTTTTATTTTCTGTATAGTATACTCGTATTTTATAAAAATTTAATTCGCACAACAGAAAAACAGTATTCAGATTAAGTTGTGTAATGAATTTGAATTAAATGTTTAGTTTGCAAAACTGAGAGTTATTTTTTTGTTTTTCAAAATTTTATTTTTTGATTGTATTTCCATATACATAGTATTATAGTAATACGGTCGTCTATCATCAGGTTTTGTATACAACAAAAACTCATCAATTAAAAATTATGAGAAAAAACTGAATTTCATATGAAAAATGAATAAAAAATAAAAATAAAAATAAAGAAAAGAAGAAAAAAATTGTTATTCTATGGGAAAATTGAGAAATCATAAGAGCATTTTATAAGATATTTTCTTGTATATGTTTACATATGTAAGTATGATGGTATACCCGACGTACATATCTGGTATATGTGTATGATATGTAGAGATTGAATACCTTAAAAACAAAAATAATAATTCACTCATATGATATACATATCTTATTGGCTATTGTTGTATATAAATTTAGTCGATGCGAAATTCTACTTCAATGGTAGATTTATTCGATTAAAATCGAGGACGATTTTTGCAATAATTTTTAGATATTTATGCTATAAATATACAATCTTATAAAACACAGTGCAAAATGATGCTTTTTATATTAAAAATTCTTAAGATTGACGATAACGAAGAATTGAATGAGATAATAAAAAAAAAAAACAAAATCTTTAAAAAAAGTGTTGCATACACATGCATTATATTACATAAATAACTACCTATAGAAAAGAATATTTCTGGGAACTAAAAAAAATTTAAATTTTGACCAAAAATACTGATCAAATCTGCATTTATTGTGTAGTGATGTAAAAATGTATCAATTCATTTATTTTTTATTGTTCACTTTCAATATAAAAATAATACTTATAAGTATACATATTCGTATGGTATAGAAGACAAACAAAAGAAAATAATTTTCTGATTGAGTTATGAAAAATGAAAATATACACAATTACACATGTATAGGAACATATATAATTATAATTGTATATACTCGTAAATATACATATGTAATAAGTAAGCGATAAAATGCGATATGTCGATTAAATTGAACAAAATAATAATAATGATATGATTAATGAGAAATTAATTCAGTTACAGTTATTAAAAGTTAATTATTTAAAGACTAAACACATGCTACGCATTCCTTTTTTCATTATATATGTATGTATGTGTATATTCATAAATATATTCATATTTATTATATACATATAAGTAGATGTACATTTAAGTACATAATGTATATGTACATTCGTATAATTTCATATTATACATATTTAGCATCATTATGAAATATGTACCAGAAGGGGAATTAATGTACATACTTACTTACTATATATAGTGTATGTACATTTATGTATATGCGTAAGTTATGCATACTCGTACATATGTATGTTTGATAAAACATCAACTGATTTGTTGTAATTAATCCCATTTATAAACGTGAAATAATTATAATTATACATACCAGGAATACTTACATATTTACGATATTACATAAATGTATGTATATTTATACCATATACCTACTTATTTGTTACTCATCAAATGTAATTTAGTTTATAAAGTAGTATGTTTGCATAGTGTGCATATGTAGATATATGTATAACATAAAATACATCTAACTAACTTATGTTACTAATTATTATTATTATTGTTTAAAAAATTTATTCGCAACATGTTAAGAATTTTGAATGTAAATAATGTTTAGTTAATGTTAACGCTTACATATTGTATTATATGTACATACATATATAGATGAATGCGTACACAAATCTTAGAAATTTTCTATTTAATTTTTATATTTTATTGAAATCACATGCATGGTTACATGATTGTAATAGATTAGATACGATACAACTATATAATATGTAATTGATTTTATCATGAACATTTCATTAAGTAAGAAAGTATACAAGCAAAATGAAATGAAAAGTTTACGTATGCCTGTATACGCATCAACAACTAAAGAAATCGATAATTTAAAAACACATAAAAGGTCAACGAAAAAAAAAATGAATTGATAGATATGTACAACTATATTAACGTAAATATTTGTGAAAAATAAAATTGAAAATAAATAAAAAAAAAATAATACAAAGAAATGCTATAATTAATTGATTTTTTTTCTTCTTCTTATAATGCGTAATGTAACGGGACTATTTCTAAAGAGTATTATTACAATTTCCTTAACATCTCCATTTTCATTCTCCAGATATAATAACGCCAAAAGATATTTTTTCTTTAGAAAAAAAAAAAAAAATGAAAATCAATTTCAACTAGAAAAATTTTCAATCTTTATTTATGTTACATAAAAATGATATTCCAATGTAATTCAGTTACACATATCGTATATATTGAGACGGAAATATGTAACAAAATGTTTTAGAGTTTTAAATTTTCCGTTTTTTTTTTATTTTTTGTTAGCTCTATTCGTATAAAATTATGTAGATACTCTGTAAACTGAACTAAAAATTATTGTAATGGGTAAACGAAGTACATAAAAAATTATTAAGAAAAGTAAAAAAAAATTATCTCTGCAGCTGATCATGGTGAAAATTGCAATCTTCTTCTCTGCAGTTTTATGTTTTTATACTAGTTTAGAAATAAAAAATCCAGAAGCGTAAAATAAAGACAAAAATAATAAAAATATGTAAAATGGTATATTATGTAGAAGATATATTGTAGAAAAACAATATATATCGAACTCGCAAAAAAATTTACAAAAAAAAGCCATCTGGTTGAAAGTGATTTTATTGTAAAGTATTCAGATCTTCCTTTACGTTATACTTGAGTAAATCTGAAATAATGTGGTGCTCTGGTAAATTTTCTATAAATGATAGTCTTCGTATAAACGTACTATATTTTCTGATGATGTTGAAGCTGACTGATCATTTCACTTCACATTGGACTTTGAGGAAAACCGATTAATTTCACTTGCGGCTAGTTTTATAGAGAGTAATCCAGATCAGATCTAAAAAGATGTTCAATATATCAAACACGTAATGATATAAAATGTAGTTAGAAGAAGTATTATAAATGTACTCTCATATTATAACATACGTATATACATAGTCGTACATTGTTCGAGTTTAGTACATGTATCGCATCATACACATTATTAAAAAATTAGATGCTAGGATAAAATATTCCAGTACCAACATAGTAAATAGTTTTAAATATATATATATATATAGTATATTAATGTGATTATTAATAAAAATAATAAAGTTTTCATTGCATTTATTTTTAAGTACATAAAGATTTACACATGTATGTATATATAACGTGTAAAGCGAACATATGAACATATGCAGTGCCGGTTTTAGCCTTTTGGGCACCCGGTGCACTTCCAAACTTTTTGCCCCCTAGGTTAAAACTTTACTATTTTAAACTTTAATTCTATTTTTTTTTCTTCTAACAGCACAAAATTCCAATGTCTATGTTTTTTTT
The DNA here is from genome assembly GCA_951394055.1 of Villa cingulata. NCBI lineage: Eukaryota > Metazoa > Arthropoda > Insecta > Diptera > Bombyliidae > Villa > Villa cingulata. Next base: position 52,675,467 of record OX596018.1, read on the forward strand.
TGACGAAAAAAATTATTCTTTTTACATACGTCATCCAAGAGGTAGGATTATATACGCGTTTCTCTCATAGAAATTCAGGATCTTTGGTAGGCCTAATTCTCTTCTTCAAAAACTAATGCAAGGATATATAAATATTCACGCGAGGAACAATATTTGATATTCCATATGTTGTACGTTGTGCATTAATTCATAATGTATTAATTATTAATTCAAAACATAATGATTAATGTAGGTAAAATATGGGTGGCTTCGTTTGTGTTTGTATATATAATTTTACTATTATATATAGTCATATATAGACAGAGCATGTAAGGCATACTTTTCAAAAGTTGTAAACCATACATTTTTTTTATGTATTTACCATGCGAGCATTTAAAAAGAATATTTTCACACATTTACATTTGCATTTATTGTGAATGCATTTGTACATTTCACATTAAATTTAATAGTTCCCTTGTTGACAGTGAACCAATCATATATACTATGTAATACTGTTTGGAAATATATAATAAAATCTGAGAAAATGTGTGTATATTCTTTTATATTAATTATACTTATTTAATACTGAAGACGATACAGATTTAAGGCACACATTTTTAAGAAAACATTTTCGCAGAGATTATTTTTTTTTTTTTTACTGTGATTTGTAAAATTACTTTTCTAAAAAGGGATGTGTGACTTTCATTCTGTTCTTATTTTCGCCCTCGAGATTTGACGCCCGGTTTTAGTGAACCATTTAAACCTAAAAAAGAAACGGGTATGTACACATGTGTAAATTTAAACACTTATTTCTTATAGGCATCCGCTTCTTCAGCTGTTAGATGAACTGGTTTTAAAGATCGTTACAGTTTTATTCGAACAAGAAAAATATCTAGTTAAAGAAAATTGTTAAAACAAAACATGAAAAAAAATTTTCAATTTTTTATATTTGTTTTTACCCTAAGTTTGTAATTTAATGTAATCTTAATTTTTTTCTACTGTTTCTGTTTTTGTTTTATTTTCAATTTATTTTTTCATTTTTTTAAAAAAAAATTTATAAATAATAATTGTATTTTGTTCCCACAAATCTAAAACAAGAATGCGCATTCAACAGTGAAAACAGGCAATTTCAATTGATTTTTCAAATATTTTTTACGTAAAATATGAAATATTTGTTCAAATATTAAAAATCGTGTAGAATATAAGTAATGTAATTTTTTTCGTATTTCTTTTTGCCTTAAAGTAAAAAGTAAAATTATTTTCAAATTATTGGTAATAATTAGATTAATTAGATCTACGAAGTGATAAACAAATTTTACAATTTCTGCCCAAATATTTACAAATTCGGGAACATAGGCACTCATGACAAAAATCAATTTAATTTTCTTCCTTTTATTCAGTTTTTAACTTTATTTTTCGATTGGTTTTGAAACAACCATTAAATTATGAAGCTGCTTAAAATTCTTTCATAGAAAGTGCAATTTAATATGAAAATATTTTATACATTAAATAATTTATTTAAAAATGATTACGCGCAATCATCACATCAAAATGTATAGAATATAATTAACGAGCTAATGTGTATGTATGTATGTATGTAGGTGTAAGTATGATATTGTTTAAAAATGCTTACATCTTTTCATCATCACTATCGATTTCTATTCAAAATCTAAATTTAAATTCAATTCATTTTTTTTTTTTTCGTTATGTGGATGAATTACTGTTTATTATTATTTTTATTATTATTAAATTCGTTTTTTTTCTATTACTATTATTATTATGATTATTATAACCCTTCTTAAACCTATAACCATCCTCATCATCATCATAATCATCATCGAAATAAATCGAACTGATAAAAATTGCTTTCACTCGCACAATGAAATATAAAATTTTCTATTTTGGCTAACAAAAATGAAGGAAAAAATTTACAATGAAGTAGCCTCTTTCTATATGTACGTGTTTCGTATAAATACATATACATATGTACATAAAAGCAGAATTTTTTGATCAGATATGCCAATCCGACTAATAAGATTTCTTATTAAGATTCGAAAAATATTTTACTGGTGCAACAATAATAGTACCGCCATCATGTTGGGGTATACTATACCTGCATATACACATGAGTATTTGTTATTGATGCCATTAATAAAAATATGTATTCATTATATATTATATAGATACGTGTACAGATGATCTATTATTAATACTAGTACACTACACTACACTGCTGTATAACGACTACTATTGCTGAATAGCTCTAGATATACGTTTTGTATATATGTAATTCTGTTGTATTCGTTCGTATGTATATGAAAAATTAATGAATATCGTATCCATTCATACGGATTCTCATATTCCTTTCATATAAAATATCAACAGACAGATAAGAAATGTCAGAAAGTCCAGTGACGAGCATTTATTTTAGAAACTTAAAAAAAAACGAAAACAAAAACAACAAGAGCAAAAGATATACATAAGATACTGCAGGAATATCATCATACCACACACTAAGTAGAAAAAGAATAAAAAAAAATTTGAAAAAAAGAAACAGAAGAAGAAGAAAAATATAATATTAAAAAAAAAATTGAAATATATTTTTGAATGATATGACATTGCATAATCGCACTGTTTCTTGATTATCATAGAGAGTGTTGTTCGTGTAGGTTTCGAAAGTTTAAACATAATCAAAAAAATAAATAAATAAATAAAATAAAATGAATTTTCATTAAAATTTGTATGTGGTACGTATACAAAATAATGTTGCAATACTACTGAAGAATTAAGGATGGTATACCACTGGTATGTACAGACACGTAATTATATGATATCTGTATCGGATATGATATCAATAAAATCCTTCGGTCAAAGATTCTCGATTCCCGACAAAAATGATGATCATTCTTTTGAATTTTAAGGGGTTATTAAGGTTAAAACGAAAATACTACTAAAAATAAGAACACAATATCGAACGTATAGCTACATGCAACCAATATAACAAATAATAAAATAGCTCGTTATCGTAATGGAATCTTTATTTCAATTTTTCGAATTTTCTCAATTTGCATAATGTTCATTTATTTTTCACAATAAATATCTATGAATTTATTTAATGTACGTATGTATGTAAGTTTAAACCTAACACAAAGAGTATAATAGGTGATGGGTGTATGGAATGTCAATACATATCGCATACACTGTAAGTTTACGATTAGATACAATTTTAACATTTATTTATTTCACAACCACCATTTATAGATTTTAGAAGGCACACACGGCTTTAATACGAAAAGTTAATTAGACTTGAGTTGAATTCGTTATATTATCGTCGTCATCATCATCATCATTATCATCATCATCAGTGTCATATGCATCAACCAGAGACTTTATTATGTTTTGTTTTCTGTCATATTGTTCTAATTTCATTGCAAGTTTTCTATTGATTCATATTTTGTATGATGTGCATGTACAAATACAAAAAGATTTAAAGAGCGCATGCATACCACAAAATAAAAATAAAAAACAAAACACAACGTATCATAATATAAATAAATGATGATGGGTTTCATTATTATGAATTAAAATAAAACATATCGTCGTTAACCATTAGTCAATTGCCTTGCATGTTTTTTATTTTAGAATTTTTATTAGCCTCATTTGCATTATTTTCATAGGTAACGTAACATCGTACGTGAAATATATCATAAACTCGTATATACTATGGTGTGTGCATGCACAACATACTTTGGTGTGGTTTTATGTATGGTAATACAAACATGAAAGCAATTAGTTTTGTTACATTTTGCATACATACACACGTACGCAGATTGGCCTATCTATAATATAATATATTTTTTATATTTTTTCTTTTAGATATCATCTTTAAGATTTATGTAATCGTAATTGTAATGTAATAATCATATGGTACATTAGATTTAATCGTTCATAAATTTATCCAGTATGTCTAATATTATGTATCCAATATATGTACATATGTATGGAAATGAAAAACAATATTCTGTCTAGTGATACCACCCACACATACATACTATAATATGTTCATATATGCATGGCAATTCTATTGCCTATAAAAACTGTACTTCAAAATATTGCATATATCTACGAGTATATGAAGATTGCAAATGAAAAACTATTATTGTAATTTTTCACGTATACACATACTAGTAAACATATAGACATACTCGTAAATATATGTACATATAGACATGATAGGTATAATCGTAATTTTTATATCTATTTTTATAGTTTTACAATTATTTTTTTGTTTTGTTTTTTGTGTGGTGGAATCAAATCTTTTAGGACGTAGAAAATTCGAAATTCGTTGCGTCAATAAAAGTGTCAAAATCAATTTTCAGACTAATTAATTCATTTTTTTTGTGGTTTTGACATTTTGATATTATGGAATTTTGAAATGTATCTTTACCTCTAGTATCTATAAGTATGTATATGTGTGTAGATGAGTTGTTTTTGAATAATTGAATTTGAATTTACGTTCATCAAATACGCAAGAAATTTTTTAACATGTACATAGTTAGTAACGTAAATTTACCATTAATTGCAAATTATTTTGTGCAATTTTTAAATTAGAAATTTGTTCCTGAAAGAATTGACAAAAAATGTAGAGATTTTTGAAGCATTGTAATTTTTAATTAAAAATTTACTTATTTAAAAATCAATTTTTATCATTAGTATACTTGTATACTATTTTAGTAAATGTAAGTATAATTTCGTTATACAATTTGTGGAATAAATTGTATCCGTCATGATCAGATTTAATATCAACTCGCATTAACTGGTATCAACCTTTGAGATGATTGAATATTTCTATATTTGTTTAGGTGATTTTCAATATTTTGATGCCTGCAAATAAGATTTGATTTGATGCAAGTAAAGTACAAAGTTTTCTTCTTGAAAGAAAAACATTTTTAATTTTTTGAAGAGTCTCTTATATAGTGCACTGTAGTCGTAAAATGGTGTAATAACAGTTCACCGAACTAGTAATTACTTTATCATCCATAAAAGAATTAAATAATAGACTATTATGTTGTATCAGATATTATGTAGATTGTGGATGAATAAATAGATGTGCACGTAAAGATACTTTTTGTGTTATTACAGACAAAAATTATACATAGATTAAGATGGGTTGCTATACATACCTCTACTTATCGTACACATATACTATGCACATTTTGATGAGTTATTAAATAAGTTTGTCTGCCCGTGATGAACATAATAAGAATTAAATCATCTGGAAATATTTTTTTTACCTATCTTTATTCGATTTTATATATACACTTCGTTTATTTTTTATTTGTTATTAATCGAAAAATCTCATTCAAGATATTTCATAATTTTCAAGCAACCGACTTGCTAGATTTCAAGTCATTCAGTTATCCACCATGTATCAGCAACAACAACAACAACAGCAGCAGCAACAACAACGAAAAAAAAATGGGTCAAAGTAATAATGATTGTATGCAGTATGTGCACGTACCTATATCAAGCATACATCATGTACACATGACAGGTCATCTATTACAGTCTACTGGTAAATATGTTGGTATATATGTTGATGAAAAAGGGAAAAAACGTACGGAGTATGGAATTTATAAATTCGCTTCTGAATTGAAATTTTTGAAAAAAAATAAAAAATAAAATAAAATGAAATTATCTTAAAATTTTAGAAAAAAATAGGTATCACTAATATACACGTAATTTTAATTGAAGGGTGTTTACTCTCATTTGGTGGGCTGCTCTGATATTACATGTACTGTGTACATATAACATTACTGACTGCATACATTATTTAATATATACTCGTATAACTTCAGTTATTTTTATTACAATAATAGTACAAAAAAATGTTCATTTTGCATTCATTTCGAGAAAATTATTTCATTTATTCCATACTAATGTTATACACCCACAGATAATAGTCATCATGCTGAGGTAAATTAAGTAAAATGGTTCACTTTAATTGCAAATGTTTTAAGATCAGAAGTCATGTATAAAACATTGAATATACGTATCTACGGGTGTAGTATTCTTTTGTGAAGTTACGAAAAGAAATTTATTATTAATAACTACATCAATTTGTCGGAATTAAAAAAAAAAAGTAAAAATAACATTCATTAATTCAAAATCTAAAAATTAGTTTTATTCATATCCGTATCCATATTTTACTGTAGTAATAATAAGTATAATTTTGGAACAATCTTTGTAATTCATAGTGTGTTTACAGTAGCTTCAAATGTTCAGTTCAGTATTCAAATATTTTTTACAAATATAATTTTCACAACTATGTATGTCGATATATAGAAATCATCGTGACAAGTTTGTTCTTATCCTTAGACGAAATCTTTTAACAAATAAAAATTCAAAATAGAAAAATAAAAGGTTTGTGGCTTAAATCTTTCGTTTTAAAAATAATTTTTTCTGCGTTTATTGTCTTGTCTATTTTTAAAATATCTATTTACATATACGTATACTAGAACTAGATGTTTTTTCTTTAATGTCAAATATTGAACACAAACAAAAAAGATAACAACAACAACAACAACAACATAAAAATCTTGTAAGTGGCCAGTCACGGAGATTGTTTACAATTATTATAATGGGGCGTTATTATAATACGTATAAGTATAGTTAAATCAGGCATTAAGTAAGGTGTGTGACTTGTCATTAACACACATTGTATTTATACATATAAACGTTTTTTACATACATGCATTCGTACATATAGTATTTTTGTATATGGATGCAGCTTTAAATGTACATATATTTATGTACTATATTTGTATGTACGTGAAAAAACAATATTGCTAATAGGCTTTTAATGCACAATTTATACATAATATCGTACAAGTAAAATTTACAAATAAATATGTAATGTTTGCATGAATTTAACGGACGCGACGGCCAACCTGAAATCAATGTATCATATATTATAATATGTACACTCGTATATCTGTCCAATCACTAAACGAGAAACTCCAAATATAATTAATAAACGGTGTGGAACGCGATACTCCATTGAATTTATGCAAATATTGTACACAATAATTATTATAAAAAATGTACATAATACTCGTACATAAATAAAAATAACATGATATATAGAAACTGGTTTGAATATGTGCGTGTATAAAAATCATGATATATGAAATAAAACTACGATAGATACGATACCTATGGTATGAAGGTACTAAAATACGTTGAATTCTTAAGAATGAATTCTTTTCAAATATTGTGTTCTATTTTTAAATAATAAATAAATGGAATATTCTAGAATTTGTACATTGTTTAGCTAATAAATAAATATTTTTTACTATTCGTTTCAAAATTTTTGATAATTTCGATTATATTTTTATTCTCTAATGAACTTATCGAACATGACAATAATTCCAGTTTAATAACAAAAAAAATTCCTTACCGAAATGCATTCATAACAACTAAAAAAGCTAGATATATTTTTCCTTCTTTTTATTTTGATTTAGAGTGCATTTTTAATTGATCATTAACCATTAAAATGTCACCATTAAAATCAAAAGAAGAAATTATTATTTAAAATCAAATAAACACATGAGCCTAAATAAACATATGCACAATTCATAAACACATAGATATAATTATAGGTTTTATAGTATTTTAACTAACAAATCAAATTTATTTTATCGATTTTCATTGATGTGATGTGTGTATATTGTATTTGCCTATAATTTTTACATATAGTATATAAATATTTTTACATTTATGTTCGTATATGAACAAAATGCATGGATGTTAAGATATTGCCAATGACGTTTTTTTACACATCATGTAAACTCGTATTTTCATTGTTGAGAAAAAGCTGATTTTCTCTCTCAGGAGAGTTGCGATTATTGTATATGACAAACACGGAAAATCAACTAACTTTTATATAGTTTGGAAAAGTAGAGGTCATTGACTATTACATTGCCTGTAGTATACGTTACGTGTTATACGATAGTACAAGTAGTATTTCACATTTCACACATCTTGTGTACTCATTTTTAAATTTAAATTTGCCATACTGTTATAATACACATGCTCTCGTATATAGTTTGTCACATTCATGGTGAAGATAAAAAATAAATTTATGTATTTATATTTTAAAGGATTTCTTCTTCAAATTATTTGAAATTAATTATATAAATTAAGAAAAAAGGTAAATAAATAAATAAATTACCATATATTTACGAGTAAATTTACATTTATAATAATATAATAATTGAAAAATGTAACAAATCATATAAATGCTTTGTGAAAAGTATGTGTTTGTTAATATTGTAAATTTACTTGAATAGAAAACAAAAAATTCATCTTAATTTATATGCTTATACAAATGTATTAACATGCATCTATATTGAATCACAAACTCATTTAAACATATATAATGCTTGTAAGATTACATGTTTAAATGAATTCATGTAACACCTTCGATTTGTATATATAACCGTGATATCATTACTTAACTTAAAACATAAATTTTTCAATTTATAATTGGAAAAATAAAAAAATAAAATAAAAACTACAAAAAAAAGAAAAAAAAACTGATAATTAATATATCAGATATGTATGTTGTGTATTGTATATATTCGTTATATATTTTAAGGCCTCCGTTTTCAAATGAACAGTGAAAATCACAAATCAATTTTATTTGATAGCTGCAGTTTGTTTATTTATTATTTTTTTTTTTTTTTAGATCTTTCATATAAATGTGAAAATATGCATGTATGAGTACTCATACATTATGTACATGAATATTATCATGATATCGTCATATATTAAACATAAAATTTATTTGGCCGTGTGCATATTTATTTTCGATATTTATTTGTTTTTGTTTTCGTTCATTTTATTTATTTATAAAGTCCTAGAATATAAGTTCGATAGTTTTTTCACAAAAAAAAAAATAATAATAATATTTATTAATATAACATCATAACATACTCGTACACGTTCGTAATGTATTATTATAAAATATGTATTTGATATACGTAAAGTAAAATGCAGAAGCTATTTATCGTACTGGATACCGTAATACGTATGAATTGAGAAAAACTTATTATATATCATATATCGTACGTGAACCATTACATACATACTTATATTTTTACATAAATGTATATTATAAGTAAGTACGTAGTGTCGAACTCTATTTTGAATGTATCAAAATTGTATCAATAAAAAAAAAATTTCAAACGCATATAGTATCTATAGTACCGCAGTACATACATAAATATATATGAGATATATAAAGAAAATATAACAGTAGTTAGTACGAAACAATCTTGTTATGTTTGTAAAGTTATTTATTTATTTTTTTTTTCCAAATTTGAAATAGTTAAATACACATCATAGGACACACATAATAATATTTGTATGTAGATACCTACTACCACTACTACGTACATACATATATACATACTTATTGTAGATAGTACCAGTAATATTAAAATATATTGTATATGCTCACGGTATCTTTAAAATAATAATAATAATAATAAAATAGTGAAATGCTAGATAATCATAAATTATTTACGATATATTCGCTTTTGTATAATAAACAAAAAAAAAATATATTATATATATATATATATATATATATATATACATATAAACGTATATTATATCCATCCATACATATACATAAAAATACAATATTTACTTGTTGCTAAGGAAATCTAATACTTTTTATAAGAAAATTTATTATTTTGATTGAATTTCAAGAAATATTCGTGATATTAAAATAAGGAAGAATGCAAACGACTACTATACTATGTATATATCCTACAACCATTTACAACCAACTGTACACTATTTAAATGTAGTGTGTTTGTATGTACTTAATGTTATATTGAAATTGAACAGATTAAGATACCTGCGTAATATGAGGTGAACTATGTATCTTCATTCATTTACAATTGTATATAATGTAATATTGTAATATGGTCTACGTTCATATTCGTACGTTCATTCAGTTATATGTATATGTATATAGTAAATAATATGTGGCGGTTGTACGCGGTTTGTGTGTTATATGCGGTACGGTAAAGATTTTCTCTTCTATTTAATAATAATAAAAAAAATTGATTACATATTGGAATTTATTTAAGAATTTGATAAAAATATTTTTGCTGGAGTTTGTATTTTTTCTTTATTTTTTCTTCTTTCCGTTTTATTTTTTCATAATTTTAAATTTCGTAATAATTTAATTCATATCTGCATACATTACATACATACTTACGATATATGTATTCAGTATATTCTTGCATACCAAAAATCTTTCTTTTATTTTTCTTCTCATTTTGTAATCTATTCGATTATAAAGATTGGCAAATTTATAAAATTTCTTATTTTGTATATTTTCATATTTATCCGATCATTTTAATTTTATTCTTTTTTTTTTATTAATTTCGTATTTTTACTAAAAAATTGCCACAAAAAAATTTATAAAATTCCTATGATGGTTTCGGTTTATTTCTTTTATTTACATCATTTATAAAATTTCCATTTGTATATACTTACTCACTCATAATAAATAGTGTATGTATAGTGTTATGTATTTCAATAAATGTTTAAATAGTTTTAGATAAATGCATATTATTATACAAGAAAAAATAATCTAAAAAAAAAAAAAACAAAAATTTTATAATACAGAAATAAAATTTTTGAATTATCATTTTCTATTTAGTCTCTAAAAGTCTTTATAGTGTGTCTGATTAACAAACTTGATTTATGAAATTATTCAATATTTTAATATTATACTTTAAACACATATATGTACATACAATAGACGAATATATATAAAAGTATGTACAATACGAGATACGAATATTATAACATATTATACATAACGTATATAAACAAATGCATATAACAGAAACAGAGTACATGTATGTAAAATGATTTGAGACAAAAAAAAAAAAATAAGAGAAAAAAAATACAGATCTTGTTACCATCATTGACAAGTAACATTGCAATAAAAGAAGAAGAAAAATTGAAAATACGTAATGAGCTAATATTTCTAATATAAAAATATTCACTGGTATTGTAGAGGAGTAAATTGCATATGAAATATACATTAAATGTGTAGCATGTATAGTATAAATTGTTGAAAGTTGTAAACTTAGCTTACCTCATTTGTTATACATATATTAAATATTTCTACATATGTATGTATATATATATTTGTATTTACGTGTATAAGTATCTATCTATTTATATATGATGTTTGAATGCATTTAATATGAGTGCATAAATGCTAATGCCAAGTACGCTTTTCATTAATTGACATTAGCACGTGCTCGAACAAATTTACGATTGTTTGATTTTGATTCAATATTTTATAATTTAGTATAGTTTCTTTCTATTTCTTTTTCTTCACTTACATATATCTTACATACATATATATATCTTTTTCATATCACATATGATTGTTTAGAAAAAAATTAAATTATAAAAAGTGTAAATATGTAATTAGAAATTTTGATGATTAGTACTTATTTTAATTGAATTTGACTGTACTATAATTTATAATATTAAGAATAATGATTGTAGAAATTGTAAAGGAATGCCATAGAGTAATGGTAAATTATAGTCTTCTCATGACAGTATGTTAATTAGCTTTAACGTTCACTATCAATAAAAATAAAATATTTTTGTGATATACAAAAATTTCGTGATGAAAATGAATTTCAAAAACTTTAAAAAGTTTTATTCGAGATTTAAAAGGTAAATAAAATTTTTACAAGTTCATTAAAAAATGAAATTTTCATCCTGATATAGTACATTCAAGAAATTAATTAAATTTTTATTAGTATTTAACCCAATTTTATTGAATTAATTACCTTTTATTTATACAAATATATATCAATACATATTTTAATTAAGGTGTAACAGTATTCCTATTTGTACCTTTAATGTTTCGTTTCAGTAGTAATAAAAATTTTTATCAATATTGTACTTTTTTATGTGTTTATATAAGTTTATCATATAAAATTTATGAATTCTTCTGTTTCTCATAAATACACTGAACTGATAAGAATAATATTTATTAAAGATTCCAAAATTTCAGAAAATTGCATTGATTGAAAGTTTTAATGTGTCCGTTCGTAACCAACTAGTAAACAGTTAACAGTAGTGAGTTGAAAGGTTTCGTTTTAAAATGTTATTAAAGTGATTTTGGACATGCACGTATTTGAACACTTTAAAAAAAATACTTATCATCAAATTATTCATTTGTTGTTTTTTGCACGTGCTAGTTGGATGGATGCTCGAAGGAAGATAACACTTTCTTTGTACATGGAATACTAGTTTAAATATTACCATCCATAGGTGATAAATTTCATGAATGGAAGTCCTAACGTAAAACGACAACAACAAAAACAACAACAAAGAAGACTTGTTTCTTTAATATCCAGAAAGTATTTTTTTTTTATTTAATACGTTCATTTATTTTTATGTAGGTACTTAAGAAAGGTATGCATGCGTACTACATACACGTATTGGAGTATTTATACAAGTAAATAACAGGAATAATGAGACTTTCAATCACTTATTCGTTCGATGTTCGATTTTGATCTGTATGTATAATGTAAGAGTATTATAATGGAGTAATGTGTATGCGGAGGTTTTAATTAATTGAATTTTACCACGATTTTTATGTTAAATCAATGAAAGTACATAATATGTACTCATAAATTATAAAAAATTCAGGTAAATTTGATCAGTTACAAGCTGGTATATTGGTATGCTTGTTATCGTTTTACGTTATATATAAAAGAAAGAGTTACGGTTTAATTAATATTGTGAAATTGAAAGAATCAAAACCAAATAAATAATCAATTAATTATGAAAAATAACATCAGATCAGGATTATCATAAATGAGATTCTTAACATATTTTTCTTTCCTTGAGGTAGAATTATTAATTATAATTATTTTTTCATTGTTCGTTGAAAATTATAAGCACATATGGATGACTCACCTTGTCGATTCTAAATTGAATTGACCATGAAGAATAGATTAAACAAGCCAATTAAATTTTTAAAGTTACTATACTATGTGCATTTATGCATTGTTGTTGTGTTTTGTGTATTTTTTTTTTTGATGATTTTGTTTTTGCTGCTTCTGTTGTCTTGTGTTCTAGTTCATATTATACTATTCCGAAATTGAAAGTTACGCCCTTTCTGCTCTACTAAATAAAATCAACAATATAATATACTTATACTAGACAATTATGTACATGTGTATGCACATACAGATGTTCATACAGATATGAAATTATAAAAACTTTAATTATATAGTTTGATATTATTTTATTGAACAGGTGAATAAATTATTGGAAGTTCTTTTCTGAAAATTACGGTTTTTTTTTATGTGTGTAATGCTTGTTCTGAACTTTTGTTTTGTTAATGATTATTTTCTTTTCGAGTTTCAATTATAAGCATTGAAAGAAGTTAGTTAAGCTTTTAAATTGAAATTTTGTCATTTTTTGTGGACATTTTATATCACAATATTTACACAAAACCGAGTTTTTTGTTTAATTAAATTTTAAACAAAAAAATATAATAATAATCATAAAATAAAGCAAATAAAAAAATAAATAAAACATATACATATATACTTATATGTTGAAGTATACAATTGACCCTTAATGAGTTAAATTGACAAAAAGCCTTTCGCTTGTTTTATGCACCAGTAGCTCACGAAAGTTAATAATGGTTCCTTTTTTTTATGTATATGCGAACAGTTTGTTTTTTATTTTTATATAATTATTTTTTTGCCTTTTTTTTGGTAATATATTTGTGCAATGAAGTACATATCATATGTGAAGGTCTTGAAAATTTATTAACGGGTATAAATATTAGCACATTTATCATATACACACTATTGATGTATGAGCACATATGAGTAGATATATAAAATATATATTTATATTGTATTAATAATAATAATATTATTATATGTTAAATCAATAAAATAACCAAACATATACATAATGTACATATGAAGGTATAACTTTTATTGCTCGCCTGCAGGCATATCCATCATTCGCGAAATTTCAAGGAATTCACTATCGCCTCGTAGTTTAATGTTCAATTTTTTTCGTCTTTTGTTTTTATTTTTAACTTTTTTTTTCTCAATTTTTTAATTTTCAACTTATTTTTAAAATTGCAGTAAAAAAAAAAAACTAAATAAAGTTAATGGAGCAAGTTAAGTGATATAGTCGATTAAAAAAAAATTTTTACAGCAAAGATAATAAACAAAAAAAAAAAAATTTAGAATGGTGGATTAATAATAATATGAATTATGTACGAACAATTATAGTAGCCGAATATGTGCATATACATATGTATAGAAGTATAATAATTCATCTCTTGATCATAATTATTTTATTTTATTCGTTATTAATATTATTTTCATATATAAATAATTGTAATGCCATTAAATTTTAATTATTTACACACATACATGAAAGTGCAAAATAAAATAATGAGGAGATATTGTGTGACATACATTATATATTAATTTCATATTTCCATGTGCTTTCATCTATGAATTATGATACACTCATACACATATACCGATATGTAATGTATACATATTAATTTGTTTTAAAATACGAAAAATACGTAGTATATAGTATACATGCTTTTTTTGAAACTGATATATTGAAAGATTTTAAATTTGATTTAGATCAAATATCACTTCGCTTACAGAGTTTTCTCTATTTAAAATTACAATTATTCAACAACATAAAGAAAAGAAATATAATTTTTTTTTCTCCTAATCATAGTGATTTTTAAAAATTTTCATCTTTATAGTATCCGACACTTAACTCATCAGAAGAAATTGAAAGTGTCAGGTGTTCACACATACTCATATCTATATACATAGATTGTATTATTAAATTATGTATATGAAATTGTTATGATTGTGACAATAATAATAATAATAATCACAGATTTAAGCATAAACAGAAAAATTGAAATGCGCATTTTTAAATTTGCGCGAAGAGCACAATCATTATTTACTTTTGTATTTTTTTTTTTTTTGAAATAAAACTGAAATCAAAATACTCGTCATATATACGATGAAAATAATACGAAACTGCGTGAAATTTTAACAAAGAAATAAATATAAATAAATGAAATAAGAAAAAAAAAATGATGATAAATTTTTTTTTCTGGTTTTATTTATACTGTTTTCCTTTTTGCTTTTAGACACGTTTTTTATATAAAATATGTACCGTAAAATATTTATGAGTATGTGTGTATATAATCATATATTTAAATATGTATAAGTATCATATATATATATATATATATAATATACGAATACGACATCATGTACATATCTATGTATAAAGATAAAGTAACGAATATTGTACCAATTTTACGGAGACTACACACTCTTTGACAATAATGAAGTAAAAGAAGAAGATAACATCATAAACATACATATAATACAACACTTAAACATAACACATACTGACGACCATTGAACCAAACAACTAACCAAGTCAATAATTCCTTATGAACGAGATCAAAAACTTTCACTATGTGGTTGCTTTATGGTTATAATGTTGATAAATCCTATAATAATAACAAGAAAATAAATGAAGAAAAAAATGTTACAAATAAAAATATATAAAACGCATCCATATACATTTTTTGTACCTTTTAACATAATATCTGTTTTATGTTTTATATAGATACATTACGAATACTTATATATGTACATTTATGTAGATTCATCTCTAAACTTATATGTATAATACCTTTACCTAAATATATAACAATTCCCTGATGTTAATATTAGAAAATTTGCAGTCTTCTAGTAGATTAGCACTTTATATACACAATGTAATGTATGCATATTTATAATGTATATATGTTTATAAACAATGTTGCGTTGTTTGTGACACTTTGTGACATTTCTTTTGCAGATCCACTATAAATAAAAATACAATAAACAAGTTAAAATATACATACATATAAGAAATATTCATTAGTATATTTTTACGAGTATTTACATAAATATTATAGTATATGTATAACTGTAATACATAATACTTGTATCTTGTAAAGTAAAGTAAGTAAAGTAGTCAATTTTATTAGATTGTATTGTCACCAATATTATTTCGTGATTATATGAAAATTGTTAATATTACGATTTACTATAGTATTTAGTATGTACCTGTTGGTCAATATAATAACGAAAAATTGCTCAGAAAATCAAGCGAAACAGAAAAATTTATTTAGAGCATGGATAAATGAAAATTTATTTTTCTGTACTATACACTGAGCTAGAAAATGGATTAGTTTTTTAAAAAAACATTTTTTTTTTTTTTGTTACGATTCAATGTTGTTAAATTCCATTATTGTGAAATAAATTCAAAATGTAGTGCGAATATGTATGCATAGAAATGGCATTTTTCAAATCGAAGATACAAAATATGTACATACATACTTGTATATTCTGTTCAATGATTTTAATAATTTACTGCTACTATAGGTGTTGTTTTGGAGACGGAATTCAATTGAAAATTTTCTTTACATTTTTTCTTTATTTCTTTTGAATCGATGCGATATCTATAAAATTTGATGAATTTCAATTTAAAAATTTTTCATTGTGATAAAGAAGAATAAATTATAAAAGATGAGGTAATAATTTTTTATTGCATATATGTCTGTCTGTATAAATGTAAAATAATTATTTGCCGAATTATTTTTGTGTAATTTAATATACGATTTAATGGGTATGAGTATGTGCATATGTATAAATGTATAAATGAATAAACTTATGAGTATACAAGTACATACTATATTATGTAGATGTAGTTAATATAAATATTTTCATTTATTTCATTCAGTGTTGTATAGTTTTTCAAATTGATTTGTTGTCGCTTGCCTGAAGACAATAAATGTAGTAATTTTTAACAACATTTTCATTATAAAATAAGTACATACTACATTTATGTATCCTTACTATTATTAATTTTTGTACTTATATACTTTTGTCTGTATATTTTTATTTCTATTTAGATTATTATGAAAGACAAAACAAAGATTTATATGTTGATTTTATCGATTTGTTTTTAATTTTTCATTTTTTATTTGTAATAATCGTAAATAATTTGTTCAAATAAACATGTGTTATACAGTTAAATATTCAGTGTTTTATTTTTAGCATTATGCAAAAACTTAAAATATTAAATTCTCATTTTAAGTTTGATTTAATAATTTTCTATGTTTAATTTGAAATTAATTTGTCTTTTATTCATTTTTAAAATTTTCTCATTACTCAATTAAATTTCTAAATTGAATTATTTTATTTTCTAATAATCAAATATGAAATTTCACAATGTTATTAGATATAAGTAGCAATTTCGTTTTCGATTTTCTTGTTGTTTATGCAGTTAAAATTATTTAATAATAAATTCGGTGATGTTATAGTTGAAATCACTATACCACTAAATTATGTTAAATCAATAATATTATGTTCATTATTTGATAATAAAAGCGATAAAATGTTAATAAATACGAATTCACATACATTATATGATAATGTGTATTCCACTATGAACAATATAAAAAAAAAGAGATATACTGAAATCACATATATTAACATATATGTACTTCATGTGTGATCGTAATCTATACCTTCTCAAAATAAATCGAATTGATTTTGTATTCATATATATTTATGTTTGTAATATGTATTTTGATTTATTCAATTCATAATGATTTCGCGCAATGTTAAATATCATCTATGGGTCATTGATGGAACGACATTGCCACTATATATAGTATATGTACATTTATATATTACAACATACATATATTGTTCACCAATGAATAGTGCATATTATATAATAGAGTATTTCATAATACATTTAACTTTATGATATGCAAACACATATTTAAATTGAAAAATAAAAATTATTATTATTATTATTATTATTACAATTATGATTGTGAGATGTTGCAATAAGGTGTGGTATTCATTTTTAAAAATTTATGCTGTATGACAAGCCATATACGAGTACATATGTAGTCTAATGCAATTTTTCACATATTATCTTTATTTTAATGCATTTTATATAAATCAATTTTTTTTATTATGAAAAATTGCAACAGAAAATAAATCAAAAAAAAATTACATATGTGTGATATATTGTGAGATTTATATTCGTGTAATATTAATAATTGTAGTAACCAGCATTTAAAATTATTGAAAATTGAAATTAATTGAAATATTTTTTTTTAAATTTTTTGAAAGAAAAAAATCAATATTCTTGTGATAGACAGGTGAACAGATGAACATGTAAATTTGAAATTAAAAATATTATTTTTTATAATTTAAATTCAGAAATCAGAATCATACATAAATTCATATGAATATTGAACTTATTCCACTTTCATTTATAACATTGGGTATATACACGAGTATTATATATATGGTATCATACATGCATATTTTAATTATTATCTTTCACATAAGGAAAATCAATCGTTTTTCTTTTTTACTTATAATCGAAAGATTATAATTATAAATTGAAGATAATCCCACGATTTCCTTTCATTCAAAGATGCATACAAAATCAAAACGCGACAATCAAAAAAAGCCAATAATTGTTTATTCGATAAAAACAATGAATTAGTAATAGGTCAATAACAAATTAAATAAGTAAAAAGAAAATATTGTAGGTACTTGTATTTCATAAATTATTTATTAATGGACCAAGCAAATTTTCGAAATAACAATACTCGTATTTAATGTACATACATATATGTACTGTGAGTTTATTTCGTTATTTTTATCAATAATAATCAAAGACAAAAAAAAAGAAGCAAAAAAGTAAATTAAGGAAATCAAGTAAAAATGTACATTTCTTCATTGAATTCATAAAGTGATAATTAAAATAGATTAGCACCGGCTTTTTTTCCCTATAATAAATTTTCATTTTAATTTGTAACGGTCATTATCGAATATCAAAAGAAAAACAAATACTATAATGAATGATGGATATATGTGTTTATTATTATTATTTTTTTTTTTTGAAAACTTTTTAAGTAATATAGTAAATGAAATGTTGAAAAAAGTTCAAAAAGTCAAAAAAAAAAGAACAAATAATAAAAAACAAAAAGTTTCTATATAAATACGAGTATATGTATATGTAAGTAGTTTCAAAAGTTATTAAAAAGAAATTTACTTTTTATCATCGTTTTTATAATATTATTTTTTTTTTTCAATTTTTCGTATGTATTTGTATTTCTTCTATATTTATTTTCATCTTTAAAACACAAATCAAAAAAATCATATAAAGTTTGATTGTTTTTCATTTACGTTTTGATTTAATGGTTTTCATTTTTCTTATAAAATCCCCATATTGAATTTAATACGATGATCGTATCAATAAGAATATATCCATATGTAGTTGCAAACATTAATAAAAGAAAATGTTTTATTATTTTTAATCACATAATTATGCACAAAAGCCGATACAAAAAAATCAATGGTACATATAAATAAATAAAAAAACAAGCCACTGAAAAAAAAAATATCTCTTTAAAGAAAACTACTTATATACGTAGAATTTTTATTTTTCATGATGATACATTTCATTTCATATGTGTACAATACAACATGTTCGATACATGAATGTGAATATGATGCGATACTGTTATTTATGAATTCAAGTCCAGAAACATATGATAACGATGAGTATTAAGATTATTCATTTCACAAAATGTAGTCATGTATATGTACATAATGTAGTTACTGTACTGTAATGTGAATATTCAAAATGAGATAAGAAATTATTTTTTTTTTTTCATTTTTACTTAATAAAGCCCTTTTTTCTCATTCTTTTTTGCTTCATTATTTTTTTTTTTTTGTTCTTTCTTCGATTTTTCATTATCATTAATAATTTAGACTCATATCATATTTTGACCTTAATTACATGTTTCTGATGTATAGCGGACATTAATAATTTTCTTTATGATACACAGACAGACAGACAAACCAAACAGACAAAACAGTACGACGAAACATGTACTGTACGATGAAATTTTACACTCGAAATCAAATAAAAATTGCTCAATTAAATTCACAAAAACAGAAAAAACTACAACACGACATACTAAAAAATATCCTTCCGAATAAATAAATAAATATGTGCACCATTATGTTATGTAAATGTAAGTGCACGCAGTACGTGCATATAATTTCTTTTTCATATTCATTTTTATTTTATAATTTTTTCAACTGTTAATGAATTTTAATTCAATTTTCGCCGCAATAAAATTAAAATTATATGATTAAGCTCAGCGCAGAATATACTGAATAAAAAGTTCAACAAGAAGCAACAAAAATAAAATATCAAAAAAAAATTGATATTTTTGTACAATAAATAAAATCTTTTCATAACCAAAAAAAAAATGAAAAACCAGAAATTATATCGAAAATGATAATAAGAAGAAGAAGATGTGAAAATTAAATTAAAAATATATGACTTTAAATGATGAATCACTACATACAGTTTACATACATAAGTATTACATTTATGGACAAACAACTCGTATACACATATGTACGAGAACATTACATATCTATGATTGTATTCTGCTCAACATCAAGCTTACATATTTACATACATGTAGTATAGCAGTGCATATAGCGGTAACAACAGGATGACGATGATCATCATCATCATCACCATTATCGTTATCGTCATCATATGTGGATTATATTCACTAGGTTTATATTTTTTTTATCAATTTTTTTAAAATTTATTTTATTTTTGAATTTTAGCTTCGTTGTTGATCACCTGTATCATTAAATCATATGTAGATTTTTATTTTTTTTAATGAAAAATCTTTCATTCTTTTATTGGACATATATGCTCGTTTATATGAGCACGTTATATATTTCAATGTTATTATCGTAATATCTCGTATACAGAAACGATTATCTGTAATTTTTTCCGCTTTTTTTTTTGGTTTATTTTTTTTTTTATGTGAAAAATTGATCAAGATGAAGGTAGAATTGAATTCATTTCCTTTTTCTTCTTTCTCCTGATTGAAGTTTGAAGCTTAAATGAAATTGTATTTTCATTTGTACAGCCACATAATATAATATGTATGTTTATGAAAACGTAATATGAATGTATTCGGTATGTAATATAGAAGGCAAATCACTTCCATTACATTCATGGTAAAGTATATAAGAATGTCTTTTTATTTTAATGTTATTTTTTTTTCTTTCAATTTTTTAGAATTGTCTTTTTTTTGTGTTTGATCTGAAAATAACTTTAAGTGGCTTTTGCCATTAGGCAAAATGTTTATTTTTTTTTTATTTTAGTATTTTGTTTTGTTGCTAAAATTGTTGATTTTTTTCGTTCATTTAATCATATATGTACCATATAAATTGAATTTTAAAAAATTGCATACTCGTATGTACATATATGTATGCATATATAGACGTTAAATGATCATATATTTCCTGTTTAATGAGATACATCGTGTTTAAACATAAAAACAATATTAAAATGTCATTTATACTTTTTATTTATAAATTGAATATATTTTTATATGATTTTTAACAAAATGTATTGAGTTTAAAGCATTTTGAATTGTTATTTGTTCTGTTGTGTTATACATTATATATTACCTATGTATATATCTGTATTTGTATATAAAGAGCGAAATTTTCATTTTCAATTTTCCATACGAATAAAAAGTAAATATGTATAGATATAAGAAGTATAACATCTCAATTGAAGCGAGAAAGATTTTTATTTTGCGGAAATATCTTAAAAGCAAAATCATATTACGCCAGTATATAATATGCATATGTAAAGCGGAGTGCTTTTTTTGAATTTTTGATAATGTACATATATATGTTGTACATTAAAAATCCTACTAGGTTTATGAAGTGTGACTAAGTAAAGGATAAAATATTATCAATTTTTGTAATTAGTCTTATAATCTAGTCGTATAATTATTTTGTTAAGAAAAAAATTGTTATTGTAAATATGTGGAAATGAGGAAGATAATTTTTTCTTCGATATTTTTAATCGTTTAACATTAAATTGTATTTTCCGTTAGTTATATAAATATCTGTTTTTTTAAATAATCATTTTAAATGTATTGAATGTACACAGAAATTTGTAATGATTTGAAAATTGATTGTTATGCTTATGATGTTGAAAAAACAAAAGATTTAAGCGAGTAACTTTTTTAAAACAAATTTTCAATTAATTGCTTGTTTTAATATTCTTACAAAAAATATGTATGTTATTTTTAGATCGTTTGCTTTGAAAATACTATCTTTAAAAAAAAAACAAAAGATTTAAGCCAGAAACCTTAAAAACTTTCGTTTTTATAAAGAATTTTATAAAAAATTCGATTCACACATCGTTTAAAATTTTGTAATCGATTCATTAAGTTTTTTTCTTTCTAGAAACAAAAGATTTAAACCAGAAACTTTTTGAAAATAAACCAAAATGCTTTTTATCAACATTACAGTTAATATTTAAATAAATAATTTTTTGTGATATAAATAATATTTTATTATTTTGAATTTTTTTATGTATAAAAACAAAAGATTTAAGCCAGAAACTTTCATCTTATTTCGAATTTTACTTTCGAATTACATTCGTTTAATTTTTTTTTTCCTTGTTGCATTCAAAGAAATTTCATATTCTCATACGAAAATTATTTAATTCCGTAATTTAAAAGAGAAAAACCAATCATTTTATTATTTTTTCTTTCAGTACTTTTATGTACATATTATTTGACTCACCTTTAACTTTTAGTTGTCAATTTTAATTATCGTTATCCGTTTCAATAAAAATGATTTATCAACATAAATATGTTATTTTTTTTGTTCACATATTTATTTTTTCTTATTAATTTTTTTGAAATAATCATTCTTTTTCTGATTTATTTCACTTTTTACATTATTTTACACAATTTTTACACTTTGTATAACTCTATATCATATCGAAAAGTATTAAAAAAATAATGATCAAGAAAATAAAGTAAAAAACAAAAACAAAAAACAAAAACAGAAAAAAAAGTGAAATATCGTCAACAAAACTTTATAAATTACTATATAAACTTTTTTTTTTTGTTTTATAAATGTATGTATGTACATTTGTATGAAAATAAGTATGTACAGTCACATATGTATACGTTGTATAACATGTATAAATATATATACATATGATTTTATAGATATGTTAAGTAGTGTATGTGTATATCAATGCATGAACTATAACATCACTTTATGTAATTAAAATAAAAAAATTTTTTAAATTCACTTGTTTTTTAATTAACAACAGCATGACATCCATCTTATTGCTAACACATATGTAAGTATATATAAGATGATAACTTATTATTAATATAAAATTTTTTTTGTTTTATTTTTAATTTTACTTTTTTCTTTCAAACTAAGGAATTTAATTTTTTTTTAGATGACAAACAAACAAAAATACTTATAAATATATTATAACGTTTATGATGTGATGACGAAAAGTGTATAAATCATAAAGTTTAATCTACTTCTGAATAAAATTAGTAAAAAAAAATTTTATTTTCTTCTTCTTTTTCTTATTTTTTTTAATTGTAAAAACAAATGAATCAACTATGTACATATGTATATACAAAAATTTTGTTTGTTGTTTTTTTCTGTAGTACACTTTTTTTTGTTTATATAATTTAATTTCAGTATAATAAGAAATTACTGATGATGTTGTCGTTGTCGTCGTTATCGTCGTCGCGTTGTTATTAACAATTGCACACATTTAATTTATCGTTACATTTGTGCATATATTTTTTTTTTTTTCAATTTTTAAAAGATAGTACTACTAGTCTGTTTTCTTTTAAAAGATTTATTTACTTTTTAAAAATTGTCAGCAAATATATATGTAGGCATAGGCACAGATACGTAATGTATAAAATTGAATTATTCTCCTTCATGAATATTCAAAAATACTGATAAAAATTATAAATAATTTATTTTTCATTTTACATTTCTATATTCACGTAAACTATATACATATACATACATATATTTATATAGAATGAAAATTCCTTATAGAAAATTTAAATAGAACAAAATTTATAATTAGGCACGATATGAATGTCAGAATAATTATAAATAAACCGGGAATAATATAAAAATGGAATAAGAAAAAAAAAAAATATATATGAATAAATGAAAAAGCACCAATTTCACTTTATATATACTTGTAATTTATTCGGACATATATGCATGTGTAAGAATAAATTTGAAATAATAAAAAAATCCAGTCGTTTATTAAAATGCATTATGTCATTACATATTATAACAACCTTTAAGTTTTATTATCCTTTTTATTATTATCCTTTTAATTTCTTTTCCAAATTACATTAAAATCGTAAAAGTATTTAGATATATTTTTTAGCACATATTAATAATTTTTCTTTAATTCATTGTTATCTTAAAAATTCACAAAAATCTTTTCTTTTATATTTTTTAATTCCATTTTTTAATTAGAAAATCACATGTCATAGATGTATGTTGCTCAATATCAAATTTATTTTTCTAATGAACAATTATAATTTATGTAATGATGATACAAACATTTTATTGATAATTATCAATATAAACGTTACAAATAATTTAAATCAATAAACTAAAAAAAATTAAAACCTAAGGAGTACAGAAACACGAATTGAATTTCTTTTTAAATAAACTTACCAAAAAAAAAAAAAAAAAAAAAATGAAAAATAAAAACAATGTTAAGTACCTTTTCTTTTTTAATTAATAAAAGAAAATGAAATTATAATTTATTAATTTTTAATGACGATTAAAATAAGTAATATACAGTTTAAAGATAAATTATTTTAAATAATATCGTGATCGTCATCATCGTCTTCTTCATCGTTTTTATTATTATTATTATACTATACAATTACCGCGAGTACTAGATGCTAACTGAAAACTGTATTAAACTTTTTAGCATACTTGAGTGTTGCGGGCAGTTTGTTGTTTGTAATAATGCGATCGAGTTGTTAAAAACTCGATCAAGAAGGAATGTTTTATTTTTATTTTTTACTTATGGGGATTTTTTTTTTATTTCTGTATTTTCCGTGATATAATAAAGAGTATATAGTATATGGAGTTTTAGTATACGGTAAGTAAGGTAATATAAGGTGTATACGGAAAATATATAAATAAAGATTAAACAAAAAAAAAGAAAAGAAAGAAAAATATAAATTCATTTTTTGATCTCATAAAAGAGTAAACTAACTATTAAACTAAAGCACGGCTGTGTTGTATACGCGATGTTTATTGTGGTTTTTGTAATACACATGATTGCAGATCGCACAGTAACAGAGTGGCTAGTAGTATCGTCGTCGTAATATTAGTAAAATTTTCTATACCTACACACTACAGCAAAATAAAATTGATAGTCAGTAGTACAAGTATAGTAGAATGAAAGATGAGCAACAAAAAAAAATTTATCAGAAAACAAAAAAAAATTTTTAACTCACTGTAAGAAGAAAAAAAGAAAAGCATTTGAAAAAGAATTTGTTTAGGTACATGCAGGTAAATGTACATGGTACATTATGTATTGTTGTGTATAGGTAATTGAGATCGAGTTATCTTATTTTACTGAGCTACTATATGCTATACATATCATTTCGATTTTTTTCTTTGATCTTGCTTGAGAGTTAAACGTTAAACTTAAAATTATTATAGTATTACTAATATTACTCTGAAATGTGAATTTGAATGAATAAATTTAATGTGATCTTTGGTTTAAAGTGAAAATGAATGAGATTTCGTAGGTGTAGGTATTGTGAGAAGGTAAATTTTAAGAGAAAAACTTAACAATTCAAACAAGAAATGATAAAATGTTTTTGGTTTTATTTGAGAATGAATTAAATTTAAATATTAGGTAACTTGAATTACACCTGAATATTATCTTAATTGTATGATTGTATGTAGAAATAAATGCGTTAAAATTTTATTAAGAGACTTGTGTCTGTGGGTATGTAAGAGCTGACAGCTGAGAACTACTTTTCGAAGTAAAAATTCTTTCGTTAAGTTTTATCAGAGAAATTTTTATTGAATTTTTATTAAGTATTTTCTGTTCTTTTAAAATATCTCAAGTTGTAGAGATACTCGTTAGTATATAATTAAATTTTTTAGTTAAGATTGTTGAGAAATAAAATTTAAGAATGAAGGTAATTGTAACCAAATATACATAGAGACAATTGCATATGTATGTATAGGTACCTATATTAATAACTCGAATATTTCTGTTGGATGTATTACGTAAAGATTTATAGTTATTTGAAACATTATTTTTCTTGATTTTCATAAAAAATTGAAATCAAATTCAATCCTTGGAGAATAATTTCAATTTGAATTCTTTATTTCGAATAAGTTCATTTTATGGTTTTATTTTATCCTGTAGAAAATTTACTGTAATTACTTAGAATAGAAATCGATTAACTTATCAAGAAATATTTGACTTTGATTTTTCAAGAATCTTTGGCACTTTTATAGAACAGAAATGAATCTGTCACCATCACCACACCTCTATTAAATCTGGAGATGAGTTACTTACACCATATCCAATTAAGAATTATTCAATTCAAAAATTGGATACGTGATTAAATTTACTGCGAATTTTTGCACGATTACATTTGCCATATTATCTGTCTCTGTATCTGTCTCTGTCTCTGTAGCAAACATGTACACCACTGTTTTTAATTTATTGTAAAGAATAAAAGTATATAAATGTGGAATGTAATTTGATATTCTTGCATAACAATAATCAATTCTTTTTGAAGAACAGAAATTATCACTAGATATAGTATACATAATATACGCACACGAGCCAACGCAATGTTGTGTATAAATGTACCATAATGTATGCACATTCATTTAAATTGTTCATTTCTCCGTAATTTTTCTATAGATTTTGTTGCTTGGTGTGATCTTACATTCTGTGTCTCGAAGATCCGTTTCAATGGAACATTCAAAAGTGATTCGCGGTGATGATGCATGCGTATACCAATTTCTTTAACCAATCGAACTGTGAACTAGTAAGTTGTGGTAATAATAACTGAATATCTGTTGAGATGATAAATTCATTTCCTTTTAACAAATTAGATAGATTTTTTTGCAGTATTAATCGATCGATTTTATCATTCTAACAGTTCGCAGAAGACAAAGTTTTTCGTAATCATTAGTTTTTTAAAAAACTAAGTCACAAATTATATACAAGCCTCCAAGCTAAGGAAATCATCTATTAATGAAACATACATATATTAATGGTACATACATATATGCAAATTATCAATTATGATTTAAGTTTTCTACATACGTGAATGTATTTTCTATTCAAATTACATGACTCGTTTTAGATTTAAACATACTAGATACTATAGTATATATGAAGGCATCCAACATGATAAAATTCCTTTATTTTTGTCGAAATTGATGTTTGTATTTATTCACATTGAAAAACTATTTTTTATTTTACGTACACAAATAAAAATCAAAAAAACAATTTTTTTTTTTGAAAATTTTCAATTCACCTATTTGCTTGCATTAAATTTCAATTAAGAGAACATTTCATTCATGGTCGCACATTTGTGTCAGATAACGTTAACATTGTCTCAAGATAAAAAAAAAAGAAATACATAAGAAAAAGTAATTTTTTTTACTGTCATCGTTACTAACCACGAGTAATTGAGTTTTATTTATGGCAATACAGAGTTAAGTTAAAGTTTAGTTGAAATCGAACGGATAGCATATGTATGTAATGTACATATCAAGTATTTTCTATATATTTACATATAATAGTTCTCAATATTTGTATTTAAAAGGTATAATATCACAACTACTCATATATGTAAAGTAGATAGATACAAATACTATCTTGCAGTAGTAGATTTAAGTCTAGGCTCTAGGAGATATTTAGAAAATTTCGAAAAAAAAAAAAATTTATAAAAAAAAATTGATTGTTTTTTGAATTCATTGTGACAATTAGTATATAGAATAGATGATCTTATAAAGGTAAAAAGTTGTATGTATGTATGCAATAAATCAGTGAAATTAAATTTTACGTAAATAATTTTTATTTTACTGAGGTAAAGTATAAGTTTATTTTTTTTCGTTTTTGTTTTTAGAAATTTGAAAAACTTTTTGACTAGTAACCGTATTTCCTTGGCTGTATACCATATGCTTATTTCTTATATTTTTGACAGATAGTTTCTGATGAATATACGACGAATTAGTGTACAAGTATGAAGGTAATAAGATTTATAATATATAACCATGTTGTGAATTTAGTTAGTTTTAACAAATTTCTGTACATTTAATTAAATTTACGTTTACATGTTTATTGGAATTTATATAAGGGCATCGAATACATTACGTACAATATATTCAGGTGTATTGTGCATGTAAAATGTTTTTAAATCGATGAATGGATTTGATTGTCATCGATTACCATTTACAGATGAAACTTATATGTAGGCTTAGGCTTATATGTTTTGATGTGTCTTTGTGACAATGTACATACAGACAAATAAATAATAAATACAATGCTTGTGTATTGTGTGCAGAAAGTTAATCAAAAAAATCCATTTGAGACATTTATTAATTAAATACAAAACATTACATTATTTGTTATATATACCGGAATTAGTTAGAAATTTCTTAACTTTAAAATCGTATAAATGTGGACAAATAGATCGACACAGCATGAGTATTCAATAAAAATACGTGAAATCTTTAAAATTTTTATCTAGCACGCATCAACTAATTCGTTATAATTATTGTGTATATGTATATATTAATCGGATATATAAAGTTTAGTTATTTTTTTCTTTAATGTTTATGTTTTTATGCGTTTTTTTCTGTTTTGTTACTGTTCAGTTTTTATATTCACCTGTTATTTTATAAAATCAGTAAGGTGACGAAAGAAAGAAATTTGCTACGGTTACGATAAAATATCGGTCAACGTTTAGTTTTTACATATGAATGTCTATATGTATAAAATAAAGTCACGGTATTATCACATATATTACAAAGCTTTAATACTGTTGTAATATTGAGCTACACATATACATGTGTAAAAAAAATTTTTTTTTTTAAGAAAAATAAAAATAAAATGAGGAATATCTGAAGAAATCACAATTTCCTTAAATTTCACACTTCAAAATTGGAACGTGAGATTTGATTTTTCGGGGGGAGGGAAAATAACTTTTTGTTTCTAATTTTAACTAAAGAAAACAAAAAACAAAAAAATGTAGATTAGACCAACATAATGTACTCGTCGTACACATCTAACTAAGTAATGTGAAGTCATGTGAAGTATGTACATCGTATACAAGTACGAGTACGAGTGTGTGAAGTAATTCATTGATTCATTCATTATACATTTTTTATACGTGTATTTGTAACGAAATTTACTTGATACACATGAAATCTATGTACATATACATATCAGCATATGCTATGTAATATAAAAATTTATTTAATCGAATTAATTATTCTTAATTTCAAGATAAAGAAAAATAAATTACGAAAACAGTCTGAATTTGACTGAATTAAATTTTCATATTGGAATCTTCGATTATAAAAATAACAAACTTTCACCTCCACTTCAAAATTAAACTCGTTCGTGATATATAAGCGTACAAATGAAGAAAATAGAAAAAAAATTACTTCAGATAGCCTATATAATATGTACATTGACTATATACATACTATTATATATGCATATCATCTTCAAAGGATTATATGGACCACAAATTAACTCGTCTATGATAATAAGATCTGATATAGTAGCATTTGCATCAACTATATAAGACTTTGATTGCTATTCATTTACAGTTTTTGCTTTCCTTTTTTTTTTGCGTATATCAAATCGAATATTATGTAATCTAGAGAAGAAAAATGTTTGATACACATTTACTTCAGAAATTATGCTTTCGCTCTTATTTTCTTTTTTCCTTTTTTTATTTTTTTTTATTTTTCTTGGTTTCATGCATGTGGTATGTGCTGCACATAAAGTATATATTTATGCCTTATATACACATAGAGATATGCATGCATGTATATATACATATTTTATTTTTCCAAACGAATGTGTACAGAGATATGTAGATCGTTACAAAACAAATACAGTACAATATATCAGCGAGAAGACAAAAATCGAATTAAATTAAAAAAATATACTATTGAAATATAAAAGTTTACGCGAATTTGCAATCCAAGAGATGTGTAGGAATCTAAAATTTTCGAGCGTTAGTTACTTAATTTTAATAAACGTATGTACACTATAACTTACGAAAGTGAAAACTCTATATGTACATATAGCCAGTACTTTTATTGATATGAAAAAAATAAATGTATATCTATATGTACAGATGTTTTTTTTTATTTGTGTATAAGTTTGTTAAAATTAATACTGCATGTGATCGCAATATATGTACTACGAACAGTATCTATACATACATATATGGTTAACTGTAAGAAAATTTGCAATATATGTACGTACATACATATATGCAGAGATTTTAAAAGAAAATGTACAAAAAAAAATTTTTTTTTTTAACAAACATGAAAAAAGAAATGAGTGGAAAAAACAAGAAAAAAACAGTGCGGTGAATTAAAAGTGAATTAATCTTCAGATTGGCAGTTGATCTCATTCGTTGCATCGCGTCCACTCTGCAAAAAACAAGAATTTTATTTTATACATATGTATATACATAAATGTACATATGTATGTACATACAAAAATACACATATAAGTTTATGTATATATATACTTAACATATACATGTATAACGTACGTGTGTATTTATGTTAAAGACTAACTCTGCGATATGCTATAAATCGCATTTATGCAATAACGTTAACGCTTTGATTTGAAATCTAATCTCCTGACTTATATATGGATGACAACATCAACATCTGTTCGCAGATAGTGGTTATTTATTTATATTTTTTAGTTTTCCTTTTTTTTTTTTTCAATTTTAATCTAAGAAAAAGACGAATTTCTTATACGGGCATCATAGAGGTATGTGCATACATATAACACTATGCTTGCACAGAATACACAAGTATTTGCTCTGGAATTGAAGCTTTCAACTATTTATATACATCAATACAATCTACATATTATATACAAATATACTTAGATGAAGGATAATTTAAATACTACACACTACATAAAATTTATGTTTACGTAATAATTTACCCATGCAATCAATATAAACTAGATTTTAAATTAAATTAAACTATAACCAACGTAAAACACAAACAGAAAATTAAAAACAAAAAAAAAAAAAACAAAATTGATAGCGTGTCACTTTTTCCAGAAGATCGAACTTTTTAGTTCACATTTCACAAATCAGAAAATTTTACATGCGGTGAACATGATGTATGCATGTATTATGTGAATTCTATATACACAACACACTACATTCGTAGTAAATTTTTACTTTTTTTTCAATGCTTGTACATATATGCTAAGTACTTTCATTTTTTCATAGAAATCTAAATCTCTACCAATAATACTTTCGATATAATAGGCATATAGACAAATCCAAAATAGAGCTGAGATAGATGAGAGGCTGTGTGTCTGTTATTAAATGGATCACACACGTTTTAATGAGTCCGAATAAAATTTTAATTTACACATTACCACATTACACATCTTGGAATGTTCAATTATCAAATGAATGAATAATTACCGTAATTATTATTCGTCTGTGAATTTTGTTTTTTCATTTTTCGTTTGTTGTTTGTTTTTTTTCTGATTTTTTCACATAACACATCTCTCCAATTGTCTCCTAAATTCGTAATTTAACTGCATAAGATCAACAACATAACAACTGTCAATTATTATTATTATTATTCGAATATCATTGAGTAACTAATTTTCGCCTTTTTTTTTGTATATTTTTTTCCTTGTTTTTAATTTTATCTTAAAAAAATTATTTTTCTGTTAATTGTAATGCAGTCAACTTTATTTAGCTGATATTTATTTATTTAAAAAAAAAGCTGCAAAAATTGTCACTTTATTGGTTCAAATCCTTTACCTCTCACTACTCGCTATTATACTTCTTGTTATACATTTACATTTAAAATGCACAATTCAACGTTAAAGAAACAACCAAAACCAAAATTCGAACCAAATGAAAATGAAAAACAAAAATAAAATAAAAAAAAAATGAAAAATCGTATAACGACGGTAAAAGCATGTTATCGGTCGTAATTTGCGTACATCTTATCGGTATTCATGATTAATTGAATTATTTAGCGGTTCGTTAAATCCTCGAATTTCCATTTTATTTGTATTTTATTTTCATTTACATTTTTTTTGCAACCAATTTTATAGTTTTTCGTCGTCGTCTTCGTGGTCGTTATTGTTTTTGTTGTTGCTGTCATTTTTGTTTTTTTCATGAAGCTTGGAGACATAATTTTTCTGCAGGTATAACAGACAACTTTGAGATATAAAAAATATTTATTTTTTTTATTATTTTTATTTATTTTTTTGAATCTCGTGTTTACTTGAGGCTTTTGTGTTGCAATTTACAATTAGAGATTGCGGAAATTTGACCATACGATCCAATTACCAGTACTTTATATCTTTCATTTATTGTACGTTAAGAGACTCATCATATTTTTTGTTTTTGTTTTTTAAAACTTTTTCTGTGGTGATTTATGTCCCAATATTGCATACATATATGTATATGCATTCAAAAATTATTTACATCGCTTCAGTACAAAATAAAATTTTGTAAATGAAAGAAAAAAAATTGAATAAAAATTAAATGAAAGCTGTTGGCGCACGAAATTTTTTTTTATTTAATTTTTCTTTTCCATTATGATCTGCTCTTTTTTTACTATTACAGAAAAAAAAATATTTCTTCCCTTGTTTCTGATCGCTGACTGAACGCTGAACGCGGATGAACTATAAAAATTTGCATGCGTTATAGAGTTTAAAAATTTCGGAAGCTTCTCTTGATAAATCGATTTCGTTCGTTGTCAAATTATAAAATGAAATTAACTGTTTATGAAGAATGAATTTGTAGCCAATAAATTTTCAACAAGAAAGTCATAATTGGCAGGAGCGAAGAAGAAGAAAATTAGCACACGGATGCTCTGTAAAAACTGTTCATAATGCAATATATATTTTGAAAGCAGCTACTGCAACATATTGATGAAAATAAGGAAAATTTATGTGATATGCAATTTTGTATACACATGTTTTTCTTTGAAATCCTGTGAATAATTCAAATCAGTTAGTTAATGGATGGAAAACAAAAATAAATTTATAAAAAATAAATTTTATAATGTACGGACGGACATATAAATTATTTGCACATAGTATAGAGATTTTATCTTATAATGAGGTGTACACTGTTGTTGTTTGCATTTTTGCTATATGGTTCGAATAGTAAAATTTGTAAATTTTTTTCCATTTATTTATATATATTGCTGCAACAACTGCATACCATATATTCTGTAGCAGTAATACCTATACTCATACAAATATTACATTCTCGTACATTGATTACCTATCTGCATTAAATTTATTTTACGTAATATACGTAGAGTGTACATATTAAGATTATACATTACTATATACGCGATTTTTATATCCACACATATATTGAACACATACATATAGGTAATACATATGTATTTATATCGCGTACATATACCTACTTCATAATATAAATCGCAGTTACTTGTCTATAAATGATTCAAACTGCTCTAGTTTTCACTTTTTGTATTTTGAAAAAAAAAATAAAAAATAAAAAAACGACATTTTATGTTAAAGCGGTAAATTTATCTTCTGTTCAAAAGTATAACTATTCTCCATAGTATAACATAAAAATAACATATACGAAAAGACATAAATATATACCTACATACATTTAGCTAAAGATTTATATAAAATAAAAATATTATATATGTATGTAATGTAATGTAAATGTACATGTCTGCTGCATATTATAAGTTGCGTTACATGAAAGGCAACTCAATCCTGTTTTGCTAGATTTTAAGGGTTTTTATTCATTTTTTATTATAACAAAAATCTTTTATATGGATGAATATTACCACTATATGAACTAATACAAACTATGAATAACGTATGCACATGCATTATAATAATTTTAGCTAAAAAGTTTTATGTTTTTTTTTATGAACAAAATATGGAATATGATAATAATAAATTTAGTGCGAATAAAGAAGAAAAAAAAAAATAATTCACAATTTTATTCATTTATGCTAGTGTTTTTTTATATAACATTTCTTTAATTCTGTGCGAGTATTTTGATTCTTTTTAATGTTGTATTAAAATAGAGTACAGAGTAGAGTGATCTTTGATATAAATTTACCTGTATGAGAAAATTAAAAAAGGAAAAATAACATCAAATAATAATAATAATAGAAATGAAAATAGAATTATATATATTCCGTATATTGCATATGCATATATACAGTACATAAGTACCTACATAATATGCCTGTAATCATCACATTTTTGAAAGTTTTTGTAGGATATATTTACTGTCACGTTACTAGACTCTTATGTACGAATACATTATACATTTGAATGTGAAAAAATGAATAAAAAAATTGTATGATTGTACTATAAAGTATAAGAGAATTGAATTTCATTGTTATACATATGATTATGTATTATGTATCCTATATTTATGTATTACATTCTTTAAGGTGATGTGATGTGGTAATGTAAAAGAAAGTGGACACTCTAATTATTATTATATACGTTATAACGTATGAGTACTATATGGACAGATAAAATATGTTACATTTTAGTTCGTTTTAAATTATTGCTGGAATTTACACATTTACATGATTTTATAGAAATAATAATAATGATAATGGTAATGATGATGGTGATGATGATGGTAATTGTACACGGTATACGATTGATCGAAGTACTTATACAATAAATTGTTTTGCTCCAATTTTCTAAAATAGTAATATAAAATTTATCTGATAAGAAAATATTCATACTCAAAAAAAAAAAACAAAAAAAAAATATAATAAAGTAAAAAGGAAAATAAAAAACATTGAAAGACTGGATAATCAGTGAACTATGAAAAAGTCGCAATGAATGTACATGTGTATATTTATAGTAAAAATGTGTGTATAAATTGCGGACTACTGACCATATGCATATTCGACGTTCGATTACTAATACACCACAAACAACAAACTTATTATCATAACACGAAATGTGTGTAAATGAATGCATGAAAAATCATTACTATTGGTTACTTTGAAACGCTTAATTATAAACACCATCAAGCCATCAAAAGTTAAAAAATGAATTTACTTATAAAAAAGAAATGAAAATATTTTATGCTATGTGCATATAAATTTTTTGTTTTTATATGAAACGAAATTGAAATAATGAATATCATTAGTGGTGGCATACAACACATTTTGTGTATTGTTAAAGTGCGATGTGATATATGTATGAGCGATTTTTAAAGAATATATAATAAGTTAACTACTAGACTATAGGCTACCATCTGCTATAATACTAGCTATACATGATACATGAACATGATACATAAATATAAACATAGCGTAGATATAATGAAAAAAAATAAATACATAAATAAATTAAATTGATTTTTCAAACTATTGTGTAGAAATACACATATATGAGACATGTACTAACATATTGTGGCAAACAGGTATAATCTAAGGTAACAGAGTGGCGATTTCATCAACCAATTATCAAACGTAACACAAAAATGATGATCACGTTTCTTATACTTTTCTCCAAAGTATACATTATTTATTTATATAAACTACATAAATTTATATAAATATATGTAAATATTATGTATATAATAAATGTATATATACACGACAAATACATATTGTATTATTACTTTACATATGTGTATATAATTGACGAAACACTCATATTTTATATACTTACCTATACGATGGAGCTATTTAACACTATGTATAGACAAACATCTGTATGTATATGTAAATATCTAATTATGCTAATTTTCTCTAGTATATACACATTCGAGTATAATCAGTCAGACTATAGAATCACCTCTCTTTTTCTTTAACATTTCAATGCGGTTTTTTTTTTAATTTTTCATGTGTATCGTGTAGGTAATATATGTAAACATTTTTTTAGAAAAAAATTCAATAGATGGGGAAAATTATGTAGTAGCGTAGTAGCTTAGCTTCTTTTATATTTATATTATCTTTATAAATGGATTGAATATGAGAATGCATATACTTATTTATTAGACGACTCGTGTGTATGCATATACCCGTATAAATTTTATATACATATGCTCATACGTGTATGAAAAATTGAACGAAAAAGATTACAAAAAAATTGAAATCAGTAAAGCAAAAAAAAAAAAAAAAGAAAAAGGAAAAACATACAAACATATATCAAAGGTAACTAAGCGTAGAATTATTATTTTTAGTTTACCTTTTAAAAAATTTTTTTCCTGCATATTGTTGATTCTTTTTCATATAAAATATAAACTTAAATAATATAATATATGTACATATGTATATGTGCACTTGTACAAACATTCATAGATACATTCATATTTATCAATTGAAAGATAGATGAAACAGAAACGACGAGGTTGTCGAGGTGGAGCAATATGACTATATTATAGATACGAGTATGTGTATACAGTATGCAATATTTATATTGTATTTGTATACATAAATTTAATATGAATATATGTACAATATTCATACAATATAATATATAGTAAAAGGTATAATATACAAGAGAAGATATTATATTGTTTGTGACTTTTTACTATTGGATGAAAGCTAAATAGAAAAATAGGCGGATAAGACGTATATATGTACATATATATTCCTGTAAATAAGTATGTTTGCATGTGCATATATGAAGATACACATATGTATATATTTATGAACACCAATTTTTTAGCTGCTAGTATACATAATATATCAACAAACATCAGCTATCAAATCAACTGACTGTGTAAAACATAAGTTCAAAATGATAATGTACATGAGAATTGTATTATTATTGTTATTTAGTTTTTTTTTTTTTGCCTTTTTTTAAATGTGGTTAAATCTTCTATTCTCATATTACTATTAAAAAGAGTGTATATATACTGCTACTTCTATATATTATATATGTATATATATTCGATTTTCTATGTATACGTTGCTAAAGTCTAAAGTGTTTGTTATGTGTTATGAAAATCTTCGGGGATCTTAACTTTAACAACACATAACATACATACATATGTGATAGATGATCATTTAGAAAGTTTTTAAGAGAAAATCCATATGTACCTAATACATCTAATACTTATATATAATACGTTAAGTACATACATACGTATATGGTATATATGTATATATATAATTGCTTATTTATATATTGTCTGATTGTATTATTATATATTTAAGTAGACATTTTGTTTAATCTAATCTAAAAAAAGCATACATGAATGTTATTACTACAGTCGGCTTTATTAGAGAACAGACAAACAAACATAAATAAAAGAAAAGAAAACACGAATGAATAACTAAAAGTTTGCTACTATGCTACTACATAGATACATACATAATATCATAGGTATACATAAATACATATGCATATACATACATAATATATAGGTACTCAAAATCATATATGTACATACATATATATATATGGGTACATTTTATTCAGGAAGAAATGTGTGGAACATCATTTTAATGTGAGTAGGTGGATCCATTTCTATTCATATTCAAGTTATACATCAGCTACTGCTTGTTCACTTATTCATTTTTTTAATCATATTTTTTGTTTTTGTTTTACACTGAATTTTGTATATACCAGTATATAATTATGCAGAAGTGTATTATAGTTGTATAGTAGACTGTGCAATTTAATATTTAACTACTACAATTGATTATTATCTAATATTGTATATTTTCTACAAGAAGACTGTAGGTAGTAAGTCATGGTATATATACATAATATATATATAACACTATTTACTAAGTTAGTCGTTGTCGAAGTATATTTGATCTAAACTACATATAAGATTCCGCCGTCCGATGTTTCATATATGATGCTAAAGGTAGCCAGCCAGCCATATAGTTATCCACTCATCCAAGAAAGCTAGGCGCGAGTTTGTATTTTTTTTTTTTGTGTAGTGTACCATATAAAATAAACAACAAAATTGAAAACACTGTTGTTCCGTTGTAACTATCCTTAGAGAAAATTCAATTAACAGTAAATTACTTATACATTACTATATTAATGACATACGTACTCGTATATATGTACATACATATCTACTTATGTACATCTATATGCAGTTAGATATATTAGATAGGCACACTTAAACTTAATTTGAGTACATTGTACATATATCCTATGGCATTATACCATTGATAAACAAAAAATAAAATAAAAATCAATAAACATTTGAATGTAAAATTGAATTTACGAGGATAAAAAAGATGTGATAAATAAATTTTACATTGAATTCATCTTTATAAACTCAGAAAAAACAAGTTTGAATGTTTAACAAATATCCATGTATAGACAAGTTTACAATATTTTTATTCATTTTTTCATTGAAAAACAAAATTATATTTAAAGAGCACAATCTTACAAAATTATTTCGAATAGAGATGTTTCATAAGAACATAGGATCTATTTCAATTTCAAACAAAAATTTATTGAATATTTTAAAATCGCTGGTTCTGAATCTGATGTTTTACTCAATTCTTTTTTTCAAATTGATTTTTCGTATATGCATTTCCGAGTGTATCGAAAAATTACCAAGATCATACCAGCTGATCCTTAAATACATTGATAAATATGCTCGTAAATGAATCATTTTTTTATTTAATTTTATTCAATATCATGTGGTCCATAAAAGTGGTTTTAATTTATTATTTTTATCTTAATTTTTATTAAATTAAAAATCTTTAATTTTGTAATTCTGTTCAACAAAAAACATAAGCGGTGTCGTTTAAATGCAGAGCCCATCCAGATAATGTTTTTAATTTCCCCAATCCCCATATTTAAATACAATTACACTAGTATGTATATATGAATGCATATATATATATATAAATATATTGGTTTGACTAAATGTACATATACATATATACCAATCGGTAATTAAACTTAATTACTTAAATAAATACCTTTTAATTATAAACGTGGGCGATTTATAAGGAATAAATTAATTTGTCTCATGAAAGCCAATATAAATATCCTTAAAATAATTTATTCAATTTATTATTGTTTTTACGTATTTTCATTTTATTTATTATTCTTTTTTTTATTATTTTAGTTTTCCATTTTGTATATTATAAGTAATAATTTGCTTACGCAACTGTAATTATTGTAAATTTATCGTATCATTTTAAACCAAAGTAAAAGAAACAAGAAAAAGTAAAGAAAGATAAGAGAAGGAAGATAAAAAAATATACTTACAAAAAAAAAAACATTATTGATTCTTGTATCTACATATAAACCACATCCAAATATTAATATATGGTAAATTGATGCCATTCTCCGTGCATATTTATAAGTATATACCTAAATAAGAAGTTTGTTTAATTTTTTAGTGATTAATAAATGAAATCGTAATCAAATTGTATCGATTTATCTACAGATCATATACGGTTCAGTATAATGTATGTATTTTATTGGAAACACAAAAAATATATTCATATAAGAGATTGGTTGATAAAAAAAAGATACCTATCTGAAAAAAAAAGAGGAAAAGAAAAATATGTGTGTATGTAATGCACGATCGGTATCATAATTTATGATCAATTAAAAATCACTTAAAATATAAATAGTGACAAAAACAAAAAAAAAAAAAAACAAAATAACCAAAACACATTTACAATAATTTTCGTAATTCATGAAAAATAAAATTATCCTAATATTTCATATCAATTGTTGAACTGAAAAAAATTAAACAAAAAATTTGTGATGTAATAAATTTCGTTTTCATATGGTAGAAATAAAATTTTCTTGTAAATTCATTTTTGTAAAATTTTCTAATAATTATTATTTTGTTATGAAATATAATAAATCAAATTGATTTTGAAATGAAAAGGGCGTGATCCAAAAATAAAAGAATTTTCCAAATTTTCAAATTATAAGTACATTATACGTAATTCATTTTCCAAAATGTTTCCGTCTTAACTTAATATTTATTTTTTATTTAAAATTTACTCATTTGCGTGTTTATATAATAAATATTGAAAATGATCAATTTATCAGTGGTATAGAAAAACGTTAAAAAAATTGTCTTCCTTGGAAAGAAAAAAAAAATTAAACAGAAACTAAAATGAAACTGAAAGAAAAATTTAGAACTGAAATTATTCACCAAGTATGTAGTTTGACAGAAGTCCATTAATTAGTAATGTCATCGCAATTGGTTATCGCTGCAGGGTATTTGCAATTATTTAGATTTAATATACAAATGAATGTGTGTACATTCTCCGTGTTTGTTCGACTCTAAACTACATATGTATATATGTACGTGTATTACATTATGATAACATAACTTACATATATATACATATGTACACATTCTAATATAGTACTGTAAACAGTATTGATGGAACTATATAGTAAAGTTAAAATATCGAAAGCACATAAAAATGAATAAAATAATAACAGAAAAATAAAAAAAAGTAAAAATAAAATGCAGTCGATTTAAGTCTAAACCATATTTGTCAGAAATACGGATATACACATACTCGTAAAAGTGTATTATACGATTATGTACCTAGTTACATGTTAGTTTATTTTCGAAGTCATTAAAATATGAACAAAAGTGAATACTATGCAATCTTTGAAAGTCATATAATATACCCATATCTTAGTCCACCCAAAAGATTTACTTATTGAGAGCATGATACATCTGAATATATATATGAAAATATGAACAAAATGTAACTATATTCATATTATGTGTTATAAATGTATGTACATACATTATATATTATGTGGATTGTTAAGTTTGATATTTGGCAGTTTATACTAGAGTTTAAGTTTATGCAAGCAAACTCTTGTAAATTTTTTAAACATAGTTTCATATATACAAGAATATGCATATATGTTTAAATATGTATGTATGTATAATAAAGTAATAGATAGATGGTTAGATAGATAGTTAGATTCCTAAATATTATAGTACATATATGTAGTCGCCTAAACTAACTAATGCGGCACTACTGTGTCTTTTTTTCTATTAACGTTGACGGCTTTTGCATGCCCTCAGGCTTAGGTGTGGTCCCAATGAAACTACTTTCATATTTTTAAAGCATCCGATACGGTCCACTCGTTTTTGCTTTACGGCTAGCTAACTGAGAGTATGTACATAATATGTACTCGTACACACATATATTTATATTCGTATATTTATTTGTTGATATCTATATAGAATATAGTATATGTAAATATAGGTGTATTATAAACATACATATATGGAATGTAATTGCATATAGTATACATTCAGTAAATAATTGATATAAATATTGTTGCTAAAGCACGCTATACTTAACAATTTAAAAAAAAAATTTTTTTTTCAGGTTTTTTGTTTTTGTTATTTGTTTTTTCTTCGAATTTTTATTTTTTTTTAGTGCAATTACTAAAACTTGTGATTGCAGTTGTGCAGTTGCAGCAAAAATATTTTGATATTCAATTCACAGTAATACATACATAGTAGTACAGGATAATGGGATAAAAATAATGTTAGATATATTAGTATATTTAGTATGTTTAAATAGAAGCAGCAATGATTATTATATTTTCTTTGGCCCCAACTTCACACAATTTCAATTTAATATATTAACTTCAATAATGGATTATTTTTTTATATTCTTTATTATTATTATTATTTTTTTTTTGCTACTATCTGATTAGATACATAGTTATAAAAGTAAATAAGACTGTATATATATAGCAGTAAGAGTTTTGGATTTTATAATAAAAGTTTTCGGTTAGGGAAAAACAAAGAATAAAAATGAAAATATAAGAAAAAAAAAAATAAAACAAAAATTGACTTTATTTTAAAAAATAATATCGTTATGCTTAATGATTAGCTTTTAATAAGATTGCTGCTGTTGCTGCTGCTGCTATTATTGTTGCGTTTTTTGTTTTTTAAATATCATATTATGTATATATACATAAGTATATTTATAAAAATAAATATGTACTTTAGATAGCTAACTTATGGTTTGGCTAAGATAAACTCTT
This sequence comes from Villa cingulata, assembly GCA_951394055.1. Taxonomy (NCBI): domain Eukaryota; kingdom Metazoa; phylum Arthropoda; class Insecta; order Diptera; family Bombyliidae; genus Villa; species Villa cingulata. The sequence continues at coordinate 52,717,830 of OX596018.1, forward strand.
AACCGAATTGTAGACGATATCATGGTGTGTGCAAACTTGACCTTTTACAGAGATTATGCAAAGGTTTATCGTTACAGGTTTTAATATTTACCGTGATACGTTATAATCGTGAACATTGTTTTGATAAAGGACTATTCAAATATGTGTATCTATTACTATTTGTATCAGTATATTTGTATAAAGTTTATTTTGTAATAAAAAATTCTTGTGTAATTCAACAAATAAAACAATTTTTATATTTTCAAAATATAATTTGGCATTAGAATGAATGAGTTTTTTGTAATTTCATAAAATTATGAAATTTTGTAATACACATTAAGAAGTTTGTATTGTGAATTTGTTAGTTGTCATGTCGTTTAACATTAAAATGAGTCACAGAGTACATTATTTGTACAAACAAAAATAAAAAAAATTCTATATAGAAGAAACTTCAATTCATTTGATTTTTCTTTGTTTTTGAATGAAATTTTAAATAACTGCAAAATGAATTGTTTCATATTATAAGTTTTCATGCATGACATAATATTATTCAGAAGCTAATGAAAATAATCGGAAACCTATTGGTATTGTAACCGTCCAAAACTTGTAACCTCTCTATAAAGTTTTATTTCGTTCAAGTAAAATCATTGTCCGGATATTGAAGAGAAGCAATTTTGTTATTTTTGTAGCTATAGTTAATTTTGCATTGCATTGCATCCAACACATATGTATGTAAGTCGAATAATTGAACTAATTTCTGTATAAAATCTATTAGTAAAAAACACCCAATGTTGGCGACTTGATGATTGCGCACTATTTTCTGTACTCAATGCACATACATAACATCCATATGTTCATGTAATATTTGCACACGTTTGTACTAATATAAGTATATGTTGCTATTTATGCATGCATGTAAGTATGTATATTCAAAAACATGCAAAAGAAACAAAGAAATTCCTGTTGTTGCCGTTGTGCCGTTGTTACTATATTGAAGATCGATTTCGTAATATCTACCTTTATAGAAGAGATAGCCTCGCATTCATATCTGTTATAGAGTACAAAAAATAAAAATAAAATCATAAAAATAAAAATAAACATATATAGATAATATACTACGTAAGAATATGTAGAGTGTTTGTACATGGCACAACCTTGAGTACCGCTAGTTGTGACGGCAGTGACCACACCCGCGCACTCTATTACCTGTGCACGCTCCATCAATGCCTCATATATACCTTACCTGATGGTAATATCAATACGGATCATTTGTTGTTGATAGCATGTCTGGTTTTAGAGCAAAAGCAGCTCCACACAGTTTGTTTCGTTCTTCTTTAGGAATTTGTAATTTTATGCGCAATGCTTGTACACGAAAAGTAAAAAAGAAATAAATACTCGTTCTCGTACTTACAAGATTTTGCTTTGTTTGTTAAAGTGTTGCTGATGATGAATAGGTATATATACGTGATACATTTTCGTACATAATACTTGTATATATACATATTTTTACATTAGTTGCGATTATTTTAAAATAAAAATCTAAGAGTTCAACCGCTTCAAATAAACGATAAATTGAAGCGGATTGTATAAAATATGTACATATTTACTGTAGTCAGTATTATATACGAGTATATGTATATCGTCATATCGTACAATGTATCCAGTGTCGTAAGATTGGAGCCGTTTTAATTCAGATATTTTTAACTGCCGTTTTAAAATTTTACACCAACTAGTCAATTATTACTTTTTTTTTTTGTGAAATATTATAATGTGAATTGAATCTGGGCTGAAGCTTTTAACACTGTGCCAACAAAATGGTACGAGCGTTATTGAAGCTAATTTTTACGCTTTAATTTGTCGATCTTTCTACATTACACCAATACTATGTTCTGAATTTTTTATGACTATTATCGTTTATTACTTAATCGTTCTGCATCCTTGCACACTCCTTGCATTATTTCTGTCTTTTTGAAGCGAGCTTTTCCAATACATATAATATTGCAAAGAAAGCCTCATACAACTGAAACTATACTGATAAGTAGAATATATACACGAGTGCATTCAAACCACATAAAAATTCAAGTTATTGCGGTAACGCTTATACCTTATACAGAGACCCCATCCATACCCATTTGTATTTACATCAAGTACTTACATATTATTATATTTAAGTTATAGCATATTATTCACAAATATGTATTTAAATATATCGTATATATAAGTATTTGGATTTGATATTGTAAATTATTGTATGTAGACGAAGGAATTTTATAAGAAAAAGTGCTCCTATAAATCGAAAGTAAAATTGACGGGCATTGCATAATATCTGGAACAATTTTGCATTCCATACGTACACACATAACTTAACATTAAAATGTGTGATACATGAAAATGTAACAGCACTTAAGAAAAGTGTGTACGACTATATAGAGTTTCGTATATCATTGAGATTTATGGAAAAATTTTTATGGTCAAATATATGTAATCTACATTCGGCTTTTGATAATAATGTATAAATGAGATGAATATGAAACTCATTTTTCTGTTACAAGAATTAGGTGTTCACTATCATTTGGGAAATTATAATTATGAAGTAAAGCAAGACTAAAGCTTTTACCGAAACATCGTAAATATAAAAATTTTAAAATTAGAAAACCATAAATTCTATGCGTCCTTTAAGTTGTATAGGAATTATTACAAATGTATTTATAGCAAAGACAAAATAGACATGTATGTATATCATACACAGTAGATCCATATCAAGGATGAATAATTAAACTTTTACACAATTTTATTGATGTGATGTGATGTGATGCATTTGCTTATAAAATGTACATAAAAAAGGTATTGAATTTCTTGTTGAGTTTAATGTGGTTTAATAAAGCAGTAAATTAAAGTGATAGTAAAATTCAGGCAAATAAATAAAACAATTCTAATGCTCTTAATTCAATTTCTTTTTTAATTTATAAAATTTTATTTCAATATTTTATATTTCTTTCATATTTTACAATTATACATGATGTAGTAATTACAGACTCAGAACAATATTACTTCTTTATTTATTTTCGACCGTAATATCCCGTGGCATAATTTTTATTATATGTTTGCTTTGAATAACGGTTTACTTTATTAATGTTGATCCCAAAAAGGAATGCTCTAGGATTCGGTAGCGCTTTACATATCCAGTTTTGATTAATTGCAATGCAATTAAATATAACGAAAAATAAAACAAATTCAATTTTCATTTTACCACTTTAATTGAAGAACAATCTTTATTAATAAAATGTTTCTACTGAACTAAAATTTCAACTTAAGTGCAGATTTAATTTTTTATCAATACATTTTTTAAATTTTGTTACACGATTTTGAAAATAGTTTAACGCTTGTTTAAAAATTAATTTATTATTTTAAACACAAATCTCATAATAATATGCGAGCGATAATATGAAATTTATTACCTACTTTATATAGTGTGAAGAAAGTAATTTGTAATTAAATAAAATGAAAATTGGATTTTGAAAATACATAGCTCTTTAAAAATGAAATTTATTGTTTTATAAAAATGCAATTTTATTTACATGCATGCTTTAATAAGAATTTTTGTTGAAATTTGATTAATAATTTTTTAATTAATACTTAATGACTTCTCTATGAATATAATAAGCGGATTTTTCTATATTAATGTTATATTTATATATATACATTTTTTATTACGAAGAATATTTATTCTTCATGATGAAGATAGTTTATTTGAAAGTGCTAGATATTTAAATGTTTCGTCTTATGTGTTAATATTTTTTCATTTTAATTTGGATATTTAATTTGCTGACTATTTTGCACATAAAAATGGCGCTAAAGGAACACTAAAAGTTTAATAAATAATTTTACAGATAATTGCACAAAGAACTGTTTTAAAAGCAATATTTGCTCTAAAATACTTGAGACCTGCCTAGTCCAAGATTCTGCTGCATGTTCTTTCTCACATGAACATTGAAATAAAATTCAATAAATATATACGATACGATACGATTATTTGCAAATATTAGGGAGGGTTTTATTTTGCACATATTTTTGTATGAAAACGCTGTGGTACCAATGATGATGACATGTCTATAGTAAATTCATTAAACTCATTCATAAAAATTATTGACTAATATGAAATTGAAAATTTTTGAACAAAATAGAAAGAATAAATTGAGCAATATATCCGAGTTTTAATACGACATTAAAATTCATAAATGAATATTCAAAGTTCATTAGATTAGTTGAAATTTGAAAAAGAATTTATTCACAAAATATAAAATCAATATCTTTTTCAGATGAATTATGAGTTATACTTCAAACATTCTATTTACGTATACGTAAAAATTTGAGTTGTCGTTTAAAAAATTTTTAATTTTATTTAATTATTTGTTTATTTTTACAATTATACATAATTTAGTATAAAAATATTTTGTACAATTCAACAAATTAACAACAAATAAAATATATCCAGTTTTTATTTATTATAATGCAATTAAATATGATGAAGATTTTTGATTATTTTGATATGATGCAAATTTTTATTGATGAAGATTTGCGACATTTTATTGTGAACTTTGTATATTCGATAATTTTTATTATGGACATCTTTGGCTGAAAAAAAAATGTAAGTTTATTTTCTTTGATAATAGTTTGCAAATTAAAATATTTTTTTTTGAATTTTAATTATTTTTATTACCATGCACCACTAGGAGCTTGTGATGGGGCAGAAACATAAGCATTGCTGGATGTATAATTATGTTTATAATTGTATTGAGTATTGACATTAGATGACTGATGAGCTGCTACCGGTGCACCATGAACAGGAGTAGAAGCGTGTGAAGAAACAGGAACATATGCACTATTGGATTGATAATTATGTTTATAATTGTATCCAGTATTAACATTAGATGACTGATGAGCTGCTACTGGTGTACCATAAGCAGCAGAAGAAGCTTGTGAAGGAACAGGAACAGAAGCACTGCTGGCTCCATAAGTGTGTTTATTATTGTATTGAGTGGCAACATTGGGTGAACCACTGGATGACATAGCTGTGCCATAAGCAGAAGAAGAAGCTTGTGAAGGAACAGGAACAGAAGCACTGCTGGCTCCATAAGTGTGTTTATTATTGTATTGATTGGCAACATTGGGTGAACCGCTGGATGCTGTCACTGTACCATAAACAGGAGAAGAAGCTTGTGAAGGAGCAGAAACAGAAGCACTGCTAGCTCCATGGATGTGCTTATTATTGTACTGAGCGGCAACATTGGGTGAACCGCTGGATGCCATCGCTGTGCCATAAGTAGGAGAAACTTTTTGTGGGGCAGAAGTAGAAGCCTGTTGAGATGTAGCAACGGGAGCTTTTGTAGGGAAAGAACAAGGAGCTTGTTGTGGAACAGGAGATTTTGGAGAGGACGGAATTGAAACTTTATTAGAGACATTAATAACAACATTTTTAGAGACAGAAATAGAAGTTTTTGGAGGAATAGGTATAGAAGACTGTTTTTGGGCAGGAGCGGGAACGTTTGGAGAGACAGGAATAGTTGCTCCTGAAGGGAGAGGCAAAGGAGCTAGTGGAGGAAGAAGAATAGGAACTTTTGGAGATACAGGAATAGTTGCTCCTGGAGGCAGAGGTATAGGAGCTAGTGGAGGAGGAAGAATAGGATCTTTTGGGGGAACAGGAGATCCTGGAAGAAAAGGAAAAGGAGCTCCCGGAAGAAAGGGGAAAGAAGATCCTTTAGAAACGGGAATAGGAGCTCCCGGGGGAAAAGGCAAAGGAACTATTGGAGGAAAAGGCATAGGGGCTGGTGGAGGAAAAGGTATAGGGGCTGGTGGAGGAAAAGGCAATGAATCTTTATGAGGGACAGAAACATTATTTTTAAAAGGGATGGGAACAGGAGCTCCCGGAGGAAAAGGCAAAGGGGCTGGTGGAGGAAAAGACAAAGGAGCTAGTGGAGGAAAAGGCAAAGGAGCTAGTGGAGGAAAAGGCAAAGGAGCTAGTGGAGGAAAATGAATAGGAGATTTTGGAGGAATAGGAGTTCCAGGAAAGACAGGAAGAGGAGCTACTGGAGGAAAAGGAAGAACTGGAGGAAGGGGTCCGACTCCCGAACCGACATTTTTTCCCGGTATTCCACTATTGTCAACATGTGTTACGTGATTTTTATTTACGTGAGAAATACTAACTTTTTTAACATTATTATATGTGCCTTTAAACAACAAAGTTGGATTTGCCAATGTTTCTTCAATACGAAATAAATCTAAGAATAATATCGGAACTAAACAAAACTGCAAAAACTTTAAACTTACAACGTATTTCATGTCTATGCACAGTTAGTTCAATACAAAGAATAATTGAAAAAATTACCAATCAATCGATATCAATCATCTTAAATAACGATTATAAAGAGAATTGACTATTAGTTCCATTTAAAATAAATCTTTGCGGACGGATGTAAAATTTATAAGGCGTGAGCGTCTATAAAATTAATTATAAAGCTTCATGGAATATGAAAATTTATAATTTAGCGTTACCCAACTATAAAAAATTATTCTCATAAACGGTATATCAAATTCCATAATTTATAATTTTCATAAATTATAATCGTTTAACTATTATTTAAAATAAATTCCACATATAGTAAGTTTGAAAAATAAGAATCATCCACATTTTGATAAATTTAAGAACAAATACCTTCTATATATCTATAATCATAAGAAAACTTCTTTGATTTTATTTCTGAATACTATATATATTTTTATTTTATTTCTATTCAAGTAAATATTTATAAAATTTCGTAAAATTATTTACACTTTATTGAAGTTTTTTTTACCCAGTTACATTTCAATTGATTCCATTCAGATTTATGTGTTAATTCCGGCTGCTAGACTAATAAAATTTTTTCCAAAGCAACAATTGATTACAACTGATCGACGATGTGCTGGTGAACATTTAATTACCACGAAATATATTGTAATTAATAAAATTTTGAATAATAAAATACTATTCATTCTGAATTTTTGCATTTAATTTTATTCTAAGAAAGAAAAATCCATAACTATCGAATTTATTTTCAACAGTAAAAAAAAAACATAAAATGTATATACAATTGTACATACACATCTACATACATAGCGATATAGTTACTATTAGCCATTAATATTAATGAAAATATATCTTGTAATTTATCGCTACATTCGTTCCACATGAAAATGAACTTTTAATTTACTACACGCAGGTATTAATTTGAAAAATGTTTTTTACATGAATTCAGGAAATATATTTCAGTTGTAGTTACTTATTTAAAATCAACAATACAATATTGGCATTATTATTATTCTTAAATCCATTTTATGTGTTTAATATACGAGTATTATTCTGAGCATATAAAAATTTCTTGAATTTCTTTGGAAATCTCAAGTAATAAAATCATTGCATAAATTTTTCAAAAATCTAAATCGACAGCAAATTAAAAAGAAAAGAAAAACAAAACACTACTGTAAGTAAAACAGTATGTAAAATCGAATTTTTCATCATTTTAATATGATTTTCTAGAAAATTAACCATGAATTTACGGAAGTAAATTTGTAGATAAAGAAAAAAAACTGCTGTGTGCTTGTAATACTGAAATATGATGAAATAAGTATTATAGAATTCTTATTCCAAGCTAAGTATAAGAAAAAAAATTACATTTAGATATTCAGATTTCTTGAGATGTAAATATCGAATTCTTAAGAAAAATAAATATTCATAAAGCATAATATTGTCGGTATGTTGATGAATTATAATTACTACAATAAAATATTTTCGATTTTCATAGATTAATTATTTTAAATATTTGCAACCAAAAAAATTAATAAATAATTGGAAATCTGTCATTGTAGAAATCATTAAATGCGTAAAACTAATGAAAATTACGTAAATAAAATTTTTCAACAGTATCATTTGTTAATGTGAAAGATTTATACTTATTATTTCGGCATTTCGTTTTTCATAAATTTTTTTTTTTTTGCTTGAAAAGCGAATGAAATATAAATCAAAGTACGTAATCTAAAAAATCATTTAAGTAGTGCAAATACACGTCACTGACTTTACGTAATTATCACAATTGGTTTATTATGCTTGTTTTTTCAGTAAAAAAAAATCGATGTTGTGTTGTTTGTTTATGTTATTTGATAGTGAAATTTGAAAGTTTTATTTTATTAATTATGTCATATAGTCGACATTTTGTAAATGAATTTTTTTAGTTTTAAAAAGGAAAAAACTGTTTCGTCATCCTGTTACTATTTAATTTAAGTATTAAAATATTTATTTAGAAACCAATCATCTTAATGGAAATCTTATTTTAAGCTGTAATATAACCTTGACATTACAACATCTCTTTTGATTTCGATTTTATTCGAAAAATGGCCGTATCATATTCGTCATGCATTTTTTTCTTTTTTTTCTGCTTCTTTTTTTTTATTGACATTAAAGTTCGCTCAATAATTTTGGATGCCTTTTTTTTTTCTTCTATTTGAATTTACGTTTATTGTGAATAATTGTGAATGAATAATAGCGTACCTAATTGTAACTTTTAAATAATGAATAGATGATGAACTGATGTTTTTATGTCATAATATCTCATCTATACTATACGAATATGATATTATTACAAGAGATATCTATATTATTTATCCTATACACAATACAACATTATAACTAGATTTTTGTTAATAAAAGCAATTGCGGTTACACAGCGATTTGGGCAAAAAAGAAAATCAAAGTCTAAAACTATTGATAATATAATAGTTTAACAGCAAACAGATCCAAATAAAGAAAAAATCGAAATTCGATTGTAACAAAAACAGTAGTTGAACCTGAAGCGCAATCGCTACCCATCATTACTCCACCCAAACTCTTAAACAATAACCTGGAACTTTTTTATTTTTATATTTATGAAGATCATTTTTGGAATATGGCTTGCTTTATTATTATTTTTTTAATTTTTTGTTTGCTATTGATTTTAATAACAATTTTTGTGTGATGTTTTATTGTTTGCAGCCAAATTGTATATTGTTGAATTTATTTTGGTTTATTCATGTTTATTTTGTAAATTATACCCAAGGTCAAATTAGAGAACATAAAAAATTATTACGGTGTTGTCATATTATTCATAAGTTTATGTACTGAATTTGTTTTACGCTTTCATAAAATTTTGTAATATGTACTGTTGTTGTGGTTTTTAGATTTCAGACATAGATTTAGACATCCATAACGACCTGTGAAATATATGTTACGTAATCCAAGCGTGTACGCATACATACGTATGGGTATACATAATATTGGTATTATTTGTCCTTTTTTTGATTTAAATTGTTATGATTTGTGAACTGTTAAAATATCATGCATACATTCCTTAAGAAATATGCATATCCGGTTCTTTAAGGTTGAAATAGTTAATTAAAACTGAGCGCCGAATCTCGGAGACACGAATAAGGACAGAATTAAAGTCACTAACCGTTTTTAGAAAAATAATTTTACAAATCACAGTAAAAAGAATATTCTCTGTTGGCATGTTCAGTTTGAATCAAATAAAACAATGAATTAATGTGCAACGGCACAATATAAAAAATGTCTAAGAAAAGTTTATACTTATTACTCAAACGCTATGCAAGTTGCAACAATCTGAAATTCTTCTTTGTACACACCATCTACAGTGTAGTAAATAATTTAGACAGATAATTTAGACGGATAGTGGTTTTACTTCTCCTTTTCTTGTGTAAATTATGTACTGGGAACTGCACTGTAGTAGATGTGTACGAAGAAGAATTTCAAATCGAAACTAGATCCGTATAAACAAGGAAAAACCGATAAATGTCCTTACCTATATTTTCATGTGTAAACAAACATGGTCATTTAACTCTTGAGTATTAAAATTTCTTATAAACTGTAAATGTAAGATCTTAAATAAGTCAAAAATAAGTTCCGCAATAAGTACTACTTTCATTATAACTTTTAAAAGATTGGATTTTGCCAAAATGAAAGCCAACATTTTTTGTTTACTAATATGATATTTAATTTTTTTTTCCTTTTCGTTTTCCTTTCGTTTTGTGGCATTTTTTTTATTTTACAATTTAGCATTTATATGTCTTTACATTAGTTTTTGAAAAACAGAATTTGCCCTTTCAGAGAACCTGCATTTTTATGAGAAAAGCGCGTCTTTACGTGAAAAGGATGTAAATTTTTTCGCTAAAAATACATAGAATGGAATTTTGTCCTATTAGAATAAAAAATGTTAAATTAAAATTTAAAATAGTAAAGTTTCTAACTAGAGAGCGAAGAGTTTAGAAGTGCACCCAGCGCACAAGAGGCTAAAACCGGTGCTGGAAATATGGTAAAAATATTCGGTATAATATTTGCAACTGTTGCGCGCTTACATACGTAAATGCTTCTTTCGATCAATGTATCTACATATATAACTCGTATATGCTTATGTATCTATGTATATACATATGATTTCTATATAGACATATGTATGTTATGATTTGTGATGATTGTTTAACTACCATCAGAGAGCACACTTTATATATTTAAAAAGTGGCAATAACTAACGCCGATAATCGTAACAATAATCATAATAAACACTTTTGAAATTAATGGTCTTGTCGTGTCTTGAAATTAGCGATTCGAACTGTTTATTCACCTTCTGTTATAAGTATTATATCACTTGATGAAAATACATATACACACAAATACTTACATATATCCCACATAATAATATGTAAAATGAAGAGTGAAATGTAAATTTTAGCAAACGTAAAATTATTATACCAACTCCTAATCCACATGAAGTACGAGTGTCAGTGTATATACATATATGTATGTCTACAAGGAAGTTTATTATTAATTTTATTTTAAAAAAAATTAAACTAGGATTTTGTGACAAAATTGTTAAATACCTTTGTATATTTCCTTATGGATGATATGATAATAATAGTAAATGGTCTCTTCTTTCAATTAAACTTTGCTTTGAATTAAAGTAGTGCAACATTTTCTTTCTTTAAATTTTGTTTTGAATTAAGCCTATATTATTGTGCTTTTCACTGTTTCTTTAGCCTGAGAATAATAATTGTCAGTTGATTAGATAGATACATATAGACAGACCCGTAAATTATACACATACATACTTACCTATTCACATTTTGTTAAATGTATAATGAGTGAGTATGAATCGCGATTATTTCGTCATATACGAGTGCATATACATAGAAAACTAATGTCTTCTGGAGAATAGTAAAAATTTGTGTATCAATAAATATTCACTTGAAAATTGTATATAATATTTACATATAATGCATATATAATCTAATAAACTGACGATTGATACGAAAATCATGTATTTTACAAAAGTTTAATGTCTTCCTGTTTATCTATGTAGTTTAGGTATAATACAGTGTAGTGTATGCACATACTTATGTGGTGCATACAGTAGATGCTTATAGTTATGTATGGTTATAAGGTATGTGTATATACACAAATTTATATTTTCACCTTAATTTAATGAATACCTGATGAACTAGATACTTTTCTGAAAAGTTGTTCATTTGTTGTTACATTTTTTTGCTTTTGTTTTATTTTTATTTATCAAATTCAATTATTTATTGTTAAAAATGGAAGTGAACATGTGTAAAAATGAAATTCAAATACAGTTTTTATATTCATATCATATACATACATGAAATTATTTTTACACATGTGCATGATGTGTGTACTCGTATATCAATGAAATAAATAACACATAACACATACGTGTACATTTTATGGATTTACCGCAACCCTTTAATCTCAATTTTACATGGAGAACAATTTCACGTATCATTGACCTCAGAAGATCAAAATGATGTTATATATGTATGTGCTTATTTCTTATGGTTTTTTCACAGATGATGTACCGATGATGATAATGATAACCACCGTATGATGATGACCAAAATCCACTTTGAAATGATTGCATGTATAGTAACTTTAATGCAACAGAGTAGTGAAGGGAATAAAAGTGTACAAATGCATATAAGTGTATGGGACGAATGTACAATATATTATAAGTAGGTACTGTATATATGTAGTTTAAGGCAATTTTATGTGGTGTAAAAAGTCAGCAATATATAGAATAGCTACTACTATATATATTATGGATTTATACGTACATTGAAATCTATACATGCACTCGCCATATAATGCCGCCAACATAAACTTCGTGAATTGTGATCTAGATTTTCTATTAGTTCTCTTATACATACTATTATATATACAAATGTAATAGTGCTCGTTAGGTATATTTTGAAATTTATTTATACTCGTACTTACTTCTTTTACGGAATTTTGCTAACAGTACTTTTGCCGTTGTCTATACGTACATACCTTTGTATATATATTGAAATTTTCTTAACATTTTCTTCAGTTCTCTTAATATTTATTTTTATGTCGTTAAAGAATTATTTTTTGTTTTGTTTTATTATTATTTTGTTTATTAATGTTTTTATCCGATTCTATTACTGAAAGCACGATAGAAATAGTCCTGTGTATTATACTTCTTGACAAGCAGAAGAAGATGTTTTACGTATGTATCATCTCTATGTACTATACTCGTATTATGTCTACAAAGTACAGTACACGTTTATGTTATTACAGCTTCTTAAACCAACATATACATAATATCTAGATTATATGCATACAAAAAGCCCTGTAGCTGTTGTAATTTTATTTTTTTACATATTTTGTTTTAAGTTTTCTTAAAAAAAAATTCCTAACAAAAATATTGATTGCCCCAGAGTTTAATAATGAACAAAAATAGAAAATCGATTACGGATTAAAGAAACTGGTAAAATATATTAAAAAAAAAATCAAAATAAGATCCCTTCCATAAATACATGCATATGCCTATACTGCCTATACCTTATACCTTTATCGAATTTAATAAGAAAACAGTCCTCATCATTTATTGTTTCTAAAAAAAAATATTAATGACACAATGTTAAAAAAAATTTTAAATTTCACCATGTAACTAATTTTCCTTTAATTTTATTTTTATTTTTGCATACTCTTATGCTTTATTCGGAAAATTACACAATTTCTCTTCGTTTCAATCTTTAATTTTTTTTCTTTGTTTTTTCGTTTATTTTCATGAAATTGAAGTAATTTAAATTAAACCCAATTTAAAAATTATTATTATAATTCTTGTCATTCCGAAATGCAAAAAGCCAAAGTCAAAAATAAAACATGCAAACTTTAGTCTTCCAGATTCTTCATGCGGTAGTTTATTGTATTGCATATAATTTCAGATAAATTCGACAAGAAAAAATATTTAATAAAAAAACAAAAACATAGTGAACGCAATTTTAAAAAATACACGTCTGGCCTAATTATTGTTTTTCTTTAAATAAAATATTTTTCTCAGCACGTAATAAAACGCACAGGAAACAATATAATATACATACAATATACATACAATATACATACAATATACATACATAATGTATGTACATCTTTTGAGTATTTATTGTAGAATGTATTTAAATATGACCAAATGCGACCTTTCACCGCGGTCATATAGTAGTAAGAAATCATCTGGAATCGAAACAAACATTTTTGTTAAATATGGTAGCTGCTAGCTACACATACGAAGTTTAAATATACGAAGACGTCATTAAATATTAATCGGTATTAAATATAAATGAATAAAGAAAAATAAAGTAAATATAAAGGACAAAATACAATAATGAAACAGAAATTTTTTTTTGATAAAACAAGTTAAAAGATATATTTTCTTTTAAAAATATAGTTACATACTTGTAAATTTTAAATTCGAACATGTTTTTACGCGATCCAAAATTCTGAGAAAGATTTTTTTTTCTTGAGATTACTTTGTAATTGTATTATTGTTGTACAGTTTAAATTCATTTTTCATTTTTCATTTACAAGATAATTCATTTCAGGATGTTAAATTATTACGGAATTTGATTTCAGTTATCTCATGTAGTTTTAAATACGAATAAAAATGATGAAATGATTATCATTTAAATTTTTCTATAGTTTTTATTATGACGTATATACGAGTATGTCTTATTATTGTTTTGAAAAATTCATAAGGGAAATTCCTTGAAATGAAAATATTGAAATTTGTGATCGAATTTATTCATGTATCATGCTTCGCCTATGATAGAATAATATTTTCATATAAACAATTTCCCAATTGTGTAGGTGCTTCAAATGAAATCCTCAATTTGATATGACTTAATTGAAACTATACTCGCATTGTTGATATAAGTAGATACCTAGACCTAGAGACAGATTTATGTTCCGTATTTTAATTACATATGACAGAATTTTTTAACATGTTCAATATAAAATGAACTCTAATTAGTTAGAATAGTTTACGGAAATTCATGGCTTTTACATACCTACCTGCCTATAATCTATAATGTGAAACTGCATATATGTATACTTAGATTCATCATATATGTTTGTAGATTGTAAGTTGATTCATCTGAAAATGTAAAATGAACTAATCGAATTACATCTATAAAGTTGATATTGATGTATTATCTACTCGTGTATATTTGCAATTCAGATTTTCGCATAATTAATTTGTTAGAGGTACATAAATACGAGTACATATACATATGTATCAAATGAATTCATTTTCGCACTAATTGATATGTTTTATTGTATGCAACTTAGCTAAAAATGGTATCTTTTCTAATTAAAAAAAAATGTTTTACTTTTATAAATTCAATTAGTTTTAGTTTTTTCATTGGATTTTCCTATAGTTTCTGTTAGTAGTGACAATAAACAACCATTTTATGAAATCGTCACATACATTTATTTTTAAATACAAAACATACATACATGTTTGTAAGTATACGTATAGATATATCAAATTTACAGCATCAATTTTTTTGTTATATTTTCCCCGTTTTTATATAGACATGTACCTAAATATTAAATTAATTCATCATATCTAGATGGTGTGTTATATGACTTTTTAATTTGAAAAAGTAATAATTTTCAAGATCAGTGATTCCGCAATTTCATTTTCAAAGTTCACTCTCAAACATATGTTTATGTAGCCATTGAATTTAATTTGTTGTTGTTTTGATTTTGACTTTGTTTTTGTAATTTCATTGTTCAAGGTTCGTATAATCGTATCTATATAATAAGAACATAAAATTCGGAAAAAGTGAACACGCATGGTCAATGAGCCTACTTTTATCTAGCAACGCGAGTATATGCATAACATATAAATATAATGCATGAAGTTTCACTATGTATATAAATTTGCTCTAGATATACTTAATAAATATGTACCTATGTTCATATTACACGAAATTTGAAACATTTTATTTGCCGCAAGCCAAAATAAAATAACAAAAATCAAAACATTGTCAAAAATCATGCTTTAATTTTAACCAGCAAAAAAAAAAAAAAACACAAATCATTTGTTTTTTCTTCTTTTTTTTTCTAAGCAATCAAAACCAACGATACAAAATTTTTTCTTTCCAAATTCATTAATTACAAGTGAAAAAACCTTGGGTGGGTGTACTTTCGTGTACATGAATACATACATACATACTCTTATTTTATACAGTATATTAGATCAATTTCGTAACTATTTGAAACATATTTAGTGAATTCATTTTGAAGAAAAAATTGAAAAATTTCAAATAAAAATTGCAATTAAAATTTTATCGGGCATAAATATTAAGAATAATTTTTTAGTTTTCATATATATATATAGCTGCATATCTATGTATATTACATTCGCGATTAATTGTTTCAATTTCGTAAAATATGGATACATATTTTCAAACAAAAATTTCATGTTTGATGTACCTACAATGATGATATACGAGTAGTAAATTCATAAAATACATAATTATTGATCACTGTGAAAATTAATAATTGCACAGATTGAATAATGTCCAAAAACAAAACAAAAATATATATGTACGTATACAATATTTTAGTATTTGTATATATATTACAAAACATTGCCTGTCAAATTGAAAATGAAAAAAATTATAAGAAATTTAAAATTATACGAGTATTTACAAAAAAAAAAAAAGTATGTATGTATATAGAAATAGAACGAATACTTGTATTTAATTTTAAACCTCAAATGTAAACATTGTAAGAAAGATGTATGGAAAATGGAAAAAAATCGTGATCAATATAATAGTCATCAATAGATCACATATTTGCTAATAAAAACATCAATAAAAAGATCTACATTCTTTTGAATGTAATTACCTGTAAAAAGAAAAAAATATATATATGTATTATTATATTATGTATTACTTTATGAACAAACCGAAGTTACACCGATTTTAAATCTACGACGGTAGGATGAATGTAATAAATCAAATCAACAGAAAATAAGAAAGATATGAATATGAATTCGTATGACTTACAGTACATAGTGTAATTGTAAATGTACTATACATTGGTTTGTATACGATGATATATAATCGGGAACAATGAACTGCAATGTATAAGCATGTATAAGTATAAGATGAAGTTACTTCACTTAACTATGTATACGAGTTAAATTTATATAGTAAATGAATGCAGTAAAAGACGATGATATTTTTCAGTTTAAAACTCGTACATTATTGTACATTAATATAAAGTTACCAAACTTTAAAAATCGAAATTAAGACCTTTGGCACACGAAAGACCTCGGTACAGTAGTCAATCATCTGGTGTACATATATTGGTTTATTATTAGTTGCATTATTATGGAATTTGAATTTTTGAAATAAACGATAATAAAAATTTTTCGATCATATCACAAAAAAAAAAACAAACACTGTTATGATGGAATTCAATTCCATAATTTGACACAATTTTTTTTAATAAAAATTAAGAAAATAAAAAGATCATATTCTGATCAATGCAATTCATACGAACATTTTTTAATTTTGAAAATTCTATCAATTTGACTGATCATCTTTCTTAAGCCTGTTTAAAGTGACTATAAATGTGTGTATATTTATGTGCACACGATTTCAAATTTTAATAATAATACGAGTATTAGCTGAAAAGGTGCAGTCTAATAAAAGATAAAAGAATCCAAACAAACATCTGGATAACCAATAAAATATTTTTGTTGTTCCTTATTTCCTTTTATTTTTTCAATCTTAACGTTATGAATTATATAATTGCTGGGTTTACTCTATAACATAAATTGTAGATAAATTTCAAATATCAATCATACAGATACATATATGGACAATTAGTTTCAATGGTACATTACTCGTAATATTATGATTTAAAGTTTCGAACTGATAAAAATTGTATAATAACATAGAAAAATAGAATAAAAAGTGAACAGATTGTATTTAGCTTCAATTTTGGATTCTTGCAATTGTTTCCCATTTAACCTCAGTTATGCTTCCGTGAAGAATTTGGGAAAGCATTATTTTTGCTTAGCGACAAAAGAAAAAGGAGAGAAAAAGAAAAGTTAGAAAAATGTTTTTTACGTAATAATTTTGATATCATAATTTTATTCGAACAATGGACATTCATAATCAATGTCCAAAATAATGTATCAAATTTGGAAGTAAAAAACGTTGAAAATTGAAATTATTTACAAAGTTTCAGTGTATTATAATACTGATCGAACAGGTTATATTAAAATGCGTTTGTTATATAAAATATACGAGTAGGTATCTCTCTAAAAGTTATGTATATATACGTACATACATACAAGTAAGTACTATGGTACTATACATATAATTGGTAAAAAAAATTTGAAAATATCATTTGAATTTTCATCGATTACTTAACACCCATAGCTAATTAGCTCTCAGATTTATAACACAAAAGACAAAAGCCATGTTTAAAGATAAAAATTATTGCATTATTCGCCAGTGTACCCGTATAAATTGAAGAAACTTTTAACTTGCAAACATTAAATTTCCTTAGAAAAACTAGAAAATCAAAAAAAAAAAAAAAAAAAAACAGACCTACTAAAAATGCTAATAAAAATCCTAAGAAAACTCTAAATAATTTACATATACAGTTGAAGACATACAAGTAAACTATATAAGACCATGTTAAATTTTCTACTTGGAATAAAAAAAAAGAGACTATATCCACATAAATGTATAGGTAAATGTACAATAAGTTTTGTGTTTTTGTTGCTACTTTTTTTTATCTTTTTACCATTTTAGTGCATAGTTGTTAGTATCATTATTCGGTTTACAATATATGCATAAATGTATGTGTGAATGCAAGGAAAATAAGAAAAAGAAGAAATGACTTAAAGACTTACTGCACCATATTTAAGTAATCTTTGGGCGAAGATTTATTGTTAGACGTACGCCCTGTCACGAATTTCGCGCGTGCTGTACATTACGAGGTTCGGCACCTAGGTATACAATTTTAACTTTAACTGTTGAAAAAAAAAATATTTTTTTGTTACTGATATTGCTGTTGTTGTTATTGTTATTATTATTTTGATGCACTACATATAGGAGAAGAGTTTAAGTTGAAGTTCAGATAAATGCGCAGAATTGATTCATTTTTGAAGTTGTTTTTAGTGAAGAGTTGTTATTTTTTTTTTGGGTTTTTTTTATAAAAAAAAATTTTTTACTCGGTTTTTGTTTTGATTTTGACTTAAATAACCAACCATTTCAATGTAGTTGTCTCATTTCAACGATATTTTGAAAATAATATGTAGCTAGTCCATCGAATTGGGATTTTAGCATCTACGAGTGGTGCCTATACATAAAATTTTTAGTGAATTTAAAATTTTTCATGTTGCAATTGATGTAAGAAAAAATAAAAATACACATCAAATAAAAACAGTGAATAACTGTCGATAGTATATCGAAAGAGGGCAAAAAAAGTTATACTATTTATGTGCAAGAAAAAAAACTTTAAAAATTACATGCAAATCGTATATTACATGTCTATATGCACATATGTACGTGTTATCTTTGAGTATCGAATAACTATGTAATATACACAATAAAGAAGGATTTAGTTAGCTATAGTATGTATTGGAAATAGATAATGATGATGACGACAATGACGATGATGATGTTGATGATGGTGATGATGATGTTGATGTTGGAAGAGTTTGTGGGGTATAAAATAAAATCCTACGTGATTTTAATGTATAAACATGTTATTCGTGTGCCTTCGAGGTTAAAATCTTATAGGACGTTGTTATTGTTGTTGTTGAGTAAGACTATTTTCAATTTACTATGACAGCAGTTAGCACTTTGTGTTGAGAAAATTTGTTAATTGGCGTCATTTCCAATTTAACATGATTTCTGATTATTATTCAGAGCGAATTTGATTGCAAACTGTTTGTTAATCATTATTCAATGTACAATACAAGAGTGGTACAAATACACACACACGAGTATATTCATAAAACATACGCTAAGGAGATTTAACGAGAAAAAAAGTAGTGAAAGGTTAAATTTGCATATTTGAATGATTTTATTTTACTTTATTTTTTTTTTTTTGTTTTTTAAAAATTATTTCTTGCAGAAAATTTGTAAATCCATCAACCCAAATAACTTCTAAGCATGTATAAGAGAAATGATAAAAATTTTGCTGTTGCACAGGTTCTGTCTGCATAATTTAAAGGGCATTTTAAAATAACATAACAAATCAAAAACAAAACAAAATATAGAAAAAATAGCAGTTTCCTTTTCGAAAGAAATAATTTTTCTTTTCAAATCAAAAATCTTGCATATTATACATAGATTTATTTGAAATATGCAATTACGTAACTTTAACTTTAAGTATCTCGCGCTTTTCATACTGATCATAAAGATTTCGTTATTTCTTAACATCCTGTTTGATTAGATACCGAAAAAATTTACATGACGAAATATTTATGTGTACCATAATCCATGACTATATAATATAATGTGAGTATAAGTACTGTACCGAACATATACATACTATACACAACACATACATGAGCATTACCGCTACCAATATCCCGATTTGTAAGAAATCTTCATTTGTCATGGAGTACTTAAAGAAATTTGCGTTCGTAATTCGTAATTTACATAAAATGCATATAAGCATTTGAGGTATTCAACAGTTAAAGTTTGCTCATAGTGAATGAACGACGACGGACATTGTTAAATTATCAGGTCAAAAATGGGATTAAGTAAGCATAAAACTGCTGTTGTTGGTTTATTTACCACCTGGATAGATAATGTTATGTTGTGTAGATTCAATTAATCGACGAAGTAAATGGGTGCGGCTGCCATAGAAATTATGTATGTACTTAGATCGATATTTTTCTGTTGATGCTGTGGTGCATGGACTTTAATTTCATTTTTTTTGTATTTCTTCCATCCATAGTACTCGTATACAACTAAAGTCTGTATGTGTGTATATACAATCTATAGGTATCTATTGTACAACATGAATGACAAACAGTGTGCGCAAATTAAACGCACTTTATAATCCCCTGTACATGCACATTAGATGTACATACAAAAAAAAATTTCAATTGAAAATGCTGATTTATATTATTTTTTTTCATGTATATGTATGTATGTATATGGTATGTTTCTGAATGATATGTATGTATAGTGTAAGAAAAATTCCATTTTGTTGTTAGACATTGTTTCATGTGCAATAAAATATGCACTTTAATTTTTTAAACTTTATAAAAAATGATCTTTTCGCATACTGAATATGTTTCTTGATTGGACTAGAAAAATTTCGTAAGATTCAATTTTCGCATGTAATTTTTGATACCAAAAAAACAAAAAATAATAATAATAATAATAAAAAACACTTTGGTTGACTCACCCAACTGAATATTAGCGTAAATATGAAGTGGTTCCTTTTTTTTCTTATTTTTTTTCTTTTTTTTTATAGGTTTTCTTTTAAGTTCATTTATCAAAAATTATATGGTACTAAACATATTATTTATATGTATACACAGATACCCATTGAAATCAAAAGTAAAACGAAACATTTAATAATAATTATAACGTATACTTACATAATTAACGTATACATTTTAACTAAAGCAATTGATCTGCTGTTGATATTACATACTTATATCCTATAAGAAGCAGCAATTTAACCGAATACTCGTAATAAAAATAAAACAAATCAATAACAAGGAAATGAATTCATTTAAATATATGCGATATATGCTTATTAATTTATTCACAAAGTATACAAACATACTGATTTGACTATAAATAATCAAGACATAAATATACATAAATAGAAAAAAACAAATTTATAAAATAATAATAAGCATTTTTATGTCATTGAAATGAAAAAAAAAAAACTGAAAAAAAATAAAAACAAATAAATTAAATGAATAAACAAATAGATAAAATATAAAATGAAATAAAATTAAAATAATTTCTCAGAATATGCAATGTCATCATTATTTCAATTTGAAGTGAATCTGTATGCCATAATAAAAATATAAAAATAAACTTCATCAAACAAGTCTTTGAATTTGATTTTATTTAAATTATGTATATTATTTATATTTTTTAAAATCCTCCTAGCAATAATCAGTGGCAGCAACACATCTTCAATTAGTCAGGCATTCATTTGGTCTTCTACAATAATCGAACAAATCATTAAATAATGAAACTATGTACATTCAAAACACGTTTGTTTCGTTTCGTATATAGGTAAATATGAATCCTCCTCCTACACTATCATCAGTTAAATAAATGTATCAGATAGGATTGTTGAATAGATAACGAACATCAAATACCCATGAAGTGTTCACCTAACATAATCGAATAAAAGTAGTGTATCTATACAAAATATACATTCATTGAGAATATCAGATACTATTTTTGTCCAGACATTTTTTTCCTTCTATTTTCTTTCTGTAAGATATACACCTAACCACGCACTATTCGTATAGAGCAATTGAATTTAATGCGATTACCTGGATCCAAAAACATTGGTTTGGTTGATTCATTTATTTAGTTTGAGACACGTTTTTTGGATAAATTATTTTTATTTTTTTGAAATTTTTTCTATGGCAATATATATTTTTTCTATTTTTTTCTGTGCTGAATGAAATGAATAAAATAATGGATGGGTAGAGATACCAGTATTTACATATATATAGATACTGCAATGTACCACAGTAGATAAGATTAATAAATAACACCTCCGAAATTAATTTAAAAAATGAATATGTGATCTTAGATAATTAAAGCTTTAATGACATGTAAAATGAGATTGAAATAATGTGCGTATACTAGTTTTATAAGCTTTTAAAGCTGACGTTATATACGTATCTTCGTCAAGAAGTGACATTCTATCTATATATGGACATGGAGCTATGTATTCACCTATAAGAAATGCAGTTTTTAAGCAACATATCCCTCTGTATTTTATTAATTTGAACACTAAAATTTAATAAAAATATAAATAAAAGATGATGATGAAAAACGACGATCGTATGACATGTTGATGGATTATTGAATTTCTAATGCTTTTGAATTGTGTACATGAATTCAATATCTAAATAAAATCATGAGTAAAGACAATATTGAAGTAAAATCAAATTAAAAGAAGAAAAAAAAGATAGTGAGATTATTAGATTGATGATAAATATCAGATGTATGTATGAATGATGTACCAAAGTGTAATGTTATTGTTGCCATATAGTGTGTCTTCCATTTGAATGTCAAACTCGTTTCTTTCCAAATGGGTAATTACATTGGACATCAAGATATGTGTTTGTCATTGACTTTTATTTTGATTTGTACATTGGATTTGGGTGTTTGAGGTTATCGTTTCAATTGAATTTAATAAAAAAAAATATATAAAATTAATTTTTTTTGTTGGTTCATCTCTTTAATCATTTCAAGTTTTACGATGTGATGTGATTAATTTTTTTACTGATCATATAATTTCGTTTTTGAAAAAAAAAAAAGCCAAAGATGATGTTTAGAAAGATAAGTACCCGTGTGTGTTCATCACATAATCAGAATTTAAAAAATTGAAGAGGTTATTGAAGATTGTTTTTTTGAGGGCGTACAACGAAGTGATCGAGATATCACGTTATTTTATAGTTTGTACTATGCTTGACATGTCCGTCTAATTTAGAAAATTCAATTTTTAAGAAAATGTTTCCACATTTCTGTGCATTTTTTTTTTAAAAGTTTGTTCAATATTCGATATAGATACGTAAGTACATTATTCATACATACATTGAAAATTGAAGGAGTAATCTATTTTGAATAAAAATAAATTAATTTTAATTTTAATTTCATCTGATCACGGTATAAATAATAATTAATCATCGAAAACGAATTGAGTTATGCTGAGAAATTTCATTACATTTTTATGTTCACCTTTTATTGAAAAAAAAAAATAAAATAAAATAAACTAAAAGATACTCGTATCTCGTACTTGCATATACACCAACCCAACCACTAATTTCCGTGCATTAATGTGACGTGAACGAATATGCATGCAATATTTGCGTATCTCTGGTCTTTTCTTATCTTAGAATCATTTTAAATTAATTAATTTTATTTGACGTTTTTTCTTTATTTATTTTTTTTAAATAAAAACTTAAACTATTACCAGTGTCACTGAGAAATTGATGCATTAAATTTTGATTTAAATAAAAACAAACACATACAAAAATACAAACATAGGCACATATTTTCTTTTGCAATCATTAGTCAATTTCTGATATTCTGGTATAATGAAGTAATGAAAGGGAATTTTAATACTTTGAATAAATCAAATTCTGATGAATGAACTACTAATAAAAAAATCCAGAAAAGAAAAATTAAAAATTATGAAAAAAATGAATCTGGTTTGTTATAACCAGATATCTGTGTATAGATGTGTATTATTTTACAAAGAATAATGTAATTTATATACGCGTATGTTGTACATATATGTATACTGTACATGTAATCTCACGCCTTTCATAAACTGCATACATGAGTATTTGTGTGTGCTTAAGTTAATCATATTCTAGACTTGTTTTGCTGTTATACTTTCCGATATCCAAATACAAATTTAAAAAACAAAATAAAAATAAATGAAGTACATGCATGATATATGCATATGTATATGTGTGTCTAAACAAGCAAATATCAACAAAAAAAAAAAAAAAAAAATTAAAATCAGCTGAAAAGGAGACCTACTGAACCAGTCCGCAATCACTTTACTTAAGCAGATTCGATATTAAACTTAATGTGTGTTTGCATTCGTGTATGTGCAAGTTAATTTATACATATCTGCAATTCTGCATACGTGTATGAATCGAACAGCAGCAGTTAACATTTATTATCACGTGTATATTTTTCAGATAAATAAAAGATAAGAAATTAAGAACGCCAACTCAATGTAAATCGACTTAATTGTATTAGAATTGTATACACGGATTGGTCCTTATTTTTCGTATACATATTGTATATTGTGTAAAGGATATTCGAAAAGTTTTATTTTCTTGTTTCTAATTATGTACTAATTATCACACATGCATTCATATCTACATACATTAATTTTATTGCAGCTAAAAGCTTTCGCATGCTAATTCAGATTCAGATCCAATTGCATGTAAATTCTTGTTCGGAATTGAAGTTGGATGTACCACATTTTCACCTCCTCTTTTCATAACACGAATGGTTCTACTCCTATTGCTCTGCTCCTATTAAAAAATTCAATTCTTTTCCTAGACAATTGAAGCAAAAAATACTGTGGGTTAGTTAGTTTGTCGTCGCCTTATTGTTGATGAGAATGTATTTTATTTAATTTTTTTATTTTTATTACCACAAAATAATTATCTATTACCACTGAAATGAGATCACTGTAAGCAATGTATCTAAAAGTAATTTCTTGGCGTTTTACATTGTACATTGTAGGTTTTAGAGTTTGAATATTTCAATATATCCGCCGTGCCGTCATCATGTCGTAAATCGTCTTATGACTGGATTTGGAATACCAAAAAATACCAAAGTTGATTACTTACCTCGACATAAAAAAAGTAAAAACGAAAAAAAAAGATTAAATAAAAAGCGGAAAAAAACGTAATAGTCTAGTGACTTGTAGAAAAGAGAGTAGAAAACAAGTCTTGTCGCAATATTTATATATGTATATAAGTATAATAAGTACAATTTAATGATTACATAAAAGTATCTGCACATGGTACAATTACAATTTGGATTTGCAATTTGCAATCATAGTTGTCCACTTATGGGTGTGGTAGGAGAGAATGATTGCATATACTAGTTGCTGCAATGCTGCATCTTGCATCGTTTTCGTTGTATTTAACTTGAATCTTGAGAAAAAAAAAATAAAAAGTATTGAATATTGAACACAAACATATTGTAGATTTTTGCGAAAGGTAAGGGAAGTGGTGCAAAATACCATTTTTTTTTTTTTAATTTTCCTATTGCATTTATAATAGAAAGGGAACATTTTAATGTTTGTTTTTATTCTGCTATTTGCTTTGATTTTAAAATTTTGGAGTTGTGGTTGAGTTTTAAGAACTAAATTCTATCTGTTACTTTCTATTTTATTAAATGGGGTAGATAGATATCTAACGCTTTTTTTTTCAATATCATTGCATTTTATTGTATAAAATTATCGTTTAAAAATAAAACGTAAACATTTGAAATTGAGTTTGATTTTAATGTGATTAGTATGAAAAGAGAAAAATGTAAGTAAGAGAATTTTAAATCACGTAATCTTCAAGAAAAGTGAAGAAAATGTTGTTCAGCCTCTTTTTAACGAAAACGTAAGAGACAACATACAAAGAGAAACTCAATCAATGGACCAAGAAATTTTTTCCGGTGCGGATTATTTAAATTTAAAGTTGAATTGGGTGTATTTGTATTTTATATATTAGTAAAGATCGAGATAAAGATATTTTTGCTAGTTCATTATTCCGTAGAAGAAGAAGACAAATCATCTATGAGAGTGAGTGCATTTACAAACATACTAACTACACACTTTGCATGCTACACAACAATTACAGATTACAGTGGGCACAGTTCACAGTATGCAGCACGCGTCAAGACAAGAGAGATTTTTTTGCTTGAGAAAATGAAAGTTGTTTATATTGATAAGAGACCACACCCTGATAATGTTCACACAAATCATGAAATTAAAAAGTAAAATTATTTGTGAAGAGCAAAAGAATGGGGAAAAATATTAATTTTTGAATTGTGTTATGTTGTGTTGTGATGTGACAATATTACAGAGAGAAAAAAATTATTTATGAAGTAAAAGAAAACCGTCGTAAATTACTGTCATTGGAAATTGAAAAATAATTAATTTTTCAATAATTACTTGCTCATATACGAGTATGGCTATATATGCTCGCTTCAGAGATGAAAGTGAAATTATATGCATCTACAATTTTTTTAAATATGGTGTGCAACTGTTGTCATATTACTTTGTGATCAGGATTCTGATTTTAATTTATAGCAACAATTATTTATTTTTAATGGAAGAAAATGTCATAACTGTCGTTATATATATATATATGTAGATACATCTAATCAAAAATATGTATACAAATACTCGTATACATTCTCGATTATTACTCACCGTTACCATAATATATTGACTATCTGGCAGTTGTTGACCAATTCATTTCATTCTAATTAAAATAAAATGTTTATAGTTAGTATATTGTGTATGTACATTTATATACATCATATACATATGTACATTTTAAATTTATAATTGAATACTGTTAATGCCATAACATTTAAATGAGAATATTCTAAGTTAAATCGAAAATATGTACATTACATATATATTTTCAAGGCTTTTAGTAGGTGGAGCATTCAGGAAGAATATGAACATATTAAGAAAGATGTAAAATTAAAATTAAATGAAGAAAAAAAAAATTTGTTGAATTTATTAAAATAACATATTTGTGCATGTGTACACATGCACACACATATGTACAAATATGGATATGATATACTCAGCTTGAACAGTGCTATATTTTTCAACATAATTAAAATTAATGATCAAAAAATTATTATGCAACCAAATACAAGTATAAAGTGTAGCAGCATTTAAAGAATGTACAATGATGGAATTATAAAACTGCATGCATACTTAAATTTTAAATATACATATTGTACATACATAAATATGAGTATATAGATATGTGATTAGGTTTCTATTGCATAATTATTATTATTATTACAATTGTTGACCATATGAACATGAGCATAGTATAGAGTAGTTCATGTGAGTATAATTTGGAAATTTTAAATTTAATTCAATTTAAAAGTGGACTAACTTCGATTATATTTGATTACAAATTTGATGTCTGAATATTTTTGATCGATTGTTTCCGATACTATGTATATAAGTACAGATACGTTTACTTACATACATATATACGTATATATATGCAATATGAACTCGTACTAGTACATTACTTAAGAAAAACAATCAAAATCAACATTTTAACATATGTACAAACGATGAAGGTAATTTTGATAGATTTTTTGATTCAATATATTCGTAAGTAATATCATTGCTTATATATGTATGTGTGTAATGTGCAGCAGGCAATAATGCAACCTTGGACAAGCAATATCGTCGTAGGTCCGTTCATGACCACACCTAGTCTTTACATCAATTATTACCCTGGCTACTACTATTATGTATGTATATTTATTACTTTATTTTATATTTAACTTCACTTTACTTTACTTAATTTACTATACGAGTGTAGTTACTTAGATGCGGCTATAATATAATGGTAGTACATTAAAAAAGTGATTATTTTACATACAAAAAGAAAAACAAAACAAAAAAAAAAAGCATAAAAAAAGAAAATGAAGTACATGGACAAAATCTATTTAATAAAGTAATAATAATCTTAAAAATCATTATAAAATAAAAAATAAAAATGAGATATAAAAAAAAAATAAAATAAAAAGATAAAAACAGCAGAAAATCACAGAAAATGCCAATCGATGAACAAATATTGAAAGTCGCATTACTATATTTTATCTATGAGTACGTTACATGTGCTATGTATTTATGTGTGTAATGGTGTAATGTGCAAGTATTTATACATATTATGTAGATAAAAACAATTTTGATTTAGATTTATATTACCAAAGTCGAATGAAGCACGCCTTCCGATGGTCACGCGGTTCATTTTTTTTGTTGTTGTTGTGTAGTTTCAATCGTTTATTGGATTTTTTATTTATTTATTTTTTTTTTTTGTTATTATTGAAAATTAATTAAGTGGCAGAAAAGTTAGTTATTTGTCATATCATTCCATATCTATGGAATGGATTTATATACAAATTATATAAGAGCAGAGTAATATTATTACTGTGGTGGATCTACCTATATACACATAATGTATAGTCTTCTCTACTGTAAAATATGTATAAAGATTCTGTTGATTTTTTTTCCAACTTGAATTGAATTACATATGTAGATCATTAATTTATTATTAATACGCTATACTTTACGTACATATGTACTTATTTAAATACTTAGTTATAGGAGAAATTCAGAATGTGATATGTATTATCATATCTATCTATAAAATAATGTATATTAATAATTAAAAAAAAATTTTACCGTATACTACTCTTAAAATGAAAGTTAAATTGAATGTTGTTCAAATATCAAGATATCATAGATCCAGAACTGAATTGAATTGAATTAGTTACTTAATTTTAGACGCTTTATAGATATACACGTGTATTAGAACAAAATACTTTATGAATATTAATTTAATCATACAGGTGGTATATAATTTTTGCTATTTCTCCATTTTCTTTGTTTCTTTTCTAGAAGGTATTGCATTGTCCAGAGCCAAAAGTGACAGTCATTCAATGTATTCTAAGGAAGTTAATTAAAATTTACTTGCGTATATTATCAGAATGATTTCGAATTATTGTATTCAAATTTAAAAATTATTTCAATGAAAATATTTTATTTCATTTTTTTTTTTTTTTTTTTTTTTGAATTGGTCTGACTTCTTCTCGTTTATGATACTTTGAGTCATGAGTTATGCACATTCATATAAGTTCATTATAAATATAAGGTACACGTACATACTTAATAAAATTGAGACTAATTGATATTTTATTACGAAAAATTTACTTAAGGTACTCTCATTCGTATATCAATGCAATGAAAAATCGATTTTTTGCCATGCTCATCAACCGAACTGACAATCTATAATTGATAGATCGTGATGTCTTAATATCGAGATGTCCTTGAAAGATTTTGTCGAAATATTATGAAGATCATAGTAAATTTATTTCGAGCCAAACAATAAAGGAAAATCAATATAATGTAAGTAGTGTAGATAAATAGATACGAATAGATAGATCTATTCAGAATGATAAGTTACACAGTAAAATTATGTAGTATAAGAAAAAAAAAAATGAAAAAAGAATGAGGTAAAAAAAGGGAAAAATCAATTAATGCATTACTATAATTAAAATTTTTATTATGATGTCTAACAAATACATGCATTATGGAAGTTAGTTAGGTTGTTTGTAGTATACGTGAATATTTTTGAAATAATTTAATATATCACGTATCAATTTGATCTATTGTAGTTTTAACCACGTGTTCTTTGTATTATTATATATAGGTATGGTAAGGTAATTTTTGATTTAATTTTACCTCGACTATATAATTTGATTGATTTCAATAATTATTTTCATTGATATTATTAATTAAAATTGGTTGCCTATATTTATGTTTTGCTTTTTTTTTAGAATATCCACTATATAGGTAATATCTAAAAAGCTATAGTTTGATTAGATGTATTACTCAAGAAAATTTTTTTACTTTGTTAAATTATATATGTACTTTGAAAATTTGCTCAGAAATTGCAAATATTATACAAATTGTTAGTATATGTATGTCAGTGATTTTTGACTGACTATTTTGAAAAAATTTTAGTTGAAAGAAATTATGTCTACTATTATAAGCGTGCATATATTCATAAATTTTTACAACCGATCGATGAAATGTTTTTTATCGATATTGCTGTGTTTGCATAAAATTGTGTGTAACATACTAATAGAACACATTCATGTATACCACATTCACGATAATTGACAAAAAAAATTTTTAATTTTTGAGCGAAATATTACTTTGTAAAATTTGTTAAATTACTGTGTTTTCTATACATAAGAAAGTATATACATACGCGAGATAATATTAAAAAAAAATTTGTGTTCGTATGACTTCCATACATAAATGGACATCAATGTGAATCGAATTAAGGACAATTATGTCAATACGTTGTAATTATATACTGTGAGTACAATAATATTTTAATTTTTTGTAGTAATACTACCACCTGCTGATAACACATTACTGTACGTCATTTAAAAAAAAAAAAAAACCAAAAATGTAATAGTATGTGGTTTTTCTACATATTCGTACATTTTATATTCTCATCATACGAACGGATTATTCTGTAATGTACAAATTGGCAAATAGCTGTAATCTGTAATACACATAAGTGCGCTTATAATTTTTAGAGTAATTGCATCTATTACGGAACATTTTCTTAAGACAATTTTAAATTTGATAATGATTAACTTAATTGTGTTACGTTTTATTAGATACCAATATATTTATGATCACTTATAGACACGGTATATGAGATAATATACACACAAACGCAAAAGTATAAAAAATGATCTATTTTATAGATGAAGCATATCGTTTTATACATATATAGTATACATTTATGTAGTAAGCGAATATGTATGAAATATGATGCGTTCAGTTTCGGTTTATAACTTTCAAATTTTTAGATAATTTTATTTTAACACTTAATTAGCAGAGGTTAAAGAAATTATCGTGATATTATAAATGAAAAGTGTGAAGCAGAGGATAAGATTTTAAACTTCAAATAAACGTGCATGAAGCAAATTTATTTAATGTTCTCACACATGTATATACCTACTCCTATTCTTAACGGTTTTTATGCACTTTTAAATATTTTCAAACAACGTTCGAATTTCTTAACAAAATTTAAATGAGGATCTAAATTTTCTAGGTAAATTATCTAGGCAAATTCAATACGCGATAATTCAGTGTATGCGCATTTTGCATTTAATTTCGAAAATAAGATGCAATTTATAGAAATTGAGGAGACGAATAAAATTGTCACCTTATACCAATCGTAAAATTGAATTTAATTTCGCATTAAAATAATTTTATGATTGGATATTCCACATGTATGGTTGTCTGTGATACGGTGTGCGTTAAAGTTTAGATATGTTGGCACTGTACGCAGTTAAAACGTGATCAAAAAATTATTAATTTTTTTGTAATAAATTCGTAAATACATATATATATGTACATCATGTAATGTATACATAAATACGTATGTACAGATGTACAAGTATAAGTGCTTACGTAATACAGGTGTATGCTATTAAACACATGTTTTTCAAAATAAATTTTTTTTTTTAATTTTTTTTAAATCGAAATTTCAAGATTTTCCAACAGAATTCCGGATTAATTTTAGTACCAAATGCATTTGATATTTTGAAAATCTTCACCTCTGCATAGACTAGACGCGACTAGTTACATTCGTAATGATGTTATGTGTGATATGGTATGAGTACGATTAGTTTGTACACATACATTAAATTAATACATGCACATGAAAACATACTACATAGAACACAAGATAGAGGTACGATTGTAGGCATTGTAATCTGTGGATAAGAAGATTTTTCTGTACAGATATTTTATGAGTTTTCTGTCACTTTGATTACATTTTATTATTACGTTAACATTTCATTCTGTGAACCATTGTAACTAAAACTATCTACGGAAATGTGTATAGCTAGAAATTAAAATCTGTAATTTATTTGTAACTTCTTTGATGGTATAGTAAGCTACTTATGTATTTAACGTGCTTTATATTGTTGTTATTTTGTATGTAACAGTGTGTTTACAATTTAGAAGTCAAGTGAATTCAAAAATAAAACACTAATGTAACATCCGAACATATTATGCATATACGTAATCAAGTGTAGCTATGTAGTAATAGTTTGTAGAATTTTTGTTAAATTAAATTGAATTTGTGAATGTTATGAATGTTTAACGAACTTAACTGATGATGACAAAAAAGATGTGGCATCTTACCTTCTTAAGTACATACGTATATGCATAGAGTCGAATAAGTATATGTCTCTTGCGCCTGTTGTGTTATTCGTAAATGCAGATTTTACAATTTCATTGATGTGCTTACTATATTGAATACAGTTTTATACATGTATGCAAATATATAAATATGTATAGTGAATCTGGAGGTGTAAAAATATTTGCAAATCTAACTAATGTATTTGCTTTATTGTTAAAATGAATTAACCCTAATAATTCATTACATGAAGTTGTGCATTTAATCTGCTGGTATACATATTTTTTTAAAAAGAAAATTTAATAAATTAATTAAAAAAAAAATATTTATTTACAAGATCACTGATCTCAAAATAGTTTTCAGTTTATATGTTTCGCCATCATAACCATTTATCTGTTCTATGTTTAGAGACCGCATGTAGTACATATGTGAAAAAAAAAATTATTGTGAACTTTAATACACGCAATTATAAATAAATGATGAGAATATATCTTTCGCAGGAAATTTAATTGGAAACAACATAAAATAACTACTTAACATTTTGCACGCATATAAATAAAGAGCTTTATAAACTGTTACATATAGTATATTAATGCAACTACATAAATTGCATACACTCACATACTCGTACATATGTAAGTGTGTATGTGTCTAAGAAAAAACAAAATATAATATAAAATTACGTAATTGTCATCATACATACAATAATATGTTGTCTAGTCATCACGTACAAACAGTACAAAAGTTGCAATGGCTTTAAATGTCAATCCGAGATAATTAAAATGTTTTCTGCTGTATACTCTGATAGCTAGTCTTAAGTGTATAATAGAAATACGCACAAGTATGAAAAAAAATATATATATATAGAATACAATTGAATGATTGAAAGTAGTCTTAAATTCCCTTTGGGTTTGGTTATAAAAGAAATACTAACTTGATATTCTATCAGTTAATTCAACACATAATTAAAATTAACTGCCAAAAAAGGTGACAACACATCGACAAAATTTTTAATGATTTCAAATACAATATCTTTTCATTTAGTCAGGTTTTCGGTAAAGATTTTAAAAATGTTTATCCCCTTCTACACTGGTAAAATAGAAATTTACGTGAATGTAAAATTTGTGATACATTGAAAATAAATAAAAGCACCATATTTCCATATAAGTATTTGTACAAATATGTAATGTATTCGTGAAAATATTCTGTTTTAAAAATTTTCAGCTAATTTCACTATATCATCAATTGTTACAATTTAAAGATATTTTACTGAAAATGAAACAAAAATAAAAAGTCTTTTAAAATTACATAAAATATGTAAAACCAATTTTGATATTTTTAAATTTATTCATACCCAAAAGACATCACGCGTGCCTTATTGATCCATGAAGACCCAATAAAATGATTGCTTTTAAGTTCAGATACAATATTTAGAAAATTTAATATGCTGCTCCTTTGTATGTCAGCATACAAATACTCGTGTAGTACACAATTAATCTTTTTTTTTATTATTTTTTTTATTTTTGGTCGAAATAGCCGATAGATCGTTAAGTAGATGTCAGTTCAATAAATAGTGATCGTATTTTTTTATGCATATTTATTTGATCGTTTAATAATTTGTGATATTGCATCTTTACAATACTCTGTATTGTACAAGTAAATCCGAATTCGATTAATTTAATGGTAAAATCGATTTTGATTGGAACAAAAAAAGAAGAGAAAAAATAATGGAGTGTAGCTAGAAGTGAGACGATATATTAATACTTTTCTGTTTTATAACATTTTAAATTTTTGTGTAACTTTACCTATATAGTACTGTACCGCAATAATAGTTAGTTTCCAAATTATTAATCGAATTTTATTTTTCTATTTCTTTTCTTTTTTTGCGAAATTTCCTTAAAAGTAGACTAATTCATATTTGCAGAAGCTAATTCTGTATCGTTTCTAATTTAAACCGTAAATGATGAAGTGATTCAATATACCATTACATTAACTCGTCTAATAGTCTGACTGTATAAATTCTGAATTTTATAATATAAAAATGTTTTACATGTGTGTCAATAATAGTTTTTCTCTGTTGATTGTTTTATTGTATTTGTGGTTTTAAATATCATTTAAATTGAGAATTTATTTAAAGGAATTGATATTTTTTTTTTGTAATGTGTATTTTATGATTTGAAAAAGCTGAAAAGTCATACAAGTCAAGAACACAAAAATACTTATTGCTTACATACGTACATGAATAAACAAGCATGTAATAAGTATGCGTTCGTGTGTGTTTGAAAGGAAGTTGTTTGCACTATGCATTCAATTCATGTAAACATTGAATATTGTAGAAAAATTTGTAAATTGCACGTAGTACATTTGGTATGTTTGTATACATTATGTATAGATATATCGCAAATCAAGTGAAAAGATAAAAGCATTGAGAGATTTATGAACGGTGTAACATGAACTCCACCCGAAGGAAGTGTGTGTGTGTGTATGTGTTTATATATTAAATTTGTATGAGCCATATATTTTGACGCCTTCGGGTTTACATGTTTTTTAGCCTACGATATTTTTCTTATTATATTTTATTTTTATTTTTATTTTTAACTTAACTATTCAATTTTTACAAGATGATGATGGGCTTTTTTCGCATATATTTTTTATTTATTTTACATAAAATTTTTCTATTTTTTATTATTTTTTTTCTTCTCTTTTTTGGTTGTTGATAGAACTGATAGTAGATAAATGCAGAATTAAAATTTGCGAATATAATAAAATTTGTGGAATTATTTTCTCTACATCAAAAAATGATTTTGATCTATGTAATATTTTTTTCCATTCAGAAAATGTAATAAACAAAAATAAAGCGCAACAAAAAATCTATATATTGTAACATTGATGTAACAAATAGTTGAGATGAATATCTATGACCTTTAAAGTACACATACTAAATATATAAGAGTATGTATTCATATGTTAAAATGTTTTACAAAAGATTTTATTTATTTTTTTTTTAATAATTGTAAATAATCTTATTCGATGTGATTTTAAATTGATATTGAAATTATTCTCATAACTGTACACACGAAATATGCAATTCTGTTCCAATTTATCGTTATTTTTTTTTTTTTTTGCAGTAAATACATTATTATTCCTAAATCGAACTAAGAGATTATTATTTATTGGTTTTGGTTCCATCAAACAAAAATTACATTGTTTAAAATTATCTAATAATCTGACCATAAAATCGCAGACTGTTAACTGATAATCTGAATGATGGGTATATTTGAGTGATTAGGTATTTTTGTATATAAATATATTTCACCTTTTTATCTATTGATACATATAAAATTGAATAAATCATCATCAAATAAAATGTAGTGTTTACATTTTCAGTCACTTCTTAAAAAGTTACATCAATTCTTTTTTAGTTATTCGAAAAAATACCACCGAATTTCAGGAATTATTATTTACCACTTATCTCATTTACAATTCCATCTATACACGAGTGTATTTGTAGATTGATGCCTGAAAAAA
This sequence comes from Villa cingulata, assembly GCA_951394055.1. Lineage (NCBI taxonomy): Eukaryota > Metazoa > Arthropoda > Insecta > Diptera > Bombyliidae > Villa > Villa cingulata. The sequence goes on from OX596018.1 coordinate 52,753,508, forward strand.
GTCAAAATGACAACTTACAAGATCAAAATAATAAAATACAAAATAAAATGGATGAAGAAAAAAAAAACGACAGTAATAACGATTTATTTAGTTATAAAGAAGAAGAAGACGAAAAGTAGAAAAAAAAATGTGAAGGAAAAACTAAAGCATAAAAATTGCCACAAGCGATAATTTGTGGTAAAGATAAGTGAAATTCGTGTACAGAATCGCATTTTGTTGTTAAAAAAATAAGAAAAAGAATAAAAATAAAGTAGAAGAAAAAGAAAAATAAGAAGAAATTGATGTCGATACATCAGTCCATATAATAACCGAATGAATGAATGTTTAATATACATATACTCGTACATATTATGTATGCATATAAACCATTTAAAAGGTAAACTTGTATAGTTTTCAGTTGCAATTATAAAGTTTTTACAAACTATGTACGAACGTTTATATCCTTGTTACTTTACTTACAATATGTATTTTTTATCTTTTTTTTTTTAGTTTATTTCAATATTTTTTTGTGGTTTTGAATTTGGCATTTGTCGATTAAACAGATTGAACAAAACATTACACTGAAATGATTATGCATGTAGTACATGAATGAAAAAAAAAACAGAGCATTTTTACATATTATTTGAATATTATTCACAGTTTTATTATTAGTATTATTTATACGAGTGTATAAATGATCTATAACAATGGCATGAATGATCAAAGAGGAAATACATTCTCGAGACATGTACATATCTATTATCACATGTACACCAGCATGTACATATATAGTATATATTGTATTTGTACCTGTTCATACATATTTTTAATTTGGACTTTAAATATATTATATGTATATCTTTCGGTATAATTTATAAAATGAAATAATCTGATTATTATTATTATCATCATCATCATCAGCATCATGGACGTCGTTGTTATTATATTATTAGTGTAGTATCTTTGTAAATTTGCACTACATTTTATAGAAAAATAAATATGAACATGAAGAAAAAGAGAAAGGAATTCCATAAAAAGTGTGTAATTTTTCTTCAAATTGTCTGTCCGACAGTTTTTATTTTTTATTATTATTTTTTTTTTTTTTTTGGTCTGAAAATTATTTGAAAAAAAAAGAAGAAGAATAAATTGGAATTATATCCATGCAATACAAATATAGTACAACATCAATTTAGAGAAATGTAGTGAATTTAAATTTACGAGCCAAAGAAAGGTAAAATAATAAGTAACTATAATTGAAAGCATCATGAAAGAAAGGTATAGAAAAAACGTTCATTTACTCGTATATGAAATGAATTAGACTCATCCATAAATGGTTAAGAAGAAATTAAAGTAAAAGTTAAAAATTCTTGTTAAAGCATGCACAATGTTTGAATTTGAAAACGGTTTTATAACTAATCGCTATATTTTTCTCTGTAGCTTATTTCACAATTATAGACACCTATCGAGTCAATTTTTAAAAATAATTTCGATGATTTATATAAAAAATTTATTGTCCTGATCAATTTAAGATCACGCACTATTTAATTTTTGTTGAGGATTTTTTATCGAATCTAAAATTATTTTATGTACACTTAAGAGTACCATCTGTATTTGGGTTTATGGTGTACATTGTAATTTTTACATTCACGTGAAGGCAGAAAATTTCAAATAAATCCACTAAATTCCATTACACTTTGAAAGCGTGCATGATCACTTTAAACTGAAATAAAATATGAATACAGCAAGAAAACAATATTTATTTTGTGTTCGTTTATTTTCATTTGTTTAGTTAGAAAATTCATTTAATTTTTATCAGAACTTTTCTTATTTTTATCAGACAAAACTTAAACATCATGAAGACATAAATACTCGTATATAACTCAGTTAGACCCACGCGTAAATGAATTTTATGATATTTGTAATTTTCGTTAACATATATCTACCTTACTACCTATACATTATATAGGATTAAAATGCATTATTTTTACTTCACTTCATATGTACGTATGTAATGTACGTGTGTGAAAGACATATACTCGTACATACATTATTTGTTTTGAAATAAATGCATGTACATGTACATAAGTACATCAAAGATGCATACATGGTCGTATGCATATACATATATAGTATATGTAAAATAATTGTCATAAGTAGTAAACTTTCCAACTTAGCCAACCACCTTTTGATTGTTTAGATTTAAGAAGGGAATTTGGGGGATTTGGGGTTTTAAGCAGTGGTCGGATTGCAGTGTGCTATTTAATCCTTTTTTTTTCGTCTGTTTGATTTAGAATTTCATTACAAAATCTATGAATAATGCGGTTTGGATAACAGCGTACATACTATATGTGTGTATGTGTGCTATATGTAATTGTAGTCGTAGCTAGTTTGTATATGTATGCTGTTGAAGTTTCTTGTACTTACATCTCATGTACGTACATATAATTTAATAAAAAAAAATGAAATAAAAAGAAATAAAATAAAATTATACATTGAACAGATATTTTATTGTGTGATGATGACGGTGACTGAATTATTTGGCAGTAATCTTGATAAGTGCATGTAAAGTTTACATTTTATTTGTTTGTTTCTCTTCTTTCGTTTTTTTTTTGTCGTGTCTTTTTCTTTTATTTATTTCATTAGCACTCGTACATACGAGTTTGTACAAAATAAATATATTTTGGTGCTAGAGATCAGTTTGAAATAATTGTATTGTTGAAATTTTCATAAAAAGCAAAAATACTCATACGGTCCATTGGAAAAATATTGGAGACAAGCCAGTCATGATAAGAAATTTTGAAATCGGAAAATCTAAGTAGGAAAAAAAACCAAAAACATTTTAAAGATAACCATAAGAAAACTGTAGAATTGAAATAAATACGACGATGTGTTTAAAACTTTTGAACTTTTCCGTTCGATTTCATTATTGATTGCATATCAATTTATTAATTTTATTTATTTATTTATTTATTTTTTTTTTTTTTTTTGGATAAGTATACGCGATTATACTTTCAAAATTTGAATATTTGCACGAACCGCTTTGCTCCATATATGTATTTTTTTTTCCATCAATATAATAATGGTATTATATGTATGCTTCCTGAAAATTATATGTTACCAAAAATGAATAAAACGGAACACATTAAAATGATGTTTTATTTATGGTTTTAATTTTTCATGTTTGATGCGTATATCATATATTTACTGAGCGAATATCAATTTTTATCTGGTGTTGCTGTCGTTCTTCTTCTTTTATTTTTATTTATTTTTGTAAAAATTTGCTGTTAAAATGATTACGAACGTACATGTTTTATGTGCAAGAGGGTAATGATTATATTATACTTTTCTCACTGTTTACTGATATCAGGTGAAAAAAATGCCATAATGATGATTTTTTGATTTTTTTCATATATTGCATCAAGTAATGATATTGATGAGCCAATCCCACAGCACTTTTTCGTGTTACATACACATATTTAGTTTTTAATTTATTTTACATTTATTTTTGATTTTTTTTTTCTGTATTTTTTTTTTTTTTTTGTTTATTTTTCGAAGATTTATGTAACGAAAAATAAGGTGCTGATTTGCGATTATATGCATGTGTGAAACGAATCGTTATTGTTATGACTTCGAAAGAAAAAAAATATTTTTTTTGTTGTAAATATGTAACATGAAATTTACTAAATGGAAAATGCTTTAAATTTTAGACTAAAAAATCGTAAAGATAAGCAACTAATAAACATATCCACCCAAGCAACTAAAATAAAATCAAGAAAAAATCAACTGCAATACAACAAAAAAAATTGTATGCTTATTGCAATTTAATGTATATATTTACACGAATACATCTACGTTCGTATGTACATATGTTCGTTTCGTATATGTATTTGGTCAAAATGTGAATGGACATTTAAACATGTCTTTTATTACACCTTTTTTTTCGTATTTTATTTAAAGGGAGACCTCATATGAATGTTACATAAACTATGTGTAGATATGTAGATAAGCATATGTATTTACATTATTGTCTAATATGTATGTATTTATTTAGTATACTATGACTGTGTCATTGACTATATCTAGCACATAAAATATGCATAAAAATAAGAATGTAGTGCAAAATATCTAAATATCTCTACATCTCAATATGGTGTGGTATGTGTATGTGTGTGTAACAAAAACGTTATATGATTTAAAATCTGTTTTTTGAATTGGACACAGATCATAAATTTAAACTTCAATTTATATGTTGACTGTTCGCAAATCGTAATTAAAAGGATATTAAATGAATGTTGATATAGTTTTTTAGTTTATTTATTTATTTTAATATTATTTTTTGTATAAATATTCTTTTCATTTTGCTCATTTTTTGATTTTGGTGCCCAACCCAAACTAGATGAACAGCACAGAACATGGTCTGTATGTTAAATAGTTTTCTTATAGTGTCGTGTTATATATGAGACACTATTGAATGAATTTCAAAATATGTTTTATAGAAAAAGTGAAAAACTATAAATACAAAAAAAAAAAATAATAATAAATAAATAAATAATTTGAAAAACTATGAAAAATGGGGTACATATTTTAAGATGGATTTGTGTTATTTCACATTCACAAAACTAAAATGAAAATATTTATTTTATTTTTATTTATTTTTTCTTAATTGTGGCTGGTAGTGATAGAAAATATATTTCATAGAACTTAAGTATATTGCGCACATTATCAGTTTAACGAATATATGATAGTTTAGAATTTATAAATTTTTTTACTGTCAATTAATGAAATACATTGGAGCTTTGGCCTTTTTCTACAGAAAAATTTTCGAATCTGGATTGTTGTTTGGCAATATAGAAAACCTCTGATGTGATCGATGTACAAAAATTTAAATCAGGTCAAGTCAATATTACATACATACATATGAATTACGAATATTGTCATTTCAAATTGATAAAAATATGTCATTACTTCCATAGCATTAATCGGAATTCTGATACGAAAAATTCATCAAGATTTCGAAATTGATTTATTTGTGACCTTTTTTTTCTGTCATCTAAAGTTTTGTCTTTTAAGATTAAAATCAATTTAAACGCAAAAACGATTTACATCAGTACAAGTGCATACGAGTATATGTATATAGAATATTGTAGAACATAATATGAACATTAATGTACATACTTTATATATACGTATGTATAACATACCAAGTAACGCACACAATTTAATGACAGGTGTTAACTAATCAGCAATATATCAATTACCGCAGATAATTGGATAGAAAATTTACAAATGACTTAAACTTTACTTACATACATTATACTCGCATAAGTAAACATGAGTATACATACGAGTATAATAATGCAACTGTTGGTATGTACATACCTACAATAATAATGATATTGTATGATTGATTTGTCGCAGCATATTATATTATGTAGCTCACTATAATATTATAATATCGAACGATTGTTTGATGCCTAAATATCAAACAATTGAATGACAATATTTGAATTGAAAATTGAATTACACTATTGATGTAAGTAGAATAGAAATACGAAATACACATGTTACACTTTACACACAGATCATTGCAAATAAAAAATAACGATAACAACATATACTCGTATATAAATAACGACAATGACGATATGGCGATGATTATTTTATCGACGTTCATTACTACCGTCGAGGTTGTTTGAACAGAAGGAATGTGTTATGCCTCAGTTTGATGTGTTATTTGAAAAATAAAATGTTTAAAAAAATACAAAAATTATTTTTCATGTTAATTTTTGATGTGTAGAATTGCGAGGTTTACCACAAATGGAGTGTGGGTTTCTGCATAAATTATATTTTCTATGAGGCAGCCGGAAGTTTTAGGAAATTCTTTTTAAACAAAATAGTGTAACAGATAGTAAAGTATTTGTGTACGAGATTATGAATTACATATGTAAGTAGATATGTACAAGTAGGTACATTGTTTCGAATCTTTTAAGCTTATTTAATTGGTATACGAGTATGTACATACAAAAGTATATTTTCTACTCTATTATATGCGAAGAGTGATTATAAATTAATTTTATATGCAAAATATACTACATGTGATGTAATTAAATCATGTAGGGGTGTGGTAAATGACAATTTGATTGGAATTTTCTTTACAGAGGAGGAGCAATTTCTTCATATACGAGCATGTATTTATCTGTATGGAGATATACACTTACAAATGTATTATATGTCTATCAAAATGAACTTGTTTTAATATTTATAAAATATATAGGTACACATATTGATCAGTAATAATAGTATCCGGGAAAAATAACAGTTGATTATAAATTATTATTGAATGATGACGATGTTAACACATACATGTACAGTACATACTCGTTCGTAATTTTTGACATTATTTTTAAATTTATAGTGCAAAATTACGAAAGAACATTTGAAACCTGCAATTAGGACAAATTCTAGTTCACATTTTTCATAATCTCTATAACATTTAGCTTTAGTTACTCAGTTTAAGAACAGATGATGAAATTTTTTTTTTTTTTTTTTTTTTTTTTTTAAATATACATATATACATAAATGTATATAGTATATATTAAGTGCACGCGGATACTCAGTCCATGGCACCGCCGATCAGTAATTTTGTGTCAGATATACATATTATCCAGTTTATCATCAGTAATCAGTTACTGGTGTACATTGCTGATGGGAAAAATTTTTGATCGACTTGGGCAAGAGTAGTGCGCTGGCTGGGGTTCGAACCGTGATCTCAAAGATCGCAAGACCGACACACAACCATCGAGCTATTCAAGCCCCTAGATGATGAAATTGTTATGATCTCTGAGGTCAAAATGGTAAAATCTAAAATTCAGATTTAAATTTTAGATAAAAATTCCTTGTCAGAAAACCGGAACTTAAGCTTCTTAAACTTCCTTCAAAATTGATTAGAATCTCTGAACTTATTTATCTTTTATTATTACTTATTTTTTTTTTCACTATGAAGATCACAATTATATTACGTGTAGGTACATTAGATAGGTGTACAGACATTTATTTCTCTTGCAATCTACTTTGCTCATATACTCGTAATTTATAGCAAATGGTTTTGTTACCGTTTGTTGTTGCTTAATTATTAAAAACCTTGGTCTCTTAAATATATTTTTTATTTCTTTTTCAAATGAAATACAAACATCCGTATCTAATTTTACAACAAGGTGATTATTATCAGCAGTTAGCAATCATATAATTCGCTAAATTGTTTGTACATATGGCAATGTACACACTTGTACATACCAAAACTTAACAATGTGGATAGATTTGTGTGCTTTTCTTATAACTAATCTACTTATTTATGTAAAAAAAAGATTGAAGAAAAAAGTAAAGAAAAAATACAATGAACAGTAACAATGAGAAGAAAAAAAACTTTTTTCTTAAACAATCGAATTAATGTAGCTCTATACGCAGCCACATAATGTATGTATGTACGTATGCACGTGAATGAAACATTACATTGCAACAAATTCAATTTCGATTTTAATTTTTTTATTTCTTTATTAATGTATTAGTAGTTGATAATCATGTGCATAATGACTATATTCTGTTATGGAATTAGTTTTGCTTTTTTCGTTTGTTTGTTGATAGAGCTTCCAGTTCCATCGATATTATTTTTCGAAACAACCTTGGACGTTCAAAATTGAAAAAAATAAAAGAATTTTAGAGCCTACAATATATTAAATGTATAGAAAACATAAGAAAAAGTTGATAAAACTGCAGCTGACCACCAGTCACCACACCCAATCGTCTAAAGCTTCTTGTACTTTCATACATTCATACATGAATTTACTAACATCTAATAAAATACATATGTACCTAGTTTTAGCTTGTTTTATTGTAAACTCATTTAAATACAAATAAGCATCTATATTTACTTTATTTAAATGTAGCTAGAATTGGCAAAATTATTCAAAATGTTACAGCTGCTGGTCAATATTGCTCTCACAATATACTAGATAGTTCACTATGATATTTGATATTTTTGTTAGGATTCCTTTTTTTTATTATTTTTGTTCTTCTGATTTTAGATTATACCAACTTTAACGTAATTACAAGAAATCTGTAGGGCTTTAATAGCTACAAGAGCCTTATAATTATTTTTTTATTTATTAACCTATATATCATTTTTCAAAAAGAAAAAAAAAATTGGCCATTCTTTGATCTAGGTCTAGACAAAAATCTTACTAAGTATAGTAGCAGCAGTAATTGTAAAGGTGAACTAACTGCAGTGTAGTACAACAAAAATAAATTAAATGTAATTTGTGTTTTGTTTTTCTTAGTTTTTAGTAATCAATAACAAGAATGTGGTATAAATGCATTTAAATTTTTTATTTTGCATTAATTCTATCGTCCACAAAATTATTTAAGTGGATATTTATACGTACAGTAAATGTGGTCCAGCACATTATTATCTGTTCGAGCTCTGCTACTATACATAAGTAGATACATTAAGACTGCACACGTATTATAAATGGATATATCGAGTACAGAGCTAGTGAAAGTAAAGTAACAAGGTGTACGAATTTACGAGTATGAAAAAACTCTTTTACTCAGAAAAAAAAAAAAAACACCGAATTTTAAAATAACTTCAGATCGACAACTATATAAATACAATTTACCTGTATAATAACGAAAAAAAAAAATTGTGATCATAATTGTGCTGTTACTAAAAATACCGGAGATATATTATTGCAATTTCAACAAAATTAAAGATACTATACATAAGTTGAATGTTAAACATATTTAACAATATAACATACAACATACATGATGAATATTTATAGTGTATGTACGGTAGAATGTAGTATTCATGGTTATTGTGGTCGTGTGCTGACGACGTTCATTACTTGTCAATCGAATATCATAGTCGCAGACATTTTGATCGTAATATGGAAATTTAATGAAGTAAAGATGTCGACTAATTAATTATAATATCCGTTTAATTAAATTTATGTTCGCCAGACGTATAATGTATACATAATATAAATTCACATATAATTTCTATTCGTTGTCTTCATAAATACAATACATATAATATACTTTATAATATACTTATGTATACTCATATAAGGTAGAAGAATGATGAATTATTGAAATCCGGTGAATATTTTAATTTTACATGTAATCTATAACTAAGCCAAACAAATATAAAATGTTGATACTGTTATGTTCGGTTATGTTTTTCGTTTCAAACAAAAATTACGCAATCAAATTGTAATTTTATATGACAATTTGATTAGTCACATTGTAACCAAGGATATATGAATAAAAGGATTCAAAAAATATTTTAGTTTCTTTTTTACTATACAAAAGTAATTATATACTTGTAAACATCAAATCTTTGTTGTTCAATAATCAAAAATTTATGTTGTCCATTTGATACTACAATAAATATGAAAAATAACATTAAACGATCAGTATTTCGGTACTGACAATGAGATATTCGTATACATAATATCAGAGAAGAAGCAATTTGATGTTGGCCAGTCATATCGTCATTTTCATCGTCATCTTTGATGAATTAATGATGCTGAGGACTCAAAATACATTAAAAAAAAAAAACTAATAAAAGTTGCAAAAAGTAAAGTCTGATCGCATCATCCCTTTCACCTGTCAGTCAATGTATACATAATACATAAAATATGTATGTATGTACATGCAAACGCATGTATTTATTTATAAATGTATATGAGTTTATAATACATATATGTATATACATATATGTATTTATTATATAAAAGTAATGATCTTAACTTAACAAAACAATGCTCAAGGGTCAACCTAACTTTATCGTACACTCACTTTATATATTGAATACTGATACTTATACATGTGTAAGTATATACATATACAATTCATTTTTGTATTGTAGGTCCTGAATTACTGCTTGTTCACACAAAATTATTTATTTTTATTTTATTTTCTGAAGATTTCACATCAAATAACATTTTTATGTTATTTTATTTTTCTTAGTTGTTTAATTTCATTTTTATTTGTTACTGTACCGTTGTAATTTTTGTTGTTTGGGAATACATACATAAGAATGTATTGTATATATGAACGTATCTTCCTTTTTTTTTTAAATTTACTGTTTTGTATTTAAGTCGAAGCATGAAACTTTAAAATTAATTAAATGCAAGAAACCACAAATTAAATTACAATTTACTGAACAACAAACTGCATTTACACACGTACATAATATTTGTATATATAGGTATACATACACATAAATATACACATAAATAAACACTTGTATCACTATCACGATTGCATATTATATATTTTATTGAATGAAAATACTGGCTGAGGACAATCTGATTAAGGCACTATTTGATGATCGACATAAAGTATTTTCTGACATAAAAGAGAAAGGTTCCATATGTATGTATGTATGTTTAAAATCGCGTTTGAATTTATATAAATGTGTATTTATTTACGTAGTGTGTAGTACATACATTATTCTACTTTGATATCATCTCATCTTTCTTTTTAGTAGTTAAGTAGTTTTTATTTTTATTTTTGGATTCTTTTAGTATCATTGAATTGTTTTCGTTCCTTATACCATATTTGATATAGGATAGAGAGGAATTTATGTTACACACATATGTACATGTGTATGAATGTATTTGTAAAAAAATTGACATAATTATTTTGAGTTTGTCATGACCGCATCTTAATTGACAAAAGAAGTCTCGTATTATATTCAATGTAACATTTCTTTTCAATTGCGAAAACAATATAATGTAATAAACATTGCTGCTGAAACATATCAGAAAAAAATATGCTGTCGATAACGTTTTTGATTATATGTACCATAGTAACATACATTCGTACATGCATTATTTAAATAGTTACTATAAGATACGAGTACATACTACATACGCGGTATAATATTATGGAACATACAGATACAGGTATGCATGTATGAATGTTTGTCACAATCAAAGTCCGTTCTGTTGTTGTACTATAGATACAACATACGAGTAACTAAAACAGATAACGTAAAACAGCAGAAAATGAGCTGAATTTGTTGATATAGTCCATTGATGATGATTACAAAATAAATATTACGATTATAGACTGCACAATGTGCATTAGAGTGTTGTCTGTTTTTTAAGATATATGATATTGGGGTATATTTTGGACAAAGTGAAAAAGACATTGTTGATTAAATTTATCTGATAAAAAATATCAAACTACTGAACATATGAAGACAAGATACAAAGTCTTTGAATTACTTACTTACATACACACACATCTACGTATATATATACTTTGAAATTGTTATTGGCTAACTTGTAAATTGCCTAGTCCTATCTTAAATAATGCGGGAAAACTCTGGAAAATTATTGTGAGTACATATATACGGATCTAATATAACATGTACAAAGTAAAATGTTTGTAACAGTTTCAATAATATTCAATCTATTTAAATTCTCTGTCTTTCTTTATATTCTCGTGTCACTGTGGTATAGTTACTATTGTCAGTTTGAATTAACCGACTGTGTTGCACATCTTTTTACTTTGTTACAATTTTGCATCAAAATAAAGAAAAATATATGGTGTGACAGTATACTCGATCAGATACTGTCCTAAAATTTTCAGATGCTTGTTATCTGTTAACCACTTTACTCCGCTATATCGTATATTATTATGTCGTACGTCGTACATTCCAAACCACACAGTATTAACGAATATGTTTGAATGAAAACGAAAGTAAAAAACACAGATTGTGTGCGGGAACTGAAAATAAACGAATAAATAAAATTTAAAATGAATTTAAATTCAGATAGTATGATTATTATTATTACTAATCCGTCTTAAATTAATAACATAATTTATAAACAATAATATCAAAGGAAATAATTGAATATCCTTGATGAATAATGAAAAGATTTAGATGCAAAATACTTTCGAATTACTTTAACTTTAACCTTCATAACGTTACTAACTGAATCCATCAAATCAAAAAAATCGTATACATATTACAAACATATGTGTGTTTGCATAAGTGTATAAATCCGAGTAGGTATACATTTTCAGAATAAAAATAATTTTTTGGTTTTTTATTTATTTATTTTTCTCCACATATTTGTTTTAGATAAAAAGAATAAAAAGAAGATTAAAAGTTACAACCTGTTCGTACATGTATCTACCATTTCCGTATAAAATGCATTTAAAATTTTTCAAAATAAAAAGCCAATAACGAAAGTGTTGAAGGAGGATTTATTTTGCGAATATATACATATATATCAGCATGATCTTAACTTTAAAAAAAGTCAAAATGAAATAACAAGAATTTATGCAAAAAATTTTTTTTTTATTTAAGTATTTATTTTTTTAGAAGTCCTCTCACCTGCTACATTCCATGATCAATTTGGATTAATGTATATGCGCAAATGTGTATGTATAATGACGCGTACAGCTAACGTGTGTCATGAAGTGATGAGAAGATAATAAAATAATTTATTTTTGTTTTTATTTTTATCATGACATTATTAGTAAATGGAAGTGGTTTTTTGAAGTAAGCTCGAAACATAATATTGTAATAAATATTTTTACCTATTTGCATTTTGTTGATCCTTGTTCAAAAGACGATAATTGATAAAAATATTTTGTAACAATTATGGGAATTGGAAATGAAAATAAAATTAAAACTAAAAATATTAAAAAAAAAAGAATAAAAGTTACAAATTTAAACTTGACACTGGTTGGCTGTCAAGCGACGTGTCAGGTTACAATCAACTTTTTGAACAATTTTCAATATTACTCGTCTCGTATAATGATAATCTAGAGTCATTATCATTACACACGTAAGAAACCACAAACTTTATATCAGATATACTATATAGAACATTGTTGACAAGATTTGCCTGCTACCAATCACTCAAACAGGAGGAAAACTAGAGAACCACCTTGCTTTATAGCTCACTTGATTTATGTGCAGATAATATAAAAGCAACAAATCAAAATGAAAATCATTTTTGTTTTTATTTTTAAGAAAAAAATCCTGTTTTAAGACAGGGCGTAAAAACATGTAATGGATTTTGACGGCCTAATTGTGGAAATTCTCTTGATGTTTTTTCCATTTTTTCATTTATGTTTTGGTTGCCATGATTTTTTTTTTTTTTTCAAAATAATGAAAAGTGGTCAAAATTTCATGTTTTTTTGATTTTTTTTTTTGTATAGTTACATTGTTAAATTATCGAGATTGCATATGTCTGTCTATACGTGTTATTTCAGTACATCAATCATATTAAGCAATGCGTACACATGTTTCAATATACCTACATAATCATACTACTTTACACTATAGTATGTACGAGAATGTACAATGTACTTGCATATATGTAAACTTTAACAATCGTTTTACATAAATTTTCATCTCTGTGATGAGAACTTGAAAATAACAGCATGAAAAATTTTTATCACTTCTGAGTGACAATTTAATTGTGGGAAGTTTCCATTTGTAAGGTCATCTTGTTATCTGTGCTTTTTGAATATATATAACATAACTTTCTGATTATTCAGTTATATTTATACGAATATTTTTATTATTTTCGATAACGTCTCTAAGTGTCTGTGATATCATTGTATAAAAATAGATATGAAAAATGAATTTTTTTTCATTAGATCATATAATGCACATTTGTTTTTTGCTTTGAGATATTTCTTTCAATTATCTTGTTATTGATTTTTGATTACTCTGTTGTTATTTTTTCATCAGTCATCATATATGTACCTACGTACTTTAAAACAATTTTTTCTTACTATCTACCATTCATAATTCATACAACATATGCTCGTATGATGCTCGTTTATATTTTTATTACACTTTCATCAATAAATCATGAATCAGGCATTTTTCATATGTACTCGGATATGCTGCGATTAATTTCTTGCAATAAAAAAAAAGTAAATACGAACACAGAGTACACACACAAAAATACAGAGTAAAAATGAGTTACTCGAAAAGTAATCATAAAACATTTATAATAATTTGAAAATCCAATAATAAAAATTACAAACGCGAATAAATGAATAAAAACTTTTAACGAGACTCATCATTCTTCGCTATAAAATAATTTGTTTTATGTTGACTTTTATATAAGCAAGCATGCGATTGTCATATCCGCATATACGCATACCTATGACATGTATTTAAGTACTTGACATGTATACAATTACAGGTGTATTTTGTGTATATGTATAGTATACATATATTTATGATATTTACATTTAATATCAAAAAACATTTCTCCATTTATATAAAAGATTTCATGTTATTCGTTTTTTTTCCTTTTCATTTTCATGAACTTTAATTGCTACCTTTCAAGATGTGTATATTCATATGTGCAATATTTTAATCATTATTATCAGTATGAAAGAAAAAAGTATTGACAAAAACCCAAAAAAAAAAAAACGAAAAAGAAAAACAAATTGATTGCAGGAAAAAGGAATAATGAGATACGGACATTTATTGTGCACTACTTCGATTCGTTGGTTTGTTTCAGGCAATCAATAACTCATTCTTCTGTATATACTTATAATATATGTACATACCATACATGTACTATATACTATTATATAAATAAAAATTATGAAAATTTTAAGTGGAATAATACAAAAAAAAAAATAATAATAATAAATAAATAAATAAAATTTCAATATACTAGTACAAGTACTCGTGTATAGCAATAATAAAAAATGTAAAAAAAAATATATCCTGATAATAAATAAATGAATAAACTGAAGATTCCTTTTTTCATAATATGTCAAAATTTTATGTTTTATGGATTCGTTGAAATCTGTATGAATGCCTTAACAGTTCAACTGTTCAACTAAGATGTATGAGCTTTCGTTAAGTAAATTTATCATAAAAATGATTTATTATCCAACATTGAATCGAACTGAATGAAAAAACAAAAGAAAAATGATGTATTATGAAAGATCGAATGAATTATTATAGATTGTTATTCATTAATGTTGTTATTTAAATTATACAAAAATAAAAAAAAGACACAGAAATAAAAAAAAAAGAGAAAAAATAAAATTTCTGTTTATTGATAAATGAACATGGATATTCATTGCACTCAAAATTGATGGAAAAAGTAGAAATATTTTATTAAGAGCGAATTTGAATGTTCCTCGAGAGAGAAATCATTGGTGATGATGAATGAATGAACTTATACTAGAGTACTCTAGATGAGAAGTTACACATGATAATATAAGTCAAAACATTTATCGGTTCTTCTTGTTTTAGATACATGCGGATATAGTTTCGATCTGAAATTCTTCTTCATACAAGCCTAGATATACTACAACAGTGCTGTATATATAAGTAAAAAGATACGTGAATAGTAATTTTTCTTAAGCTTCTCATTTTATTGTTTTAATTATATACTTACAATGCAAGGTATATAGACAAAGAAGAATTTCAAAGTGAAACAAGATCAGTGTGTATAAGAAAATCCTATAATTGTTTTGACCTATATTTTCATTTGTAAACAAACAAGATCATTAAACTCTTGAGTATTTGAGATGTAGAAAGAGAGAGAAGTAATAGGAAAAAAATTAGAAATAAGATAAATAAAATGAAAATGAATATGATATATAATATTATTTTGTAATTCTCGACTGAGATGATAGAGAATTTTTACTAAAGGAGAAAATTAATTTTTCTCACAATGACATTGAATATGTAATAATGAACAGGCTACTGTATTTAGAATTTTACTTACATTGTACAGATCAATTTTCAAATAATGTGTACATTACAAAAAAATGTTCGAAATTTTTGCAAAAATAATTCAATCATGTCAAATTATTAAAATCATGTTTTCCAGTTAAATCTATCCTTTCTAAAATGTATAAAATTATCGTTTCTGGGTTATAGTAATGAAGTATGTATATAGTAAAGTGTAAAAAGTGATCAATTCTCCACCACCATATTAAATTTATTTTACTGCAGAAAACATACATATTATAAAATTTGTAAAATTTATCAAAAAAATCAAATTGAAATTTATGCTTATGTATTATTTTATTTTTGGTATTTTTCATTTGTTTTTATTATTTATTTTATGAAAAATATATTCAGAATCTTGTTGAACAAATTAATAAATCATCGAAAAATATTTAATTTCCATATACTAACTAGCATATTCATATATTTTTTTGAGATAATTGGAAGGATAAAAATAAAATTATTACCACAAAATTTTATTGATTACCGCACAGTAATGAAATGATAATAATACATAAAATTAAAAATAAAATAAAATATAAAATTGAATTAAAATAACAAAAATAC
Source organism: Villa cingulata (assembly GCA_951394055.1). Lineage (NCBI taxonomy): Eukaryota > Metazoa > Arthropoda > Insecta > Diptera > Bombyliidae > Villa > Villa cingulata. The sequence continues at coordinate 52,769,853 of OX596018.1, forward strand.
AAATTAATAACTGTTACGAAATTCCTGAATCATGTATACTCGATACTCTTGTATGTATATTACTCGATTTGATTTATAAATAATAATTTTCTCCTTACTATATGCTTTAGGTATTTTATTTTCGATTTTTAATTAAAAAAAAAAAAATTCATTTTTATGTATATATAATGTACATATTTGTACATATAAGTTGTTTACTCTCATGTAAGTAACATTTGTGTGTATATTTTTTTGCCTTAATTGGAGTAAGGAAATAAAACTGAAATAAATCATCAAAAATGAACCCAGTCTACATACATATATTACAGTATACATACGACTACTAGGTAAAATACAATACAAAATACAGCATATAAATAATATTACTTAGAACTAAAGAAAAGAAAATTAAAATTAAAAAACTAAAAGTATCTTTTATCATCATCGTAAATCTTAAGTATACAAATAATTTACAAAAAAAAAAAAAAAAAAAAAGATTTTTATTTATTTTTTACGTACAAATATGTTTATAGTACTTATATGAACATTCATTATTGCATATAATGATTTTCTTGTATACTGTATAGTTTCTTTTTTAATGGCAAATTTTTATGTACATTTATTTTTATATGCTTATCTGTTTATTTATTTATTTTTTTCATAAATCAACAAAAAAATATTTTTTTCTTACTTTTCATTTTTGGTATAAATTGTTTGCTTTTATTTTGATGATATTTTCATTTTATTTGTACTTTTAATTTTCCTTTTTTTATATAAATATATGTATATAAAAATAAGAGAATATATTATTTCGTATATTTAATCATTACGGATTTGTTAATATTCATGTTTATTAATATCAAAAACAGTTATCAAAATAAATGTTCTCATGTATGCGAATACATATAATGCGATACAGAAACAAATATCTACATTATGTAAATGTTGTACGAAAATTGAATGTATCTATACTGTGGTAATGTGTTGAAGAAGCGCGAAATTTTATGTTTATTAATATGTAATATCAGTTATTTTTAAATTTAATTTACATACTCGCCCCGTCAGTACGTAATCGTATATATACATGCATATAATATATGTACATGAAAAATTTTATCGTTTTTCAAACAAAAAATTATTTTCATTTAAATTGCAAAAATTTTTGTACTACATACATACGTACGTTGTACATACATTTTATGAGAAAATATTTTTAAATTTTTAATTTTTTTTTTTTTTCACAAAAGATGAATAATCTGTGAAAAAAATAAATATCAAAAGATGAAGAAATGAAAAGAATAAAAGCCGTTAAAATATAAGCATCACCGAAAAATGAATAAAAATTTTTATTTTTGAAGATAAAAAGTAAAAATAACAATTTAAACACTAAAATAAGATGTTCCTTGTATGTACGTAGTACATTTTGTACAATCATATTTACATGCACTCGTTTTGGGTATATAGATTTGTACTGAAAAGGCAAAATATATAACGATAAATAAATATAAGATACTTCTCTGATTTAAATGAAATATTTGTTCAATTATTTTTATTTAAAATAAAAATGATTTTTTGTTGTTGTTTTAAACTTTACTTTCTCAAAAAAAAAAAAAAAAAAAAAAAAAAAAAAAAAACAGTGAATAAATAAAAAAATTAAAAACAAAAGAAAAAAATTTCTTATACAATATAAATATTGGTATAGGTTGTATGTAATGCAATTATAATCTTGAAATCTTTATAATTTTATTATATCACTTAATAATTAATTTCATTTTATTGCTCGTATTTCTCCCAAAGTCCCAAATATGCAGTAAAACTATACTTGTACATGTATATACATTTGTACGTATTTTATATGTGTACAATATTAAGATAATTTATTTTGTGATGTTTAAATAAAAACACAAATAATAATAATAATGCAAAAAAAAAAAAAAAAAAAAAATTAAAATATAAAAAATTACCAACCATGAATTAAATCCTTACATATCAGCATATCCATTACCTAAATATATATTAATGAAAACTCATACATTGGCATGTATACGTACATACATGTATTAATATGTTTATGAATTCACATATAGTATGTATATTAGTAGGGTTACTGACGAAAAACCAATTCGATATTATTTTCATGTACCTCGATACATTTACTACATATACATATATTATTCGCGTTTTTAATGCGAAATTTTAAGATGATAGATAAATTCTTTTTATTTTTATTTTTCTTTTTGTTTGAATATGTATTTTTTATTGTACGAGTATGTACGTAATCCTTTCACTTTTTTTTCTCCAAAAATGAATTCAAAATCTTCATTTCATATAAAAGTATTTATAAGATGATAAAGGCGTGACACTACCCTGATACTTATTTCAGTTTTTATTTTATTTTAATTTATTTATTTTTTTTTTGTTTTTCATACCTATTATATATATGTAGGTATATCTAAATATTTATATATTGCTGTAGTAATAACAACATTTTTATAAATATGTACATATAGTAATGATGTGTAATGTACAATTGTATAAATTTTTGCTTTTAGATTGTAGTATATTAAACTTGCTACTCGTTTCTCATCCTCAAGGCATCGATCAATCAAAATACCATTTATTGTGTGTTTTACTTTCATCTGTAATATGGCTTATAAAAAACAAGTGCAGACGTAATAATCTTCTTATAACGTATACACGTTTGTACATAAATACATTGTACAAGTACATGTCAGAATGTGTATATACATATATACATATGATAAAGTATATCTTGATTTATATACATATGTATATATTCTACATTCGTTCATACATCCATTCGCACACGCATTCATCTTACAAATGTAGAAATTTTTTATTGAAATGCCTGCGTATAAAATTACGTATTTACGTATGTACATATATATGCTGCTTCGTCATTACATTGCTTATTTACTCTTATGTTCAGGCGGTATGATGCGGCAAAAAAAATTGCTCTATATATAAAATGATTTTTTGCAAAAATTTTCATTTTTATTTTTATTTTCATTTCGTATGTGTGTTTTCATACACGTATTTCAAAATGAAGTTTTAACATAACTCTTCACCCTGTATTTGGACACAAATATTGCTTCTTTTATCTTTTTCTTCTTCTTGTTGTACATATCTCCTTATGATTAATTCATGTATTGACAATTCTGTGTAGTTTCGATTTCTTTCTTTGGACATCCAATTACCTGAAATCTTCTCATAAATATACGTAAGTCAGATCCATATTTTATTTTATTTACGTATGAAATATTATTCGCCTTTACCTTTATGATGTTACACTTACTCATATATGTATATGCTGTTACATTTAATAACATGAACCTTGTATATACTTGTCACATATGTACATAGCTAATACTTAATCCTTTATTTTATCTGTAATATGAAATATAATTCTGCATTAAATTTATAAATGTGTCATATTGTTATTTTTTAATTTAAAACTAAAACAAAAGAAAAAAAAACCATCAACATATATATACACACAAAATGGATCGGTATTTAATAACGTACGTGTGTATGTAAATTTTTCAACCTTTCAACTGAAAAAAATAAAAATAAAAATAAAACGTATTAACAATCTTGTATTTAAAAATTCAAGTTTTTATGTGAAATGAAAATAAAAATATTCGGACATTTTTCGTTTCCCCCCTTATTTTCTGAATTTTCATCTTCTCAAGGGGGTTATTTATGATGCGATAATTAAATTAACGTCTTTCTCATTTGTTTTATTTTTATCAAAAAATAAGACGAAACAATCAAAAAAAAAACCAACATCGACAGCTGATCATTATGTGAACAGTTGTCAACACGAACATCAAAAAATAATAATACTTAATATAAAAAAAGAAATATTTTAATTGAATCTTTATTCTTTTGACGAAAAAAATTTTTTTGACTTAATACTCGTAAATTTACTTATTTGTTTCAATTAAAACTAATTACGCCAGATATTCTTATTGATGATTTATAATATGAGTATATTTATTAATCTAGTTTATGAAAATAAAAAAATAAATGATTTTTATTGTAAATGTATAGAAATTTTTTTTTTTTTTGGAAATTGTTGTGATAATATGTAACACCACACCTACATAGAGGCATTACTGTATGCTTCTTCAAATTTAAATTTGAAGCAAACGTAAAAAACAAAATTATCACCCTAGAAAACCATAAAATTAAATTATTGTAAATAAATTGAAATAATTGACTAATATGTTGTACGAAAAAACAAAAGATTTAAGCCAGAAACTTTCAGCAACATTTCATATGTATACTTTTTGTTATACGATAACCAATATGAAATTTCTTTGAATATAAACCTAATACAACTTTTACGTGCGGTTGCTTTACCTTTTAATTCTTGTACAACTGACCAATTCTGTTTTGACCAAAAAAAAAAAAAAAAAATAATAAATAATAAAAAAACATAAAATAAAAAAATAAAACACAAAAAACAAAGATGCCGATCTTTTGATACATTTAAGTCATCGTACTTACGTAAGTCCAGCAATAATTCAAAATATGTATGTACATGATTCGGTATAAATGTAATTGTAAATACAATTTGTATATACAGTATACAATGCACAATGGATATGTGTATGTATGTACGAATATGTTTGTGGATTGTATAATATATTTTCGTTATTTAAAAACTCAATTTCATAAAACGATCGGAAGACTATAATTTCAGACTTATACTTATACGTACTACTGTAATGTCAGTAATGAGGTTGATATTCTCTAATTGACAGAAATTCATAAATTGCATTACAATTAGCTATTTGGTATAAATTATTTAAAAACTTGCCCACAATCAGGCACTGTACATACATATATGTTATGTATGTACATAATATTTGTTACATGCGAGCTTGAGTACACAATCTAATGTACACATCATTTATAAAATTATCATTAAATGTCTATCTAATTTAATAAGTAAAAAACATAATAAATAAAAAATAATTACAAACCAAAACTTACAAAAGGAGAAAAAATAATTGTTTATAACCCACGCAATATATTATACTTTGGTATAATGTACATACGAGTATGTATGTATTTGTGTATTTTGATCCTTTCTATATAATCTTATTTAATTTATTCTGAATTAACTTACATGGATGTATATGAAATGAATTTTGATTGATATCCAGTCATATTTGATGCAAAAGTCCATTCACATTCATTTATAAATTTTACTAGATTAGGCAGGTATATGTATCTGTACATAACAATGTACGAGTACGTATATTAGTTCGCATTCAAACGTGAGTATATGTGTGTACACTCATATTTATCTAGTGTTCTAATATGGATTCCGATTCATTAAAATTTGTTGGTGTATTTTTTTTTTCGTTTTTTTAGAGTATTTATGAGTTGGCGGCTATCAACACAAATCATAAAATTGTCATAATCAGAATATTTTTTTTTCTATACATTAGATACCTACATAGATCTTCAATTATTTTATTTATATGAAAAATACAAATAAATAAATAATGTACGAGTAAATAATATAATTACATCATTTTCATTTCATTTATAAATTTAAGATAAAAATTTATAGGAATTATTGTCCGTATATAGATAGATATAGCTGGTATATGTATTTTGATTTATTTTCGAATTATTCGCATTGATTAAAATTTGATAAAAAACAAAATTAATTGAAATGAATTTGAATCCACTCGAAAAAATTAAAATCCTAATTTCTCTGAAAAAAAAAAAAAAAAAAAAATACGATAACCTTGAATCTACATTACATATATGACGTATGACGATGTTTATATAATCGTAGATATAATGTTAGAAAATTGTTAGATTTCATTTATCAACTAATACAGCTAAAAAAATACATCTATATGCAAACATAAATTTAATGATATTTTGAATTACGCGAGAATGCGATATTTATAGAAAAATTATTTGAATCCATTAGCGAAAATGTTCTGAGATTTCGTGTTATTTTTATTCTTTATTTTATTTTTTTATATTTGATTCGTTCAGATCATTTCGGTTAATAGAAATAAAATAAATAAAATGAACAAAACAAAAAATAATAATAAAATAAAATAAAATCTTCATGACCTCATTTAACTTTTTATTTCTTTTTATTTAATTTATTTTTTATTAAATTATGAAACTTTTATCTGTGATCATTTTTCAAGGAATATAAAACATTTAAAAAAAAAACTCTTTTTGACTTTTTTTTTGTGTTTTGTTTGTTTGTTTTTTTTTTTTATCATCATAAAATACGATAAAATAACGTAGAAAAGAAAGATAAAAAAGTGCAACTCCATCTATACTTACCATGTTTTTTGGTATTTTTTTTTTTCATTTATTTTTGCTTTTTTCTTTTCGTTGCTGTGAAATAATAATAATAATAATAATGATGGTAGTATAGTATAATAATAGGACCACATAATAAGTAGCAAAATAGGAATGGCACGAGTGTTAAACATTAAAAGATAAAATCTCATCTTTCAAGGTTCGCACGTGACTAACATAAGTCAAATAAAAAATTAATTTTTTTACTGTGTTTGTTATTAGAAAACGAATAAAAGATAGGTAGAGAGAGAGAGAGAGAGAGTTGAACATTTGGAAGTGTATTACCTTTACCCAGTCTTGTGTAAATACATACATATCGTACCTATACGCCTCTATTATAACTAATATTTTATTAACATATGGCTGGCTATACTTAGATATTTTATGATTTAAAAATTTAAAATTTCACGGTGGTCAACTCATTACCTATACATCAAGAAGTTAACTTTACAAATCTGTTATATTATTATTATAATTTTCGTCATCATCATCATTGTTATGATCGTCATCTTCTTCACTTTTCTGGGCTTTTTTTTTTTCATTTAAAATATCATGAACCTCACGACGAAATTAAATTATAATTTGATGGAAAATAAAATAAAAAAACCGTTCGTATACACCGTCAGGTATTAGGGACTATTATTTGAATGAAGTCTTCACAAAAAGTTATTTTCTTCTTTTTCATTTTTCTAATTTAACTGAAAAATGAAAATGAGCATAAAGATTTTCTTTTTTATAGATTTTCATTTCTTTTTTAATAAAATTAAATAAAATAAAATTTAGTCTTTGAATGAAGATATCAAATTTAACAATAGGATAATAATTTGTAAAAGCTCTTAATAATATCAGTAACCAGTATACTCATATACATACAATATGTATTGTATATGAGTGCTATTCTCGTATAGTTAGTTGCATTATTCATCAAATGTGTAAAATAATTGCATTTTATTTACAAATTTTATGGTCCATTTGACCTTATTATTTTGTATTATTCTTTAGTTTTTAGTTTTTTTTTTGTTTTTTTTTTTTTGCTAAGAATTGCAGATAGGTATAAGTTTTATTGTATATACAAACTTTATTTTTGATTTCAATTTTATTATAAATGTACGTACATGTACTAGAGAGTCATATACACATCACTGATGTCGTTACAAATATGCTGTTATACTCGTAAATGCTCTTGACATAATATATCGTAACATTTTTGATTCGCGCAATAATTTTTATGTGTATTAGCGAAATTTATTTTGATAATAAATAAAAAAATATTTCATCTTCAAATGTCCAAAAAATTTAAATGTCGTTTATTGTATTTATATGCGGTCACTCATAAAATGAGGAAGTTAAATTAAAAGTCTATCGTAAAAAAACAAAGAAATTAATTAATATGTCCCAGATTGGATAAATGGATTTTTGTCGTAATCAGATTTTATTTTAATTTCTTTCACATATATTTTAAATCAGAAAAAAAAAAAAATCACTTTTTTCTGTTCAATACTACATTAGATTTCCTTTCTTATTCTGTCAATAAAAATGTCCGCATTAATAAAATTTACCTATACTATTATCTATATCTACTGTAACTGTAAGAATAAATTCTACTAATGCCGATTCAAAAAGAAATGCAAAAAAGAAGCAAAAGCAAAAAAAAAAAAGAAAAACTTTATTTTTTCTGTTTCCCATAAATAAAAAATAATAATAAGGAAAGCATCATATTAACATCATTGTGTATTTAATAAAGAGATAAAGAAAAGTTTTTTTTTTTTTTGGGTTTCTCTTGTTTAATGAATGGCTTCGTTTTCATATTAAAAGTTGAAAATATGCTCGTACAATAATAGTACCTGTGTACCTAAAGCGCATCATATATTGTATTTACATTCAAGATCATGTACCAAAGTTTTTTTTCTTACCCACAAGTGAATAAATATGTGCTTGCAATTGATGCGATGAAAAAGTCGATGAAATGAAGCAATGAAAAATCAAAGCAACAAAAAATTTAAGTGAAAAAATATTTACATACATGAGTAACATATACCCACATATATGCGTACATTCATACATACGAATATTTTTGTGTAGTCAAATTTTTATAATAAAATTTAAACAAAAATTATCAAATTACCCCCTGATGATGATTTGTTGTATGTTGTATGTACATTCGTATTCGAACGTATGTTATTAGGAACTTTTTATGTATATATCTATCTACGCGATTACATTCATATGTGTATTATATTATGTACGTGAATACATACCCGGTTCTTTTTATAGGCTGGATATTATTCACTAAAACCGGGACCCAAATCTCAGAGCCGCTAATAAAAACAAAATAAAAGTAAAATATTCGTTTTTAGACAAATAATTTTACAAAAATTTTCTTTTAAAATTTTCGCATAAGAAATATATAATTACATGAAGAAAGAATTTATGATTCACAATGTAAAAAGTGAGTGAAAAAATGCTTTAGTTCTATAGTCTTTCGCACTGGGCACCCAACATTCTAAACCCGGCGCTGCGTGAATACACATTTTATACAAAAATTGATATCCATTGACAAGATCAAATGGATGAGTATATAAAGGCAAAAAATAACATAATACAATACAATAAGCGATATTAATTACATGATATTTGACTTAATAAAGTCATAAATTTCATGATCATAATATGAATATCAGGTATTTTTATTGATTGCGAGGAAGTCGGAATCAAAAAAAAAACTAAATTTTGCCTCTGGTCTTTGTGTAAAATTGTACTCTAGTAAAGAAGAGGAAATATACAAAAATCAATTTTTTTTTTATTATTTTCTCTGTTCGAATTCAACACAAAAAAATTATTTCTTTAAATTATGTATCCGACTGAATATTACAGGAAATTTGCATTAAAAACAAAAATTTTAATTTTTCTTATATTATGTGGTTTGCTACAAATGAAATCGATAAGAAATTTTATTTTATTTTCTTCGTTACACAAAATGAAAATTAGTAAACGATTTGATATTGAGAGTGTTCATGATATATTTTTTCGTGAATTGTTCCAATTTGCAGTGTATTTATCTAAAGAGTTAAATTGAAGCCTTTCAATACTATTTAAGCAAAACACTCAAATAATAAAAAATAATAAAATAACAAAAAAAAAAAAATTATAAATTTAATGCACGCATAAAAATGAATGAGAAATTCCGTAAAGCAATAATTATGCGTATATCACTATGTATACGATTTATTTCTCACAAAAAATTAGTCTATAATGTCATACAAGAAACTATAAATACTTATATATGCACATTTTGTGTAGTTTTATATGATTATGTGACAAACAATTATTATTAAGGTATTCAATCTACGAATATAAATTAATGCATCATTTACGGTCACAAAATCAAATGTGAAAATTTATGTACGAGTATTTTCGTAAATGTAGATACAGGTACAATCTTCTTTTACCATCGTATTAAATTATACTCTCGATTTTTTTTATGTTCCTATATTCAATTTTTTTATTTATTTTTTTTGTATCATTTTGATCTGATTTCTACCAATATACGATTACACTTGTCTTGTATATGTTCATATATTCATTGTCATTGATAATTACACAGATCCAGATTTTTTTTATCGATTCCAAAATTCCAAAAAAAAAAAAAAAAATCAAAAAAGAACAAAATGAATCGAATAATAATTTATTTAATATATTCTTCTTATTTTTATTATTCTTGCTTTTATTTTTAGAAATTTTTCACTCAAGGCAATCAATTGAAAAAAAAAAACTTAAAATTCAATGAAACCAAATGAAAAAGAGATTCACCGCGATTTCAATATAATTTCGATGTAATTAACCATCAAAAATATATTCATTTAATATTACGAAATTATTATTTAGAGTGTAATTACAACATACAACTATATATAACGTACCATATGTAGTAATGTATGTTTATACCGAAAAGGAGAAGAGATGAAATACATTTTTTTTAAGATATATCCTATATATGTAGGTACCACGATACGTAATGTACATACATATATGTATACGAATATTACTTGTATAAATGCATATGAATAAACGCCTTTTTTTAATCAATGATATAATATTACATACTGTCGCATATAAATAAATACATATTTACAATATCGATTTATTATTACGTATGCCATAGTAAACTCGTATCTTGTAATGTATCTGTAACAGCATGTTTATGTGTACGTTTTTATGATTTGTAAAGTAATTTTATGCTTTTAAATAAAGAGTTGTACTTGTACACCACTAATTTTGTTGAATATTTTTGTTTTTTTTTTCTTATTTTTTTAACTTTCTGTATATTTTATTGATTTTTATACATTATTACGAGTATGTATATCAGCACACATGAATTGAATGAGAAATTTTGAAGATGAAAAAAATAAAATGAAATAAAATTATTTAATAATGATACGGTTGAAAATTATGAATTTTTATGCCCACATTAATTGTACATATGTTTGACTTTTAAATATCTCCTATATGTATACGGATGTATTGTTTATTTTTTTTTTTACTTTTCTTTCTTTTTAAATTCTTCCTCTTCTTCTTCTTCTTCTTTTTTTATTGCGTGGTTTAAATGTGTGCTTAATGTAATACGATTAAAATTAACATTATTAGCCAAATGTACCAAATTACTTAATAAGATTTAAAAAACAAAATAAATAAAAACTCTTTTAATTAAATGCTAATTCCAGTTTTTCAATAAAAAAAAAACAATACTTATGAATATTGTGTACACTTCCGATGTGATGATATTAAAAAAAAGGAAATCTAGAATAAGAATCAATATTAATGCTGAGAAAATTGCAATACAACAACAAATATATTTTTTTTTAATTTTTTCACTTGCTTTCATATTTACAAAACATTTTCAAACAAACAAACATGTGAATATTTTTGAACGACAAAAATAACAAAACGAAAAGAGATAAATAAAATAATTTTTAACTGTGATTTGTTAAAAAATAAATCGGAGGATGAAATGAGGTTATCGAGTTATTTCCCGAAACGTAATTTTTCTGATTTATTCTACGTATAGATGAGGTTACACATAATCTTTAAAGGATCTTATTCATAGACTCTTTGATACCATTTAATCACTCTTCATATGTTGTCTAGTTTTAGTCGTCTAATTTACTTCTCACAAATTTGTTTTTCATCAGGAATAAACCAACTACATATTCGTCAAGTATCATTTCATACATAAATCTTTGTTTAAATCCAGATATCATAGTAATCTATATACAAATTTTTTAATTTCTTCTCTAGAAAAAATTATGTTTATGTCTATTCATCATTACAAAACAATTAAAATTCATCTTATCGTACTTATAACTTGTATCTTGTATATACTGTCCGTAACCTAAATCAAATTTATTTCGTCCCTGCCTATAAATACTTACATATAAATATAGTAGATAGTATACTAGTACTACTTAGATGTGATGTGCCTTTAAAAATTGCTAGTTAAATACAAAATCTTAAAAAATTTAATGAAATATTGTCTCGTGCCAATCGCGTGTCAGTTATATAATGGGCTATAATGTAATCACAATACCTACTCTTCATATATAAAACACATTATACCTACATATACATGCACATTTTTTTTTTTGCTCTATTATCTTACTCAGCTTTATAATACTCATATAGAAATAATTTAAACATACAATACTTTTATTAACTGATCGCGTTTATCTATTTATTTTCTTCAATAAAATTAAGAAAAAGAAAAAATTATAATGAACAACAAAAAAAAAGAAATAGGTAAATGAATAAATAAAAATGAGATTCATTTATTTATTACGAAATTTTGTTTTTTGGCTTCAAGTCGCAAAAAAGGAATTATTATTATTACCATTACATATCAGATAGACATAGTACTTAGATACAAAAAAAAACAAAAAAAAAACGATTAAGTATCGTCGTAATTCATGTAAAATATGTACCATAATACTCGTATATTCAATTCAAACCTAAAACTAGTCTACGAAACTATACAACCACAACTATGCAATATGTAATGTTATACATATATAAATATACTTGAAAAAATATGAATATGAAATGAATACATTATATTGGTATTGTATTGTAGAAATGAAAATTATACTTTTATATGTATACATAATATGTACTCGTAAATTTGTTTTGTTGTAATTCATGTATGAAAATGATCTTTTAAGTGAAATTAAGTGCGATCGAAAAATTGAAGAAGAAGAAGAAACGAAAATGTAATTCAGCATCAGCAATTCATGATTGAGTAAAGCAAAATTATTATACATACAATACTATACAGGATACATCGTTCACCTAACCTCTATTATATAAAAACAGAAAAAGAAAAAAAAACAAAGACTAAAAATGAAAACTAAAGCAAAATATTGGATATATACAGAAAAGTACATAGATTTCATATATGCAAATAAAAAATTTATTTATTTTTATTTTTATTTTATTTTTTTTTTTTTTTCAATGGAGAAAACTGAAACGTCATTCTGATATGGGTAATATCATAAGATTATTTTATTGTTAAAAATTATTGTAATATGGATAATATGGATACAAAGTTGTCATGACTCTTCAATAAATCAATATTATATGCTACAAGGTATTTTTTAGTTGTATCTCGTATAGTTATCTATACAATACTTACATAAATTCATGCGGATATATGCATATGCACATACTTACATATATAATAAAATACATATGTACATTTAATATTTAGATTTTTCTTTCTTTCATTGATTAGTGTTAAATGCGGTTAAATTATGTAAAGAAATGTGTTATTATTAGTTCATTTTATATACAATAAGTAATTACCATATCAAATACATATGTACATACACGTGTACAATAATTTAAGATGATGTTATTGACGAATTTATATTAAAAATTAGATTGAAATAGATTTAAAGAAAATGGAGATATCCATTTCATAATAATATCCATTAATAGAGTACTGTATATAAGCAATTTAGAAAGCACGCGATGATGAATTTAATTAAAATTTTGATATTATTATAAAAATATCAGCGGGATTACAAAATTTTTGAAGTATTGATCACATTTTTATTGTATATGTATTATAATATGTACGTATACCTAATTTAAATCTTCTCAATATCATCTACAAATGATTGGATAGTATCTGTAATCAAAAAACCGTGTATTAAATAAAATCATTTTACGAATTTGTACTTCAAAAATCTGATTTACAATTTACAAACAATAAAAAAAAATGTATTTAAGCCTACGATTCAAGAAAAAATGAAACATCGAAAATGGTTATAATTTTTCTCAACAAAGTGCAAACATATTTTAAGTACTATTACTTATTAATTCAAGCTTGACTTAGAGATTATTTTATTGTGTACAAATGTCCATATATGTATAAGTCGGTATATGTATTGTATAGTTGCAGATATGTAGGTATACGGTATGCAATACGTACATGCATGCAAGCATGCATATGCATTACTTTCAATTATGATATATCAGAAAAAGTGATCTTACATTATATTGTATGTAACGTACTATAGAGTACTAGTATTTATTCGTATCTCTCGTATACGTAACTTTTATAAAGTATTGTATCTATGGTGTTGTATGTAAGAAATAAACAAAAGCACAAAAAAAAAAAATTAAAAATAAAAACCTAGCTTATACGGTATCAAAACAACATCATCGTTCAAAAATGCCTCTAGGCATAGGTGTGGTCCGTTATACGTATGCTGTATGCCTGTATAAAACATTACACGAGCTGTATTTTGAAGATAATTGTGGATGTAATATTCAACATTTTTGTTGCTGATTTTCAAGCTGCACAACTATAGGTGCCTATACATATGCATTTATGTACCCATATAAAAATATAAAATGTGTGTATATTTTCCTTTGAAGGTGTATGTATGTGTGTGTGTATAAGTATATTATTATGATTCAGGAATTTGTATTGAAAATACATGTAAAACTGTTCGTATATGTATGTATGTACGTATGTACTATGTATATGAATAGCTACCATGTACAAGCATTATTATCTGAAATGATCAAATTTGAAAAAAAAAAAAAAAGAAAAGAAAACGCCAAGAAAAATCGATACACTTCTTACATACAATATCGAGTGTAAAAGAAAACTGGCAAGAAAATTGTAGAGAAAAAAAAAATTATAATTCAATAGAAAAAAGGAAAAACACAATCAAGAACAAGTTGGTTGCTTTCATTAAAGAAATAAAAATTAAAAAATAAATAAATAAATAAAATTACCGAATGTAATACGGCGTGTGTTTATGTACATATGATAGAGCTGAAGCTAGATTATATTATAATGTTGTAGTTTTATTAGTGATAGAGGTAACTAGTTCAGGTGGTATGAAAAATGTGTGTAAGTAAACTTGTATTTCAAATTAACATTGTATGTACACTTTTACAGTGGTTAACATAAAAATGTTGACATACTATTAGAATTTTATATCGAAAGACAAAAAATAAAATATTTCTTCCTTTTTACACGAAAACATTACAAAGTATTCTAATTACGTTATATGGAAAAACAATGAGGATCATTTAATAGTCAGGTGATCATAAGTTTTATGTAAGTCACTGTACGTTCCTATATACACATTAATAATAATCAATGTAAGTAAAGTAATTGTGAACTATAAATACGGCAAAATACTTACATACGAGTAAGTGTACATACGTCGTATATGTACAGTGTATTAATGGTATTATTGATATTATATATTATGTAAAAACAAAATAAAAATAGAAAAAAATATGAAAGAAAAAAATAAAGAAATTACTCTACTTGGGTTTTGATTACTTCTGTCTGTTAGTTTTATTACGGAATATAAAACCCGTTAGACTATATTTTGTTTACTTTTTTATCATGTTCTAAACAAATTTTTTGATATACTCGTATTTTTGCTCTTTTTTCCTATTTTTTAAATGGAAATAAATTGCCTCGTGGATTTCTTTAAAAGTAAAATGAATTTGAAGTAAGTAATTTGAATATGTGTTTCGAAAATAAAATTATATCATTGTTCAGCGAGAAACATAATATGTATAAAGATACATATACATATGCATATGTTGCAAGATAGGTACATATGTATATATATACATATGTATATAGAAAAAGAAAGAGAGAGTTTTTATTGCATAATTATTTAATATAAAAATCGAAAATGGTCCATTCTACTAATTTTTGTCTGAAAAATTTGTATTATTTTCCAATATAATTCAATGTAAACTGTTACAAAGGATTAAAAAATTGTGTTTATTAGTACCATTATTACTGATATTTTTTTCTGGTACACTCCTATGGATCTTCTCTAAGAATAACGCTTAACAATTTTCCAATTTAATCGAATTTTTTAAGTTTAATAAAAATTTAAAAACAAAGAAAACAATTAAACAAAAGTGAAAAATTTGACAGTTAACAAATCAAATTTTTCCGGTGTCATTACGAATGAAAATTTTTTTTACGTTTAGTAGTTAATTATATACATATGTACGTACATACCTGTACAGAATTCATGAATGAAAATGATGGAATTTGTAATCGAATATAATATTGAAAATGATGGTTTATGAATATAAACTGACTACTATAGCAATAGCAATTCAACTGTGAGCCTCACATACGAATATGCACGTAGTAAATGTACTGGTAAATATTGATATAGGTACTTAATTCGTATACTCGAGAGCTGTGCTCATAGACATACGTGAATACATAATGTATATAGATTGGAGAATTAACGTAAAAGTGTAAGTGGCAGTTAAAGGTCGATTTATAATAAAACAGTAAAAGAAAATAAAACAAAATGAAACCAAAAAAATTTTTAAGCAATTTCGATTTATTGTAACTCGGTAAATAAAAAAAAAATTTTTAATTTTATTTTTTGGTGTAAAAGCATTCAGTGTATTGAATGTTTGGTAGTACATAAATGTACATGCATATAGCTATATATTACATTTATATTGTGTTTGGTGTTGCACATATCATTTCTACTAAGCATATTTAAAAGACCATGAAATATCCCCTTAGGCAAAGGTGTGGTTATACTTAAAACGATACCAATAACACACGTATTTACCTATGAAACATATAAAATATGATGCTGTACATTAAACAGATATACATACTTACATACGTACATATAAATATAACAGTAGATATGCAGTGCACTCGTATAAAATGTAATGTTTGAATGAAATATTAGTTAAGTAAGTATGTATGTATGTATGTAACATGTAGATATAATAAAAAAAGATACACTTTAAATATTATTATTTTTTGTGTTATAATAGCAAAAACCTGAGCTATCTGTCTATAGATTTCGTAATATTTGATCCTATGTCTATATAAAATAATGGAACGACACTAAATTCAAAGCGATATGCACAGCTGAATTTATGCACATGAACGTTAGGTTATAGATTATAAGCTAAAAAAAATATACATACATAATAAAGTTTTTTTTTTTTATTTTGTAAATAAAAAAAGAATTATCTACCTATAGGTACAGTTATATGTAGTTATAAGATAATTTTATTATTTTATTTTTCTTACTGAATGAATATTTATACTCGTATGTACTCATGTTTTGGATATCTTACAGATACAATAAAATTTTAAATTATTATAACATCGCTACATATACAAAAATAGATAAACATAAACGTATAATACTTAGATATCTATTATATATAGATACATATATTTATATCTACATATATGAACGGATTAAAATTAGTGGTAGTCGTCATCGCATTTTATAGACCCGTTGTCAGTCCTTTGAAAAAAAATATACGATAGAATAGTGTTAGATAGATATCTCTTTATATTATGTGTACTGTACATGTATGTATATATTTATATAATGTTATGTATGTATGTATGTTTTTAATACACTCGTATTTTGTTTATTCATGTGGTGTACAAAAAATTATTAATATATGGGGCAATATTAAGACTCCCGCTAATGGAAAATGCACAGATGGGCATCAGAAATTGATTTTGCAACCGCCTTCAAATGGTTACAAGGCAGATTTTCAGAGTATCATTGTTAAAAGAAGTGCATACAGTACATATTATATAAGTATTTATCTAAGTTGTTGCTTTTTTTTGTTTTTGTTTTTTTTTTTTTTTGACTGGTCATTAGATGCAGATTTTGCAATATTTTGTTGCGTCTCATTTTCAATATTTACCATGCAAAGAGTATGCAAAAAGAAAGAAAATGAAATAGAACAAGATGAAAAACTAAAATAACGAGTGGGTGAGTCACATTTGAAGCATTTACATATATGTATCTAATGTGAGTATTAATCCGAAATAATAAACAAAAAAAATACTGGTACGTGAGTATATTCGTATGTACATTATATTCATTTAGAATACAAATTTAGTATAATAATTCCATTGCTAGTGTTAATGTAATTTATTTTTATGCGTACATCACAAGTTTTTATTGGAGCACACGAATACAAACACACATACAAAAGAATGAATGAAATAATTTCATTTTTGATTATTATAATTAAAGATAAAATTATTATTTTATTTTTAATTTTTTATTGGATTGAAATTTTGCAATTTTATTCAGCTATCTATCAATTCATGAACTCAATTTTCTAATTACTGAACATTTGTTATACTTGAAACTTTCAATATACCTAAATTCTAAATCATAATTTCCATTCCAAAAAAATAAAAAAAAAAAAAAAATTTCAGAAAAAAAATAATTAATTTTACATTAAGCATTAAAAATTAAAAAGATGAGCAAATTATCTTATTTTTAGTCTTTCAATTATAAATGTTGTATCTTTTTTTTTTTTCATTTGTATATGGTTAATCGATTTTCATGTATCAAAACATCATTATTTCAAATTAAAAATTACTCTCGAATTAGTAATTCATATATACAGATAGATGTACATAATCTATTAATGAATATTTGTATAAGTAGGTAGATACATACAAATGTCTATACTTAAAACGACTTCAATTTGTCGACAGTATTAAACGAATTAAATCACTTTGACGACCATAAATATGTATAGTTTCATCTAAAAAAGCAATCAACACAACAACAGGAAAAAAAAATAAATAAATAAATAAAAACATAAAAATTTCTTAACATTCAAAAACTATGCAAAATGTTTAAAATGAAGACAGCTTCTTCTTCTTCTTCATCATTTTTGTCTTGATCTTCTCTGTATTATAACGAGATCTTCACACTTGCATTGCATTTTACTTTAAAAAAATTCAAAAACATTTGACCAAATTAAACAAAATCCATATCTACATACATTTTGTAAAAACGAGTATGTAATATACCATTTGATATGATATATTTATGTGCACATATTATGTAGATATTAGCTAGTCGAAATTGTAAAGAATGCACATTGAATCCATTAGTCATTGCCAGTTAGAAATAAATAATATTATTTGAAACTATTTAAATTGAATGATGGCTATTTAAAAATGATGATTGAAATTATATTACATATGTACGTTGTACGTACCTATACATATATGTACATACAACCCTACGACTTAACTAATATATGTGTGTGTATATGTATTAAACACATAAATGTGCATACAAAATATACGAGTATACATATATACTTTGTAATATACTTATCGAATGTAATTATAATTCATAAGTCGATATACATATCTAAATTTACACATATGTATATATACATATGTATGTACATTTAACTATACATAAGTATATGCTTAAGTATAATAATAAGTTCAAAGCATTTGAAGAAAACAAAAATATAAACGAATAAACTCTCTATCTAATTAACTTAACTATAAAAATATCTGAAATATATATGTACATAAATATGAATGAATATATGTAATTGTATATGGTTTTTTAAAGTGACAATAAGACATGAAAAGTGGCATAAAACAACCGTTTAGATCGTTAGCAAGCGATAATTGGATGCTTCTTATTATATTTTATGATCATTTTAAGTTTTATAAATTTACAGATGGTTACATCCATTCACTTGTAAATCGTAGTTTTAAAATATACTACATTACATATAATAGATTTTACATATATACCTCCATGTGCAAACATATATATGTATATGTATATCGTAATGATAACATGGTAATAATCTACTAAATTAATTGATTTTTAAAGTAACAAAAGTACAAGAGAACAACAATTAATAGCAATATGACAAGAAATCTGTTAGAGCTCCTGTTATATTAATTTCTTCTTGTATAGACTAGTAAATGTTACAAACAAGAAATACAATTGATGAACTTATTATTTTATTATTAATATTATTTTTATTCAAATTTTATTAAATTAAGAAATGTAATTGATGATTTCAAATATTTTCTATACTTTTCATAATTGAAGTTTGAAAACAAAACAGAAAAATTTATATTTATATATTTTTTTTAAATTTAATTCTTTTAAAATAATATTTTTATGGTCTTTAATTATTTTATCACACGTATAATAAAAATAATGTTATTATAATCTTATACAAAAAACGTTCAGTTATATGAAAAGATTTTAAGTTAAATTTTAGTTTTAATTTATTTTTAGAACTCTAGTTTAGTACATCTCTATAAAGGTAGATGTCTTTCAGATGTCTTTCATCAATGAACTTTTCTTGAGTTAAAAAATTTTGTAATTATTTTATGTCGATATTGCCGAATTTAAATATTATAATTATTATCGAACCGAATTGTTGCAAAGAAGAAAATTCGATCAAAATATTTATAACCGATGACCGTTTTTACTTGAAAACGCTTAAATGTAATTCAATCACAGCAATTATAATTAACGATTTTGTTAGCAAACATGTCATTTTGAATTAAATTTAAATATTAAGTAACTTTTTTCCTCAATTTAATTGCTGGCAATTTTTTTGTGGAAATGAATGTCATATAATGATAAGTGTGTACATATACATATTAAATTAAGGCTAAACATCCAAAACATATAGAATTTTTAAAATTGAAATAAATTCTTTTTAAAATTTGTATTTGTATTTGAATAAAAATTTTTAATATATGATACATACACATGTATTTCGAAAAACTGAATACATATATACAAATGAACTTACTCCACTTTCAAATTAACTAAAATTGTTACATGTTTCAGTTATTTCAGACTCATGAGTATAGTTTTACATGTTATATATTTTTTTTATCAGAAAAGGGTTGCTTGTTTTTTATTTTTTCTCGCTTTTTTTTTAATTTACTTAAAATTATTTTAAAAAAGGTATCTTTTGTAATCAGTTATCATGATAATTATTGTAATAAGATCCAATAAATATTTTTCTTATGGCATTGTATTTTTTATAAATTTTTCATTTTTTTAAAATTTGAATTTCATCTGTGACCAGTTTTCAATTTATCCCCATGTACCATGTATAGTATACCATCGTAAAACTATTACATATCATCGTCATCGTCATCATCATCATCATAATTATCGTCATCGTCTTCATCTATATATTAATTTAATGAGAATCACATTGAATTTTTTTTTTTTTTGTCTTCTCTTTTTCATGTAAAAACATAATGCATTCATACATAATATACGGATCATACATAAATTGGAGCAGCAACGTCAGTTTATAATGAAATTTACAAAACCTATAATTTGCTGTCATAAAAATGAGATCAAATATAACAGTATCTTTAGTGGTCAATAAAAATCAATTTTGTCAACAAAAATATTTCCATAAATTTATTTTTTGTTTATTTACTTGTTTAAGTATCTCTCCTCTTGCTGTATGCAGCATGTGTTTGGTAGAGAATGTGTAATGCAGTGTGACGAAAGTGAAATTGTATTTAGAAAGAAACATCATTATAAAATTATATTTTTAGTTTATTTGGATAATTTTATAATGACAATAAATGTTTTATGGAAGAAAATATTTCTCTAATGATCTTGTTTTGATTCGCCATTACATAATTTGAAATGTGTAATTCTGAAATTAGGGACAAATTAATTTATTGGTGCAAGTGCAAGATACTTGAATTGCAAAAAATAAAAAATTTTAAATAAAAATATAGTTTATCGAAATATAAAAAAAAAAAACTAATAAAAAAATAAAAATTAAGGTTATAAAAGAATGTACCTACGTGCTTACTTAAATTGGTTCAAGTTTATGAAGGAAAGATGCTTTACATTATAAAAAAGTATATCAAGTATAAGCATATCAAGTACAAGTATATCCTTTAAGGCACTATAATTTTGTTCATATAAGTATTTTGTATTTTAGCTCCTTTTATTTTTCCATAATTATAAATATTCCGTCCACTTATGGTAGTTTCACAATAAAAAATAAAATAATAATAATGATAATACTTCAACAATTTTTTTTCTTCCAATTTTTGGCTTATTATGAAATTATTTTTTCATACCTCGATGTATTTATACATGAACATAAACACAAGTGTATATTATATAGATATTATGAAGTGGAGAAAAAGGGCGGCAAATACAAAAATCGACAGGTTCTCCATTATAATTAAGTTATTAAATAAATGACAAAATTTAAGCCATTATGATTCCTTTTATATGTATCTGTATCTGATCCACGTATTTAATGTAGATAATGTAGCCATATGTAGCATACATTATGTAAAGAGTTTTCTAGTGTATTAGGCCAGAAGCATCGTGATAATGATGACAATCGAAAAAAAAAACGTTTAAAAAATATTCACAAATATCTTAAATTAAAAATAAAAATTGAACCTAATAAGTGTCTGGGTATACATACATCGAAGATGGAGAAAATTAATTCATACATGGAAGTGTTGTAGACAACAACCAAAGAAAAACTTTCTGTTTAGTACAAAAATCCTATATGTAATAAATCATCATTATTATCATCACCTTCTCTTCTGTAGGAAAAGCTGAAAACATGATAAGCATGATAAATGCAAACGCTTTTATAGAATTTTTTTTTGTTTGGTTTTTTTTGCTTTTTTTTTTGTTTTTCAACAACAGCTCAAGGGATCCTTTCAAAATAGAATAATCGAATGTCAATTAATTTGAACAGAATTTAGTACCCTATTCAAAGACTTAACGATTACGTGATTTAGTTTACTCCAAAAAAAAGCTTAAGGCCGTTTACGGTTTTGTCATTTTTTATCGCTGCTAGCTGACTACTTGACATAATCAATCAACAAATTTAACTTACACATATAATAAGTCCTTAGTCCTAAAATTGATGGAATCACCATAGCCAAGTAACAATATCAAATAATAACAGCTGGAATTTTTTTTTCAGAGATTTTTAGTACACAATTTGTCTGGAACCATGACATATTTTCCTTGCATTTCTGACCCAAATATATAAAAACGAAAAAGTTTTTTTTTTTTTCAAAAATTACAAAATGATAGATTGTCGACTAAATCATTGATAAATTCCACGAATACTTTATACATCGGATGCATAATTTATCGTCTTCGTGTTCACTTTCCACATTCAGTATAAATAAAAATTTCATTTTATTTTTTTTTTCTTATTTCGATTTTGTTTCATGTATAAAGTGCAAGTACATGACATCAACATGCATGCGATACAAAATCACGATCAGGAAAACTTTATTTTAATTAATAAAAAAGACAATAATGAAGTGATCGTCCAATTTGATCTGACAAAAGACTTTTATGGATATTGTTTTTACTTCGTTCTTCAATTATTTTTTTTCATTTGTCGAATACATGCGTTGTCCTCGCACATTATAAATCGCATAATCAGTGCATTATCAAAATAACTTAACATCACAAAACAAAATATATTTACGTGGATGATATTGTTAAGAAAACGGCAGAATAAAAGAAACACATTCATTCATGTATAATTTTTATCTTCGTTGTTATTGTTGTTGTTGTTCTTGTTACGAAATCTCAATTATAAATTAGTTCGAAATTTAATACTTTTCGATTCAAATAATTGGTTTTTACCACCCATCCATAATAACATTTATGTTTATCACTACATCGAAAGACTCCTCAATATTTTTATCTCAGCTATTTATTTATTTTGTTTTTTTATTTTTTTTCCTTTTTGTGGTTTATACGAGCTAAAACTCTTGGAGATCTGTACAGCTCCAAAAATTATTTTTATAAAATTCCATTCTCGTCAGTATTTATTATGTATATTTTTGTGTATATATTTAAATGATCGAAATTAATATCGCGATCAAAAGATCTCATGCTGATACCAGTAACGTATGTATATTATTGATACTCAAAATCAAAATCAAGAAAACGAAAAAACAAAAAGGAACGAAAAAACAAACTCCTCAAAGACTTGTTTTCCTGTGCTCTGCTAAGTCTCATACTGTTGCCTTTTGGCTAGAAAACGTTTAAAGTACGAGTATATAATAATACAATAACTCCCAAAAAAAGCACAAAAAAGCAAAAAAAAAAATGCAACAGCATTGACTAAATATTGCAATTACATCGGTAAATTATTGCCTAAGGCCAATTTTTAATGTCATTTCACCTAATTTGATTATGGGTTTCTGTAATAGGCTAATAATTAACTATAGCAGTAGTAGTAGTCGTAGTAGTTGTTGTTGTTCTTGTTGTTTTGTTGTTGATTCATTTACGCATGAATTATTTGCTACTGGTATAAATACGGAGAATCAATCAGATCTGATATGAAATCAAAAAAAAAAAAAAATTATGCAAGTTTTAATCTGTATAGTAATAGTAGTACTTACTATAGTGGCAGTCAATGGTAGTTGGTGGTATCGTGGTAAGGTGAGCTGTCATAACAAAATATAAAACATAAAAAACGTGGAAAACAAACAACAACAAAATAAATTTTCACAGTTTTATGAAATTATTTTTTTTTTACTTTTTTCTTAAATTATAATTACACAAATCGAATTATAACAAAACATGATAACGGAACGGCCTTGTAAAATTGAAACTAAAATTATAAATTTCCTAGATTTGCAGTGAACTGATTCGTTTTCATTTATCATCAGATTACTATTTATGTGCTTATGTAGAAATCTGAAATGAAACGTCAACTCTTTATTTTAATTTTAAATGTAATGTATTTGCGCAATCGCAATATGAAGAATTTGTTCAGTCAGGAAAAGAAAATTTTTGATTTCATTTTCAAAAGAAGCCAATCATGTATAATTTTATTGAGGTGTATATTATTGAATTTATATATTAAATATCTTTTTTTAAATTTGCTTTTATTTTTTTTTTTTTATTTTAAATTTTGGTTTTGAACGACTCATCAAATTCGAGTGCTGGAATAACATGAAAAAAATTTTTTAATTTGTTCTTTTGTTTTGGTTTTTTTGTTCTTATTTTGTTCTAATAGTACATTGTTTTTGGTTTATCTACAAATTACAATAATTTTTTTTTCCTTTTGAAATTTAGTGTAGTATTTACAACCTTGAATAATTGAATTTGAATTTATCCTACTTCGTCATAACTTTTTTTCGATTTTATTTTGTAATGTTAACTTATTATTTTTGTGCAAAATAAAAAAAAATTAAAAATAAAAATGCTTTAATTTTACTTCAAGGAATAGAAAATGTCACAAAAATTTTTTTTACAGTCATCTACACAATTATTATTATCGATCATCCGAATTTTCTAGTTCACTTCTGTTCAGTTTTTATAAACTTCTTAAATTTTCTTTTCTATAAATACTCGTATATATGTACTATTTTTATTTTTATTTACACAAAAAAAAAAAAATGATTTATATCTAAGTTCACATTTTCTATATTATTTAATCATATTTTTTCTTGATATTTTATTTATTTATTTTTGCTTTTCTTTTTAACCCATAGGACTTTTAATAATATTATTATTTTAATTTTCTTTTTGCGTTACAAACAACAACAAACAAAACAAAACTTAACTACTTAATATCTATACATAGTTCATTTTTCTTTAATTTTTTTTTTTTTATTTTTTATTGAATATATAAATGTAATTCATGTATATAATAATTACATATTATTCTACGATTAATTTTTTTTCATAATTTTTTACACTATCAATCATTACTGACTTTATCGATTGTTGACTTTGTGGTGCCATCATATCAATGCATCAGTAATGGAATCCCTAATTTTTATGTAGAAATTTCGATAGCAGTTCCGTGTTTTTTACTGGTCGTAGTCATAAGTGAACTTTTATCGTCCATAATTTCGTTGTCAATATCACTACCATCTTCGGTTTCATTTTCTCCAACAGTACCCATACTGATCGGAGTATAAATTTCTTCATTGTAAGTAACTTTGCCCATAAATGAACGAATTTCATCGAAATATGTATCTTCTCGATCAGCTTCATTCGATGACGGTGAATCACCGACACTTAAACTCAATCCGTTTGCGTCAGCTTCATGTTTTTTCAGGTGACGATCTAGGTTCGTTTGTTGTCCAAAACAACGATCGCACAAATGACATTTGAATGGTCGTTCTTTGTTGTGAATATTTCGTACATGACGTTGAAGATTACTTGAAATGCTGAATGATCGTTCACAATATTTGCACTTGTATGGTTGTTCACCAGTGTGTGTTCGTAAGTGTCTTGTTAAATTGGCTGATCTCGGAAAAAGTTTTCCGCAAAATTTACACGTGTAACGATCTTTGATTTTTGTTGAACTAATTCCTCCCGTGAAGCCTCCAGTTGCAATCAAAGCTTCATGAAATGGTTTGGGCGGAAACGGCCCATTACGATGCAATATATGATCAAATTCTGGTCCGCGACCGCCCATTGGTCCTAAAAAAGGAAAAGGACGTTGAAAGGCTGCATTAAATCCAGCTGATGGTCGATAAATTGCTTCTAACAGCATAGGATGGATGGGTCTAGGACATGCCATTGGTGGTCCAGGGGGTGATGGTGAAGGTGTTGGTCCCGGTGATACTGATGGTGTTCGACTTGCCTGAAATGACTGATGAGATGGTGTCCGTTTTTCAGGAATTTCTGGTGTTAGACTTCTACTTTTTTTACGTTTTCTTGTCACCGACAGATCAAGTGGTTGTTCCGTTGTAGTAGTGTTCGTTAATATAGATGTCTCTCCAGTACTTGGGGATGGAGATCTTGTAACACTTATTGGTCTCTGTATACGAAAAGAAAATAAACTTTCAATAAATTTGAAAAAAAAAAAAAAATAAAAATAATTTCATACTTTGTCCTCCGGGGACTCTCTTTCCTGTTTTATGTTTTTCGAACTGTCACTGTCTAGAATTTCAATTTTTATTTCGGAGTTCGAAAAATTTGTGTCTTCGTCAGAACTTTTCGAATGTCTGCTTGGTGGTGAAAACTGATCTACTGGAATTTCAATTTTATTGTTGTTATGTTGAGCTGGGATGGGTATTGGTCTTGCCGGAGAATGTCTTATTTGATTTACTATACACTCTTCTTGAGCTAAACGTCCCATAAATGGGCCAACATTCATATTTCCCAAATGTCTTTGAGGTGATATTCTTTCTTTATCCGTTCTAGGCACATCTAAACTGGGTTTAGAAAATAAAAGAGGAAAATTGGGTGCTTGTGCGGGATTTTGAGGAAATATTCCTTGTAAATTGTACGGAGGAAAACTGGGAGGAAAGAACGGAGGTGGACTTCGGAACATGAAGAAAGGATTTGGAGGAGTTGTCATCGCTGAAGGTGGAACACCGAGATGATTTCCTTGATTCGGAGGCTGAGGTTGTGATTGTTGATGCTGCGGATGATGATGATGATGGTGGGAAGGAGGTGGAATTGTAGTTGAATCACAGAAACGTTTATGTTTGGATAAAGATGTCACAGTAGTGAAGCTTTGACCACACTTAGTGCACTTTATTTGCATTCGACAATCGGCATGCATCCGTTTATGTCGACATAAATTTGAAAATTGCGTGTACGCTTTAAAGCAAACCTCACACTGAAACGGTTTAACTGATGAATGAATATGGGTGTGCTGTTTTAGTCCTGATGATGTTGCGAATGTTTTACCACATTCTGGACAGGCATGACTTCTGGCACCAACGTGACGTGTACGAATATGTCGTTGTAAATTTGATGGATCAAGAAATGTCTAAATTAAAGTCACAAAAATATATGAAAAAAAAGTGAGTTAAAAATTCATACAATTAAGGAACGATCAAATGAAATTTTTTGTCTGCATGATACATTTTTTAGTCAATCTCCAGCAGATAATTTTAATTATAACTTTTTTAAGTGTAAACATACATAGAAAGTGTATGTGTTTATTAGAAGCGGTAGTTTTTTCTGTATTATCATTTTATTATGTCAATATCAAAAAGTATTTCGATCGCCCCCAAATTAATCTTTACATTACGATATATAAAAAAAAAAGAACAAAGATAAAGTAAAAAGAAATCACAAGAAAAACATGAAAGTGATCTGTAAAAGGCGTCTGAGGCCTCTAAAAAATGAAAAAAATATTAAGATTCGATCATCTGATTAAATTCCAACAAAAAATTTTGGAATGTGTGATCAATGTAATTCATATTTAATGTAGATAAAGTGTTACGTATGCATACATATGTGCGCGAAATGAAATTAATTATTAAATGATAGACGAAATAAAAAAATGACCTAGTTTCGTTTTTTTTCTTTCTTTAAAATATATTTTTTATCTTTGTAACATACGTAACATTGACAGAAAACGAAGGAAATTAGTAGCTTTCTGAATCTGAATGAATTGTTGATTCGAGTGGTTATAGTGCATTGTTATGTCAATTATAATGAGAAATTCATGTTAATTTTTTCACAAAAATAAATAAAACAGCAAATGCTGCAGGAAGTTTAGTCACAGTTTAGTTTAGTCACAATTAGACAGACATCCAAAATAAATTGCTAATTCAATTCCACTATGAATTTTATTCAAGTTTCGACAAAAATTAAAATAAAAGGGAAAAAAATGCAATTAAAAATTTATTTTTTTTTATAAAGAACAGTTTATTCACCTTTTTACTTACCTTGGTGCAGTTCTCACAAGGATATTTTCTCAATTCACCGTGCACAAGAGCTCTATGCCTAAGTAATGATGGTCTATAACAGAAACTTTTTGAACAATGTTCACATCTAGATGTATCCTTTGGATAATGATGTTCGACCACTAAATGATAATCTAAACTAAAAATTCAAGAAAAAAAAAATAAATAGAACAAATGAAAATACAAAAATACAAAAAATCAAAATTTCTTGAATGAATTTTAAATTTAAATAGAATCACTGTTATATACATTGCATAAAATGGTCATATAAAATATTTAAGAATCCATTATTGACGAATGTTGTAACAAAAAAACATAAAACACGAAACTCTTTTTATAAATAATTCAAATAGAAGATATGGAACGTATTAAACAAAAAAAAAAAAAAAATGTGGATAGTGATAATAGACTATATAGTATAGGCGCAATATAATGACCGTTGATTCATTTGTTTGTTGGTTTGTTACATTAATATTTTTATTTATTATTGCTGTTAAGCTTCAATATTTAATGAATTACTATTACTATAGATAGTCTACAGTACATAAAAGGTGTAACAAATTTAATAAACGCGCCAGCGCTTTTATATTTTCTAATTGCACACACAAGTATACATAGCCGTATAAGTATGAGTATATATGATTCTCACATTAAGTATTAAACTAAAATAATAACAATTTTACATACATTTGTACATTTATGTATTAGTAATATAATAACGAATATGAAGATGATGATAAAAATTTACTCATAACACTTTTGTGTCTACAGATATTCATCAAAACTGTCGTCTGTTGTCATATGTTGAAATTCACAGGAATAAAATAGTTTGCGTTTACAAAAAAAAAAAAAAGAATTACTAGAATAATAATACGAAAGGATAAAAACGAAAACAATAAAAAGAACGAAAAAAAAAGAAAGAAAAAGGAATGAGCAAATCACTACACTATAGTGCCATTAGCATGTTAATTTCCATTCGTATTTCGCATTTCGTTTACCTGAACTGAAATTCTAGAATCACAACACAATCACACCAACTAATACGATATTTATATTATTGTCGTTGACTCTTTGATGGTTCATTATTGCAATAATTAAAGAATCTTGCGCAAAATTTTCGCTTGCTATGCATTTTCGGTTTGTGTATACATATATTCATGGCTATAAAAACGAAATATATGTATATATACTAAAAAAAGAAAGAAGGATGAGCTCAATCACAATATTCAATATATTGCGGGCGGTTAATTGGTCGTTACTTGAAAAATCCATCAATATTTATGCTGTACAAATTAAACTATTCAATATATGTAATCATAAAGATATCACCATGTACATGCCATTGTATTGAAAATTGTAATGAACGTACTCCAATCGATGATGATGGTCATCAGGTATATGCGATGATTGATAGTTCAATGTGGGTGAAATTTTGTGGTGACAAAATTTCGAAATTTTATTACGCACTATGTATGTAAGTTTATATGTTTGTGTGTAAATGACAACCAATAATTAACTACTATATACCAAATATATCCGTTTCGTATGTATTTGAAAGAGAATCTGTTGTTATGAACTTTTACCTTTTCGACCATCGTCGACGTACACTTTCACTTGTTTTTAATAGTTTTTATGGATAAAAGGAAAAATATTATGAATTATTTATAAGTAAATGACGATCTCATCACACATTTGCGTGTTTTGATTCATTCATTACATTCGAACTCGAATAATTTGTTAAAGTGGTTCTGTGATTTTTTTTTTATTTTTCGTTTTTATAATAAATTGATGGTAGTGGAAAATGTATACAGCTAACACAGAAATTTGTAGTTTTGATTCTAAATAGTTCCAATGTAAATGTATGACATTTAGATCAAGGTTTTAATTTTCTATACAGTAGAGGTATAACTCATGTAAGAATTTTTAAATTTGATTATTTGCAGTGATAGTGCATAGTGATTACAAGATGATACCTTGCTATTCACTGATTACAGATCAATGAATTAATGTATGAATTTTATATTTTTAATTGTTAAATCGATTTGTTCTTACCTTCTGGTTCTATAGTAATATCAATCTGATTTAAGCATGTTTTATTTTGAAATAATCATAAATCGAGGATATTTGAATTTGATAACATCACTTGTCAACTTATTTTTGTCCTCCTCTTTTATTTTATTTTTTTTTTTTATTTGCTTTGTACTTTTTATTAATAATTAACAGGTTTCTGGTTCATTGAACAAATATTTGTAATTCGAGTAACTTTGATTTGTGTATACAGACAATCCTACCAATTAATGTTAACATTATGAGATTTTGGACAGAAGGTATGGCATTGATTTCGAAAGTGTGAAAATGCGCGTTCATAGTACATGACTATACATATGGATGTGTCAATAATCATTTTTATTTTATGAATATTTTATGAATAAATCGTGTGTTTTCTGTGTACAAAAGTTTATCGATTGTTTATTTTATTATAACGAAAAAATTCAAAAATACTTATGTTCAAATAAATAAAAAAAATTAATGCACTATAGATAGGATAATTAATTGGTAGGTATTGTGATGATTAATTGGCACTCTTTGTTTAATGTTAGGCATTAAAAATCCCCAAAAAAAAAAATTAATTTCTTTAATTCCACTCTAATGCAACGGTTTTGGTTGTTTCTTAGAAAATCTATATCATTCTAATAACAATAATAGCCATCATAACCCACAATAACTTATTATAATGCATTTAACACATAAACATATTGACTTTTACGATATTTATGGTGTTAAGTAGTTTGTATCTACGTAATTGATTGATTAATTGTAAATGTAAGAATTAAATGTATAAGAATTTTATCAGATAATGGAACAGATATACAACATAAAAAATTCTAGATAAAAGAATTTCCATAAATAAGAAATCAATTAATTTTGGTAAATGTAAAATATGAGAATAGTTCCATCAACACTAATTTAAAAAAAACAAAATATGTGATCCTAATAAAATAAAAAATTAAATTTAAAATAAAATTGTATCTTAAAGATATATTATATATACATATATACGTATATATTCAAATACGTTTTTTGTTAATTCT
Organism: Villa cingulata; assembly: GCA_951394055.1. Classification (NCBI taxonomy): domain Eukaryota; kingdom Metazoa; phylum Arthropoda; class Insecta; order Diptera; family Bombyliidae; genus Villa; species Villa cingulata. Next base: position 52,801,335 of record OX596018.1, read on the forward strand.
AAATTTATATCAAACTCACCTATCAATGTCTCGACATTGTCTTTCGCAAACCACACACCTTAAATCTATACCTTCCTCGTCATCAGAATCTTGATCTCTGTGATGATTACTTTCTGATTTATTATTGTCTAATTTATTAGAAATATGATAATCGTCTTCTTCGCCGTTTGTACCACTATGTTGTGATCCTGAAAAATAATGAACACAATTAATTAAGACAAAATAAATAAGAAAAATGAAAAGAGAATATTCGAGAAATTTATAGATGATGTTATAGTTTCAGTTTCAGTAGTTAAAAAGTCAAAATTAAAAACGCCCTTAAGCTATTTATGATGTTGGCTTCGTACTTCGGACTTGTTCTCGTTTTCGAATTAAGTTCACAGTTTCAGTATTAGTATACCAAATGTTCAATTACATATATAAATTACCAAAACAAAAAAAAAGAAAACGAGTAGTATCAAATGATAATTGAGTGTTAAATACAGTCCAAAATTTAGATAATTTATCATATGAAGATGATAAAAGGTCATTTCGGCCAATACATTAGTACCCATATTGTAGAGATAAAATATATGTAAGAGATGAAAAAGTAAAAATCAAACGAATAAGAAAAACGAAAAGATCACCACATGCGGTGTATATGAAATGGAATGGAAATAAAGAAACAAAAATCCCGCAGTTGGTTTTTAATCAATACATATCGAGTAGGATGCTATATGGTATTTTACAATTTTCTGAGTTCCTAGAATACAGACAGACAGAACGATTTGAACTGGAGGCAAGGAGGTTATCATTCATCAAAATAAAAAGCTATAAAACTGAAGCTGCAATTTGGAATTTCATACATACGAATATTGTAGACGGGTTGTTTCATATAGGTTACTAAATTAACGTTAGCTTAAAGCCAATGTGAATGTGTTTGTTACTGAGAAGTACAAAATATGGAGCATAAATTTGATCTAGTATAGTTACAATACCGGTAAACGAGCCTAAGATTAAGAGGTCGCCTCTAGGTGACATGCAATTTAATGACTCCAGGTAATTTCTACAGCATACAAATGAATTATTTTCATCTGCTGCTGATTACAAAATGAAAAACAAAAACTAAAAAAGGGCGTTCTATTATGCTCCCCTTATATCTATTAATATCCTGAAAAGCATATAGAAGTTAAATAATTATATAAAGATGATCAGAAAATTTTCTAATGAAAAAATAAATGGATGATTATTTTTGGACAATTAGAGTAGTACACTTGCGGATAAACCATTTAAATTTAGTTCAGCCTTGATATATTGCATAAACGTACGACTAATAACAATGAGATAAAAATCTTTTTTCATCGCGATTTCATTTCAACTGTGAAAGGCCATTTATATAGAAATATTTTTCACTGTGCATTAATAGTAAAAAAAAAAATAAAATAGTGATATAAAAAATTTGAAATCGAAATCGAAATCATCACCGCAGCAAGTATTGCTGCTGTTGCTGCTGCTACCTTGAATATTTCAATATAGAGAGAATTGCATTTGCAAATCACTATCGTGTTATTAATGAAATCAAAATAACAAAAAAAAAAATTGACGTTTTTTTTTTAAATCTAATGCGGATTCATTGTCGTAATCAAGTACAATATTTCTACAATCGAAAATTATTTTTTTTTTTATTTTTTTCATTGTTTTTATGATTTCAAATTTAAAGCGTTACTGTTCTTATTTTTTTTTCTGATCTCTCTGATTTTTATTTTTCCCTAGTTTTTTTTTTTTTGAAATTATTTTTTAATTGATAAAACCGATCAATCGGAAACGGTTCCAGTTTTTAGGAATTTACCTGTGCGTTTATTGATCCGTAATAGTCAGATATTTCTTTGTGTCGTTGTTTCTCTTGATGCAAAAGACACACTCAATGTAAAAATCGATCTTTAAAATACACTTTGATATTATTATTGACACATACAAAAAAATTAAATTAAGCAAAAAAAAAATGAAAACATAAAATCTCAGTTTTAGTTTTTTATTGATAGACTACGATTATTATTGGTCGATCGATCAAAATCTTAAAAATAAAACAAAAACACTTCACAGATTAATTAAATGCGGCGATAATATGTACGAACGATGTATAGTATGAAAATTAGGAAGCAAAACACTACACTTTTTTAGTTGGAGCAATAAAAGTGAAAATTCACGGCACATAAAATGAAAATAGATAAATTTTGTAGTATAATTTCTGTTTATTTTACGTATTTTTTTCTTTTTAAAAATCAAAAAGTTCAATAAAATCGAAGCAGTAGTAGATTCACTTAAATTTTAAATTGTGCAGTACTTTTATGAATGTTTGAAATTCGAATGATTGAGTCTTAAAAGAAATACTTATAATAATCCAACACTCAAGTAAGTTAAAAAAACAAACTGAAGTCTTCAATGATCATTGACAAATTTAGAATGAGTCCTTTTCTAAACGTTCGATAAATAATGTGAATTGTGTGTATTCAAAAGGTATAATAAGTATACCTATGGAAAATGAAAATAAAAGTAGATAATTACCATTCAACAACTACTCCCACCATTAAAATTACCATACTGAGTGTATTATTCACTTGTTTCAAATGTACTTGATGGTCATACAACACCTGAATATTCAATCAAAAAATATAATAAATATAAAAAAGGACAAATAAGGATAAAAATCGTTATATATATATATGTATGTACACAATGTAAACTTTACGTGTACGTACGTGCATACATGTTAGTAAGCGCATACATGTGAGACAAATGACGTGAGTATATGCTGACGTTAAACGATGGTTTGTGTTGTATTATTATTTGGCAACATTTATTCAACAAAAAAAAAACAGGGTAAAAAAATAAAAGAAATTAACAATAATAATAATAATAATAAACGGAGCGTGTACAGACCAGAAAAAATATACATATAAGTGTAAAAGTTGATCTCACCCCCTGGAAATTGTTTCACCCGTAACATGAAAAAAAAAACAAAAAAGGGTCAATAAGAAGATGGACATATGCTAGACTCGCGGTCAAAATGTCAGTTACGCCAGAGTGACTTTTTTGTATTTTATTTGTAACAAGAAATGCCATATTGCACACTTTAATTACACTTAGAATTGAACTTGAACAAGTGAAAATATTGTCTAGAAGACGATTTCAATTTGAATATTCGTTTACATTTTTGTCAACATTGAGTAATGCATAAATGAGTATTTCCCACGAACTTTTCTTTGATGGTGTTCAGATGTTCTTTTCCTTACATTATCCTGAAGTTTTTTTTAACTACACGCATACTTTTTCAGTAACTGTCCTTCTATATTTTGAATTAAGTATTTTGAATAAATTTTTCATTTTTAAGGATATCATATATATATATATATATTCATTATTGTTCTTTATAAAAACGTAAAGATACACCTGTAGGATGCATCCAACCATGTAGTAGAACATTTTGTAGTTGTTGTTATGTTGTGTTCATGGTGATTTACCGTTCATCAAAAAAAAATATTTAATAAAGCATTTTGTTCACTGAAAAATGATAATTTACTTTAAATTTTTAATTTCGTTTCTTTAGTTTATTTTTTCTTTCTTCATTTTTAAGACCATATGGCACGTTGATTTACATTTACAACATTTTTAACTGACTTTTAATTCAATTTTCCCACGTTGGTGTGTTTTCTTTTTCGATGTTGTGACTTTCATATCGCATCAAATAATGTCTCATAGCTATAAGTGGCGTTGGTGACTTCAGGAAAATTTTAAAATATGAATCCTGATTGTGCAAACTTTTGACTGACCAACGTTTAAACCAACCGTCAAAATTAATTTCATTTTTCTGTTTTTTTTTTTGCTTCTAATTACGAGTGAAATTTATTATTGATTCTGACCCTTACATAACTAACTATTAATAATATAGCAGACATTTTTATAAATTTAAAACAGCATTGTCTTTCGTGACCTAAAGTTATACTACTCGTTAACTTCCGTTGATCCTTACCATTATTAACATAAACAGAATGAAAATATATACAAAAATCAATTTTTGTATCTAGTTCCTTTTAATAAAAAAAAATTTAATTTGCGGTTTTGAAAATTCTGAATTTTTATTACAAAATAAAATAATTATTTTATGATAGTGTGTAATGTAATGTATATGAAATGGTTGCTTATTATTATATATAAACGATCCTTGAATAAATACATTAATGAGTACACCACCTGTTCATTTATTTATATCCTTTAACAAAGGCGAAATATGAAAAGCTTTCATTATAATGAAATTTAAAATTAAGAAAGCCTCAAAAACTAATAAAAAATTATCCTTTTCGAAAAATTAAAAACTATACAATTGGAAAGTTATTATGCTACAAAATAAATTAAATTTGAAATGAAAATAATGATTAATTTTACACTCTTCTATAATTTGAACAAGAGTTAAGATAATATCGAAACTAGAAAGAAAAAAAAACGAAATTCAATGATGCGCAGATGCAAATGACTCGTAAAGTCAAAAATAACAAACATAAAAAAAGAAACAAGAATTAAGAGAAACAGATGTAATTGTATTGGGATAGATATGCAGGACAATTTAATCCGATGTATTTCGTAATGAATTCAATATTCGATAATCTCAGACTTTAATCAAATTGGCCATACGTTATTTTCTCAGCCCTCGACATCATATTGTTTTCTTATTTTATTGTATGTTAAAATTGTATTTTCATTTTTTGATAAAAACATGTGTGGTTAAAGATAAAAACCTCAAAAATCTCCTAGGGAGCAAACATCATCATACATTGATAATGATTACAATTGATACATGAAATCATTTTTAAATAAATGAAATTCGAATATTCTATTGCCGCACTAAAACATAAACTGCGATGCACAATTGAAACGTATATATCCATGCATATGTATGCATATAGCGATCATAAATTTGTGTATAATGTGTCCAAATGAAATAAATCCCACAGTAAACAAAATTTTGAAAATCAAAAAGGCAAATATATCGTACAAATTAATGTGTACATATAGTATAATGTCTCAATAAATAGCCACACAATGTGTGATGATGAATGAATGATACATAAATCCGTAGCCATAACAAAAAGGACAATATCTTGTAAAAATTTGATTTGTACAATACTCGTATGACATGTATTCGCATCCACATGAATTTAATACACTAACCCTCATTTCGTATACACGTACGCACTCAGTCAAAGTTATTGGTTTTTTTTTTTTCACTCAATTTATCACAACGATTTTGTAGAGCTCGTATTCGTAATTACCAGGCGCGCGCAATCCTACAAATAAAATAGCATAAGCGTTGCACGTTATCTCGCAATATCACCCGCCACCGTATATTTATACAAAATAACATATTTTCATCATTTATTTATCATACAGACAGCACATTTTTTTTTTTTGTAAAATTTATTCCCGTCTACAAAATAAAAATAAACAAAAAAAACAAAAATAATAACAAAGAGACAAATTCTGGGGTCAAAATCGTGTGATATCTCAATTGTACAGAATAAATAAAGTGAAAATAATGGTGACGATTATTATATGATGACTGAAGAGATTACGCAACATTGAAAATACCATCTTAATTATCCTTGTATCGTATGTATGGATACAACATCATTGATACACCGAATAATGTCTACATACATGATTCGAATGTACCCGGATCATCTTCGTATCATCATCATCATCAATAATTATATGAAACGCATAGGACAGAAGGGTGAAAACAAATTATTAAATATATTCACACATATATACGAGTATATGTATGTATGCATCTAGAAATATCAATCGTTATTTTACGTCACTATTTCAAACGGGTAATGATAATCCTTTCGTCTACATTCAGAACTAAAATGATAATTTTGTTTTTTTTTTTTAGTTTTTATTTTTTCCTGACGGTTAAAGGGAGTTATTGATTTCATTTAAAGCGTGCCCAATCCATACGTACATACATTTAATTACCATCAGAAAGGGTGACAGGATAAATTGATGACATGTATTGCATATTTGTATAAAGTCAATCGTCAAAAATGATAACTTTATGACAATAGCAGCAGTAATACAAATTTTGTGTGAAATGTACAAAATAATATAAGGATGAATTTTTTATTAGGATCAAATTTGATAATCTGACTTTGTATGACACGTGCCTGTATTTTATATCATTTCATTTTTTTTCTGAATTTTTTAATAATTTTTTATACAAATTAGAACTAAATATGTATATTTTAAAAAAATTATGTCATAACAGTTGTAAAATTATGCAATACATTTGGGAGAAAATATAAAAAGATATACATATATTCAGATACTGATTTGCTGTATTATTTGAAATTGTTATAACTTACCGCTTTCCTTATTATTTTTATCTTCATGTAAGCCATTACTAAAAATATCTTTTAATTGCAAAGGTGTCTTTGGTCCCGCTATCACTTCAGCACCAGCTGGAATATCTCTGCATACTTCATACCATAACTGTAAAATATCAAAATTAATTTTAAAAAATTACATATATTAAAATAAATAAAAACTTAAATTAACATTTACAATAATTAAGGATGATCTATGCAATCTACATCAAATCAAAAATTAAATTAAAATTAACAGCGTTTACAGTTCACGTTCACATCGTTCATGCATAATATCTTTTTGTAATCGTTTTTTTTTTGAATTTATTTAACTTACATATCCTGCTACTAAAAAATGTTGTAAATTCGGCACTTCATTGTTACTTCGAGTAGCTATTCGTAATTTCCGTAACCAACCTCCAGATTCCGGTACTGGTTCCAACCAACCACGAACATTTGAACCAGCTACTACCTACAATCAGAAAATTAAAAAAAAAAAAAATAATTAACCACTACAATGTTTGGAACGTTGGTTGATTTTGGTATGATGTGTCATACAATAAAAATAATTATTACTTCTTTTCTTTACCATCATCATCATCATACAAAGTATGCCTCAAACAATCATTCAATTTTTTTGCTGTTGAATGGTGTGAGTATGAAATGAATAATAAAACGGTTTGCTGTTTGACATTGTCAGTGTCACCTTGCGGTTGTTAGATGAATTAATTTCGGCGAGGTTTTGTACTTAACTTATATTAAAAAATAAAGCGAAAATAACTGAAAACTAAGTGAATGAATTTTATTTAAAAATTTAAAAATGTTCATTTTTCTTCATGTGCAATAATTTAACCTGAATTTCGAAAGAAAATTTCAACGATGCGAATATCCTTTGAAGCATGAAGCATTATAGAATAACATTAAATATAATATTTGTAAATATGATATAATGTGAATAATTTTATTCCACAAAAATGTGTATATGACTATACATAATTCCGTTTTCTGTTTGAGCTCTCTTTAAATTGTAACGATTATGAAGCATGGTAAAACTTGATGCTACAGCTAACTGAACCGAATTATTGTTCTTTTTTTTTCCTTATTTTCATTGATCCTTTTTTTAATTATGAAAAAAACAAGATGGTAGAAATTATGAATTCTACTTTTAAAAATTTTAACAACAAAATAAAATCAAATAAACGTAATTACACATTTATGATATTTTTGAACCGTTTTTAATCTAACCTGTGTGCATTTATGTGCATTATTACAGTTTAGTTGCAATTCTTTTAAATATTTTTTATTGTTTTTCCTTATACATTTTAGTAATTATTTCATGGAATACGGGTGCCTTGTATTTTTATTTGCACAATATCATTATAATATGCATATAGTACATATAATACGAATTGAATCGTTAAAGGATAATATAATTACACAAAGGCAAAAAATTACTTTAAAAAAAACAAAGTTAAAAAATCTCAAATTAACAACAGTATTTAAAAGAGCAGCGTAAAAAGGATTAAAAATTAAAAAAAAAATCACAGCGTTATTTTCCAAAATTTTCCAAATTTGTTATCAGAATTTTGTAATAGTAAAAATTGTTAATTTTTCAAATATTCAACAATTAACATATAATCTACGAATATGTATGTATATGGGCACTTAAGTATTAATTTGTGTGGTCTTATAGCTCGATACTCTTATAAATTCGGTCAAATGGAAAGTTGGCTTTAAAGACCACCACACATAAAAAAATTAAAAGTGAAAATTTTTGAAATTTAGAACCCATTAAAAAGCTTCTTCACATATTTTTTTTCTGCGTCAATAAATCAAAAGATTTGTAAAAAATAAATTTGGTTATGCATGAAAACGACGAACCCTTTATACCATTTACAGTATTAAATGGTCCTTCAAAAAAAAAAAAAAAAATGTAAAAAAATTTAAATAAAAAAAATGGCAAATTAAAAAAAGAAAAACAATTCTCGAATAACCATCATCACAGCATGATTTGTTTTTGTCCTTATAAACAGTACATCATACATAAACGAGCAATATATGTAGTGTGTATGGAGTGGGTGAATGAATATTGAGTTTAAAAGTAGGTACAGTAGTACAGTACTATATATACAAGAAGACTTTTATCCTTAAATGCGTTATAGTATTAAATGCACGGTAATATCAATTAGGTTTTGAATAACACAAATAAACACACATAAAAAGCACTCAGTTATTTTTTTTATTTTCATTTTTTTTTAAGCAGTACACATTTAAATGAAAATTAAGGGGTATATCGATACGTAAATACTCGTACGTATTATATACATACGAAAAAAGTATCCTTAATATAGTGAGTGATATGTACAATTTATTCATATATAATATACGTATGTACATATGTACATATATAACAAGAGGCAATACATATAAGTGGAAAGAGAAAAACAAACTGTACGGGTGTCCATTGTCTTAACTAAATTCTAATCATCATCAAACATCAACTTGTAGAGTTTTAAGTTTTTCTATGTGATAACGACTGTGGTTTTTGATTATGGTACTTATAGCAGCTGTCATTAAAGGAGAAAATAAAATTTAAACGAGACAAAAAAAAATACCACGATGTGTAATACAATTAAAATAATGATCAAATCATAACCGTTACATATATCATTGAGTGATCATATACGAAAATGAAAAATTTGTACCTTTAAGTAGGAAAATTGTACGGAAATTTCGCAATCTGTATCGAGTTTTTCTGAACTGACGAATGTACGACTGTAGGGATAAAATCTACTGTTTTGTACGGATCTTTGTTACACATAATATTATCTTTAGGTTTAACGTAAACCAATAACTGCTATATACATTTACTTTTTCTATTTCAATTTTTTTTTTTATTATTATTGTCATCTAAACTACATATACGTTCACATCATTTATAATCTTTGTAATTGTATACATCATATATACACAAACACCTAAAAATATGAAAAAAAAATTTTTTATATTTCCTGCATAAAATCCTGGATTAAAGATGATCTTCTTTTATTATCAGTTTAAGAATTTCGTCTTCAGAAAAATATTGTCAGTCTTTTTCACAAAACACAAAAAAAAACTTTCATGTCATCCATTTATGTTAGGAAAAAATTGGATCTTTTTGAATATTATAGAATTCCGGATTAAATGGAAATTTTTTTGTCATCGTACTGTTGGCAAATTGGAAAACATTGAGTGAATTCAATATGAGAATAAATTCTATAGTTGGTAGTTGTACTCATGATTGCTGTACTCGTCTGGTACAATAAATACTAGGATTCATGAATGATATTACTCACAAAAATATACATCAGAAAACAGAAGCCAATATGGTGTTAAGGATTAACAGCTCTTTTTTTCTTTCATAATAGAATCTACGATATAGAGAATGTTTTTAGTTTTCTTTTTTTTTTCTTTATAAATTTTGTATTTGAGATATTATTTTCGGCTTTATTTTATTTGTTTATTTTACATGAACATTCATATGGGATTTGTTAAATTTAGCATTTGTAAATTTACACTTTGCAATGATATTTTGAAACTAATTAAACGATAACAATTGTTGCCAAGTCGTTTTAGTTTCAAGAATCGAAAATTTATTTGTATTTTGTTTAGAAATTGGACGAATAAAAGTACAGTTCATAGTACACTTGATAGGATGGAATTTTGAAAATGGAATTGTTCTAGAGTAATCATCAAATGATTGGAAAATAATTCAGAGCTCTATAATATGCAAAACCTTAAAAGCACAACATTTTAAATAAACTAATAAAATCACTTGCTATCATTTTCTTATTACTATGAAAAAAAAAAAAATAAGACAGCTTCAAATTTTGACACAATTTAACTTTCAATTAGCAAAATACAACTGAACAAGTACCATTCAATTATCCCAATCATCATCACCATAATCACCGTCATCATCGTTATTTAACAATTTTGCGGTTATTTACTTTTCATTGTTAAATCTTTTATTTTCTTTTACACACGATCATTTATGTATGTATTTATGTGTTTACAGTTAGAAGATATTTATGTAACAAAAAGAAAATAAAATAAAATTTACAGCATCCTTTTCAAAGATTACAAAAGCAAGAGATTGGTTTTTATCACCATTTATGTTTACACAAAAAAAAAAAAAAATGAATTGAATTTTAAAGAAATTGTGAATATAAACAGAAAAAAAAGGACCAAGGATTTTCGGTAGTTTTGAAATGTTTTCGTTTTCGATGAAAAATATTTTTACTACATCATCAATCAAAAAGAAGATATCCTTAATTGTCAAATAACTCTCCATAACAGGTAACAAAAGTAAAAAATTATTTAATAAAATGTTGCAAATGAAAGGATCAAATCTGAGTACAATATATTTGTGTACAAAAAGAATTTTGTCACTTCGGAACCCTTTATGGACTTTGCTATTTGCACAGTTATGTATATTGTACTGTTGAAATTATTTGGAATATTTTTTTTTTGCGAAAATTTCATATTCATAAGGCACGTAGATACTTTTTATGAAAAATCATATTTGATAATGAACAGAAGGATGATAGAAACATTTTTTTTTTGATCGGTTACTACTGTTGTGTTTTTGTGTTTTAATAAGAATTATAGATCTCGAGGGAAATTTTTTACACCTGGTCGAAATGTTGAGTATACACACATCAGAGTATAAAGTATACACAAAATTGTCTTTTATAGGTATATCAGATTGTTGCTGTTTTGAGTTTATCTACCGCTTTGTTATTGTTACAGTGATACACTGATAAAGAGGATAGTGTAAGGCAAATATTTGTTTACCTGAATTCTGTCATCTGAAGTGAAGATACTAGTACTGATCGCATATCTGAAATACTACACGAGAAACTGACTGACTGGCTGCGTACATACAAGTTACGACTTGTGAGTGCGTAAAAAAAAAACGAAAATCCTCTGCTTTATAAAAATGAAATGAAATTCGGGAAATTAGATGATTGAAATGTTACCCATGTATAAAGATATAATACCTTTGGTATGAGTTGATGCTGATGATGGAAAAATGCGTGTTTCTTACTTTTTATTACAATGTTTTCGATTTTTTTTCCATTTTTTTCTATCGAAATTATCCAATTTTCGGGTGTGAAGTTACCTATCTTCAGCACAATGGAACATTAATACTGTGAAAATGAATTTAAGTCTAATTTGAAGATATTTGTGGATTTACGGTTGTTTGCATCCTTATATAAGGATATGTAAGAGTAATCAAAATGCTGCTGTGATGAGATCATGTCTTTTTTTTCTAATTTCAATTTCATTCATTTTTTATGAAAAGAACTTCGTTTTTTTTTTTTTTTTGGATTAGTTGTCTAATAACATTCGGAAAAAAAAATGAATTGTGCGATTGCATTGCAATGCAAAGATTGTACGGAAAAGATTACAAAAAAAATCCTATAAAAAAGGAGAAAAAAAGAATTAGAAATGAGGTTATTAGGGTCATTTTAGTGATGGTTTTGATTGACAATTGACGTAGTGTTGAGTTTTAATCAAATATTTTCTAGATCAATTGAATTTTGTCGTCATAATTCGCTGTACGTAATATACGTATATGAATGTATGTAATAAGCCGTTAGAATGATTTCGATAGATACAAACAGAATAGGTAATCAAGGAAATAGATAAAAAAAAATTTAAGAAATTGATATAAATGCGACTATATAGATGATTAGATTAAAATTTCTGTGACTATACATGATACAGATTGACATTTTCGATTTTAAAATCGACAAAACAATATTTTTCTTTCTAGAAAATATAGAAACAAAGTCATCACAAAGTTTTTCACATTTTGAAAAAAGAATATATGTACATTTATGTATTATGTATACATACTTCAAAATACTTTTTCAATGAATTAGTATTAAAAATGAAAATAAAAATACGAAACTTACCTCCCATGCATACTTTTTATCTGTCGGCTCATTACACCATTTCACTGAAAATGGTCCTAAACGTACTCCACGATGCAGTGATACTTTTGCATAGACTCCATTTTCCCGTATATCTAAATCAAATGTTGTATCACGTTGAATTCTAGCCATTTCCGTTAGAAATCGTTTCGTATTACGATCCTGCATTTTGTATTGTTCCATCAGTGACATATGATGTTGGTACGGATGGTAACGAAGCGGAGATTGATGATGATGATTGTTATTGGTGCTGCTGCTACTGTCCGGACTCAATGGTATTACCTGCAAACTGGACGGTATATCCATTTCAGATGTAAATCGATGACGATTTGATATTTCGTACTCCTCTCCACCGCTTCCTAGATTTTGATAATGAAAATAAAATAAAAAAAATGAATTAAATAAATATGAATCACAACAATACACAACAGTTTGATAACAATAAAATTGGTCAAGAGAAAAAAACGAAAAATCAAGGTACCAAAATCTAATCATAGAGAAATGAATAATTTTTGCTCAGTAATAACGAATGAATTCAAATGGAAATTCATTTCGATAACCAAATTCTCCATTGTCAATCAAACGATGTTATTCATATGTCAACTGGACATCAGGATGTGGTCAAGAAACTTTTGTGGAATCTGAATATTTAATTTAGTGAAATTATAATCTTTTATTTTACTCTTAAATTTTAATTGATGTAAGGGGTCAACATTTGAAAGGAAAAATGAAATATCTACAAGAAAGTAATAAAGAAAATGACCGTTACTAAAGTCAATTTTTGACAAAATGACATGTTAGCTTATTTTGGGATGAATAAATTTCTCGATACAATATTTAAATTAATTTCTAGGATAAAAAAACTTCTCATGCATAATTTTCTAAAATCTTCACAATTTCTATACATACAAAATTCAAATATAAAAAAAATAGGTACTTTATCTAGCTGTATAAGGATTCTGGATATTATTGGAAATTAATTTCTTACAAAATTATTTGTCTTAATATTTTTATCCAGTCTACAATTCAAGAAACATGAAATACAAAATTCGAAACGAAAACTTATTTAAAGATAAGTATTTGAATTTAGGTATCCACATCACATCACATTGATCGTCAAAATATGTCCGCTACTAAGGATAAATTTTTAATTTAATGTAAGAAAAAAAATAACAACAAGCAAAAAATAGTCAATACCTTTTTGTCGGATGTAGATATCAGAATAAGAACGGAAGATCTATCTTTCCGGTGATGAAATTATCTCCGACTAAACAATTTTTTTCGCTAAACAATTGATTTGTTTGTCTTTGTATTTGATCAAGTCGCAACTTTTACTAAGTTGTACATCATTATGTTTGTATATGCGAGGAAGATGTTATATATAGATAAGAATATATATAGAGAGGTTTTTTCTTATTGCCTATTACAAATATTTGTAAAAGACAAGACTTATCTTTGAGTTTTGTATTTATTATTACTTTGTAGATTACCTTCTTATATTTTGTATGTGCCCACATCATGATCATCATCATCATTATCATGATCTATTTACAAAGAAAATAGATCATAATTCGGAAAATGTATCGTATTACATTTACGGGGAAAAAATAAAAACGATTAGAAAAAGAAAACGATAAAATAAAGAACTTTTAAAATTATTAGGAAAAGAAAGAAGTTGAAAAAGATGACGACGAAAAAGAGAATTCTAATTCCTCCTGATGACTGACTCTATTCTACAATGCAGGTGTTTCTTCGAATTGATAAGTGAATCTTCGTTTGCCTTCTCTGTACCGTGTACATGTGAATACATAGCACAAAAATACATATATGGATATTACATGTGGTAATATTTGATGTGGTGTAGGATGAAGGATGCTGCAGGTCCATCGTAGTTGGTTTTCTTTTCTTATTTCCTTTTAAATAACAATATGATCATGTCGACGCATAATCATATAATCTTTATCATCATCATCATCATGTCAATTGTATAAAGTGGCAAATTACATACAAAATAAATCGTATATTTGTTTGTTATTTTGCTCCAGTATTTATTGTTTTGCTTTTTGTTACATTTAAATATCATAACATCGTACAACCAGAACCAATAATAAAAAAATAACAAATATGATGAAAAATAATTCATAACAAATTTTATGCACATTATGTATATAATATATAATTCACTATATAAATATGTATGTACATGGGCAACAGAGACTATGAGTTACTTCTGTCCTGATTATATTGTTCTCCTGCGATAATGAAATTCAATCTTATTCATTTCAAATGTATGTATGTTATTTATACATATGTTAAATGCAAAAGTATATACAAATTTAAAGCAAGTCAAAATAACATTTAATATACCTAAGAAAGTGTACTAATAAAATATCAGAGAACATATTATAAGTATTATACAAGAAGAGCAAGTACATAATAGGTATGTAAAAAAATTTGTAATGAAAATTATTTATAAATAATGTGATATACACGCGTTCTTTCATCGTCATTATCATTTATATTGTGCATATATATATGCAACAAATAGAAGTTCGTTACCCTTGAGAATGTAACTAAGGTTTTCGTCCTTGGATATGTAGAGTTATATAAATGTATGTATGTTCGAATATTTCAACGGTACGAATAAATTTAAAAACACTATTATAGAATATTGTTCATGTATCAAATCATATCATGTAAGCATATATACACACATACATACATTTAATCGTAAAGTATTCTCGTACGTCCGTAAAATATTCAAATGTCTTATGGGCTATATATGAATTGAATTACAACGATGACTTATACATATAATGTCCCATATTTTGTTTACCTATTGTATAAAAAATGAACGTTCTAAGGTAATTCGATTCTTTGTTTACTTTCATAACAATTATTATAACTTATAAATCATTCTTTTAATTGAGTACCTATTCTACTTTAATATTTATTTATTTTTGTGTTATTAAATGATAAAAAGGATTACAATGATTATTTGTTAGACAGACTTTATGTTGCCATAAATATTGTTCAATAATGTAGTGGCAAACATAATCATTCACTTTAGTTTAGTGGTTTATTGGCCTTAGTTAATTGTAAATTGTTTCAAAAAAATTTGCAACTGATTTTAAATTAACGGTGTTGTCTGATTTCCATTGAAATTATTTTTAAAAGATCAGATAATATTAACTACAAATTTTAAAAATTCGAAATTATAATTATATCCAACTAATAGTAATACCACATTAGCATTTTTCGAATTTTCTGAATTTAATTTATTGTTTAATCAGGCATCTACATTAAAAATATTTTATATTTTTATATTTTTTCAGTTTTCAGACAAATCCTATTATTTAAAACCTTTTGTTTCTGTTGATTATTTAAATCGAAATCCGTCGGCATTATGTGAAAAACTAACAAAATACATTAACTGCATAGAATAAATAATGTTGTTTTTAATAAAGCACTGATATTCTTTTTCATTTTTTTTTTTTTTTTGCAAAATTTAGTAATAAGTGTATATAGTTAATTTTATTAATTTTTTTTTTGTGAAAAATTGAAAAACTTGAGCCATGATTTCGAAAATTACAAAACAAAAATTTATGAACCTATTTAAAACACTTTCTTTTTTCATTTTTCTTTTTCGAACTCAATAAAAATCACTAAAATTAAAAAATTCAAATAGATTTATTGTGACCTATCTTGTTCTTAGTGGCGAAATTTTGAAATCTCTTATTTTAAAAATTAGAAAATTTTAATTGGATTAAAAAATGTTCATTATTTGCAAAAGTTCATAAGTTTAGTTCTTTTTTTAAGCATCAGAAAAAAAATTCATTTAATTTACATATAATGTTTTTTATAAGCTAATTTTCGACTATTACATTTGCTTTTTCTTCATCTACAAGTAAATTTGCAATTTCTGGTCAATTATTACCTGCCATTACAGCTGTCGTGTAACGATCGAACAGCATCCAGATTAGTTTTTTATAATCAAAATATTAATAAATCGAAATTGAACCTAAATGTTTTTAAAAAGAATGTTTTACTTATTTTCGGACACATTTTGCACAATTCTTTTAATTTCGTCTCATTTGATCACCTTTCACGTTTACTTTTCACATTTTAACAAATTATTCACCTAAACATAGCCGCGCATATGTTCATAATTAAATTGCACAAAATTATTAAATGAAATTTCTTTTATTTATTTTTTTTTTCACTTTTTTCACTATTCAGATAAATTTTTCAAGCTTTCGAAATTTTTTTTTTATTTATTTTTCACTTTAATTTGTATTTAATAAATTATAAAATTTAGATCACATTTTAATCACACTAATTTTCCTAAACATTCTTTCTTCAAATACAAATAATTTTCATCTATTTTAAATATTATGTACTTTACCACAAATAATGAAATGAACAGTATACATTCAAACGTTCACACAAAAATAATTCCAAATTCTGTCTATCTAATAGATATTGCAAGGCTGGACTAAAGTTGTTTTGATTTAATTGTCAAATGAAGAGTCATCATCACTATCACGGCAGGGAACATCATGACATCACAACACAATTATATTGTGCACAGGGGCTGATTCTATCCTATCCTATCTAACTGCTACCCCTTCTCTTCTCTTCTATATATACAGAATTAATGATTGTGAATTTGTGAATTACACATTTATAATTCCGATCAAGTTATTGTTGTACGACTGTACGAGTATATTCATATGTAGACTATATACGAGCTACGAATATATACACACACATACTGCATGACTATTGTACAGATATTCAGATGATAAACGAAACGCACAGATGCACGGAAAACCGTATAGCGTATACTCCTGGCAGTGAGGGAAGCACCACACACCACATCATCATCATCATATTATATTATGTACATATCACTTCACTAGTATAATATCAATTGAAATGGTAACACCACCACCACTGCCATGGTATGTATAGTAAAATATGTAGTATGTAGTGAATTGACGACTGAATATTGAATCTTTTTCACTACTAAACTTAACTAAAAGATTTTACAGCTTAAAATTGAAATCTTCTTGCTGCTGCTGCTGCTGCTGTTTTGACAGTTGTTTTTACTGCTATTGCTGTTGCGTCTATTATTATTGTTATTGTCGTAAATAGTCTATAACTACGTCTATACTATACGTACATAGTTCTTATCGTTTATGTTTTGTGCGTGTTTTTGTTTATTATTTGCAAAATATATCACACAATGGAGATTTAACAATAGCAAGTATTTTAACCATTTAACGTTTAAAAGTCAGATAGATATTCTAAGCAGAGATGTTGGCGAATATAATACATATACTAAAATAATAATGATTGAAAAAAATCAAATAAAAAGCAGCTACTGATTACTCATTAATTACTACTAGTACTCTGGCCTGGTAGTACTGGTAGTACTTGGAAATGCTTGGAAATTAGCTTTGTATTTTTGTGCACTCAATTACGGAGATAACAGTTTTGTTTTCAAATCAGTAAAATACACTGCACTGCACATCGCGTAAATAACTTTACCTGTACAAGTGACTTACAGTTTTACAATTTATACATCTTCAAATTGTTTGCAGTAGCATTATCGTGGTATTTAAACATTTCTATAGGCATCTCTACAATAAAGTAAATTGCGAAACAACTTATTTTTTACTATTTCCTTTTTCATCTGATCTGATCTGACATCTGACCACCCTTCCCGTATATGTACTCTTTTATCCCGTATATGTACTCTTCATCGTTTTTATCCCAATGTCTGTATACATGTTACATGCAAGAAGGTATATACAGTGTAAGAGTATAGGAAAGTAGATTTCTTCAATTGATTCTCATTTATTGTTGTTCTTATTCTTGTTGTCTTCCTTTTTGCTTTTTATCCTGTTGAAATGGAATATATTCTCTGTCAGTAGCATCAGTTGGTATCATCTAAATCTTCATCCTTAATGTATGACATAATAAATATATATACCTACATATATATATTTTTTGATATTATACAAGGGAGGAGCAAAATTGGGCGTGATCGAAAAAGGATGCTACTATTTCTGTCATATTTTACAAATGCTACACTAAATATTCTATTACTGAATGAATGTATTATCCGTCCCTGGAACTCATCATCAGCATTATCTGAGATATGTATGCTTTTGTGCTGCTGTTATAACTTTTATGGATATTTACGAATAAAATTTTTCACTGTAGCACTGTATAGGATATGTACTTACATAGGTATAGATATGTTCGTCATCAGCCACAGCATCATTATCATCATCATATATGTATATACACAAAACTACTAATACTGTCATAGGCTTGCGCAAACATCGGGGGTCCTCTTCATATATTATACTATATCACCGTTCCATCCATTACGCATATACATATTTACATACATATGATATTCATGTCCGACCACCCGACGATTCTATAAGATGAATTAATGCTACAGTGTTACAGTTTATTGGGATAAGATATATCTGTCGTGCTCGTGTTTGGGGATGTCAACTGACGATTCCAAACGACTTATCCTGATTCGATATTGGTTATGCAATAAAATATGTACAAGCATGTATGGATATGCTCGTGCAATATAAAAATAAAACTTTTTATACTGAATCTGGAATATATACGAGCATTTGTCCTGCATACAAATATGTACAGTTATAAAACTTTTTTGTGTACACTACATTTATATTTGTGTATCTATATTTTTCCTTTTTTAAATGTTTTTTTTTATTGTTTTGCTTTCAAATCGATTATACTTATTTTATTTGACAGACGATATACAATGTGTATGGTTGGTATGGCATATATATTACGCTCAGTATACATGCCTGCGAAGATATACTACTATTACTACATACAGAGATACCTATATGCTGCATATGCTATACATACATTAATATGTTTGCATTTGTATTGAGTTCATGTGCGATAATATGATCCTTTATTTCATATACAAAATACAGAAAGAACAGCAACAAAAAAGACATATTTGAATGGTTACATGCAGAGTAAGGGAAGGAGCAAAAGTTATTTTGAGGCGTGTGTTGTGGCTCTTATATGATGTTTCCTTTTATTTTTTTTTACTTTTATTTATTCGTTTGGATTTTTATAATAATATTGTGTTCTGTTTGTTATTATATATCGAAGCAAATCTCTTAAGTTTACTTTTTTGTCCTGTTTTTCTTTTTTTATTTTGTAGGTATTTTTTTTTCATTCTACATTTTTCTATTTTCCTTTTCTCTACTGCTACCCTGCTACTGTAGATGCTGTTGTTGTTGCATTATATCACATCACATTATTATATTATGTAGATATAAAGTCAAAGAAAATGTATTTGTGATGCTGTCTTTTCACTTTATTTGATTCTTCTGAGGACTGAGAATAATAATATATAATATACTATTTTATGTACACATTTATGAGTATGTACTCATTGATATATCTTTTGTATACGTAAATATGTTTAAGATATGTATAAGCATATAAGTGTACACTGTACAATGTGATTAGTATATGGTTGTCAAATATGTATATATACAATCCAAGACGGTAACAAAGTACCAAAGAATGAGTGTGTATTTGATTTGGCTTTTGGCTTTTTCGGTTATAATACTTTTGGTTTTATGGTTACATAACAATATTTGGACATAAGAAAAGGATGTAAAATACCTACATATGGAAAATATCAAATTAATATTATTACATTACGTATAAAAAGACACTAGTAAAAATTTAGATGTAACTTTTAGTAAAATAGAAATTGAAATAATGTAGAAATCGCGTATCTAGAATTTCTAGAACTTAGAAGGTAGGTATACGTATATAGAAGACGATTTGCGGTACAGGTAGATCATGAGTTAACAAATGACAACCAAAAAAAAGCTCTTTTTCTCATTCTACAACATTTGCAATACAAATTAAAATTACCTTACCGTACTTATTTTTTTGAGTCGGTTTTCTTTTCATTTTTAATTCATTTGCAGACAAAAATCTGTTGTACTCGTACATTAATATGTACTATTATAGTAGTGCACAAAGCTGAATGAATTATTGAATTGTAAATTGACTTTTACGAATGAATTGCTGTATTATATTTGCATTAAATTTTTTCTTAAAATTTTTTGTATTTCTCGATTGATTTTTTGACTTTTTTCACTTTCTCGTCTTTGGAATTGCGATAATCCCTTTTTGCTTCCTTGAATTTCATCAAGAATTATGCATGTATGTTTTTTTATTTTCATATTTTCAATACGCGTATACCTTTTTAGACTTCAACAATTGATACAAATTTTTATTTTTTTATTTTCGTATTTGTTGCTATTATTATTGTTGTTGTTGTTGTTGCGCATTTACATTACATCCATTTATTCAATTTATTAACAATTAAATTCACTTTTAAATAACCCCTTTATCCTTGAATAACAGCACTAGCAAATGCATGAACAACACTACACGACTACATATTAGTATAGATCACATTTATATCATACAAATTACTTTAACCCAAAAAAAGGACTAAGTATCTACACAATTTCGATTAACTTTGAGTTTTGACTATTTCTGCGTCAATGCACTTATTCTCTGACGTACAAACTCATTCATACCTCTAATTTTTTAGTGATAAATAAATATGCTATAGGAACAACATAGGAACATCACATATGGAGTATGTAATAGCGGTATACATTTATGCAAATAATTTGAAGAGATAGAGAAGATAGAATCCTATCATGTTCGATCGTTTTTTTCTGTCTGCACCTAATAGCTGAAATAATATTGTCTTTTTTGACATTATATGCAGATTCGTATACATTACATACACGAGGGGTGAGTCAAAATTGTCATTTAAGATGATACATGGGTGACAAAAATAAAAAAAGGGATAAAAACCGAATTTATGTATACATGCATATATACATACATAATATATGTAATATGTATAGACAATCATGAATATTTAGGTAATATAACACGTTAATTTACGAATACGAACACCATTATTCCAACAATTGACAAAACTAATAAAATAAAATTACATTTCATTTTTATTATTTATTGAGATATAAATTTTTGGGTATCTATTATCTGTTTAAATTTTTTTCATTTTTTCAATTTTTTTTTGTCCTCATTATAATATAAAAAATTGTAGGAAATTGTATGTTTCGATGTTCTACATAATTTGCATTAATAATATTAAAAAAAAAACGTGTTATGAATAAAAAATTTGTTTAAAAATCGAATAAATTTTGTTGTTAATAAAGAGTGGAATATAAGTGAAATGATACGATATGAATGATATACGAGAAATATTGAAATGGAAATAAAAATTTTATTTTTGAAATTATTCAAAAACCATAGATATGAAATTAGAAATTCATTTTTTTGAAAGTGTTATAAGTTACTGTTTTTCGAATTTGATACAAAAAGTCTTGCTGTACCTGCAGCATGCATATAACCAAATTTTAACAACTCATTTTTGTCAGAGTTTGAAGTTATACCTCATTCAAAATAAATGATCAATCAATATCCTCTTCTAGTATTTTTATTTTTTTTCTCTTTTCTTTATGTAATGAAACAAAATTTATTATAAAATTTAATTTTCTGGTATAATTATGAATTTTTACATTCCATGGATTACACATATTTCACTTTCATTAAGAATAAATTATGAATTATTATTATGTTATTTTTATTATTTTTTACCAATAAACGTATATGTATGACAACAATCGATAATACCGTATCAGATGCATAATGTACACAAATCACTTAACTATTAGTTTTTATATACATATATATATACATATGGAGCTGGTATATTACATCATTATTACGGAAAAGGGATTGGAGATTGAGATTTAAGATGAAAAATAAATATTCTGTATAATATGGTGTTAATATTTAGTCAAACGTTCAGTCAATCAACATACATAATGTATTTACAGAATGAGTTTTTCAAGGGATATGTATAATATATAATATACAGAAAACATGACAGGATAACAATATTTATTCTTACAAATAACATATGTTGAATAAAATATATAGTATTTTGTATATCAGACATTTATATGTATAATGTGCATTTATAATCTTATTCGTCCTTCAGTAATAATGTACATACATACAAGTATATAAAAAACATGACAAAAAATAGCGTTTGCTTATCTAGTATAGTTAACATTTCATTATTATTCATTCTTCATAATTCAATATTCATATTTGCTTGTACATTATATTATACTCTTGTACGTATATTATACACATACAAAACGTTATGTGATGTATACATAATATACCAATGTATTTGAATGTGAAAAGGAGTGAGATTTAAATCAGGGCCAATTATTTCAAAATTAATTCAGTTTGTCATCCTTTTGCTTTTTTAGATTCAAATTGAATATTTATGATTCATGATATAAGAATCATTGTATGTGACTATATGTAACGATTTTGTAGGATATGTTTTCTTATCATTTTACTTATGTAGACAAAAAAAAAATATCAAAATATAAACATTTATTTATATACGTATGTAAGCACATATATGATAAGGTAAAACATTAAAAATATCCAGCAGTTTTCTCACAGGATATTTCATATTGTGTTTGCGAGTTTCGCGCCTTTTCTTTCAATATGAAAAGTCAAATTTTCATATACAAATAATTTCCTATCGATAAAAAGTTTCAAAATATGTTATTCTCTTTTTATTGAACATTTTCGGTATACCATCAATACTACTACAACTATTCAGAAATGCATAAGTGTACGAGTATATGTAGACAACAAGACAACAAAAACATACGAGTATATCTAGATATCTACATGAGATTATGTATACATATGTGCGTACGCGTATATACGACTCTGATGTACTAAATAAATGGTAAGACAATGTACGAGTACGTCCATCCATAACTTCTACTCTATGATTTACTCAGCTGGAAATTCGCTTTAAAAAATCTTGTTAATGATGTCAAGAGTCTCTTTTATTTTTATATAGTGCTTCATGTTATGTAGTAAAAATACAATGCAATGGAATGTAAAGAAAAGATATATACATTTCCACATACAGACGAATGTACGAATACACATTACGTTTTTTCATCGTATATTATACTTGTATGTTATTTCATTCATTTTATTTTAAACCATTGTTAAGCATATACATAAAGTCAAGACAAAAAACAAAACTATTTATGATTTTCCGATATTTTAATGTTTCAAAAAAAAAAAAAAAAGAAAGAAAAAAATAAGTTTTCTTTGTTTCTCTCTGGCCTTTTTTCATCTTAATATGAGATGAGTATGTATTTTGTTAAAAAAATTTCTAAACAAGGAATTTATAAGGAAAATATTTGTAAGTGTCGTTGCTACATATTTTTGTATGCGATCGCATCATCATCATCATCCAATTCAATTCAATTTCGTATGATATATACATATGTATATGATGTGAATGGAACGGAAATCTATTCCCTATTCGCGTTATTCGTCAATTATTATATATTCTACCTATATGAGCATAAATTTGAAAATAATATTGCACTGGGAAGGGTCAGGATCAAAACCGTTAAGAACTGAATAATTACAACATGATGAACGATTAATTTGTGGTTCATACATACATATGTATGTTTTACAAATAACTGACTTAGCTGTCAAATAAAGTCTGAAATGAATATGACGAAAAGATATTTGACTTTACTTAAGGTATACGCATTGTGTGTTGGATGAACTATATGTATACAGAAGGATATGTAGGAAGTAATTCAATATCTAAACAATGATTATTCATATATGTATATAGTATATATACCGATTTTTGTAATAGTGCAGCAGCAGCACAGTCAATAAATTTGTATTGCGATCAAAGTTTTGCTTTTATTCTTACTATTTGTGTAGTTGCACATTGGAAATTATCTAACGTTTATCAATCGAATATCCATGTAGGCAAAAGTACGAGTATGTATATATGTGAGATTTGTTTACGTACAACGCCGGATTTAATAATTTTTTACGTACAACGCCGGGCGCCGGTGCACTTCTAAACTTTTCGCCCCTTAGGTTAAAATTTTACTACTTTAAACATTAATTTGTTTTTTTTTTTTATTCTAAAAGCAAAAAATTTCAATTTCTATGTTTTTTCAGCGAAAAAAAAAATACTTCTTTTTCTACTTCTCAATTTTTCGAGGGTTCTTCAATGATAATTTTTTGTTTAGATTTGAAAATATAGTTCAAAACATTTATCGGTTTTGCTTATATGTTATATACACAGATTTGGTGCCCAGTTTTAGTAAACCATTTCAATCTATAAAAGAACCTGGTATATCTACGAGCCCATAAATATTGACCCTTAAACTGGAATTTTGTATGATCATTAAATACTAAGTATATATTACGGTTTTTCGTCAGATACTGTTGTTGTTTTTTTTTTTTTTTGCAAGATAAGTACAAGTATATAAATAGAAAAGGTGTGTTTCAGAGTTTTTCTAGATCTTCCAAAGCGGAAACGAATCTTTTTTTTTTCTGAGTTTTCATTTGTTTTTTTTTTTCATTTTTATTTTTTTGAATAACAAAACAACCTCCAAAAATTGCATTGCAACGTCGAACGAATATATACACACAATAGAAAATTTTACAAGGAATCTACCGGAAATATTCTGACGCGTGTCTTGAATACCTTAATCTTGAATATTACCCGCCCCATTATATCTTTAAAATCAAACACTTCTATTTAAAATAAGAACATTATGTACATTCTGCATAATATTCTATTATATTGTTATCATTACATATTAAAATCCTTCTACACATATAATACACATATAGCAGTCAGTAAGTATCTTTCGAATTTTTTAAAGTATAAATTTATAAAATCAGTAATCAAATGTAAACTTAGTCATCTGTCTTTTTAAAATTTTTCGAAATGAAGAAAACGAACGGAGGAAAGGAAAAGTGGAAATAATTTTTGAGTATGTACTCTAAAGGAATTCTTTTCATCAAATATTGTAGGAAAATGATGAAAGGAATAAAATTTTAAAAATAAAAGAAATAAAAAAAAAACGAGACGAATTCAAAAATTTGAAGCAAATGGGAAATACTACAAATGTTGTTCGTAAAATGTATGTAAGTATATGCATTCTGTCTGCATATAAAACACTTTGAATATGTGCGATGTATTTACAAACATTCGCAATAATATTTAAGGATTCCATGTATAAAATAATACAATAACATAATGACGTCGTAATCAAATCGTTGAAACCATACTAAATTTATATATTACCGTTATAAATAATAAACAGAAAAAAAAACGAAGAAAAACGAAGAAAACTTTTTACAATACACGAGTTCACATATTGAGCGTTTCAATGATAAGGTCATTTTTCGGTTTATTTTCTTCTACCATTTTAATATTATACAGATTTTCGTGAATTTCTGATATCTTGAACACTTTTAGTTTCACAATTTTTAGTTTATAAAATAATATATAATTTGGAAGGATTGAGATCTTCAACTAACGATTTCTACTGTATTTAATAAGACAGTGAAAGAAGGCATAAAATTTTTTGTAAATTATTGTAAAAAAATTAAAGAAAATGTCAATTTTTTGATTATTTGAATCTTTTTTTTTATTATTATCCTAGTCTATATGTTATTATCCTTTCTATAAATTTTCTATTTTCCTCAATTTTTTGGTAAATATCAAATATGAACATTTTCAATAAATTTCTCAAGACTGTATAATAAATCAAAACCTATAAGGATGCTATTCAGTTCGAAAAGAGAAGAGTAATAGTTCAAAAACAATTACCCATAACCATGAACTGATGAACTGAATTAAAAAGGGGTGAGTGAATAGGTGAAAAAAGGTTAATTTTATTTCATCTGTTGACTATGTATATATAGTATGTGTAGATATATTCGAAATGGTCTTTAATCCTTTCACAATTCAGAAAACATTATTGATAAAAGATTAATTGAAATGATAAAAGATGTCATACTGCACCAAATATTTTTTTTTTCTGGAATCTAAGAAAAATATAAATTTTTGTGTTCTTGATTTTATTTTTTTTTTTGTAGAATTTTTTTTATTTATTTAAGAATGAAAATGAATTGAAGTGAACGAGTTGAAATTAACAATTTAATTTGATTTTTATGTGAAAAAGGGTTTTTTTTTTTGTAATTTCTTGATTTTTATACATTTTTATTTCTCAGTTTCTATTCTTCATTAATAAAAAGGACATGGAAGTATTATACACTTCTACAAAATTTAAAATTTTCTAAATAATATAATGCACATAATCATGTATTGAATAATGTATTGAATTGTCGAAGTCACAGGCAAAGAGTAGCGGTTTTGTAATGAACTGCCAATAAATTTGAATCGTGAGAAATATGCGTTAAATATTTCTCTTTTTTCGATTCGTAAAAATATCTGACTGATTTTTGCACAACAAAATAAAAATAAAAATTGCAGCGAGTAGATTTAAATTTCAATATAAACTGATTTCATATATAATAACAAAAATTTCATTTTTTATTTATAATTTTTCAATTATAATTTTTATCTCTTAGCATAATGTCATACCTCAAACATTAATTTTCATCTTATACACGGATATATATGTTATGTAATGTAACTGCACAGCTCACGTAATAATTCAAATAGTTGCAACGCCAAATTTTAAATAATCTTTGCGATTTTATCTTTCTTGTATACATTAATTTAATTTAATTTTTTTATTTTTTTTTTTACAAAAATCAACTTATCACTCTTTTCTTTTTTTACCACCTTTGCACACCAGAAACTTTTTTAAGCTTCTATTCCCAAACTTCATTACAAACACACTAATTCAGTCTTTGGTCAAAGTCACCTGAAAGAATGTACATGTGTATACACTCTGGACTCTCATTTCTATCTTTTTTTTTTTTTTAAATTTGCAAAAATTATCTTTCGTGTAATACATATTTTTATGTATACCTATTACTTATATATACATATGACAATAATTTTAAAAAAGGTTTTTTGCTATCACAAATATTAATTGATGATATATTTATTATCTGTGATATACAACGTATAAAACACATTGTCAGCATAATAATACATTAGTCTAGAAAAAAATTAAAAAAAAAAAAAAACCAAAAAAATTGTTAATGTCCAGTAAAAATATACATACATACGTGTGTATATATGTACATAAATATATATACAAGTATACAATACAAGTGATCATAAATCAATAGAATCGATGAAAATATTGCTGTTGTTTTTATGTTGTTTTGCTTTTTTCTTCAATAATCTACTTCAATAAAGATAGAAAATTACGTTATTTCTATTCCATAAAATGTCCAAAAGAAAAAGGAAAAATATAAAAAAAAAAATATAAAACGCCCGTGTTAAATAGACAATACACAAAAATGTTTATTGATATTCATATCTGTAATAGATGTGATTATGATATACTGATAGTTGTGTTGTCAATTTTATAGTTAAAATAAAAATAAAAATAAAAAAAGAACAGGAAAATACAAACAGATTATTTGAAAATAATCTAAAGTAATTAAACTTGTACGTATGTACATACTGGTGTACGTACCTAGAGTGCTAGAGTGTGCGATAATGATAAAACTAGAAGACAATTTTTGCACTATAATAAATAGAAGTACTAGATAAAGATACTATATGGAGTATAGAATATAGAAATATATAACTTTAAAAAAGATACAAATTTTGTGACAAGAAAAATAAAAATTTTTTTTCTGCTATTTATTATTACAATAATTGCGATAATTTGAAATTAAAATAAAAAATATATAAATAATAAAATTATGATATTCTGACATTAAAAAAATTTTTGTTGTTGAACGTATACAGTGTATAGATATATATATTATGAATATACATACATATATATTGGACATATCATTAAAATTGGATTAGATTAGAAAATAATTGATAGTCACTTGAAAAGTAATAAATTGATAATTTATGTGTAGTGATGGGAATATTGAGTACTTAAATATTTAGGAGTATGTATGTAGGTAGTATATTATATCAGCATTTTTTAATAGCGCACAATATATGCACTTGTACAAAGACACACATTTGTATTTATATGCAACAGCTTATATGGTTAGATAATGAAGTTTTTAGTCTATTTTTCAATATTTTTATCATATAGGTACTATAAATGGACGACTAATATTGTTATTAATTATTATTGTTACTTTTAAGTGATATCTCATTTTGAACGTACACCGTTTTATAACAATGATAAATTGATAATTTTTTCTGGTTTTTTGTTGATTTTCTTGTGTTCGATTTTGTTTTTCTTTTTTTATTTTTTAAATACAAAATAATTTTTTTTAATGTGAAAATATTTGAAATTGAAAGTCACTTGAAAATTATTATTAATTTTTTTATAATTATTATACATTATTTTACAAAGTGAAATATATTTGAAATTATATATATGTATAAACAATCATGATAATAGATAAAGATCTACATAAATATACATATATGTATGTACCTGAAAAAATACATAATTTTGTACAGTATTTCAGAGAATTCAAAGTTTACTTAAAATTTTACAATTCTTTCCTTCGTTTTTTTTATGTAGATATGTATCTACTATATAAAACACATTTATAGCTACTAAATTTATTTTTATAATTGATTTTAAACCGAATATTTTGTACGGAAAAATAATTTCCTTAAATAGATATTTTATTTATATACATTATATATAGTAGACATAATAATAGATCTTTGTACCATATATGTATAAGTTATGCTGATTTACTTGAATATCACAAATAAAATTATTTTTCCCTATCATACGTACCTATATATTGAAAAATTTATGTACTCGTATTACTTAACTACATCATGAAGAAAAACAATAAACTTTATGTAAATAATTTATAATAATCACGAAAAATCATTATCCATAAAGGGCGCTTCAAGGGGAATTTGTTATGCAACAATTATTACTCATCATATATGTATTTGTGTTTACTTACATATCAATTTATAAAATGCTATAATAGAAAATATTATGTATATATTTATTTACAACAGAGGAGATATTAATATCAGAAACTGTGCCACTTTGTCCATGTATATTTTTTATCTTTTTTTTCTCATATATGTATGTATGCTTGATAATGTTTTGGTTTTATTTATCACTTAGAAAAAAAATAATAAATGAATAAAAAATAATTCTTACATTGTGAATACCCTACATTTAAAAATCTAAAATTTACATTATGCATATACATATATATGTACATGCATATATGTACTTATATTAGAAGTGATCTCATAATTGTGAAACATCTTCATGTTTTATCAAATTTTATCAATTTTAACCGACATTCGGGTAAATAATGAAACCAGAAAAAATGTTAAAAAAATCAAAATAATATTTAAAAATAGCTACATATTATATGGTTAATGAAAAAAATAGGAGATAATATTTTTTTATGAATTTCTCATTATATATTCAGTTTTTTTTTTCTTTTTTATATACTACATATATATAATTTGTGGATTATTGTCAGCATTTAATGTCAACGCGAACGCCACTTCCTCTTTTTTTTATGCATATCTCAGATTAGTAATTTGCGTATATTATCTTTCAATTTGTATTTGATACAAAAAATCACAATTCCATTCCATATATTATACTATATATACATACATACGTAATAATGTATGTTTAATAGTAAAAAAAAATGTCGGTTTAGAATCTCTTCTATATGTTAAATAAATTCACATACTTTGTATGAAAAGCAAAAAGTTTAGTTCACATGATAATATATAATTGCATATTTTTAGTAAAATTTACATTATAGAAACATTTTATTTTAATTTTTTCTTTTTCATATATAAATATAAATGAAACGAAATTAGAAACGAATAAAATTGATAATTTTTTTTTTTTATAGTAATGAAATGTAATAATTATCTATATGTGGATATTATGTCACATAATTTAATATCCGCAATAAAATAGGAAAATAGAAAATTTTTATCTAATATCATATAGTCTAGAAAAAAGGAAGTAGTAGGTACACATTAGAATGAGCACATACGATTTGATTTTTTCCTTTATTTTTCTGTAAATTTATTTATTGAAGTTTTTCTACTTGATCTATACAATATACAAGTATTCATTATATTGTATCAAACACATGTAATAATGATCTTAAAATTATAAAATTTATGTGACTTTCAAATGCTGTTTGAATTTAAATAATAAAAATCTAAAAAAAAAAACTGATCCTCCATAAAAAAACAAATACTCTTCTCATTATATACGAGTATATATTTAGATATATTAGAATTAATATTGTAGATATGCAATTACATTTTAAATTATGGACAATGGACACATTATGTTCTGTACTGAAGATGATGATGATGATCATTACAATATATACTAAGTATGGTATACTTAAAAAATAGTACACGAGGCTATATATTTTTTTGACCACTTATCTTTCCTTTTAATTTATTTTGTTTTCTTTTTATGTGGTCAGATTGAAATTTTTGTTTTGTTTTTATTTAGGTATATATGTATATATAAAGGCAATGACTATGTATATACAAAATTTTTTGAATCAGATACATATTCATTTCCTTTCCATTGTATTTTTTGTCACATTTTTATTTTTGGATATAACATACATATATCTATGTAAGAGCAGATGTACAAAAAATTATCATACTGACTACTCTCAATATATATACATACACATACTAAATTTTGATAATATGTTTATCATTTGTCATACAATTAAATTTGTATGTATATAATAAATACATACTAATAAATATTCATTCATGCATAATTAAAGTAGACACATTTTAAAATCAACATTTTATCCAATGTTTATTTTTGAAAAGATAAAGATATTTGTGGCGCTCTAGATTTGTCCTATATACATATTCGTCTGTCATCATGTATAATAATATATTTTATCATCATTATCATTGCATACAAAGTGATATTCATTGGGTAAATGTATATAAGTATGTTCATAGAGACAATGAAATAATAATATAATTATTATTTTTATTATAAATTGATGAACGATACATTAATGTTTCGATAACTTTAATTGATTCCTTTCCATTCATAATACCACATAATACCTACGGACCAAAGATTCTAAAATAAACAACTTGTAAAGTCTACTACAGCTATAGCTTAAAAAATATTTGAATTGATTTTTCTTTTTAATTTCTTTATGATTTTATATAATGTAGGCTTTCTCAAGATTTTTTGTGTATTCATCATAGAATGATCTATAAGATGTTCAAGATCATCATAGATATTGATCAGATTATCGAAGTTTACTGTATAAATATATATACGTATATGTATGTTTAGCTGATTATCTGTCGAAACTGTTAGGACAATGTAATCGATTGTTTTCGAATTTAAAATTTCAGAGTTTTAATTTATGTATCTAAGTGCTGCACGTAATTTATGAGTGTATACATGTACATATACATACATTGATATCTTTGAAAAATTGATGACAAAGTGTTTGTTGACATTTTGACAATGGATATGAAATTATCTCTGTTCACTAAATATACTGTTTACAAACTAAAAAAATATACATATTTTATTGAAATGTTTAAACATTATAAGGACTTTGAAGTGTTAAAAAAATATTGGTACATATTAAAAAAATGTTGTTTTTAATTCTGTACTTAAAGAGTATGATATTTATTTACTTAACTTCATTCCTATTCATATAATTATTGTTATATTACTATTTATGATACTTTTTCGGAGTGAAAAAGGAAGAAAATTCTTTCAATTTGAAATTTTAAAAAATTAAATCTACCATTCTAAATAGGTACATATAAATAAATCAGATAATGTAACATATAAGCAAAAAATATATAGGTACATACATTTTTATACTTAATATTTTTGCATGAAAATTATGTGTGTTAAATATGTACATATTATATTATTACATGTTGTTGAACTCACTTAACATAAAAAATGTTTAAAATCATAAAAGTTTCCTTGTTCGTTCCATGATAACTGTGAAACTTCCTTATTTTGATTTCATGTGACTTTAATTTTATGAATGTTCAGCACAAAGCATATAAGTATATATGATTTACATTATATTTATATATACGTAGTCATATATCTAAGTTACTGTGTATAATATATAATAATACTTATTATATTATATATACTTACTTTACACTATTCTGTTACGCAATTAAATTTATGACGATAAAGTAAAAATTCCTCGGATTACATACGTACATATACATACGTAATAATCATTTCAGTGTTTTTCTCATTCTTCCTTTATTTTTAATTTTCTTTTTACACAAAACACAAACAAACAAATATATGTGCAGTACAGTTTCTCAAAGAATCTTAAACTTCACTTTCTTGCAATTCTTCATTTACTCTACTATAAGTCCTACTCATATGCATTACAATTAATACAGAGATTTAATGATATTTTGTATAACTAATTTTTTACACACATGCACATACATAAATAAAAAACAAATATAAAACAGAAGAAAAATTTAAAGCTGTTCATTAAATTAATAACTTACAGTTTTGTGTGTCTGTGAAAAAGAAATGAAGTTCACTTTTAAACAGAAGCCAATATATAGACTGATGCTTTTTAAAAATTGCTACATATAAATATGAAATCTTATTATTATTATACTATTATTTTTCAATTACTATATACTCGTACAACAGACAATATACTCGTACGTTGTACGTATGGTTGTACACACTTATATATGTATGTGTGTACACTGAAATGTAAAATACATTTGCATTATAATTTGTACATGGATATATGTATAAATATAAATCTAAATAGGTACACATATTATACAAATTGTTATTATACACATATTATATACAAATATCTGAAATAAAAAATGCACGTTTATTATCACGTACGAATATATGTATATCGTACAATATTTATATTGTTTATATACATCAGGTATGTAAATATTTACCTTATCTATATGTATCTGTATATATCTAAGTACCTCTATAACCGTATATCTGTATATACTGAATCAGGTGAAATAATATATAAAGTCATATTATGATTATTTATGGGCCATTTTTTATTATTAAAAAATAAAATATAAAAAAAAATGAAATATTTTTAAATAATAGAAAGAAAATAATAAAATGAAAAGATGATTTAACGTTCCAACTCATTAAAAAAATTAATTCTGCGTGTATACCTATATATATACATTTATGTATATAATTATGAATTGTTAATATTTATATATACATATAATACGTATATATATATACATGTATAACCACCTATCTACATAAAGATACATATAATATGAACTCTCCTATCAACATTTTTCACTTACTGACTCATTAGATGTGGCTATGGATATTACAAACCATTTTTTACTGATTTTCTATTCATATTATTTTTTTAAATTTTTTATATTTTTTTATTTTATTTCTACATTAGTTTTATTTATATTTTATTTTCGTTTCGATATTAATGCAATTTTTCACTGCTATTTTCTAATTTTATTTTCCACTGATTTTCAATATAATTTATATGCATGCATATATATAAACACAAAAATACATGCAAAAGATATATACACTATATAAATTTTTATGTGTATATTATGTGTGCACCTATTTATACGACACATGATAAAAATCAACTGAAAATTATGAACAATTGTTGAAATGTTTTACGAAGGTGACTCAATAACATATAGCATATTATTGTGACAATATCTCATATAATAATAGTATTAATAATAATGAATTAATAATAATTACAATAATAGTTAATAAAATAAATAGATTTTATGTATTTCTTATGTATACTTTAATAGTATACATACAAATATATTTGTTATCAATATCGATCTCATTAATATTGTATGTAATAAAATACAAAAATTAAAAAAGATATTTTTAAATCTTACATGCATACATTAAATTAAAAGAAAAATACAATGCTTCTTGTGAATATTTCTATATTTTCTGAATAATTGATGATAATTACTTTTGTGTAATGGTAATTTATTTATTTCAAATGGTTGAATTAATTTTTAAACAAATTATACTATATTTTGCTATTTACTGTAAAAGCAAATAATATATACACAGCTAGTTATATTTTTCTATTTCTTTTTTAATTTTCTTTTAATTACCTTGAGCAAATTTCCGTGCAATCGCTTTTGAGCGCATGGTTAATTCCAAAAACGAGCACATCAAAACATCTCTTATCGGGATTCTGTTATTATTTTTTTTTTGGTTTAGATTTTGTTTAATATTTTTCTTTCTTTTGTTCAATTTTTCACTTTATATTAAATTATTTAATTTTGGTCACTATATACACTTCATCTCCAAATCCATAGATTTATCATTCTAAACTGCACATCCTGAAGTAAGTTCATGCATCGTAGCATCCGATATAATTTTATTTTGTTCAGAATGATTTACAAAATTAATTATTGAATCGAAAATACTTTTATAAAAAAACAAAAATAATTAATTTATTAACAGAGATTTACAGAAGGATTTCAATAATCGCACAAAAAAAAAACAACTGCAAAAAAACAATCTTCAAAAGTTTAAATACGCGTTCTAATATATTTTTAATTTAACACATTAAAATGTATATACACAAGAAACACAATGTCGTACGTTTATTGACCTATATATCCATATGATATTCGTTTTCTACTGTTCAGTACAATAAGTGTATCCACATTGTACACTTTTGAATTCAATGCACTTTTAATTTGCATATTTTTTTTACACACAAACGCACTATTCCTGATAAATTTCCATATATTGTGGCACACACGTTAGCATAATTTTTGCAAATTCTTAATGTAAATACCAACTTTAAAGAAGAAGAATAAAAATATAATAATAACTGAGACGATAAACTAAAAGTAAAATGAAATCGACAACAAAAGCAGAAAAGAACTTTAAAAAGGCACATAACGAAGGTCACCTAAACATTACTTAGCTTTTTTTGAAATATCGTACATTTTCTCAGATTCGAAACCACTACAACTGCAGTCTGCAGTCATTGCTGAACACACAATATCGACAATAATAAAGTTCGGAATTTTAAATTCACGATACCTATATGCTAGAAAATTTATCTAGCTTCGAAACTTACATATGTACATATGAATGTGAGGTATATACACAAAAGGACAGACATGGTACAAATTATATAGCCGAACAGATAAATTTTGATTGTTCAAAAGAAAATAAGAAAGTAATAAATAACATTAAAATTATTTACTTTCAATACACCGATAACAACACCAAAAAATAGAAGAACAGAAGCCAGGGAAATTCGAAATTATTGTTTTACTCGATTTACAATACGAGCAAAAAAAATAAATTCAAATCGAATATTCCTTTAGGCACTTAAAAGCAACTTTCTCGTTAAAGGCTTTCTCGTTGACTAAAGCTCAAGTTAAAAAAAATAAATAAATAAATAAAATGTGACACCAACAATAACGTGAAAACAAGCAAAAAAAAATGGAACGCAACTGAGCGGACATGACAAAAAAGTTATGGTTGCTATTTTTTATTTGTACCTCTATACGGAACCATCATATTCTATGCCCTAGACAAATTAGACGGGGGTGTACATACATACTTTTCGGTTTTGTTTCTATACAGTTATTATATTGTCCAGAAACCAAACAGAAGAGAGAGAGGAAGCGCGATGAGAAACTCGAAACAGAATAAAAAAACGACAAAACTAAGTCAAATAAAAAAATTAAAAAAAATTGAATAAAACAGGTATAGGTACTAAGACAGATCCTTGTTCAGTGTTATGTACATAAGTATATGTAAAAGACGTTAAAGTTGGAATCCTTAAATAATGTGATAATACATGTATAATTACGATTAGAATTATGACAGCGAAAAAGTGTAATCCCATACTATCTATTGTATACATACATTGCATCATTGTTTGGGTATATGTATACGTTATAACTATATGACAAATATGAAAATGTTGTGGGCTATCACCATACCATCTACATAATAATTCGTATCGTTTTTAAATCGTTATCGTCCTTTTTGTCCTTACATCGTCACCACACCATTAATAATGTGTATGTATATATGTGTATACATGTAATAACATTAACCAACGACGACATGGTCTAAAGCTTTTAGGATCTACCCCCAAATTATCGATTTACAGAGAATACCAGAGTATTATTCAAAAACAAAAAATGAATAAAGAAAATAAAAATAAAACTAGGTACTGAAAGAAAGAGAAACAATTCCATAATACCGGATTGTAAATGTATCCGCATGGAGTTGAATACTTATTATCCTGCACAAAATATATTATAGAGCCAGAGCTACTATCATTATTCGTTTATATTGGCATTGTTTTCAGGACGGTAATATTTTTCTTCGTTTTTGGATTTTCCGATTTTATATCCACCCGCAAACTGTGCTGTTGTGAGTTTTCCTCACCTTTGTTCCCACATTCCTAATATTATAATATATATGTGTGCGAGCATGATATGCTATGCTATCGTTACTGATTTATGAACATGACAGACAGTCATTATATGACAGAAACTATACATAAGTTTTGCATTTACACATACATAAATGAGTGGCACCACAACGATTAGTTCAGTTATTCAAATATAGCTGGAAAGAGGTAAAAAAATAAAAAAGAGAAATGAAAATGGAAAAATAAAAGGAGCAATCAAAAGCATAGAAAAATAACTTTTAACAGATTCACAAAATTGTCTGAATATTTTTTTCTGATTCGCCCTTTTTATGACAATATGAAACGTATCCTATCCGATCCACCTACTTACTTTAGTACACACATCTATGCATAATAATTATACATGAATATAGCAAATACTTACATATGTACATTATATATGTGTCACATGAAAAAGGAATATATCTATTGAATGCAAGTTGTTTTCTTTTTTTAAGTAGGTACTCGTATATTTTTTAAAAAATTCCAAATATGTACGTGAAAAATGTTCAAACTATTTCAATTTTTCCAATGTACATACAAATGAAAAAGAAATATTCTTATAAAATGCACTTGAATCTGATTGGAAAGAATTCACAAAAATTCTTTAAAAATATCAGCTTTATAGTAAAACAAAACAAGCAGTTTCATTCACAGAAAAGTGTTAACTGGTGGAATTCTGATTAGAAGTTCTGTGTAAATAAGTTAAAACGTGCATTCATTGAATTCATTCACTACTATATATGCCTAAGGCCTTGGGGTTGAAAGTTCAGTAACTTGTACGACAATTTTTCAAAAATTTCAAATTATCTATTTAAACAACTTACTTTGCTTCCTTTTCGGGATAATATATCCAGTGCACTCGGGTGGTCATCGGTTGTGATTCATTCACCTACGTGCATAATTGAAAGTTTCTAGTAAGCATGTTACTAATTAATGGTGTAACAACAAAATTAACATCACATGAAATAAAATATCTTAGATTATGCGTTGTATTGTGATGAAATTTTGCCTTTAATGTGAAACTGCTGCATAATTTTATTACTTTCCATACAATATGTACTTTTCTTTGATACTTTTATAATAGTATCGCAATTCTGCACTATTTTAAATTTCTGTTTAAAAAGTACAATAGCAATTTGGAAACTCACGTATATGTACACATGCGAGCAATTCAAATAATCATATTTAAAATTGAAATATAAAAAGCATCAAGTCATAAATTCAAATAATCGATTTCCGTGTGGTCTTATGATTCTTTTACAAAAGGCTATAACAAATTTAAAATTTACCAATCAATATACACAAATCTTATGATCATTTGCATGTCTGTTTCATTCTTATTTTGTTTTAAATGTTTGTTCGAATTTAAATCATCCTTGTACCAGATTCGATATACCGAAATATTTTATATACTAAAAATATTAAAGAGAAGTTTTTCTTTTGAAAAATCAAAGAACATACAATGAAAACAAAAAAAAAACCATGAACAAAGCGAAACTAATAATGTTTAGGAACAAATGTTTAATTACAAATTTGTATTATTTATGCTTCCGTATAAATTTACTTTATTTATTGTAACCTATATTTTTGCGATCTGTCTCTAATAATAACCACTACACTGACCTTGGGAGGTGAAGGTGCTAGTGGTAGAGTAGCTATGCTTTTTATATGAATATCCACACTATACAAAACACCAAAACACCCAAATCAAATCTGAGGAAAATATGAAAACAAAAATTATGAAAAGAGTTTGTTTATTATTATAGGATGGCATATTGATATAAATGTATAAATACCTTTTGAACTGAATAATCATGAAAATTAAAACAACTGAAATGAAATTGATTTCTAATAAAATGCAAAACGAAGGGGGATTGTTGTTGTTGTTGGTATAGAACGAATGTTTTTGGTGTATCAAAAAGTCTAATGTGGTCTATAACGTAATCATTTCTAATAGGTACTTTTCTGCTTGCCGTCGCGTCGCCCGTATTTATTTTTAAAATTAATATTTCTTATTATTCATATTTTGTTTTACAAAACATAAATGAAAAGCTTTATTCCACTACTATTGCATTGCATAGTGAAAAAATTTGAAGACTTGAACACAAAACAACTTCTACCACTTCTACTTAACGAAAAAGCTTCAATGAGAGTTGAATAAATACGTTTTTTCTTTACGTACCTATATATTTATTTTTTGTTGATATGAGATATTTTTCCACTTGTGATTGTGTTCGAGACAGAGCTCTACATATAAATGCATATCATTCATATGATCATATATGTATACGCGGTCGCGGAGCGGCTATATTCCAACAAAATATTTTTAATTCAGTCAATCACTAAATATTTTAGTTTCTTAAAAAAAATTGTGTAACTGTGTGTGAGTCTTATACAATCGCATGCGTAAGATTATAAAATCATGGGCGGAGCTCTTCTTCATTTATATCATCAATATGAATGAATATGAACAATGAATAAGTATCTGATATTCTGAATTCAAAAAACTAAACAATAAAAATATAAACGTTTGAAAACAAAACAAAAATATTTCTCTTTATTAAATCTAAATTCTGTTGATTTCCCTGTGCTCAAAAAATGCAAAAATCTTTTATCAAAGTCCAGTTTAATGGATAAACGTGTTAAAATTCAAAACAGTTGTCAATTACAGACAGAATCTTTTGAGATTATCTAAATTAAAAAAAAAAAAATAAATAAAACAATTTTTCAGTTTCTTCGACAAAAAAGTGTTTTAAATTAAAATGATTTTGATTTTTTTTGTGCGGTTTTTATTTGTTCTTTATTCATTTTTATATCTAAATTTTTTTTAAACAATTCATAGAAAGAAGTAAATAAATTCCGTAGAAAAATAACAATAAATCGAAAATCGTTAAAGCTTTATTTGTGTGGGTCTTGAGGCCATTTTATCTTTTTTCCGTTGTTGGTTTTGTTGGGAAGTTTCTTATTTATATAACGTTACGTGTATATTATATTATTTACAATATACTCTGTCACTTCTAAAAAAAATATAGCAATAAAATGTAATATGTGTACCTACGTGAATATGTATAGAAGCTTGTACATATGCATACATATGCATCTGGTAATAGCAGATAGATAGATAATAAAACGATGGCGATGAACAGAAATTGTACGACAAAACTAGAGGATACATTATACATACAATACACATCAACTCCAAAGGCGTGGTTACAGTATCATATCTGTTGTATTTAATTTAATTAGTTTTTCTTCATTTTTTGTAACGAATGAACTTGTGCTTTGTTCTTTTTTTTTCTGAATTTTATTTATTTACAATTTTATATACTTAACTAGATAGCTTATATATTTTGTACGTATGTTATTATGAAAAAGAAAAGTTATACAAATACCTTTTATACGGACATTTTATTTTTTACTCGTTCGCAGATTTAGACTTCTGATGTGAGCTTATATGTATTTAATTTATAATAATTGTATTATATACAATTATGTATCTCTACCTATACATAAATAAATATGTCTAAAAAAAATACAAAAGGTAAATAATGGAAAAAATTAATAATATTAATAAAATCCAGATAGGTATTATATATTGTGCAATAAATTAGCTACATATAAAAAATATAAATTACGTATATATATGTGGATACTGGATATGTATTTGTAAATAGAAGTTATGGTGGAATTTGTGTTCATTTTTTATAGATATTATGTAGGCGGCTATAAAAAAATGTCATTTCTATATAATATTCATTATTGTTATTGTATTGCAAATCGTTATCTCCAACTTCATTATTGCGTTACCGTCTCAGTAAATTACGTGGAGATTCGAATACTCATGCCAATCTATGCCACTATTTAGACTTAATTTTCCTCGAATGTTTAATTTCCATTATGTGCTTTTTTTATTATTTTTTATTCAAGGTGGTTATATTCTGCGGTTAGATACAATATACGATACTACATATCATACGCGGTAGCAAATAAAATTTTAATTTCGTGCTTCTTATCAATACGATCGTCATTCACTTAACAGAAGCCAATTTTTTTTTATTCTGTTTCCATGTAATCTAAGCACTATATAATGTACGTATAACCTGTGATATATATTTATGTTAATGGGATTTTCTTTTATGACTTTAGAAAAATTATTAATATTGTTTGGAAAAAAAAAACTTAATTGAAAATAAAATTGTTTTCTTTTCTTGTCGTAAATAAATATACTCTTTCGTATACTAATCATAATGCGAATATACACTATGTAGGTATGTGGAAATTGAAGAGTGAATACAAAAAACAGTGAATTCATACAATTCCATATAAGACGTTCTATTATAGTTTGAATTATTAACCTTTGTACAAGTTAAAGTTGATTTTATTCAATTTTGAATAGGTACATTATGTCTACAAAAAATTAGCATTCAACTTTATGTAATCAAAAATTTAACTTTTGCAAAGTGCCCAACTTTTGTTACGAATAAAACTGTTTTCTTAGAAAATCAACTCTGAGAATTAGAGCAGTCTTCAATAAATATTTCTATATTACCTATAAAATAATACACATAAACAAATTATAATAATTAAATTTAATAACTATACCTATACATACGAGGGTATCCTATACCACAGTATAAAAACATCAATACATAACTCAATCTCGCAGTTTATTTTTTTCAAAATTCAAATCAAATTATTCGAGACAGTGATACTTATAGATCATTGTTTCGTAAATTTTTCTAATTTTTTGCACACACAAACGCACGTGTTGTAAATATACATAGATATATGTACATTTATGTATATAACAACTCCCTATAAAATATATAATTGCAAATCCCCTTATGTATATTTTAACTATCCTTTATCTGTGTCTAAGTAGATTATATGTATAGATATATATGGTATGTATATATAAAATTTTAATTGGAACGATAATATCTCCATTAAGGATTTAAATGTTTAAATATTATTTAAAATCTTCAAGGACCTATAAAAAGCCATGCATATATAAAGACAAAAAAGTAATAATACATTCACCGCCACATATACTCGTATATTTTTTCAAGTACCAGCAAATGTTTTTATTTTATTTTCTTTTTTTTTTATTGTTTAACACTTTATTTACCTATACGTATCATGATATTATGTATATAGGTAACATTGTACATTATATAGTCCTCCCTCCTTTTTTTGTATATACGATATAACTGAAATTGAGGGAAAATTTTTTCATATAAAAAGTTCATTTACGTATTTAATAAAAAACTGCAACAACAATAAAAATAAAAACATAAAAAACTGTAAAGAACATTTTATCTTTTAAATTGCGTTCGTATTTAGGTATACTCGTATATATGAAATCGAGCGGTTTTATCTCAAAAGCGCTTATAATATACATACATATGTATATGCATTTTCGATGTACAATAAATACCGTATATAACATATAATCACATAAATGTATATGGATGTATGCAAAACTTTTATTGTGTCGAAAAACTGTTAAAAAAAATATCCCAGTTATGTGGATAGGTACCCATATTCATATATACATGTCTAAAAATACATATATTAT
Organism: Villa cingulata; assembly: GCA_951394055.1. Lineage (NCBI taxonomy): Eukaryota > Metazoa > Arthropoda > Insecta > Diptera > Bombyliidae > Villa > Villa cingulata. The sequence continues at coordinate 52,843,901 of OX596018.1, forward strand.
GTATATAAATATGTAATGCATTTTCAGCGAAAAAGGAAACGATATAAACGGAAGTTCAAGAGAATATTGCACAGAGAATCGAGGGCATAAAACTTTTATGTATATTCGATGATAAAATTTTTATTTTTCCACCATTGTCATGTTATTTTGTTTTGTTTTGGTTTTTTTTTTGTTCCTTCTTTTGTAGAGAAAAACGATAAATGTCCTGTTTCCATGTATACTACATGTACACTTATTCATTAGATTTATCTTTTGTTTCATCATTTCTCAGCATTCTTATATGAGCTATAAGAATCCTTAAAAGGAAGGGAAGAAATAATTTAATATTTGCTATACATATGCAAGAATATAAAGCCGAGCTTGAATTTAAAACGAATATATGTACCTATATGTGTTTGAATTTAGAAAAACAAAAAAAAACTATGAGAAGTACTCAGCAGCCATTTAAATTCCAATCATATGGATATAAGACTCTCTAACTCAACATTATATGCATATACCATATACATTCACACGTATAATGTACTTCAAAATTTTATTTTACCAATCGCAAAATATACATACATATATACATATGTATATGTATACACATTTGTACGAGTTTTAGAATGTACCCAGTAAATGATAAACATAATTTACTGATGCATTCGATATCATCATCATCATCTGCAATATGTATGTATGTCTTTATGTAAATTTTTAGTTATTCTTTCTTATTCATTTTTTAAGTTAATCTCAAAGTAATTTCCATGTAATCATAATTATAATTGTGTTATGATTGGTTTTAGTTTTTTTCTCTCTCATATTTTTTGTATTTTTTATGTATACATATATATATTTCATATTTTTTTTTTTTTAAATTCTGTATGAAGGATGGTTTTTGACAGCTGTCGATCAAATAATTCCTATAATTTATTCATGTAAAATATTGAATCGATTATATTCATGTAATATAAGTATGTAAAAATCACAAATCTTATACAAAAAAAGGAAACAACAACAAATTCAATTGAATATTATATTTTATTATTGATCAACTATTTGTTATGGGAATTTATAACAAATATTAATTGGATTTTACAAAACAAAAATACATTCAAACTGTGTATGTACATATGTACGTATTGTATAAATAGGATAGGTATACATATAAGTATATGTACGTAACAAATTATTCAGTATCTTGCATATAATAATATTATTGATATAACTGCGAATGTTATAAATAATTCATGGCTTTTTCATTTTGTCAGTACGCCTTTGTATATGTGTATGTGTATATAAAAAAAGGAAAATTTAAAGTTTTCCGTACGTACAATTGTATTTATATATGAACTCGTGTATGGCAATGCATTTGCATATTTGATTTTCTGTCATTTTTTCTTGCCTTGGTATGTGAAAAATATAATTTCTTTTATTTGTTTTGTTATACATATTCATATATAACATGCACATATTTATGTGACTATACTTACTATCTACTACAGCTTCTGCTGAATATTTAACACTATTTTCCAATAATTTTACTGACGTATACAAAAAAAATTATTATGAGATACCTATAACGATAAAACAATCTAAAAAATTTTCAATTGCGAAACGGATTTCATTGTTTTGTTTTAATAATTTAATATACTTTACATATAGATAAAAAGATAAACAATGAAATTATTTCAATTTCTTAAATGCTTCCTATTTATTTTATGTTCCAACCAAATAATAGTCCAACAAAAGACCAGTCGATCATTATAGTAGTAAATGAAGTCTCATTCGCATATGCTGATATTATAGGTGCATCGTGTATATCAGATGTTCGTTTGTGTGTACATATGTAGGTGTGTATATTGACGGAGAAATTTTATACTGTATATTTTTACATTTTCTAATTGTATGATTCCAAGCATTCATTATACAAAGTACATATATGTACTACGCACATACATATGTATAATATGAACAACAGCGTATTGCGTATGTAAAATAAAATGCGAGAAGCATTAAAATTTTTATTTTATTTAACATTTTATTTTTAATTGTGTTTTTACTTTTTTTAACTACAAATGTTTGGGTGGTATAATGACCAGTTGATTTCTTCCTCATCATTAAAAATGCTTATTACTTTATTGAGTCTCCTTCATATGTTAATAATGGAAGAGTAAATGTACACATGCATAACACTTATATAGTGTACACGTACACATATACATGTGATAGATCTATATGTAATATTTTACTTGCACAACTTTAGTATATGTATGTACGTAAATGTGTATGTATATAAAATCTAACATTTCTGACATTCATTAATTCATTCATTTGCCATTGCCATGAAGCTGTGATGAAATGAAGCCTTTAAAAAGAAAATTTATATGTGTATTGTTCAAATAATCTTTTACAAAAAATAAGAAAAAAAAATTGAAATAATAATAAAAATACATACATATTGTACATACATACACATATATATTCATATACATATACAAGTACATAAAATAAAAAAAAATTGTTATCCATATAGCTGTTAAACAGTTCATTGTTTTTAGAGAAAATTATTATAAAATAATCTTTCGTACGTGACTTATGCTATGGTATTTTGACCATGCATAGTTTACAGCTTCAGTGACAATAATATAAAAAAAAAGGATAATTCTCATAAACATGCACATACACACCTAACATTTCTATATTGTACAATACATAATTAATGTATATAAAAAAAGTAAAAGCATCAGAAAAAGACGACGAAAAGAAGAAGAACAAGATGAAGATGGAAATAAAAGAAAAATATTGAATTTATGAGGTAGTTGACACTTTTTTTTCATTATTGTAAATCTTCAACCATGCGTAATCATGAGTTTTTGAATACATATACATATACGTATATATATACTATAAAATTGTGTTCGTACATATAGAAATATAAACCGTAGATATAAGTATTATAGAAAAATGAAAAATTATGTATCTTATATATCCGCTCAGATTTTGTTTTGTTGATTATATGGTGTATCATAAATTGCAAAATTGCATATAACATTCAAATTATAATCAGAAAAGGTGTAATATAACCGAAACAGAGAAAACATAACTCGTTTCTTAACACAAAATTAACAGAACATTTGAATTGATGAAAAAAAAAAATAACCGATAATATTAGTGCAAAGGCATTTACTCGAACTCGTACACATGAAAAACATAAAATCACTGCGAATGCTGATGCTTAAGATAATGATAATTATGATGGTTTAGATTTTCTGAATCATTCAGTTAACTGATCGTTATGAATTCTTGAACGAACGTATCTTTCGTGGAAATGTAATAGATCTTCTTTTATGTACATAGGCTCTATATAAAATATGAGAACAGAACATTAGAACGTTTAATATGGGAGATGGGAGGTTATAGATTTTCAATAACAAACGAAAATGAAACAAAATATATAAAGAAAAATTTAAAAGGTCTTTGTACTCCTTCATCAGATTTAAATTCGATATACGAAAGCATTTCAATCATATTTTGTATACGTTTAGCTGAGTTCATTCATGTCATTGTTTCTTGATTTTTGATGGGGTTCACCTGAATTACTGTCTCTAGAATGAAATTTCAGAAATTTTTTTCGTATTTTTTGTCTTTCAATATTTTTTTTTCTATTCTTTTTGGTGGACACGCACTTCCGTCTAGACACTTGTCCACTAATATAAACAACTTCCTGATGTCCTTTTAAACGGACAGATATTTTTTTTTAAAACTTCGTACATTTACCAACATGTATTCAGTTTTTTTACCTATAGGTACGTATTAATGAAAATGCAAATCAACTTCCGCAAAAATTGTTCATTTAAAAATCCTTATCAAGGACATATTGCATACGAAAAGTTAATGTCCATCATTAAATTGTCCTTTATGGAAGCAAACTGTAAGAGGTTTCATTTAAAAAACGTAAAAAAAGGACTTCAACTTTATTTTCTATGCATCTGTAATTTTACATACATAAGGAGTTATTAAATACTAGTTAGGTACTTTCATAATTATTTTCTGTACATAAATGCGATTGGTTACCAGTTATACCAAAGGTCTATTATTCATTGTTCTTACATAAATTGTCTTCGAAAATAAAAACTTTTTTATTCCATTAAGAGATTTATTTGAAGAGATAAAAAAAGCAATAATTTCCATATTTACTACTGTAAATTCTGGATATGTATATGAGTAATGATTTTTTTTTTGACTTCTTGACTTCTTATATCTTTTTCGTATACAGATCCTTCAAATTACATATATACCGATAACTATATAGTAATAAAATTGTGGCCGCAGGTTTTGTTATGATGGTTGCGTGATATTAAAACGTCATTCGAATCATTATACGGCGGTAATCATTATTATAAGAAAATACAAACTTATATTATTCGTATATAGGCTTCATTACAATACAGAAAAAAAAAGAAGAAAAAGAAATTAAAATAGCGGATTTACGAACAGAAAAATCTACGGACAAAATTGTGCACGTATTGAAGTCTGACAGAGTCTTAAATACAAAATAAGAGGTTAACTACTGTGAGTACACTCTGTGTACATAACATATCCTCATGTATGTGTTTACATACACTTCCACACCCCCACACACACACAATTATAATATATGAAAACCAATTTAATATAAACCGTTTTTTATTGTCACGAACGGAAAACAGATAAGGTTCCGATTTCTTGTCATACAACAGATTTATGACATATAGCTTTTTTGTGGTTCATTTTTTTTTATTTTAGTTTTTATTCTTTTCACATTTGCTGGTATAGGTATGTGTATGTCCTTTTATGACGATTATTCGTTAAGTTTTTGAAAAGTAAAAAGATATCGGAGGTAATTTATCAAACCTAGAATGATTACTTCGATCATTATGCCAACATATCCATATACATATGTGTGTATTTGTTTATATATGCTATATGTATGTACTTACGTATTATGTGGTTTATATTATTATGATGATGATGAATACGTAATTTAGAAAAAAAATAGAAGTCAAAAAAAAAAGTATTATTAAAATAATTTTATAATTTGATATACGAAAGGAAGCTACCTTGAACACAAAATTACAGTAATAATTTAGTTTTTATGGAAAATAATGGAAAATATATAATAAAAAAAAGAATAATGTTGAAACGTAGGTACACACAAATAATGTATGTATGTAACTATCGCGTATGCCAGGCGTATACTATGTAGAATTTAGATGTATTATAATAAAGCGTATATTGTGTACACGTAAACTGATTAAAAATACTAGATATGAAAATTAGAAAGAAGAAGCTAATTAATTTTCCATGTAATAATTTTGAAATAAGAATTATCCGCACTGAATGAAAAAAATTCTATATTCTATATACATATACCATTGTATTATATATTATGTCTATACACTCTTATGTACGTATATTATAAGGCGACTGACTGGCTATTTTAGAAATAACCTTGACCAGAATCTCACTTTACATTTTACATTATGGACTACCGGTGTAATTTATATTTTACTTCATTTTTTGGTTTTAGTATTTGTAAAAAAAAATTCACGGTAATTTGAATATAAATCAGAAATAATTTATCTAAGATGTGCATGTAATACTGCTCAGTTCAAAATATTTTCACATCCATTCCATTTTTATTCAATTTTTTTTTTTTTGCTTTCTTATAATATGAAATCATAAACTATCAGCACAGATCTAAGTAACTCACAGGCTCACAGTCACTTAGATCTACGCTATCAGCTATCAGTGTACTCAGGTCTGGATTCGCGCATAGGCAACATAAGTGACTGCCAAAAATATAAAAAAAATACAAAAATTTAAAACTAAGAAAAAGTACATATGAATTATTTTTAGTAAATTTTTCAAAGCAAAAATATATGAGTATACAAGCTATCGTAAACGCTACAATAGTATGAGTAGTATTTCACACATCACTTGTACCTTGTACTCAATTTTGAATTTTTATTTTGAAACTTCGAATGATGCCTAGGGGCGCTTAATAAAAAAATCCGCTACTGAGTGTACTTATTGCAAAAACTCCATACATAAAGAAATATATTTAATCTGAATTTAAAATGTTACGCGAATTATGAACGAGATATATCGATGGATTCATTCTCGTATGTTGCAGAGATTTAAAGTATATATCTATTATAAAAGTTAATACAATCTTGTGTATACGATGTAAACATGTGTAGACAAGAGTATGCAGTATTCTCTATGTCTATACATACAGATACAGATACACAGACTAGACTATTCGATTCTGATTGAAAATTGAACGATATTAAATGTTTGTAAATTATTTTTGAATAAAGTCACGTACATTAACGATTGTGTATAAAGAAAATTGCCGGATGAAGAATCATATTTCGGTAATTTATTGAAAAATTCTAACAGGAGATGAGTCTATGATGACTTTTTCAGACATAACAAAGAACAATATCATCATTTGAAATTTTTATTTTATTTTATTTATTTATTTATTATTTTATTTTATTCTTTTTATCAAACATATCAAATTTCTTGCTACATCCGAACAACATTTAAATTTGATAACTAAAATCATGAAATCACTGGAATCACTGGTATACGGTTAATCTGAAAATGAATCATATGTGTACAGCATTTAGCCAAATTCCATTCATAAATTATCATTTTCGCAAACAAATCTTAGAAGTGAAAAAATTAGAATCCCTCTAAAATAGATTTCATTTAAAAGGATCAAAATATCAAAAATAACTAATCCAAATAACTACAATAATTTTCATTTAATAAATAACACAAAGTGAGATGAGTAAAATTTTCCTATACTTCTTTTAATGTAAGTACATACATATACTAGTTCTCGAGCGAAAACAAAAGAAAAACTCTAGCAGGTTGAATCACCAAATATGTATATAAGAATAGAATGTCAAAAAAAAAAAACCATAAACAAAACCATAAACATATCCTTTTTTCTTGTAAATCAGTATTTAGGTATGTAATGCATGGCAATGTATGTAATGCATAGTTCTATAGTCTTTGCATATAGCTATACGTGGCTATACTCAACATTATGTAGATATGTATGTATGTGTAAAAGAATCACATTTATATTTTTCTTTTATTTTTTCGAATTTTCGTCGCAATAATTTAATGTGATTGTGTAAAATGTATACTCAGATCCTTCGACGACAACACATTGTACGAATGGCCATGATTTATGCATTCTTATAACTTTTTGCTGTACATAGTCGGTTACAAATCATTTCACATATATACATTGACAAAACTATATATACAGTCAGACAGTTATAATAACGAAACAATCAGCAAAAAAAAATAATAAATAAATAAATAAATAATCACCTTTACTCTTTTCTTATTATTAAAGATTTTCTAAGATTTCATTCAAATCAAGGATATCCGGAAAAAGTTTCACATCGTATACATATGTATTTTTATTGAGAAATTGTGAAAGAGAATGAAAACAATAAATTTCGTAATCGTAATTATTTGGTTTGTAAACAATTCAAATTTTATGTACAGTGTGTACTTTCAAATCTTCAAATTCAAATCTTTGACTTATATTTAATTAAAATTATATAGAAAGAAATATTTGAACTATGAACAGTTAGAAGAATTTCTCTTATTTCTTAATGGAAAAATGTTGAAATACTTTTCTCTTACCTATTACCATAAATTCAACAATTGAATTTAAACTAGATGAAAATATACAAATAATAAGAAACCATGTAACATCCTTTGGAATCTGTAATTTTATTTTTGTGAATCTAATTGTTCGTTACATTTTCCTCTTCTGAAAATCACTAAAATTTTTCACTAAAGTGATGAATTATTACATTACTATGGGATTATTCAGATATCATTTTTTTACGAGAAATTATACTTTCCGTTTTGAAATACCTATCTTCCGAAAACCGAAAATTTCAAATATTTTGGTGTAAATAGAAATGTGAGCATTTAAAATCAATGACGTAAATGCAAGGTATATTGTGTACGTAGAATAATTGAAAAGCCATTATTGACACGTGCTGATTGTATTTTCCAATTCTGTTTTCAAAACTTTAAAATAATTCTTTTGTATTCTTTTCTAGATACATACAAACATACGAGTACCTATTATGTATGGACGTCTTATACATTTTGGCCTGAATCCACATAATATATACACTCATATATAAATTTACACTTTCATAAAAGTGTACATTTCCATTTCAGAATCAGAAAATATACGATGGTTTTTCATTTCATATTAATTTTTAGTTCATTTCATGCTCGAAATTTTGATTACACACTCGTATATATACGCACTACACCACAACCACATATAGCACATACATACACATAGAAATGGCATATTAGATCCTTACAATAGATCAAAAAGTTTAAATTAAAATGTCAAACTTAGGGAGAAAATTGCACGTGACTTCAAAGTTATTCAAAAATTTTATTCCTTTTCGTTTTTTTCGGCTAGCCACTTTGGTGCGATAGTTGTGGACGACGATTAAATGCAAGGTGAATTTGTAAATAGAAAAACAGATACAATAAATGTAATACAACAAAAATGAAGAAAAATAGAAAAACAACAAGGTATGAGGATTATCAATAATACACATTACAGTCATTTTCTCATTCTATGGGTATTCTGATAGTGATGTTGCAATATTGGACTATTTTCCTTACCTCCCGCGTCGATATTTTCTTTATACTTTTCCAATTGGAAAAATGTAGATTATACAAAGAAAAAAAAATTTATTTTTCAATGAATGAAATTTCCTTGATACCTTCTAATTTTCAACTGTCATTAGATTTAAATAGTAAGGAAAGTGTTCAAAATTCAATTGACATAATTCTTACTTTTTTGGTTAAAAAAAAAAAAATTTCAGTAAATGCATTGTACCTGAATTTTTTATTTTCAATATATGACTTTTTCATTTAATAGCTGAGAAATGTCCATTTATTTTTCAAACAATCCTGGGATTTTCTTTTGTATGATAAAACTAAAATTCTAACTGGTTGTATTGTGTGTGACTATTCAAGGAGAATTTGATGCAAAAGACCATTGAATGTGATCGATTTTAAATTACCAATTACACAGATGTTCAGTACACAGTTAAGCATGTCTTTCAGAGATAGACATCCACATTACTTTTAACATCCGCATGTATTTTTTCTTAATTTAAAGAAGTCGTTCATCCAATTTTTGAAACAATTATGTAATATGTAATATCATAGACCGACGTTATTATAATTTGAATTAGATATAGAATCTAAAACCAGGAAGATCCAATTTGAAATCGTTTGATAATTTCTAAACCATTAAACGTAATTTTCTGATCTATTTTATAACGGCGATACACGCACTATTAACATATCTATTACACACTTTTATAGTGTCCTTCTTTATCTCCGTGCATATTACATATTTTCACACAAAATGCTTCAATCACAGATTTTTCACTACTTACACACACATTACATACACACACGTCGACTAAAGAATTTTATTTTTGAATGAATTCTGAATATTCCTCACTCATATTCGATACACTTCATATTTCCTATTTCATGGCTAATTATAAATCCATTTATACTTTTTTCTTTGAAATTTTCCAGTGTCTGCGATTTAAATTTTTTTTAATTACCAATATATAAGTAATGTATGTATATATAGGAAGGTACAGTAGAATAAAGATTTTACGATTCAGTAAACAGATGGTCCGAAGCGTCACAGTGGAATAAATTCCCAAATAAAATAAAATTTAATTAAAAGAAGGATTTATTTTTCTCCCTATAAAATTTCACCTACACAAAAAATTATGTGTAAGACCGTTATGAATGTGATTTTACGATAATCTTGTTGAAGAATTATTATGACATGCAATATCATATGATGTCGTTTAACACTGATGAACAGAAAAAAGTTCTGATTCTCTAGTATTCACATTAATTATCATCCTTTTTATATTATAATTTTATGAACTGAAACTTCTCTATTATCATTGTCGTCGTTAACGTCGCTGTTGTCATCATCATATTCGAAATATTTCCTGAACTGTATGCTAACCAGTACCACTTCCACTATACCATATATTAATATCTGTTATGCTATGATTATAATCTGTAGGTACACTTTCTCATCGGACGATTTCATACTGTAAATAAATGCAAAGATTTATATCTGCATTTTAGCTTTTAAATATGTGGATTTCTTTAATTAGAATTTTTCAGTTTTTTCATTTTTTTTTTGTTTTTTTATTTTTATATATATTGCGGATGCTCAATTCAAAAATTAACAAACAAAAAATAAGACCACAACATGAAATTTTTCAAAGACAAAAAAATTCCATACAACAGGAACATCCTGTTCATCTTTTTATCTCATCCTTTTGCTTATAAATGTATGTACATTAAACTATTTGCCCATCAAAATACATGTACATTATTTAGATAAGTACTATGTACTATAAAGAGTATACTCTGTTCTATCTGTATATACAGTACTATATAATGTGGCATGATTGTATGTACATGCAATCTTAAACTACATACTATTCCGGTCTTTTGTTAATTGAAAAAAGCAAAAAAAATTTCACCTCCGTTTAAAATTAATTTTTTATTTGAAGAAAACGCAATGAAAAAAAAAATGAACAATGAGAAAATAAAGAAACTATATATGGAAAAAAAGAGGTCAAGAATGGCAATATACGAATTCCGCAAGTATACGTGCATGCATACAATGTATACATTATAGAAAAGTCTTAAGATGGTAATGGTATAGAACCATCATTCGTTTGGTTGGTTTGGTTGGTGGAAACTTGGAAATTTTTATTTTTTATATTTATTTTCTTTACAATTACCAATTGCAATATTGCTGAGTATCAAGTAAAAATATATGTAAGTGCATATGTACATGGTTACACAGTCACAACAGAGTGCATACATCATACAAAGTTTACAAAAAAAAATTTCTAATTCATAATCACAAGATCTGTATGTAGTGTAGTGTATGAGCTCGCTTCGAAACGAAACAACGAGACATTACACATAGTTATAGGTACATTATGTATGTACGTGCATATTATAGTAGATCATAAATAATGTGTGTATTTGAGCATGGGTACCGTGGGTACAATAAAATATATGATTTTTATGTCATTTTCAAAGACAGAAGTTGAGATATGCGCTTTGTTTCAAACCATTCTCTATATTTCTCTATCTAATAAATTATATTGCAATTTTTTTTTGTTCTAGATATCAGTAGAATTGAAAACAAAACAAAAATGTTAGAAAACATTTATTTAACGATATAAGCTTTTATGTATTTTTATGATTGGTGCTAAACGTTTTTATTAACAACAAATCATTCGAGCTATATACAAAAAAAAAATATTTATTGTATGCTTTCCTTTTATTTTCTGGCTATTATTTATAAGACGATGAAAATATGAATTCATTCATATCTGGTGTATTTGTAATTAGATTTATGTAACACAATATACAGAAGACATGAGAAAAGAATAAAAACAATAAATCTGTCACTTCATCACACGTATATTAGTGTAGCACACAATGCTATAATAAATCTTTATATATATTTAATGATTCATTTCGTGAATTTACACATTACCCAGATCCAGATCTCAGTCAAGCAAAATAAATGTAGATCAAAATTAATTTCTTAAATGATGATTTATAGTGAAATTTTATGATTATAATGTAAGCATGACGGTACACATGTAATACGAAAATTATCGATACCACCAAGTTTATATTTAAATTCATTTTACCTAACATCATATTAGTAATAAATTGAAATTTGCATGTACCTTACACAAGTATAAGTAGAAAAATTTTAATTTGATTTGGTGTTTAATAATTGTAACCAGAATATTATATCGATTATAAGGCACACTCGTAATCTTTAAAATGCATGATTGTAAATAAAAACCAGAATTTAGCTCATGATCCTTTTTCATCCTTTTCCTTATTTCATTTATTAATAATCATCTGCTTCTTGAGAAAAAAAATTTCCTTTTTCATTTTTTTTTCTTTTCCTTTTTTTACTTTAGATTTTTTTTTTGTGTTACTCTATATGGAACATAAGGAAAATGCTGTAACTAATTTACTTGTCAAACACTTAATTGTATGTTATGCATACAAAATGACACAATTTTTTGACTTGAACTCGTGCCACATATGTACATATGTACATATGTACACACGAGTACTCCTTGTAATTACATATGTAATGTTAAGAAACGCACTTCTTATACGGTAAAAATAATTGTTTCATGCCTTCTTAAAGAATTCTTAAAAACTCGTTTAACATACATATTTCTTTTATGTATGGGGTATGGTGGAATAGTATCGCATCGCTTTGCATCATCGTATTATCATCGTCATCGTCATTATTATTACTTTATAATGACTCCCTTCCTTTATTCATAGACTACTTCCAAAAATTTTCTTTTCATTATTGATAATAATCGTCATTATCTTGTTACAAAATATATACGTATCTTTTCGTTTATTTTCGTTTATTTTCTTTTATAAGCATATAATTTTTGATTATTTTTTTTTTAATTTTTTTTATTTTCTTATCAGATAACAATTTGCACCCATCAAATTGTAATTTTCTGCTTATCCTCACGTTGACATCCCAAATAACTTCTTCTATTTTTTACGATATACTACAACGGCAATATACTATTACTACTACCACTTCATTAAATTTATTATAAACGTAACATTAAAAAAATATATGGAACAAGAGGAAAAAACAGAAGGATGTTTCGCCGACAACAACTTCCGACAGATGTTAGATGTCATTCCACAGCATAACACACATATAGCGCTTATAATAATATTCAATATTATAAATCCTTTCAAATTTTTTGATATCATTCACAAAGGGAGAAAAAAAAGGAAATCAGTGTAAAACATCATATTTACTAGATTTGTGTATATCTCACCCAGCTATTGCCACATCGAGCTGTATGTTGGTACATATAGCAAGGTATGAATAGAGCTAAAAAGAAAATTGTGGGGTTGATTGTCGTGAAGGATAAAACAATTTTTGCAGATGACACACTAAATACTTAACTTGTTTTATGTCGTGTTTATGAAATTAATGTACACGATAAAATATATGTGCGTACATCCGCATAAACGTATGAAAGGATATATACATATATATACATACTATCAAATTTGTGTGTATTTAAACTCATCATTTAATATGTAATTTGTGATTCAAATGAAAAATTATGTTCAATATGAGAATTCAAAAAAAAAAAAAGTCGAATACATTTACAATAAAATGAAAAATAGGGCGTAAAAAATTGATACGAAAAATGTTTTCTTTTAAAATTCGAATTTGAATTTTTACTTTGAATAAGAGACCAAAAGAATGAAATCAAGTAAAACAGTTCCGAGTCAAGAAGAATGCATCATAAATAATTCAAAACTATGTAATGACGATGACGATGATCATGATGAAGATGAAAATGATGATCATTATGTGTTTATGATAATAGTGGTCAGACACGAGAATAATATATTTCAAAGATGTACATATGTATAATGTATATACCGTCAACAGAAAACATGTATGTAATATTCAGCGAATAACGTCAACCGTCAACGTGTACTTGTATTACATTAAAATGAATCAAAAATGATGAAGAAGAATGCACACTATTCCGTATACTTGGAAAATTATTTTCTTCGCCAAAAAAAGTAAAAAAAAAAGAAATTATTGAAAAACAACGTAACATTATTATAGCCTAACTGGAACTATTCAAATATATATTTAAATATCTGAAAGATCTTAATGCATACAGACGAACATACGAGTGCATATGAAACATTTTACACGGTAATTTATGCAATGTCACAGTTACTTTATGTTTTGACTTTTATAAAAGGCTATTTTCAAGTAGCGCCGATCTTCTTCTTCGAATGGACATAAAAATTAACGATAAACTTTGAAAAGACGTTTAGTTATTTTTCTTCATTTTTCGGAGTATCATCTGTTGTTGGAAGTTGAAACAGCAGAAATTATCTGTAATATAATTTTTTTATTGCACACACATACACATATTCACATGTTTATATATACGACTTTGTATGTATGCATTCACTCATATCATCTCCTAAGTTATGAGTGAATGGGATACAGTCAAAATCTGCCCAGAAAATATATTCAAGAAAATCGAGTCAATATATCAGACTATAAGAGACTATGTGCATCCATGCAATCAGTCTACATTCTATTTTTTGTTTTTATAGGTACCTATACGCATATATTCATTTTGGTATCTTCGACTTGCATGTATATCGCGTAAGTTTTAATATCTGATTCGTGGAATTGGCTATTTTGTCTCCTCTTTTCAAGAAAATGGTGAGTTTTATACTTCAATTTTTTTTCTTTTTTTTTTTTTTTTGAAAAATTTTGTCATTCATTGAAATTTTATGATATATTGTCACTGTATAAATGCCTCATAAGATTTAACGGTTTTCATTTTAAAAAACAATTGAATAATTTTTTTGGTTTGGTTTTTGTTTGTGACTTTTACAAAAATAAATTATTTACTCACGTATTCATATCTGTATAGGTAGGAGTCGGTACATAAAATCATACATAGATTGTAAAGTGATTTGTTGAGATGGTAGCAATAATTAATATTTAGATGGTTATTCATGAATATTACAAATGGCTTTCATACGTTTTGAATATTTATAGTTTTCAATTTAATATGTATCTAATATGCGTCAAAATATGGTAAATACTCGTATGTTTAATATGAATCTACGCGTTACGAATAATAAAAATACGGAAAATTAGTGGCCATAAATAGAAAAATTGAAAGCGGACATAAACAGTAGAGAGAATATATGATGTCAACAATTAGGTAGTATTCTAAACCAGAGTTGTATTTCAGTCTTCTTCTGTCTTTTATTTTTCTTCCAATTTTTAGAAATTGCAACATTATTTTTAATTTTTAAATATTTCATGTACATACAGAAGTACAGTTACTAAGAAAAGTCTTGACAATTTGTACATGTGAATTGTATATATAGATATTTTAAGATCTATTCAACTAAATTTACTTCTGAAATATAAGAATTGACTTTAAATTTCAGTTTGACATCTGTTCTATACAATTATTATTGGATTTAAATCATATTTGATATCGCTTATCTTATATCCTTTTACAATCCAATACGTATTCTATCTACGTTCATGTTCATGTACATATATACACACATCACTTTCATTATTTTTCGAATATAGTATATCGTTTATCGTTTAGTCTGTAATTAATTATTTATGAACAATGCATTTCATGAAAATATAATGTAATTATAAATGATGACGACCAAAGAAAATATGTATACGCATACATACATGCATGTATGTAATAATTTTGTTATGTATGCAAAGGCATTATACAAACAGTACCTGAGGTTATTTTCGTTTTGGTATATGCGAAAAAGAACAGAATTTGTGTATACAATAGGAGTTTACGAGTATGTTTCACCGCAACAGGCAAAAAGCAGAACGGAAAAAAATGAATAAAGGATATTTTGATTAAAATTTAATGTTTATACCACAACATTAATGCACAATAACAAAATGTAAAGAAAAAACGAATGAAAAATATGTTGATAACACAAATAATGTATACAAAGGATATGTGCACAAAGAAAAAGTATAAAAATACAGATACAAAAACAAGAATAGTAAATTCAAATATAAGATACGCATGTAGAATAAATGTATACACAGGATAACGAAAATATTTAAAAAATAATTTAATTCTACTAAAATTTATTTTAAATTCGATTGCTTTTACACCAGACTATAAATTAATATCCTGAATCTGTGCAGCTAACTATTATAGCTACAATAGAATGAACTGCGCTTGTGTTTAAATAACAAAAAAATAAAACCGTAAGAAGGTGTATGTACAGGCATATTTTTATGTGTATATTTCGATACATTTGTTTCAATTCTTTCGTAAAAAATTCAGCTAATCGCCCTCAATAAAATGATAAGAACGATATGATGAGGATGAAATCGTTTTTCTTTTTGTTTTTCATTTTTTTTTTTTTTGTTTTGTATCTTTTAAAAGTATCCTTTTACTTTTCAATTTTTTACTCCCTTGTTTGAAGAAGATGTTTTCATTTTCCTATTTCGTTGTTATTGTTATTACTTTTCTACTATGAGCCAATTGTTTACAATTGCTTTTTTATAGTCTCTTATAAATTTTGATAACGATGTTGTACTCATATACATATACACAAACGCTTATCACAAAACAAAATTCAGTTATAATTTATTGCTTGTATACTTATACATATTACGCTGCCTACAGCAATGAGTAAACAGTAAACAGCAAACAGTCAGACCTATGACTATGTCCTAGGTTAGTCAGTGTTAATTCAATTCAATTTGTAATAATTGTTTAATTAGAGACATACATGTAGAGATACACACCCTTCAAAGAATATTGAAGGGTTTCCATTTTCATATAAAAGATTTACATAATTATTTTCAATACAAAATTTTGCATACATACAAATGTATTCGTATTCACGTATTTATGATAAATGAGAATCTTTGTATTAGAGTGAGTTAATGAATTTTTAAGAAAAAAAAAAATTTTTTTTAAATTGCTCAAAAAGTCAATGACACTGGCTGTTTACTTTCATAGTACTATTGTTACGAAATGAAAGTGAAACTTTCTTTGTTTATATGTATATACATATTTATACTTTTATTACACACACACGCATACATACAAAATGAATGTATATATATACATAACCGGTTCTTTTATATGTTGAATGGTTCACTAAAAGCGGGCACCAAATCTCGGGAGCACGAATAAGAACAAAATGAAAGTGACATATCCGTTTTAAGCAAAATAATTTTACAAATCACAATTATTTTTTTTAAAAAAAATATTCTCTACGAAAATCCTCTCTTGAAATTTTCCTTCTTGAAAAAAAAAATATGGTTCACAACATAAAAAGTGTACCTTAAATGCCTTAAAAATTAAAATGATATTAATTATATTACTTTGCAACTAATGGATGAAAATGTACATAATTGATATTATAGCCTACCAAATATATTTTACCTGCATTAATCACTACGTTTTGCTTGCAACATCCAATCAGTATGGCCACGTATGGCTTAGTTTTGGTATGATTCGTTCATTTTGATCCAAATAAACTACTAAATTAATGTACAACGGTGCAACATAAAGAATATGGAATCAACAGCTTATATTTATTACTATATTCATTATTTATTATATTTATCATATGCTTTGCAAGTTGAAAGAATCTGAAATTACGCGTATCTTTCTACTTTTCCTCATACTTCTTCCTTTACATCACAAATACTCAACATAGTTTAATTACCATATTGTTTACAAATGGATATATAGGTAAAAACATTTATATATGTATACATATATATGTATATTATGTACATACATATTATAATTCTCTTAAGTGATGTGAAAATGATGTAATTTTTTTTTTTTTTTTTTTTTTTTTTTTTTCTTAAAAACAACAGAAATTAAAATTTTGTGCTGTTAGAAGAAATAAAAATCAAATTAAAGTTTGAAATAGTAAAGTTGCATACTAGAGGGTGAAAAATTTAGGAGTGCACCGGGCGTCCAAAAGGCCAAAACCGGCGCTGTAATATACCAAAGCCATTATATTCGTAACATATTGACAGACAATAATTCGCCTTAATGAAATTTTCACATTATTTATGATCAAAAATAATTAACTTTAGTATAACTCGTCGTAAAATGATGAGAGGATTTGATTGTGGTTGAATATGGTTGAAATTTAGAAATTTAATCAAAGGAAAAGAAGGCATTTACTACATACATTGGTATTTGGTAAAAGAAAACGTAAAGATTATAAGAAATATTTTCTAATTTTACTATATCACTATATATAGAAATTCCGATAAATGGTTAGATAAAATCACAGAATCACAGTGATAAAACTTTTAAAGCACTTTATAGAAGTTTTTGAAACCTTATACATATGCGAAGTTTAGGTACAGTTCATTCACGGAACATATTAAAAATTCGATTCGTTTCTATAATTTTCTCTTCCAGTTATAATTTAACTAAAATTCTCAATTATTTTACATCCCCTTCCTAATTAATTTTTTTGTTTGTTCTTTTATCTTCAAAATAGTAAACGAGAAAATTTGATAATTACATTCCGTTCATAGAAACAATTTGAAATTAATATCCGCACATTATTACCGAATATCCTCTATATCAATTTAGAAAGTTATTCTCTTTGGTTTTTTGAAATTTGTGCTGCACATAAACGATGTATGTATGTACATATGTATACATATAGCGATATATTGAATCTACTTGTTAACTATACTCCTATACTGTTGTTCCTTATTTGTTTTTTCTTTTTATTTATTTTTTAATTTTAAATTGAATTAGAGACATTATGGGTTAAATTGTGTTCAAACTTCATACGTTCGTTTAACAAGAAATAAATGATTTTTTTTTTGTTCTTCATACAAAACATGCGGATTGTTTGTGTTACACGAGTTTATATAATGCATTGAATTGTACTTCTACTTCTACTTAGCAGTAAAATAAACTGTATGAAGGAGAAAAATAATATTATTATTTTTTTTTTATTTTTTCCTTTTTTTGCTAAACTGCATCAAACGATGTGGAAAATTATGATTTATTAGTTGACTGTTCTGACCAGACGTTTTTTATGTAATAACTCAATTACATCTAAAAATTATCAGTCAAAAATTTTTCAAATTTATATACACACACGTGCAAGAACATAATAATGTACAAATTGTGTATAGATAGATACTCGTGTACATACAGATGTGAAAAAACAAATTAAGAAAATATAAGAAAAAGCCAAAAATTGGAAAATCTATATAGTTTTGAACATAAGGTTTTGGAAATTTCCGAGCAATTTATTTGACTTGAGCAACAAAACCAAATAAGAATACAGTTTACATATTTATTTATTTATTATTTTTTTTTTTTGTAGATGAGGATGTAAGAAAAAATATATTATGCGAAAATTCCACTTCAAGTATTTTGTAAATTTTGCATACACATATAATATATATGTACATATATGTACATATAGTATGCACATGTATATCTATTAAGTATGAGTGTAGAACTAAATTGGAAGTGAATTTGATTTTCTTTGAATTTTCATAAATTTTCTCACACTTTTTTATTAAACAAATATTCTATGTGCTTATGTAAAGGAAAGCATTATTGAATAAATGATTATTGAAAAAAATTACCTCTCTATACAAACATATGTATAGATATGTAGTATAGTAGATATGTAAATATAAACTTAAGTATTACATATATATCCCATTACAGTAGTTTAGTTTCATAGCTTCCATTGACCATTCCATATTATCCGCAACCTCCAATTTAACGACCTCTTTCACTTACAACTACTAGTTATAGTCTCCTTCACCTCATACTTCTTTCTAAAGCAAAAAAAATGTTGTGCTCAGTCATTAATAATCCTCATTTTCTGTTATAAAGATCGTTATCCTTTTACATACATTAACTCTCATATTTAGCTGATTTGTTGGTTTTATTTTTTATATTTTGCTTATCAAAGGCTAAAAATTAATCTGTAAATAAAGTAAAGTTAAAAGTCGCGTGCTAGATACTCGTGTCCATGTACACTACTATGATTAAATTTAAAAAAAAAAATTCTTAGCGTAATAGCTCATAAGCTAGCGATAGAGAATATAAGTACAAGCTGAAGAATAACGTCAATGATATAAAATTATATCACGACAGGAAAGTAGATAAGAGCACCGCACTGAAACTCTTGAATGTCCAATGATTTTCTTTGCAGTGTTATCGGTGAATAATGTGGTTCAACGTATGTGTCCTGTATTTATTTGTGTGGTCATTATTTTTTCATATATGTATATACGTATGTGCATATACAAGTAGATACACATTGAAAATTTAAACGCGTTCTAATACGTGATATTCTATACAATACACATTGCCTGTCTTCTACGCCAGGTAATCGCATATAAAAATTAAATATTGAAACCGTTAGCAAAAAACCTTCATAACATACACACTCGTACAAAAATAATTTCCACTTCAGAATAATAATATCTAATAATAATAATAAAATGAAAATTCATATTTCACAGCAGAAAATCATATCTTAAAAAATCATCTAAACATTCCGTGATGAACGATGTACTTGTTAGTTGTATTTGGTTGTATGCTTTCAAATAAAGTAACTCTTCGAATCAACTTTATTTTTTCAAAAATACCACATTATTTATTTACCTTTTTCTCCTCATTTTTTTTTTTATTTTTATTTTTTTTATTTTTTTATTATTTTTTTTTTTTTTTGTGGTACACCTAAATGTCATATCGTCCTATATGTGTGCAATACATACCAAAATGTTACGTGTACTGTGTAATTTATACCTCATACCTCATATTTATGTATATTTCTGTATACTTTAGTAACTGTACTGTAAAATATTGTGCATATTTTTTTCTTTTTGATTTTTTAACAAAACCGTAATAATCCTTATGAAAATCATTTTCATATTTTTACGTTTTCTTGATTTTTCTGGTAGTTTAAACAAAGAAAATAATATTTTTCGTTTCGTTTCGTTTTATTTTTTTTTTCTCTGTGTCTTAATTTTTTTTTTTTTATTTCTGCTTTGGCTCAGTAGAATGTATCACCGTATCACGAACACAATTAAGCGACATCACCGCACTAATGAGGTCAGTTTTGAATTAATTCAAGGATTATGAGTGATTACTAAATCAGTAACTCATAATAAAAAATTACAATTTTATTTATTTTTTAATTTATTTTAGCTATTTCTTTTATTTTTCATTTTTACATTATTATTGAAGGAGATACTTTCATACTAACATATTGATACATTTTTGTACTTTGAAGATTTCTAAGCACGATTTTAGGTAGGATTTTATATTTACATCAATAACTAGAATGATCATTAAAAAAATTTATCATTTGGAAAATGAATATGTACTGCTTCGCTTTCAAAATAGCTGACTCCAAATAATTTCTCCTTTATTTATTTCTAGTTCATTTCAGCTACCATAGTGAATTAAAATTAAACCAAATTAAACGTAAACATTTTCTCACCAAAACCACCAAAACTAATAATAATAATTAAAAAATAAGTAGTATTGCATATCATCAGGCACTGTACAATTCAATTTTCTAATAAGAAAAATAAAGCAACAACTTCTTTCTCTTGGTAAATGTTGTTGATTATTGTAATCATTTTTCTGAATATTTAAGAAAATATTTAATTCACCACTTACCAGAAAATCAAAATTCAATTTGAAAATTTTCGATTGAGTCCTGTTTCTTGAGATTTTTATTTGTACATTTCTTATTTATTTCCCTAACTTTTATTATTAGTCTTGTAAACATATGTACGTATCATATGTATTTATGTAATCATATGAAAAAACATTGAAACAAAAACGAATTTTTCCAACCCTAACTGTTTTGCTGACTAAAATAAAACGATGTGATATTGTAAAAGATGCATTCATTCGGAAACAACAAGTGCCACAAGAATTTATATAAAATCTTGTAATCTCTAATTAACATTGTTTGTGGGAAATATATATACTCGTATACGTATACATATTCACACATATATTTATTACACGATGTGGTGATATTCTTTCAAATAATTTAATTCTAACAGAGGCTTCATGAGGGGTGATATCTATATACATAATCTAAAGTAGTATTTTTTGTCGATAATATACTCATACTACATTACTACATATTATATATTATTAAGCTTAACATATTGTTTTTAGGAAAAAGCACAAAACAGCCATTCATCCATAAGATGAGGGTGAGTGGGTAAAGTGTTATAAAGGAATCTTCAATTTCTTCCCTGGTTTCGTTTGATATGCAGTGCGATTAAGTTAAAAGAAGGCGGAACCACAATTATTTATCTGAATACTGGACGAATCATTATCTTTATTGTCTTCTTCAATTCAGAAACAATTAAGGATTAAATTGTATTTTGATTTAAAAGCTGATAGCAGTATCTGAGTGATAAATTCATTGATTATTTATATTCATAAAGAGAATAGAGTTTGCTTTTGTAGTTTTACAACAATTTTAAGTGTCTGAAAAGTTTCGTTTCAAGATATCCTTTGCGTGAGAATTAAAATTATTATTTTTTTTTAAAAGATTGATTGCTAAAGAAAATTACAAAAAGAGAATTAAGAAAATTTTTCAATTCTTCCGCTAATATTTTTTATAACATACATACTTATTTTTTGTTGGTTTGGTCTTAAGCCAAAATGTTTTCCAAAATCTGAAACAACAACGTATTAACTAAATAGCAAAACTACACTGGCGAAATTCTAAAAATAACGTGAATAGAATATCTTTTTGGCACACTTTTGGCACGTGTCTATCATGTAATTCATCAGGAAATCTACTACGAAATATAGGTACTAATAACAAAAAATTGAAAAAAAATGAATGCAATAAAACGTGACACGAAAAATCGCTTAATTTTTATTGATTGTATATACATATGTACACTCAAAACGATAAAAAAAAATATTTGTGTATTAGGATTCAAAAATAGAATGAAAAGAATGTAAGGGATTATCATGCACGACACTTGTACGTATGTGCTTTTAATGTTCAGTAAAGTAAATCGTCATCAAATAGAAAAAAAAGAAACAGAAACAAAATAAAAAAGAATTATACATATGAAATATACTCATAAATTTGTGGTTAAAAGTTGTTTATTAGACTCCAATGAAGAGTTCTTTAACTCGACTTACCCTATCCATTTATCGAATGACCTTTAGACAAACGTATAGTCACATCCAATTCCTCTGAACGAGTATATCACACACTCGTATACGCATGCAGTCCAATTCAAATATTCATCCAACTGGAAAGACCACAAGTGAATATTATTTTTAGTGTAAGCCCCCATGTTGTAATGAATATGACAAATGAATATGAGAGAAGTCCTTCTTGTAACGTATATAATGTACAAACGTACGTATATGCGCATGAGATAGTTTTTAGATTATCGACTTCAAAGTGAACAAAAAAAAATTTAAAACAGAAGCCAAAATTAAGAGCATATTTTCTAGTAATGACTTAAGAAAACAATAGAAACATTTTTTTTTTTTTATAAAAAAAAGGCATCAAGTGTTGTTCAGAGTAATTACTCAATTAAATTCATTAGAATTTAATTGAACACAATCTAGGGTACACGAGGCATTAACGTTTCAGTTTCTAGTGATAAATTAACAAAAAAAAAATCCATCACAATAAAATGTGATGAAATGTAAAGGGTATTTTTGTTTCGGTTTATTTTTTAATTTTAAATTGTAACAGCATAGACAAAACAAAACAGTTAAAAGATCTACATATACATTATATTATTCTCTAATATGTATGATATTGGTGATATCTAGATTTATGTAGATATATGTATGTCCTGATATCTCCTTGACATTATCAGAAAGTTTGAAATCAACATCCAAATATCAAAGTTCATTCTAAGTTCAGTTAGCGTACGTAAAGAAAAGCAATTAAACACAGCAGGAAATATTTTCCACCAATATAATCATCCCTTTATGTTGTACTCGACATCATCATCGTTATCGTGTTATCTTCATAACATCAAAAATAAAAATAAAAAAGTGAAGACTTACATATTTATAAAAAAAAGAAATAATAATAATAAAGATTCATTGTCACTTTTAGTTGTTGTACTTGTACACAGGATCAAAACAGAACATAAAATTATTTTTCTTCAAATTTTTCTCTTTTTCTCTTCTGCTATAATTAAAAGATCTCAACAGGAAGCCTTAACCCGAAATCAATGTCATTTACATTTCCTTATAAGTTTCCTGTGCAAAAGTATCCTGGGTAACGCACCTTTTCAATTTAATTATAGCAGTGACAAAAATATGACGATGATGATGATGATGAGAATGATAATAAGTATATACATATACACATAGTACACAAACAAATAAATAAATAACAAAAAATAAATAAAAAAATGGAAAACAGAAAGTATGAAATATAAATAATAAATAATTTACAAAATTAAATGGTGAAAGATACAAAGGATAACATGACTTTTAATGAAATGATTTTTCTAGACAATATTCTCCCTTTTTTTTCTTTTTGTAGATATGTAGGTAAATATATGAAATTGTACATACACATACACAAGCGTGTTTATAAGGCATCTTCCAATTTTTTTTTCTGCTTTAGAATTTGTTGTGCAAATGAATCTTAAAATCAATTTCCCTGATTTTTCGTATTAAAATAAAATTCAAAAAAAAAATTAATGTGGTTTTAAAGTTTTTATTTATTGATCTTTCTTACAATGTTTAATAATTTACGACAAGCACTTTTCAACGAATTAAATAGGATATTTGAAAAATTTTCAATTTTTTTTTATGTATTAATTTTTAAAAAATTTTATTATTTATTTATTTATTTTTTCCTGTTCTTATTTCTTACGTCCAACTAAAGTTGTACCAGAATGTGCTTGATTCATTTTATACTCCACATTTGTTGAAGATGCATGTGAATTCAACAGGATGGGTTTTGGTTCAGGTTTCGGATTTGGTTCAGCTCCTATGCCGTTGAATAATATACAAAACGTACACAGAATCAAAATTGATATTATTGATATTAAAAATTTCATTTTTTAAGTTATTATTATTTTTTTTTTTTTTTAATAAATGTGGAATAGACGTAGACTTGCTCTATGTAGATTCTCTTCAAAATGATTTTGAAAATAAACTGAATAGAAAGTTTTAATTTTATTACTGAGAAAAAAATTTTTCAATAATGAGTTATATATAAAATTTCTTTACTTCATTATCTGTCTGAGGGAAAAAATAAACTTTATTTTAGGTCGTTTGTTACCGTGTCATTTAATTTAAAGTTTATTTTAAATTCGATTCACTAATTAATTTAGTATACGAGAAAGAATTCATAATAAGTTTAATTTTTATTTTGTTTTTTTTTTCGATTTGATTTTTCCTTAATTAACCAAATCACAAATTAATTATCGCTAATTTACAATTTCAATATTTACATAAGTTATAATATACCTTTACATGGAAAAACATTTATTGTATATTTTATATACAAATAATTTTTTCGTATTTCCATAAAAATTTTGATTCAACTGATTTCAGTTCATAATTATTCAAAGAGTATTCTCTTCACATGGTATTTATCAGATTTTAAGATTCAAAACTCAAAAATATGATCAAGATGAATTTGTGTTTTAAAATATTTTTTGGTACAATGTTAATGTGTCTACGTTATGTTTGTTTATTACTAAAAAAAAAATAAAAACACTTTTATAACTAAAATGTTTATTTTAAAAAGCGAAAGAAAAATAATTTTAATTCAGATAAAAGATATTTCAATTGTTGTGCGCTATTGAAATACTCATTCTTGTACCATTTTATCGGACTTCTTATTCAAACAACAATCGTATAATTTTAAATAAAAATAATTCAAAGATATGTATATTCTATAAAAGATCTCTGGAAAAAGTCATTACTTTTCACACATGTTCCACAGAAAATATAGCACATATCATGCTACGAATATCTATTGGTTATTGGTATACATATAAAACTTTAAAAATATATGTATATAGTCTCTTATCAATTTTTTCCAAAAAAACATTTCGATGTGCTTTGAATTTTTATTCAAAAATTGAAAAAAAGTCAATTTTTTTCTCCAGGGAACATTTTCCTATTATTCTGTACCCATGTTCATGTTCCATCATATACACATATCGCCTCGCCAAATAATGTTTGTAAAACGTACATAAAATAGTTGAAAAATGTATTTCTTTGTGTAAAGTATCTTATCAGTGATGTATTATAGTTTTAGCTGCTTTCTTATTTACACGAATGACCATCACTATACAGTATACATGCAGTATACATACATATGTACGTAACGTTCAGTTTTGTTTTTTTTTTATAAAATTGAAAAATCGAATTTTAAATTGAAAATTGAGCTATAAAAAACTGTATACGAATTGAATATTTCTTTAGGATAACAAAAGGATGTAAAAAGCATGGAATAAAAAATATAGTAAAAGCGATTCAATTTGATAGCACTTGAAATGGATTCCATTTTCATTCATTGTTGACCTCGTTTTTTTTCACATTTCATTTGGAAATGGATAATATAACTTTGAACAGTCACGGATTTTATTTATTTGAAGCTAATGTAATAATGGTGCTTATCAAAGTAATTACCTCTGTTGTATGAGAAAATTGGTTAAATGGTGAACAATACGAAAACGAATACAAATATGAATGGCACGAATTCGGTTCCGATTCAATTCCGAAAAAATAAAACTGAAAAATTTAATTTTTAAATAAAATTTCACATTATCCGCAAGATGAATATCAGAATCGGAATCGTTAATATTATAAATAATTATTCAATAAAGTGAAATGAAAGAAATTTATTTTTAATGGAATCTAGTAATTTACAAAATGACTTCCATGTCAGCTTTTCTAATACACCAAAAGAATTTATATTTTTACAGAATTACATACATACTTTGTATTCCCAGTCCAGTATACAGAAATAAGTAATAATATACAGTACAACCACGTGGAACAATATACAACATTACTATAGTATACAGATAAAAAAGAAATTTTAATATTTTTCTAATTATCACCAAATGTTACAAAATATTCGTACATAATATTTTTTTTTTTTTTTGAACAGGATTCGAGAGAAAAAATTATTTTTCGAAAATAATTATGAAAATGAAAAGAAATTTTAATTTTAGTTTTATAACACTTACAATAAAATATTCAATGCTCGCAAATATATACCGTTCATAATCGCGTAATTCCAAGTTCCTCTCTCTGGTGTACGCTTTTAAAAATTATGTATTATACTCGTATGTACGAAGGAGTAATGCGAAATACGAGTAAATGTTTCATGAGAAATTTTCATTTCAATTTTTCACGATTACTTATTTTCATCGTCGTTTTTTTTTAATTCCTGTTCTTTTATTTTTGTTTATGTATTTGATTTCAAATAATAATCGTGATAACGTTCTAAATGCATGCTACTCTACCTACAGTACGTCACTATACTAAAAAAAATGGGAAAATGCTAATTAGAACAGAAGGAAAAATTTTAATTGAAAGAAATTATTTTTATTATAATTATTATGATTACGATTTTTATTTTTATTTTAATTGTAACTATATAGAATTATAATATATGAGAGAAAGTACTTTTTAACAAATGCCGCGCTAGAAATTATCACCTCATTTCGTTCTGAGTTAGAGAAGTAGAGAAAAAGTAATTCTTATCCTTCTGCACTATGCAGGCTATACTGATGTACATCTGTACATACATATATTGCTATACGACTATACTGTACTGTACTATTATAGTATACTTTACACTGTTGACACATAAATTGACACAATAAACTCTTAATAACTTCTGAAACATAATTGGACTTTATGACTTTTTTTTGTTTAAAAATTATTATACACACATAGGATTTGTATTTATGAGTATCAGGGCTGAATTTACGCATAGACAAGGCTGCCTGGGACGACAAATTTGAGGGCGACGAATTGATCTAACTTTTTATTAGAAAATGTAAAAAACTGCTCGTTAAAATTCATTGCAGTACTCTCATAACGCTATACGCTGTAATATATACGCTACGATAGTATGAATGAGTAGTAATACACATCATGTCTATTCTCTCTTAGGAGAATACGAACATTGTATGTGACACACACAAAAAATCAACTAACAACATTCAATATTTGCTCCTCTACCCTATACATACTCTCTAGCAGTGAAGGTAATTGATTATTACAATACCTTTAGTATACGCTGCTATAGTATACGATTAGTATTTTACTCGTACTCGTACTCATCCGCTACTGATAAGAATATAATCCTTGAAGTGATTTCTTGATTTAATTTTGTTCTGAATTCAAATTATACTTACTTACATACGTGTTTAATTAAATTGCAGAGAAGATTTAAAACAACGATGTATAAAAAAGAAAAAAAAAACTCAAAACTTTTTTACACTTTGGAAATTATGGATCAACAATCGAGTAACTTTTTGCATTGCTACATACATATTTTTGCATAATGAAATTGAAAAAGAAAATTTAACAAAGCATCAACTATACACATATACAAGCGGATGCTTGTACGACCGTATATGAAATCGAAAAATTTCAATTAATAAACAAAAATGTTATGTGAATGAAAAGAAAATGATTGGAATAAGTTGAGGTTTAATGATAAAATTAACATAAAATATAAAATAAATGACTTTCCTATTTCTGAACATTCCTTTATACTTACAGTATATGCGCCTACTAGCATACATAAATGTAAGATGTAACTATTTTATAGCCATACAACTCGGTCATAAATGAATAATCCTTACATAATTCGGTGTTATCATACTTAAGTATGTGTACATACGAGAAATACGTTCATTATTTGACGTGTGTTCAAATTTTATGCAATGTCATAAGATCATTTCTCTTTCTGCATTTTCGTTTTTTTTTGTATTTATTTTTAATTTTGTCATGAAAACATTTTGCGACAACTTTATTAAGAAATTATACTGTAAATTGTTTTGTGTACGTACATATGTACATATTTGTGAAATAAATAAAATTTTTCATGATTCAATTTTAACCCCTTATGTCATTAAGTTTTTTTTTTTCAATGCGTGTAAATTAAAGGTGAAGGGTGAAAGACATTCTTTTAATTTTTTCAAAGTGATAAATCACGAAAACATGATAACAACAGACAAACACGTGTCACCCTCATTTTCAATTTGAAATTCGTCTTTTATGAGGATAATGCTGATACATAAATATATGTATATCATATAAACTACATACATACATATATACATACTTAAATAAATGAATGATGATGAAAGAATGAAAGGCGAACAAGTGACAGAAGCAGTTCATGTGTACCCATCTTATATCTTCTTTCTGCCTTCAGTTTAACTTCAGTTTTATTCCAAACATTTCGTTTGTAGGCATTTATAGGTACATTTATATACCTACTCGTTTTAGTACACCTTATATGAAGGAAATAACGCGTGAGTTATTAAGTCACGAAATGGCAAAGAATAGAATAATTTTAATGGGGTGATACTGAAACTGTGCAAAAATATTTTAACGATTCGATTTTTTTTTTTTAATTTGCAACTGTTTTCTATGGGGATGTACTCGTATGTAAATACGGAGTATAAATAAAAAAGTCAATTACGCAAATATTTTGTAACGTAATGAGGATAAATTGGTGAAATGAGCTTAAAAGATTTTTTTTTGGCTTTTCATTATTAAATAATATATTTTTATTTATACAAATAAAATAATGGGTAATAAATACCTGTACATATGCATCCATAGAAAATCTCATAAATCCATATACTATGGAGTGAGACTATTGAAGGATTCAAAGTTGTGAAAAAGAGAAAGAGAAGATTTATCTGATTACAGTACTTTTTTTTATTGTATTGATACCGTCATTCAATTCCACAGATACATGTATGATAGTTGAAATATTTACGACTGTCACTTAATATCAAATGTAAAATATCCATTTGGACTGGATATATTTTGTCCTCATTTAAAATGAAATTTATTTCGTTAATCAAGAAAATTTGTTCAATTCCAACAAAATGTAATAACAAAAAAAAAAAAAATTAAAAATTAAAAAATTTCAGCAATTAATTGTAGTCATAAACATCCTGTGCGAATAAGTAATGAGATACAATTATCTGGATACCACACATGACAAAAATGGACAATGGGCAGTCGTTAAAAATTGAATGTTTTTGTGATGTAAAATTTACCTCACCCCGATATCTCTCTTATTGGTAGAACATGAATAAATGCGGATTTCCATTCAGTTGTTTCTTATTGTAGAATTTCTATCTGCATGATTGTTCTCCTATCATCAGTTCATCACTTTCATAAAGTTGCCTTACTGATTCATTCTCATATTAGCAGAGAATTTTGTATCGAAACGTTAAGGATTTATTTTTTGATAAAAATTATTTAACTCTTTAACATGTTAAACGCACAGAATCGATCTATCATCAATTTCGTGACTCTATGCACACAACATATTGTAAAATTTTCTACATATACATGTTTTTTCTTCAATTCCATTGTATTTACATTCGATTCAATAAAATTCATTATTGTTAATGTACATACTTTGTTCGGTTGTACGTTGTACGTTACATAAGTGCATATGTATGAATCGATAGACGAGTTAAAGTTTTTGCTAATTCCATTATCCTTCAAATCTCTCCATTCAATATTTTTCGTCTTTTATTTATTTTAGTGCTATTGTTGTTGTGTTTCATTTATTTTTCCTTTCCTTTTCATTCATATAAAATGTTGTCTGTTCAATTGAAATCTTCCGGAAATTATTCCGTCAATGTTAGTCAGTCAAAAAACTTACCAATAATAAAAGTAGTAAACATACATACGTACTCGCATCACTGACATTCAATACTAGAATTGATACTTCCGTGACAATAATCAATTTATTTTCACCTACAAGGATTCACTGGATTTATTTATACGTGTATTAAAATAGAAAAGGATAAAATTTAATTTTATTTCATTTTGCACAAGAAATGGAAGAAAAAAAATACAAACCCAATATCCAACCTTTTATCATCATCTCCCCAAATAAGATTTCTATACTGTTGTGTACATTTCGTACGCATATATACTTACATACATATACTTACTTACATATTCAAGAATAATCAATCTTGTACTTGTAGTATGGGAGAGGTTCATACGTTAGATATATATTTTCTTATTTTATGATGCACGTTCATACGAAACAAACAAAAACATTACAAAAAAAAAAAGGGTTATAAAATATTAATCGACTTTTCAAGGCAAACAGACATTCGTAATGTTGCAAAAATAAAATATATGAATTGTTTTTTTTTCTCTTACAGTTACGATTATAATTTCTATGTAAAATCCTAAAAATTTGATTAAACATAAAAGAACTCATCAATTTTATGCAAAGGATGTGTAAAGGTCTAAAATTTTTGAAATTTTTATTATTAATTGCTATACCGATCTATTTTTTTTTCTGTTTGTAGCTTCTTCAGCATCACATTACATCACCATCATAATCGTTCTTTTGCGGAATCATACAGTATACGAGTATAATTTTCATTTTGCAATATTATCGTTTATTCTCAATTATTCGTGAATGGTGAATGGAAAAATGACCATGCAAAATTTCAAAATAACAAAACAATAACATAAATACAATAGATATATTGAAGTGTTCAAAAATAAATAGAATATTTTCTATTCTACTACAATTAAAATTTCTCAGCTTCTGCTGCTGCTTAGTTAGTTGTTTCATATTGCAGATTGCACCCCATAAATGTACAGTACAAAAAGATAATTGATACTGAAATATTATGTAGTACTCGTACATATGTATGTATATTCTCGAAGTGAAGGGACTTACAGCAGTATAGGCAGTAGGTTTGAGTTTGAAAATAACATTTTTTTTTTTTGGCTTGAAAACATAATAATAAACGACAATGATGTAATGGATGTAATGATGTAATAAAGTAACAATATCCTTCTCAATAAGGGGTCAAGTGTATATGAGAATGATCTCTGAATATGATGGCTTTGATATGATTTATTGACGCCCTTTGTATTTGATGGTTTTTTTAATACATATACATATATGTATGTATATAATTCACCGATATGATACACACTATAGTATATTTACAAAATATATGTATGGGTAGAGTCAAAAAAAAAAAATCATATTTTCATATAAAAATTCTCTATAGAACATAGAACATAGAAATGTTAGAGTGTACTCTGTTCCAGTTTTTTGGATATGTACGTATATATATAAAGATCTAATAATATTTCATTATTAGCTGGGTATATTACATATTTGGAATTAGTTCATTCATGAGCTTTCAAATATACATATTTCATATTTCTGATCGAAAATTTTCTTACAAAAAATTTCATAAAAAAGAAAAAAAATTGTTTTTAAATTCAAAATAAGAAAAATATGATAAATTATAGGTATTATATTATAAGAATAATCTGTGCTTATGTAAAGTAGCCAAAAATTCATGTTTTTCTTTTAATCTGACTGTAATCTGTAATTGAATTAAAGATTCGCATCATTTGTAAAAGTTTCACATATGTATATTTTCATTTGTATACCCACCACCAAAACGAACGAATATTTAATTTTTACATCACCATGTCGTCACTTTATTTCATATTTTTACAAAAATTTTGAGTAAAAGTTGAAAAAAAAAACCAATAAAATAAAAACACATGAACACCTTGCTATCGCAGATTTTAGAAGACAAAAATAAAAACAAACACAACAAAATGAAAAAATAAACTTGTTGACATGAAAAATTGTAAACCAACTGGTTACTGGATTTATGAAATTTTTCGTTATATCTCTTTCTAATCAATAAAAAATTAAATGAAAAAAAAATATTTTTTTATTTACGAAACGTGGAAATAATTCAAATTTTATTTTGATTCTATTTAAAATTCAAATTAAAAAACAAAAAAAACATTGTTTTTTGTTTTTGGAATTAACTCTATGATGTGAGATGAATCAATATGCTCATATAGACATACACTCGCACAAAGAGACAAATTAATAGTATTAATGGAAAATTTTATATTATTTATTCCCGTATCTATGTGTTGTTTTTTAAAAGCCATTTTGTTTTACACTTTAATACAAAAAAAAAATTTAATAATAAAATAAAATTCAAACTGAAAAAAAAAATCTTTTATCAAATAATAAAAAGTCTGCATTTCTTTTAAACGTTTTATTCATACATTATGTTGTTTGTTATTATATCACAAGAAAGTTTAAAAAAATAATATGCTTTAAATTAAACAAATAATATAATTTTACAAAAAAAAAAAAAAAAATCATAAATTCTTTTACATAATATTTTTATATGAAAACTATTTAGCAAAAATGAAGATTATTAAAACGTTCACGATCATTTGAGCACATTTTATTGTACTTCCATTTATCGTCGTTTTGTTTAAATGAAGACGACGATGACATTGATGATGTCAATGATCCCTTATTCATTGAGCCAATTGTTGAATTTTGTTGGGAACTTTTAATTGCCGATGTATTCCGTACAGGACTTACAGATTTTGCAATTGATTTAGTTGTTTTTTCTGTATAAACCATTTTTGTTTTGTATCAAATTTAAATTATTTTTTTTTTTTCAATTTTTTTTCAATAAAATTTAAAATTAGTACAAAAATAAAATTGATTAAAAACGTATTTATATAAACTATAATTTCAATAACGAATCTATTATTATAAATATGTGTTTAGATTTTTCCGTTATTCTTTTCACAAATTCAAGGAACGTGCTGTAAAAAATTTAATATTGCAAATTCTAAACGATTTCCAGAATTTCCTGTACGAGAACCCTTCTTTGATGAAAGATGTTTAGATAATCTACGGAAAAAATAAAGAAAAAATTGCATTTCAATTAATCAATTCAATTAAATTAATTGCAGCCAACAAAAAACAAACAAAAAAAAAAAGAAAATTAAATTAATTAAACAATGTTATGAAATGTTTTTCTTACCTTAAATTTGCTAATAACTTTTCTTTTGCATCTGCCTGATTATTCATTGACACATAGGGTTGGCTAAATCACCTGAAATTTTGTAACCAATTTTTAATTTTTTTTTTTTTCAATTTAAAATTATTAATTTTATTCACTTTTATTTTTTATCTACCTGAATTTAATTTAAAATAGAATTTTGATATGACCAATTTAACTTGACGGTTTACTGCCAAATGTTTTACAACTGAAATTCATTCGGACTTTTATAGTGTCACGTTTTATATTTGTGTGCGTGTATTGATCATTTATATACTATATGGAACACAGCATCTATAAGATATTTTATTGACGATATGTACATACATATATAATACTTGTTTTTCAGGTGATAATGCTGTTTTTTTTTATTCTGTTATTTGTTTTTTATTTTTATTTTAATCTTATATTTTTATTAATTAACATTTCCAGTTCTTCCTTAAGTCAATTTAGAAAATGCAAATATCTTGGAAAATAATTCGAATCATATAAAACCAGTTTTTAAATCATACTTATAATATTAGATATATCTACATATTCACTTATATACATAGATGTATATGCATTAATATTTGTGTAAATATGTAAATTATCACGTAAGAATTGATTATACAAAGAAAAAAATTTTCAAAATCTATCAGAAATTTTAAAGTTAATTTATGATCTCTCATCATCTTATGATCATCATCATCATCATTTGACCATCCACACCCGCTTTCATTTGTATATACTGGAATGATGCTAAAATATAATTTTTCTTTTATATTTTTGATCTCTGGTAAATGCAAAAGCTCTGCAAATTAAACTGAGGACTTTGTGATAAAAGACACGAACGCGTTACAAATTCATTGTCATAGGTACAGTTTCTTTTTGCTTTATTTTTTGAATGATTAATTTTTATCTCTACATTTTTTTTCTATTATTTCTAATTTTGCATAGCATATATTGTCCATAATAAAATATTTTTATATATTATAATGTATGTATGTATTTTTTTTTTTCACAAAACTAGTTTTGTTTATCTGTTTATTTTTAAATAATCATGTGATTGTTTCATGCATACGGTTAATTTTTTTATTTTAATTTTTTCATTTTTATTGCATTTGTTAGTGTTACGTGACTGCATGAACATTCTCTACGATAGATACATATCTACATCGTACATAAGTATACCCAATATGCAAACGCTATACATCAAGAAAATGTTTAAAAATTCGAATTATTAATGATATGCGCAGGTATCTAATGAATATGTTTTCATGCAGACAAAGAACATTTTAAAACAATTGAATTTAATAACTGGCTATCTGAAATTTCATCCTCCAGTTTAATATACAATCGTACATACATCGTATATACTAATGCTGAAGAATGATTGCTTCACATATTGCGGGATCACAACCGCACAAAAATGCCTTTGAAATATTTATTACAGATTTTCCAATAAACAGAAAATTTTGAACAGTGTATTTAAAATGTACTGTATCCGCAGTAATAATGTGATTACGTTAAGGGTAATTCCATAATTTTTTTCACTGATTTAAGCTCAACAAATTTCTTTCTTTAGTCTGCCTTCTTTTGTTGATAAATAGCCAGTCATCAGATTCTACTTATTTTCGAAAAACTCTTATTCATATTTGCATTAATTTTCCAATTAAATATCATATTTTGCACCTGTATTTACATTTGCATAGACCAAATGAAATAAACTTAGAATATGCGTAAAATTAGAATTACAGTATGGGATCATTATCATTATTATTTATTATTTTTTTTTCATTTAATTTAAAATTTAAATTCATGCATATATGCTTCTTGAGACCAGTGCAATTTACATACTAGAATCTTACACAGGACTGGATATCTGAGACTCGTATGCATTCAATCTTTCTTAGCAGATGATGCAATTTATTCAACATATGGCATCATTCAAAAAAAATATTTTTTTTTAGTTTTTCTGTTTTTTATCGCGCCATACATAAAGATAGTTTTATATGGTATTTGGATAAAAAAGTTTATAATATTGATTTATGACGTCAAATAGCCCCATTTTTGTTGTAGTTGATTTTTTTGTGTTTTTTATAAACATATATATTTTCACATTATGTATTTTACATAAATGATGCATGTTATAAATTCATATAAAGTTAGTAATTTAATGATACAATATACAAAACATTCAGATATCATATAATAGGAAAATACAAAAGAGTTTAATGTTTTATACTCTTGTAATGTTGTAATGTATATGCAATGCACTGCTATGACACTTATTTAACGGACAACATTTTTATGCTTTATCGAACCGGTCGACCATACGACCATACATAATGTATGTATGATAGAGTATTTAAGAGAACGATAGAAAGGTATATAAGGTTAGTAGAATGGTAAAATTTCTGGTATCAGCATCCATATTCAGGAATTTTAAATTTTCCTATTGGCTTTTTTCTATTTTTAATTATTTTGGTTTCTGTTTTAAATTTTAACTTTAAATCTTAATAATTTATTCATAATTTTCAGTTCAATATTTGATAAATAAAAAATCTTACTAAATGTAAGAGATTGGTGTCAATGAAACGTCCTGAAATAAAACGAAAATTCAATAAATGCTTAAGGTGAGAATATTAAAAGTATTATATAATATCTACAATATGTATAGATTAACAATTATTTCATTTTTTTATATTTAATGATAATATTTCAGACTATCCAAACATCTTGCATCGAAAAAAGGTTCTCGAACTGGTAACTCTGGCAATTATTTAGAATTACAAGTTTTAACATTCATCAAATACGTTCCGTGAATTCTTGCAATTTTATATTATCATTGATAATCAAAATTTAATTCAAATCAATAAAAATCAATCATCATTCATTTTATTTCCATTTTACGAATATGGTTCAAACAGATCACTTAGCAAAACTTTCGACAAAAGGATTGAAACCGAACGATCCGAAAACAAAAATTACCGCAACGAAAAATTCATCAAACGTAGTAAATTCCGCTGTCAGAAATTCGAACAACGATCATAGTAAATGGAAATACAATGACATGTGCAAAAATAATCGTGACAAATTTAATGGCTTACACTTCTGCTGATCAACTAAACAAAATTAAAAAGATATTTCAAAATTTTAAATGAAAATGTTTAATTATATATTTGGCGTATTAAATTGTGAATACATAATTATCAAATTTGTGAAAATAAAATTTATTTTTTTGAATTTAAGAGATCATTAAAATATTTTCAGAACAGCAATATGAATCTGTTTTCAATTTTATTTTTTTTTAAATAGATGAAGCCTATACTTGAAAACTTCGTATATTATCAATCCCATACACTGTGAAATTTTTAGAAAAAATAGCATTAGATATGAAAAATTGTAACTATTTTCCATTTTTAATTCATATGTGTATTAAAAAATGAAAAAAAAAATTCAAATTAATTCAATGTTATTCAATCAAAATCATCCAAACATCTTACAATTACAATTTATGTAATTCTTGTTGACAATTGCATCATCTTTTTCAAAAATAAAATTTAT
Organism: Villa cingulata; assembly: GCA_951394055.1. NCBI lineage: Eukaryota > Metazoa > Arthropoda > Insecta > Diptera > Bombyliidae > Villa > Villa cingulata. The sequence continues at coordinate 52,881,336 of OX596018.1, forward strand.
GTATTCGATTCAGTACACTGTTAAAAATACTAAATAAAAATAAATTACAATGGTGGATTCGTGCAATTAATTTAATACAATTTAATTAAGAATATATTTGCGAAAAGTGGAAATGTGCTACTGCCATAGGATAAAAAAAATTCAAATTTGTATCAAACCTCTTCTCATGTTTTCATTCTTCATAATTTTAATGAATTTAAACAAGCTGCATTAAAATTAAATAAATCATGAATATAAATTGTTAATTTTATTAAAACAGTTACGTTTATTTAATACATGAGTGTAGTTACAATAATGATTTCAGTTATAATCTTGCTTAAAAATTTTAATTACATTTTTATCTATTTACGATTCCCATTATTATGACCTTGAATACACTTATAACTTACAGCTTAGCAATAAGTAAGTGTGAAATTTAACAATTTTTATTATCATATATATCATATAAATAAATACTAATGCCCAACTATTGAATATTTTATTTAAATTTATATAAAGTTAAATTGTAACATGCAAATTAGACATAGTATGTAATTGATTATTATTTTTTTAATAATTTTATCTTTTTTTATCCCATGCACACCTTCTTACAATCTGCTTTCGTCAAAAAATTATTTGCGTTTCCTTGACAACCTCCATAAATAAACAATTCACATTGTGCGTTCTCAGAATTATAGTAGTATCTCTTTTGTGCGGCTCGACAAATTCCTGCATCAGATTTTTGTAGACACAAGTCGCGGCTATTCCCTACATAATGTTACGTAATAGGTAATAGGGTAATAGATAACAAAATTAAATATGTTTATATTGCAATAAAATTCCAATAGGTAAGTATTTAATTAAATAAATGATATTATATCGTATATAATAATATGTGTATGTATGTATTTACCTGCCTCTTCTCCATTAATTTTTAAATTATTTGATGACATTAAAATTAGAGCACATATAATAAATATAATATGATAGTTCATGATTCTGAATTCGAACTAACATACGAATAAAATTTCTAATGAAAATACAAGCGTATATATAGCCCAAAATTTATTTTTTTTTTGTATCAGTCATAAAATACTGGACAAACAGGTTGAAATGACTAATTTCAAAGTTAACAGTGTTACTAAAAAAAAATGTTATACAACAATATATCTACATTTATTTTAGAATAGCTAGATTCTATAAAAAGAACAACTAATACGATTTATTTTAAAAATAAATGTGTACATATTTAAAATTTTAAATTTAAACACTGCCAACAACATTAAAAATAGCTGATAAAAAATTTTACTTAAAAATTGCATATATCTAGGATAATTTTTTATTGCATATTGAATGTGAATGTCGGAATTTCTGAATTTATTATTTATTTGTGAACCGTGAGTCTCGAATAAAATCCACAATCTACATTGTCATAACTAAATTTAGTCTTAACAAGAACCATTCCATATTTGGGAAATTATCAAATAATTGTGGGATATTTCAAATAATAAATACCCCGACACTTCATATTGGATTGGTATGTGGTGTGCTGACGTGTAAAGTGGTGATTTACACACGTTTGAACTTTGAACTACAAAAGAAAATTTCGAATAAATTATAAAATACAAGTATTATAAATTTTTTTGTTTTTTTAATCATTTAAATTTGAATACAAACATTTCTCTTATGATACAAACTAAAAGCAACTTTTTATTATCATTAATATTAATTAAACATTTTTTTTTTAATTATTAAACAAACAAAATAGTTAAATTTGTAAAAATAACAATATTTGAAATGAAATTTTTTTGATTTCAAGCATATAATATGTAGATTGATAGTTGATAATTACAATTCTTTCAATTATTACTTTCATATTTTAAAATTCATTTAAAATTTACTACATGATAAAATCTGATAAAATAGAACAAATAGATTGGAAGGACTCCTATAATTTTTTTTTTCTATTTACAAAAAAGAAAAGAATAAACAAAAAAATACAAATAATAAAACAAACACAAAATTAAAATTAAAATTATAACCGTTTTCTTTAAAGGCACTTTCAAAGAGAAAACAATTTGCACATATCCGTTAAATAGTTTTATACGGCTTATTATGCAATAACATTTTTTTTGTATATTTTTGCACATTCTAATATTATTATTATCTAAAATGTAAATAAACATTTATTTATTTTATATATTTTTTAAATTTCAATTCGCTAACATTTACATAACAGTTTTGGAAATATAATCGAAAAGAGAATTTTACATTTTACCGAACACCAAACACAGAATAATACTACATGCTGTGTTATGTTCTTCTGATTGATATGTTTATGTGTACATACATATATTTTTGTGTATAATACATGTGTATTTATAAAAAGCTATTAAGTTTTATATATGTATACATACATAGTATATATCTATGTATTTATATTTATTTTTTTAGAAATCATTATCCCAACCAGTATTATCATCTGGTGGTGGTCCATCTGGATCTGGAGGATAATCGTCAAAGTTTGTGGTATCTACAACACTATTGACTGTCGGTAAAATTGGTGGTGTTAAGGCACGGCTACGTAAACCTTCCCAATAAAATCCATCGAACCATCTAAATAAAAGTTAAGAAAAATTTCATCAAAACGATTACTTTATTATATAATAATCGATTTATTTTTAATGTCTCATTGCAACTTACTTATGTTTTTGTATTTCACTGATTCCGCCACGCTGATATCCTAATCTTTCTGCTGGGTTGTCACGACATAGCTTTTTAATTAAGGCACTAGCATTTCGTGTTATATTTCGTGGAAATTCAATTGCATCGATCCCTTTTAAAATTATATTATATGTTCTCATTGGATCCGAGCCAGTAAATGGTGGTGTACCTGGAAACCCCATTAAACGTTAACATTTTAAATTCTAAATACACTTGAACGCAACAAAAACAAATCTACTCACCCGTTAATAATTCAAACATAAGTACACCAAGTGACCAATAATCAGCACTGATATCATGACCACGATTAAGTATTACTTCTGGTGCAACGTATTCTGGTGTACCACAGAATGTCCATGTTTTTCGACCTGATTGTAATTTTTTTGCAAAACCAAAATCCACCAATTTTACATAACCTTGTTCATCTAGCAATAAATTTTCTGGCTTCAAATCTCGATAAATTATATTTCTTGAATGTAAATAATCGAAAGCTTCAACAACACATGCTGTATAAAAACGAGTAGTGGCATCGTCAAAATGTCCACGATCTCTTAAAATTGTCCATAGTTCACCACCAAGACAACTTTCCATCAACATGTACAGATACTTTCGATCTTTGAATGTTTTGAATAGTTTCACAATAAATTGGCAATTTGCTTCGCCCATTATCTCTTTCTCAGACATAATATGCTGCTGTTGACGAGTTTCTACTATTTGTGATTTTTTCATTTGTTTCAAAGCAAACGAACGACTCGAATCTCCGTGTATTTGAACTAGTTCAACTCTACCAAATCCACCTACTCCTAATGTTGCGATCACTCGTAAATCTGACAATTTCACATCACGGAACTGTTCATTGATTCTAAAATACAATTTTTTTTTTATTTATTTATTTATTTGTTTTTTTGACAATAAATGAATTCAAACGTTTTGTTTAACGGATTTTTAACTGACACTTACTTCTTTCTTTCCACTGTTCCTTCATCATCGTACCGATGTCTAATTTCGTCTAAATTAGAAATAAGTTGATTGAATGTTTCTCTGTCGATTACCAAACATGTGACTCCTTCAGATGAATCACAAATAATATTTGCGGTTCGAAGATCATCTCTGTAATTTCAATATGGAAATAAAATACAAAGAAAATAAGAAATTTGAAAATCTTTAAATAGAATTAATTTATTTTTTCTTTCTGCTGCATACCCCTGAAGTGCCTTCTCACCAAAGAAATCACCTTTACCCAAAGTTCGAATAAATTTCTCCTCCTGCGAATCTGCTTGTCTGATTGTGACTCGAACTTGACCCTTCGATATGATAAAGAATGTATCACCTCTGGCTCCTTGTCGAACGATATAATCACCTTGTTGATAATGTGTCTCTTCTAGCACATCTGATATCTTTATCAAAGTATCTTCTGGTAGATTTTTGAATATTGGCACGCTACGAAAAAATTGTGAATTTGAAATTGATGTACACATATATAGAAATAATTAAAAAAAAATTGTTTTGTTTTTATACATCTTTATTAAAAGTTAAATTGGTTGGCATTTACTAAAACAATTAACTGAAAAAAATAAACGCAAAATGTAATCCATAATAAATTTATCATTTGGCAAACAACAACAAAAATATAAAATATAAATGTGAAGAGAAAGTTATCGTTTTATTGTAAAACAACACGAAAATCGCATTTTATATATCTAGTTGCAATATTTCATCTTTTCATGTATGTATATGGTATATCTAATGGTTTTTTTCATACCTAAAGTACCTTCAGTTCTTTAACATTTCAATCATTTTAAATCTTCTGCTATTAAAAAATATTTTCATATTAATTTTTTACTTTGAAAAACAAAAATATAATAATTATCAAAACAAGAAATTTTCCATTTTTACTCATTTAAGTACAAAAAAAAAGGAAATTATTAAAATTATTAGAAAAAAACACTATTTAGATGGAAACTATAGGTATTATTATCGTCATAGTTTTTTATCACCATCATTATTATTCGTCATTACTGAAACTGGTAAATAATTACGAACTGAATTATTGCCACACTACTTTTCATGCGTAAATCTTTCAACGATTACTTGTATGTACATATGTATGTACGAATATATAAGAAATATATTTATGTATATAGGTATTTTTAATTTTTTGTTTTTGGTTTCTTTCGTTATTGTAATAATTATTGCTAGATTTGATATGTACAGACACAGACATTATGCATAGTTAGTGTAGATATAATATTGTAAAGGTTGAATGAATATCGAAAACAGATACAAAATTTGCAATTTTCTACAGTCTAGATGCGTTTTGCAAAACTAGAGAAAAATAAATCAATCTTTTTTTATAGATATTTCACATTTTTATTGAAACAAATTGATTGTTAATTTATACAAAAACTATATTTCCATTTACTAGTTTTTCATTTTCACTTTTACTTTTCATTATTATCAATTTTCACGAAATGTGTATACAGTATGCACATATTTAGATATACGATAAGTACATAATGTCTAATTGCAATTTGCAAGTATTTGTACATACGACTATACGAGTATATGGTATTATAATTTCGTGATACTTATGTTCGATCAAACTTATTAAAAATCATTACAATTTACAGTGATCAGCGCATCAAAAAGGAAGTGCAGAAGAATTCATTTAATCATGCAAAAAAAAAAAAAAAAAAAAATCGAATTTTAATTTTGAAAATACGTATTCAAAGTTTAAAGTTAAATACATAATATATGATGCATAGCTAATCTAATACCTAATATGCAACTGTAGTATATAGCATGAATGCAACTGTAATGTAACATAAAGTTCATTTAATAAATTTTTCAATCATGAGTGATTTGGATTGAAAAAATCATTGAACACATGCATACATTTCGTTGTCTAACTGTGCAATTTTTTTTCGCTATTTGAAACGTTCATTCATGAACTAAAAAATAAATAAATAACAGAATTGCATGTATATAAATGCACTCTGTACACCTACTATGAATTAAATTAATAATATGTAATTAAATTCCACTTCGCATAGTACATTTACTAAATTTGTAATGGATCAAAAATATTATTTTCTTCGTCCATTTATCAATCATTTCGATCTTTTCTTACGGTAGCAAAACGTACAAAAAATAATGATGAACGCTTCTATACTATTAAATTATAGTTATACACAAGGTATGCGTGCATATAATAGATTTTTGTTATTTGTATTTGAAATCTTATTTATGTACATATTGAAATGGAAAAATAATTGAAAGAACGTACCTAAGATATTAAAAGCAGAATCTAATCTTTATAATAATACGACACACCCTATTTATGGAAGGTAGTAAAAAATTTTTATGAAAATAAAAAATATAATTTTCTTATATTTATGATAAATTATGGCTCACATTCTGTGACAATTTTCTTTTGTATTTCATCTTGAATCTACAGGATAGATAAGTACCTAAATAGATAATTTAAAAGGTCATCATAATCAATTTCAATGTGTACTTATACATATCAATGCTAAAATATATAATACTGAAAACAGAAATGGAAATGTGTATAATTACATACATTATGACTTCCATAGCTAACAATATAATAGTGAATTTTAAAACTTTTTGTTCGATCTTAGTTTTTTATCTCTTAATATCAATAATAAACAACAATAATGATATAATTGACAAACTTTCTCCTTTCAAATTTAAAATTTGAAATTTTTTAACTGCGGTCTCTTACCATTTTAAAACATCAAAATAAATTGAACATACATACATATGTATGTACACAGTACATACTTACTCTCTACTCTACTCCATTCTAGAATTTCTACCGCAGAAAAAATGGCAAGAAAAGAAAAAAAAAATTTCTTTTTTCAACGAAATTGGTTTTCATTTAAATTTCTTTTTCGTTTTTCTGTGTTCAACCTTAAAAGTGATTACATTTTTTGTTACCTTTTCAAAAAGTCCGTATATTCTGCTTGCCGGATAAGTCCAGTTCTCATCATGATTGTTTGGAAACATTGTCGTTCTATTGCCCATAATTTACAATCAGTTATTGCTGTTATTGTTGCTGTACGCTGACAATTATATAAAATAGCCAATTCTCCGAGTACTTTAGCACCAGATAATGTTGATAAATATTTGCCTTCACGAGATACTTCTACACGTCCCTCTATAATATTTTGATAAATAAAATTTGAAAAAAAAAATTAAATTAAATCGAAAAAATTATTAGAAAATTTTCAATATTTTTGATTATATGAGATTCATCATATCATAAGAATAGATTTTAAAGATTTCCATTTTCAAGTAGTAATTATACGCGAGAATATATGGTATTCGTTGTATAGTGAAAATAATTCCATTAAAGTACATTATGTACGGTGATAGAATTCAATAGAAAAGAAATTTAGGTGAATTTATAACGATTATTGTAACGATCAATCATCATTTAGCATAATAATACTATAAAAAATCAGCAATAAATAAAAATTTAACATAAAAGTTGCGTTGACATTGCTGCATTCATAGATATTTATGGAATACCAACAAGACAACATAAACCAAGAAAAATGATTAAGAAAAAATAATGATGAAAAACTAAAAAAAAAACAACGATTTATAAAACAAGTTTTAATCCGTGTCATAAAATCAATTTATATCGTAATATTCTTTCATTTTGTTCCATTGGTTTTAGTTTTTATAGTAAATGTATTTGTATAATAGTTGTGATTGCGGTGCGGTGTTCATTTCTCTATTTCAAACATCTTATTTTGTAAATGATATAAAATGAAACACTGAAATAAATGAATAACAGTAATGCAATCACTTATGACGAGAAACTTATAATAATCAACGTCATTTCATCACATCTATTATCATCATCATCATCATCTATATTACATACGAATGGAATACTGGTATTTTGGTGACAATAGTATTTATACATATAAATCCATATAATCTAGATTTTGAATCCGATACCACAATATAAAAAGTGTGAACAGAAAATTAAACTGAATATCCGAACATAATACATACATAAGTAAATTATTATTCAATAATACTCGTATTTGGATTAAATTTACTTTTGCAATGTTTTAAATGAAACCCCAGAATAACTATTATCGAAAATTGTATTTTGTCGTTACGTATTGAAAATACTAAAAATTACAAAAGTTAAACGAAGCGAACAATGATTATTAATACATTTCATTATTTATGTTTGTTCACAAAAAAAAAGTCAGTTATGAAACAGAAAAAATGTAAACTTTAATTATTTCGTAAAATAGCCTTTTATCAGTAACGACGGCAGTCAAAAGAAAAACCTCCCAAATGTCCAAATACAAGCACATGAGCGCCATCAAATCAATATCAAAACATTCAATTAAATATTCAAACGAACCAAACGTTTGTTGAATTCATAATCAAAAATTAAATCTGATTGATAATACCCCTTTAAATTGTTATTAAATAAATATAATAATTTGATAACAAACAAGATACTGTATAATAGGATTTGCAACTTATCAAAGAACAATTTAAGTTTTTTACTTTGATCACAAAAGATTTAAATTTATATCAAAAATTATGTATTCCTCCAAAAATAAATAAATAAGTCATATCGTCTATACTTATGCATTCAACTGTCTAAATCAACCTACCTTTTCCATTTTTCACTGGATTTATTGTAGACTCTTTAAGAAGGTTACCAGTACGTCTTTTTCTTGCGTATGTGTGTACTGGTACAATTAACCGAGGTCGAGGTATACTAAATTGATCTTCAATTGAATTTGTGCTCGATGATGAACTTCCACGTTGTTGTCTCGATTTGTGAAAATGTCCACTACTAGCGGAGTTCATATTTGTTGCTATGTTTGTGTCGTTAACAAAATTCTGATTTGTAGTTGATGTAGATTCTTTTACTGTCATTGATGCTGATTGAGATGATAAAGGGGATTGAGTGTTCTGTTGATTTGTCTTTTCTGCGTTTTTCATAGAGATATCCAATTGTTTTTGTCGTGGTAAAGTCTTTGTTTGATCCGACGATCGTAATAATTTTGCAAGTGGTATGGTTTTGAATTTCTTTAAAGTGAATACACTGAATGGAGATTCTTTTGTGGGATTTGATTCCTTTATCTTTTGTTGATTATTTTTTTCTTGCATGCTTACACTTGGTTCAATTTTTTTGTCTAGCTTCACTGAGGGTGACTGTGATGATTTCGAATTGTCTACATTGTCAAGATAATCGATAGGTGGCAATAGAACAGGCTTCAGTCGAACACTTTTCGCTCTAAATGAAAGATGTTGAGGTCTAACTGTCGAAAACCTCTTCTCTAATTCTACGTACGAATCCATTCTACTTTTAGGTTTCAGGTACACATCTTCGAACTCACTTAATTTGTTATTATCACAGCTCAAATTTTTCGATGAACTCATATCACCTATATCTCTGACATCTGAAAACTTATCCTCCATCATTTCATCATCATCATCATCATCATCATCATCATCATCATCGATTTTCATATCATTTTTATGTGTGCTAAACGTATCAAATCTGTTAACTATGTTTACTTCATTTTTTGACTTCCACTTACGACGTAAATCCTTCACATCTAGAGTATCACAGGGTCCACCTTTTGGCTGCACAATTACAGTCTGTGATCGTCTCAGACCCTTCGAAGCTTTCATTCCCATTTCTCTTGATTCTCTAGGTGGAGAAAATGGACGAACTTTACATCGATCTTCAGGAGCTAGTTGTCTTCGTCTTCCTCTTTCTGTTGGATCAGGAATGTAGTGGTTTATGGAATTTACATCATCTACTTCATTCTTATTTCCAATTGTTATTTTTCTAATATCCTCTGTAGCTTCTCTAAGATCATCCCAGCCAGGATATTGTTTTCGATTTTTTCGTCTTAACGTTGATGGTCTATATCCATTAGTATCCTTAATTGAATTCACCAATGAAGTACTGCTTTCTTGTTGGTCCAAAACTCTCATTTGTTCAAGAGTTATCTGATATTTACTAAGAGCTGAATATCCATCTGATGATGGTGTTGACGATATAGCCGGAGGATGGTATCGTTCTGGAGTTTGTTGTGTTGAAGTGGTTGAAGTCATATCATAACCATTTTTAAAGCAATTTCTCATACTTTCTTGAGCTCGTAACCAATTTGCTTCATATATCGCACCCATGCCATTGGTTTGTCTTTGTTCTGATGATGCATTATTCGCGTCAACAGCCTTTCCAGGATAATGTTTAATTCGCATCTTTATGCAAATTCTTATTTAAACATTTAATTTTATATTCATTTTTTTCTAACTTTAATATTTTAGCACTTATAGAAAAATATTCTATTAAATTTCGGAGTCGTATAAGTGTATTCATTCAAATTTTAAAGTTCATAAAAAAAATTTGGTCGTTATGATAACTAAAAAGATATGCGAAAATTCAAAAAATCCAGTTTTTTAAATAATACATGGAATTAATATACGACTTTCAAGAGAATATATGGGTCAAAAACCTTTTCTAAGGTCGGAGTTTCGTAGGCTATAGCCCATAGGCATACAGTTTTAAAAAATGACGAAAAGTATATAAGCTAAAGTTACGCAATACACTGATGAAATTAAGTATAAAACACGAAATGCATGTTAATTACTTGAACGGAAGCAACGAAAGGCAGCACCAAAACCAAAAAGCCAGCCAAAGTGGTGTATACTTGCAGATCAATTGCAAAATTAAAAAAAAAATTAAAAACACAACCAACAGCCAGGTAAATAATAACAGAATAACAGAACTTGGTTGTTCTAAAAGTCATTACAAATAAAATGCTTCTTTTCTATCTATTGAAGGTACATAAGAATCCAACATTTATTTATTCTTTTTCAATTTGTTTTGCTTTCTACTAACAGTACTAGAACAACGTGAAATTATGTCGTTAATAATAATAATAATATATGAATAATAATAAAACAACAACACTTTGCCGGTTCCATGTAATATGTATATACTTTGCGTTGAATAAAACTCTCATATATTGACGTTCACACAGAACATTAAATTAAGTTTCACGTAATTTTTATGAAAACAAGTCATCATCGTCATCATCATTTGAGAATTTATTAGCAGGTATGTTAGTCCATTTACTTTTATTTTTCGTTTTTAGAATATTGTAGTACATTCAATGTTTTATCTAAAAAAGTTTTTCCAAAATGATATTCCGAAAATATTGCAAAAAATTGTAAAATTCGCTGCATGTAATGTGGCATGTAATCATAAATATACTTAGAAGCTAGAAGTATATAGTAAGTGTGTAGGGAAAATTTTTAAATAAATTTTTTTTTAATTGAGAATAACTTGGCAACATCGTTATTTATAGTTATTCATCAGTTTTAATTTTTATTTTCGATAAAAATACCAGTTTTATATGAGAGTCAGTTACATTTTATACTCGTACATATACGTTCATGTTTTTTCTATCAAATTGTATAATTTAATTGAAAAAAATAAAAAATAAAAAAATGAAATAAATAATGAAAATAAAAAAATACAAAAATTTTGCATATAGCTACTTCGAAATTTCCGGTCCACAGTTTAAACATCGCTTATTAAACTCCCACAATCATGAGAAAAAGCTTTTTATTTGCATTAATAGTCGTTCGTATATATATAAAAGCAATAAAAGTAACCTAAAACCCATTATAAGAAATGGGATGACTTCATAGCTCATATTATTCGTGAATATTTTTACATGTACATACAGTCACAAAGTGTACATATACTTACGGTATATGATGTACAGTCTGTTACATACTTGAATGAATTGAAGTGGAAAACTTGCTTTTTATTATGGAATTTTTGTCTTGCCTTGATTTTCTTCCAAGAAATATTTGCATGAATGTGCTACAACTACAATACAATACATCAGACAACATATTGCAGTAATTGTTATAATATATTTATTTTCAAGTAGATATCTTCTATCTCTCTAAATACACAAAAATGTGCATATGGGTACATAACATTTTAACGTGCAAAATAAGAAAGAATAATGATGTAAATTTTTATTTTTAGCATTAGGTAATATGTATACCGAAAATTTAATTGTAACATCATCATTATTGTTGTATGTAATTTTTTTTTTTAAACAGAAAATTATAAAACAGGACTTATTTTGCAAAATATAGCAGATATTCTTTCATTTTTTTCTATTTTCATTATTATTAGTGTTGTTGTTGTTATTATTGTTACTGTAATGCGGAAATTATGATGATAAGGCATCAATATTCAAATTGATCACGCATTATATGCTTCTACTATTGCTATGTATATATAATTAGTTCAATATTCCTTGAAAAAATACTATTAAATATTTTTACTTATTACAATGATTAAACTGAAATTGTTTTTTATTTATTCAATTATTTTTTTTCTTTCATAATTATTACAATAAGTAATCTGATCTTTAGGAACTGGGCGACCTTGACTGCATATACTGTATGTTTAATGCTTTGTAAGTAAGTAAGTACGGAAAAAATTCCTTTCTCTTTTTCCTATTGAAGTATTCATGCATACGAGGTACATTTCGAACAATTAAATTAGATTATGTATTTCAATATATGTATGTACCAATAGAAAAAATTGAAGAAAAAAATGAAAAGTTAAAACTAGTGGCTATGATCCTATAATGTATTTAAAGTTCCAATATATCTAATAATAACTTATTGGTTATTTTATTGATGTCTTGAAATTTTATTAAAATTTTTAGAAACTTTATATGTACTTTGCACCGTACATAAGATAAATGAATCATGAAACTAGCTAACTGAACTCCCTGTAAAAGTTAAAGTTTTGCATATAAAATCGATTTCGAAATAACCCGCCAACAATCATTTTTAATTTACAATTAAAAGAAATAATTTTTTTTTGCGTGAACAATTTTTTGGCTGATATACCCATCATAATTAACTATCAACCAAAAATATAATAAATAAATAAATGAATACAAATAATAAAAATTAAATTAAATTTATCCAACCAATCTTTAACAACAATTTATTGACTGTATGGTAAACCATAAAATTTACTTTCAAATTTCAAATTTCTACCACTAGTAATAAATCTGCACAAAATTCAAATGTCTCTGTTTCTATGTGTATGCACGACGATCATGTATGATGTATAAATACGAAAAATTTATCATACATATGTACTGGCGTACATATACGAGTAAGTAGGTATATGATAGGAGTTATTTTAAAAGTTCACTAAATGCCTAAATGTCAGTTATACAATCAACTTACAATTTACTCGGAACGGAGTTATTTTTTCGTAGAGCATTGGCATATAATAGTTGAAAAAATAGTAAAGTTCATTATGTTTAAGTTTTCATGGAATATAACACGAATAACACCTAGGCAAAAACATACATACATGAGTATATGTACCTACCTGATGACTGGATTAGTTTTAAAAATTATTTTGAATTTACTGAACTAACTTAGCAAACTACATTCAGTACATTTAGTTACCATACCAAAAACTAAAAAGTGATTATATTTTATATTTTGACCTTCACCAGTCGCCGATATAATTATTCATGCTCAAGAATACAAAGTAAAATTTTATACTTCGTCATTTCGAAACACCTTTAGCGTGATTTTCACGATTAATGCGTAGCGAAATTTCATTTTGAAAATTAGAAGAAAAAAAAAAATCATAATTAATAATTTAAATCAATGTTTTTTCTTTTCATACTGCTCTTAACGATTCCAATATCTTTTTATTATAATAGAGAGAATTTAAAAATTGTGGTGTTGATACACTGATATAAGAAGTAAATTTTCAATAAATAAAACGGAACCTATACTTAATTCAGTTTTTGCTTGAATATCTACGAATATCAAAAGTCTTTACATTATTGTTAACTACAAAAATCGTTACTGGAATAAATGGTATGTAATTTCTGAAATATTATATTCCCATCAGACAAAACAATGCCTGTACATTAAACCGATCTCTAACCACATTCAAGTCACTGTCTTTTTTGCCTTTTTTTTATGTGTTTTGTTTTAAACATTGAAGATTTTCCTTACAGTGACAAAAAATATTATTTTTAGATTTCATTATTAAGATTTCTTTAATTTGAATATATGGATGGTATACCAAAAGTACATGAGTGTATATATCTCTTACGAATTTATTTTGAAATTCAAATTATATACATACATAATTCGTGACCTCTTTTCTCACATTACAACGTCGTCATCGTCATCGTCATCATTATTTCTTAGTATTAATACTATGACTGACTATCATGTAAAATAACCATTTAATCATTGTACCATTTAACCATAATATATACCAAAATAATAATGGAAAACTTCTGGCCTATATTACACGTATACTTTTTTTAGGGTTTTTTGGTTTTTTTTTGTGCACCACAGAACATAATTTATTACATACATACGATATGCACATAAAGACAAAAACAATATTTCATTTTTATTTCTTTTCTTTTTTTTTTCAAAAAATTTCTGTCCAACTAGTTAAACTAGTTAGCTTTATATTATACGGAATTTAAAATTATGATCCGTTTATTGTTATTTTAACACAAAACAAAGCAAAACCAAAAGAAAAGAAGATATTCTATAGAAAAATTTTCACAAGAAAATCTATACAGTTTTAAAACAAAAACGAACTTTACAAAGTTAATCTATTGGAAAATATTTAGATTAAAATTGAACGTCGATGTTATCTTAATAGTAATGTGTGTCTGTGTATCTTTGTTTCACTGCGACATAAATTTTAAGATATTTTAAAACTTAATTGCAATCATATCGCTCATTTTTTTGTTTTTTATTTTATTTTGAATTATGCTTACTACACAGATAACCTTCAATTATAACCAAGCTCCAATAAAATATGACAAAGAAAAATTTAACAAAATACAACAGGAAAAAAAAACATCTTTACTAATCTACAGCAATTAAAAATTAACATTTAAGTCATAAATATTCTCAGATACCTACAAAATTTTTACGTTTTTACAATAATCATGATACTGCTGGCTGATACTAAAAAATCATAAATTTTCTGTATCATTTCATGATAAAAATTACGTATGCACATAGTATATGCATATATTTTTTCTCTATTTATCTAAACTTAAATGTTAATATTAAACTATATGTTTTGTATTTTTTAAATTTCATCGACTTTCCTGGATCATTTTCTTCTCCTCTTTTGATAATTTTTAAAACACTGCAATTTTATTTTTTTTTTGTATGAGAATATGATGTGTCAAAATTTGAAAAATTTATAAACAAAATAATTAGGTTATATGATATGAAAAATTTCTTTATGAACGCGTTTCACTGAACATTTTTACTATAATTTTCAACTATGAAATTAACTTTAAGATAAGAAATTGTGATCTGTCCGAAAGATCAAAATTATTTTCCATTCTCTATCGTACATTTATATAATGTACATATGAGACTAGCTGATAAGTATGAAATACAAAATTTCAACAGTCAACACCCGCTCATGTACATAACGTACACGACACGCACATATGTACAAATATACATGCATACAAGTATACTACTAAGTATGCTAAGTGAAATTTGTAAAATTTAACAAAATTGTTAACGATTAAAAGACAAAATTCGAAAACAAAAACCCTATTAATACTAAGCAAGCATAACATTATACATTTTTTGCCTTTCAGTACAAGTACATTTACAGTTATTGGGAAATTTTTTTTTATTTTTTTTTGCTCTGAACATTGATTAGAAAGTCATTAGTAGTACGATAATAATCAGATGAAAGTAAAAATTCCATAGAGGCCATATGCCTGTGTAATAAACTGCATTGTCTATATATGCAGATGATCATCATCATAATACATGATCATCCTCTGATCGTACACTTTGTGAACTTATTGGACCTAACCCAATCAATGGTTATTAAATGTATGTATGTGATATATGATGCATACTCGTATATGTATATACACACAAACTTAAGAAGCTATAATTATTGTAGTTATATTACTTTACAGTCTATACACACACATACACCCAAAGTCCAAACATTTTATTCATTAAGAGCAAAAAAAAAACATGATTTTCATTCACGATAATGAAAACGAATTAAAATTGAGTTTGGTGCAATTTTGCTATGTGGAATAAATGTATATAATGTGAATGTGCCTTCAAATCAAACTATCATATATACATATAACGATATAACATACATATACGAATATAATATACTCTAATCAACGATTCGATTACTCGTAGAGTCTCGTAGTGTAGTACGTACAATACAATACAATATTACAATGTAGAATGTACACTACAGTCGCAGTAGTATATACGAGTACCATTTTCCATATAGTAGTATTATAATAGTAGTGTAGTAGTTTTGAAAATTTTCGTTTCCTTATATAAAATTATTTTTGCAATTTAAGCCGGTTTTCAATGAATCAACAAACAACTATCCCTTTCATTTTAAACAATTTCCGTTGACGACAATATAAAAAATTTTCATAAATATTTTCTACTTTTTTGGCTTTGATTTCTCTTTGTATTTTTGTTTCAAAAAATTTTCGATATTTTAAAGTTTTTCAATATTTAGTAATCACTACTTTATTAAAACTCTAAACCATACGTTATGTTTGTTGTATACGTGTATACATACTCGTGTGTATCATCTAATCTCGTAATTATCAATCACCTATAGTAATAATCATTAGGGAAAACCGAAATTAAGGAAAAACATACAACATTGAATATTCACAGTTAACATCTACAAGATTTAGAGGAATTTTTATTTTTATGTTTATTTCGTCTTCACTATATTGAGTTTAGTTTAGTGTTCAATTCAAATTCAAATGCCAAAATGGGAAAGTTCATTTTGTGTCATTTTCGTTCATGTGAAAATTTAATATTTCATTACAAGAGAACAAAAATAAAACTTTAATATTTATTTTTTTAAAGACAATCACAAAAGTGAATTCATTATTTTATTAAATTCTTTCTTAGTGATTCACATCATTATTTTTATAGATTTTATTTAACATAAAATTCTCTTAACGTGTCTCAACTGATCACTTATTAATTTACTATTTCTTTTTTTAACGTTATTTTATACTTTTAGACAATCATACTTTCAAATCACCAAATTCATAACCAAATGTACGTAGGTAGAAATTTGATAATTCTGAATTTTAAACATGCATACACAAGAAGTATATACATATGTACATATATGCTCGTATCTCGTATGTATGTATAATACAAAGTTAAGTCTTTACTGTATATATTGGTAGATACCACAGAGAAAAAAAAATTGTTAAATATTTTATTTTTAATTTTGCTTTACACAATCATTCACTTCTTTATATCGAAGTTAATTTATTGTAATGTAAATTATATAGTATATTATGTATGAAGAACTCAGGTAATATGTCTATGTTTGTACAGACATATGATATGAATACACGTTATTCGATCTTATTTCAAAAAAAAAAAAAATAATAATAATAATAATAAAAATACATAAAAACAAAATAAAAACGAATTTCAACAAACATAAACGACTTCCATTTCACTTTTTAACAAGTTGCAAAAGAATAAAAGTAAATAAAAACCAATAACACAAAACAACAAAAAAAAACAAACCAAAATATTTTTGCATAATTTTTAAAGAGTTTTGTAATTAATGTTGTTAAATTCGATGATATGTAATACACAATTTAATTAAAAAAATTATTTATTTGTTTTTTTTTTTTAATATTTCTTTCGAGACTGCTATTACACTGTTACTGTATGTGTGTGTGTAAATAAAAACAGTCTGAATTTAAAAAAGTTCGACACAGATAAAAAACATCGGCATCATAAAAAAATTATTTTCAATTTTTCAATTTTCACAATTACATCTGGCGGATGACGAACAATACAAAAACTATCTTTTTTTTACCTTTTTTTAACGACTCCTCTAAGGTAACGTTTTAACAACGAAACGAACTGAAAGAGAATATTGTGTATTTTATCTAAGCTAAGCTGCTAGTTAAGCCTAAGATAAACTGGTCTGGCTTTGGTCTCGTCGTCAAATTCAAATAGTCTTTGCGTTTGCCATTACCAGTTATTGTTATAACCACTACACAATATCTATAAGACTAAAAATAAAATAATGAGCCATACTATTCTGCTTTAGCAGCGGTTACTAAAATAAAAGATAAAAGTCATCAAACAGCTGGTTGTTTTATGTACATATGAATATGAATATGAATATGAGCATATAGTGTTTTGTTTGTGTTGGTTTGGTATATATATATATATGTATATCTCTTACAAACATTACATATCGTTCTGTGTATCTTTTGGATACATTATTAAAGCTGGACTGGGGCACTTGGGGCAGCTACTTATATGGAATTAATGTACTAAACTTCCATGAAATACAGTAATATATATAGTTATATAGATATAGTAATGCTGTGTATAAACTGAAAACTTTTGAATCTCTTGTTCACTGATTTTATTATGTATTCGAATTTAATACTCTACTGTCTACTCCTGCCTGGCATTTGGCATAAACTCAGCTTGGAATAATCTTAAATTACCTGAGAAAACAAAATAAAAGATCTATCAAAAAAGATAAGACCTTGGATATTGGATAGAAGTTAATGCCGTTCAACATGTAATTGCGATTTGTGATCATATTAAATTCGAAAAATTTATTATAAATGAGAATAAAAAAAAAAACAATCAGGTTTTCGGTTTTAGATTTTCCAATTTTCAGAGAGTTCATAATTAATCATTGGAATAACATAAGACATAATACTGGAAAATTACCTCGTACATGTTGCAGTTTTATTATTATATTGCTTTTTTAAGCTTTTAGAAATATACATAATATTGCATATTGATGTATATCATAATGTATATACTGTGTGTGTACATTCATATACATATACAATAAATAAATATACTCTGCCCATATATGTGGATTTTTTCGCATATGTATGTACATAGGTATTCAATATGCAAATAATAAAAATTGTAAATTAAATTAAAGCTACATACACGGCTATTATCATAAGTGAAACTTCAAGTAACTGTTACTTTTTTTTTGTAATTTAATTCTTCCGTTTGCAGTTTTATATATGTAATATTATAGCCGTTAAATGTACTCACTTTCTCTTCGAAATATCGTTAACTAATAAGTTATGATCATGTTTATCCATCTGTGAGATGAAAAAAAAAATAATCTTATAGATGTTAAAATTAACTGAAATCAAATCTAAAACAATAATTGATAAAATAATGTAGTGTTTAAAGACTAAACAATTTTGATGAAACATTTCGAAAAAGTTCATTTATAGCAATTCTTCTTGTATTCATGGTTAAAATTCATTTCGAATCTATTAATTTTTTATTACATAAATCATAAGCTATGAATGTAAATCGTACACCATAAAAAATTATATTTTTGCCTTATGTAATAATTTGATAATTTAAATCAAAGCTGATGCTGATGGTATTCATTACATGATATCGAAAAAGAAAACGCTTCTCAATCATCAATAACAATTATCTGATTTTAAAAGTCTCATAACATCAATGATGCAATTATAATAAAAATAATATTCACAAACCAAAATAGAACTAAAAAAAAAATAATTTAAATCGATCTCTTTAATTATTTTGAAATGTTTACATCATATTAACCTATTTACGAATGAATTTTATCTCAAAAGTATTCATCTAAACTTGTTTTCTGATGTTGTTGATTGGCTAGCCGGATAAAGTGTAATTTGATTTCAAAAATAAACAAAAATCTGAAATATCATCGTTTTATTTGGTATTTTTTAAAAGATATTAGTAAAATTACGGAATTTCATTTTACACATATACAAATTTTCAAAATCAAAAGTTAGTCAGTCATTTGTAAAATTTGATAAAATATTTGTTTTAACACCACCATAATATTAAATTTATCAATTGACCACTATGCATGCGGCTTTACGGTATCGAATTATAAAGGAATAAGATATATCAATGATTTTTAAAAAGATTAAAAATATCATATTACAGTTCTTAAATCACAAACATCCCTTTTCATTAATAATACATCCTGATTAATCCTGAATAGATGTACTCTAGGACATATACGATGTTAATTCGATTTACAAAATTACTAATCGTATTATTCTATTCGTACATCTTAAGAAGATTGCATTGATAATAATGTAACATGTATGTATGTATTATGAATAGTTTTCAATTTAAAGAATGTAAAATAATTAAGTTTTAACATTTATGTATTTGTTTTTTTCTTCATCTTGTAAATATATTTATAATTATAATATCGTTTGAGTTCAATGACATTTAACATTTTTCTTTCTATTTTTGCTTTTTTATTTATTTCAGTTTATCATCTTCGGATCTGAATCTGACTATGTGCAGTATTATGTGTGTGCATGGAAAGACCAGGCCGCAAAAATTTGTAATGTAGATTGAAATTTCATAACTTACATTTTACATGTACAAATATTACGTGAATTCCAATATTAAATTATTGATAACACATAATTGGTTGGTACATACTTGGTAATTGAAAAAAAATTCAGACCAAATAAACTAACAAAAGATAAAAGTCAATTTAGTTTTTGATGTAATATTTTTAAAATAGAAAAATTTTTAGCAATTATATAATATAAAAATCTCATGTTTTGATATTATATTTTATACATAAAAGTACCTGGATATTAAGGATTAAATTAAAAACTATACATAAACACAGTCATCCTCTTGAAATAAAATAAAACCTATACACATTACACAATTTTGTATGGATTGTCAACATCAAACTTAATTTAACATCGAACTGAATGAACTGCACAATCGAACCAAAGATAACCGCAAAGTAAATTTTAATAATTTTTTGCATACTGTTAGGAGTTACATTTTAAACAGTTGAAAAATTTTAAAATTTTAGAATAATCAAGAAAATTTTCTATTTTAAATTTAAAAATTTAAAAACCAAAATAAAAACAATTTTTTTTACTAACCTTCCATAACGTAAACAATACTGCCAACATCTCCTTCTTTTATAATGAGACTTTTAGCTGCATATTTCACTGGATACATACAATCGACTATTTCTCGAATTTGTGTCATATCTAAATTCTTCATAAAATCATTATCTAGAATTGCTGATTTTATTAATTCACGAGATCTGAAAATGTTGTTAAATTAAACTATAAGTACATTTAAAAAATATTTTTTTTTTAATTCTGTGTTCAAATGATGTGTCCCCTTTTAAATTGTAAAATATTAAAATATATCAAAAGTGAAAAAAATTTTTTTTTCATTTCATTGAAATAAAATTTTTCCATTTTTTAGATTTCAAAATCTAATCTTACCAAAATTGGTATGTAGTATATGTGTATATTTTTTCTTAAGAAAAAAAAAAAAAAACAGAAACAAATTTCATCACTACTTACTATGTAGATAAATTGATATTCAATCAAAGAAATCTATCAAGTATCTATCGTATTATTTAATTTGGTATTAGAAAAAAATAAATAAACTTCACATCAGATAATCTGATTTCATCGACATAAAGATCAGCTACTAACTACTCATGCGTGAAACTACTACATTATTATTGTTTTCAGGTAAATTTAATAGATACATACGAAAGAAAAAGCCAAAAACTGGACGTAATGGAGAAAAAATTCAAAACTACTTTATATTTTACAGTTGTTCGTTTGCTTTTTGCAGTACAATTTCTTATCTCCTTATTTTAATCATTTTTTTTTCCTATTATTTTATTTTTTCAATTTCTATTTTGGAATTAATTCACTTTATTAATCTTATCTCAAGCAACACATTTCATTCCTATATCATACGATAGGGTACTATATGGTACTATACTGATGACAAGATTTTAAAAATTATGTATCTTCAACAAAATCACTAAAATTTTATGGTAATTTGATCTACTACTTGTAACGTACCGTACTCTATACAAGTAATTAAACGCTTAAATATCTCTTTATCATTACACCACGTATACAAAAGTTTAGCTATATAGCTATATAATATTGAATTTTCACACATGGAATGTTGCACATTGCAAACAATTTTGGTAAACATTTAGTAAGATTTTAATGTTTAATAAAATGTAGTGACAATAAAATAACGAACAGAAAAATTTCAAACATTTTCTCATATCACATTATGGATGACTCCATAAAATAACTGAATACTTTTTTTATATTAAATTAATTAAGTATGCATCTGTTGATCAAGTCTCATGATCTGTAATTAATACTAAGATTTTTTATTTGACTACAGGTGCTAAATAGTTACTATGTATGAAAATATTGCTCATTGCAAATTACTTTCCAGAGCATAATGTTAAAAAATTAGTTTGCAATTAGTCTTTTTACAAAAATATATATTTTGTATATCTCTCTCTCCTTGCATTTAACATGAATATCATAAAGCCAACTAAAAAATATATTTTATCTTAAAATGGAAAACCGTCATAACCAAATAACGTTAATTCAATTATTTCTTTTGCTTACAAGTTTGATTTTGGTATTTTAATGAGATCTCCTTCGACTCCAGCCATTTGTGATAGCGGCTCTGCACTAATTGCTGTTCTTTGTCTCCTAAGCTTTGGTTCTGGATCAATAGAAAATACGCGAGTTGATTGAATTCCAGGTGAAAAATCATCAAAACTATCGGAACGAGTCTTTTCCAAAAATGCTTGAGTAAGTGGTCGAACCTATAGGTAAAAATTTTAAATGAATGATTTGTAACGTAACATTAGAACTGCCTTATATAGTCTTCCTATGTACATACCACTTGTCGAAATTTATCAATTTCATTTTGTAAATCGTTTATTTTATAATCTTTTTCTGATGATTCTTTCTGTACACAAGTTAAATTCTCTGATAAACGAATTATTTTACGATTTAAATCCCTTATTATTTCATCACGTTCTTCGAGTTCTTTTCGCAATTTTGCATTCGATTCAATTATCCATTTACCACTTTTATTATCATCAAAGCCAGTAGTAGACGATGGCTCAAAATCATCTCTTTCATAATTTCGTGTTGATGGTGGTTGCAAATGATACAACGATAAATTATCACTAATCGATTTACCTGCATTTTCTTCTTTGAATTTCTCAAATTCAGCCTTTAAAAATCGCATACTTATATCACGATCACGTACAGCCTTTTCTAATTCACTTAATTGTTCATTTTTATCCTTTAATAAATCTAATAATGATTTTATTTCTTTACGTAAAGATAAAATTGTATCTTCAAGTACTTTTCTATCTTTAGCTGTACAAACAGTAGCTGTTTTCATTTGACCTTTCATATTGTTTTATGTACAAAATTTATGATCACAATAGAAAATAAAATTGATTGAATCAATTTATCGAACACATATCTTCAAATTTATCATTTTTTTTTTTATTGTAAATTTATAAATAAATTATCTCATACACGTATGAATGTAATATACTCATATACGAGTATTGTACACTAATAAAAATAATACCTAGTTGTAAAAAGATTTAAACTCATATCAATGATTGACTTATAAACACACATATGAGTACATACATATGTATATACATGCATAATAATTTTTTTTTGAAAAGCAAGTAAAATAAAGTATTTTTTTTTAATTTAAATAAATAAATTTTAAATTATATTTGCCAAAAACCACGAAAAAAAACACATTGCATATTTTTACATATATTACTTTTTCAATAATAAATTCATTGTATCATGAAATAAAAATAATTTTTTTTTTTTCAAGATGGAATACAAAATACTAAATTGCATTGTTTTAATTATATTCATTTTATTCCATAACTATAAAATATCATTGTACTCGTAAAATAATTATATTATGTATGTATTATTATGCTTTCATTGAATTCAAATAAATTTATACATACATTATATACAAATTATATATACACATATACTTATGTAATAAATATGAAATATAAAATATTATATTATGTATGCAATCATATTTACCAGTGCATATACATACATATTATCTGATATTCGTATCTTGTCTAGACTTTGACCTAATTCCCTAAAATGTATAGTCTATAATTAGCACAATAATGTCACGATAAAATTAAAAAAAAAATGTAGGTATTAAAACAAACGTGAATGCATTAAAAAAAATATTCAATCTTAATAAATATGTACTTATGTTTTGTATCAAAATTAAAAAGTTAATGAAATATTTCATGATTTTCATATGAATCATGGATGAAAATGATACAATGATTTATTGTTGTAATTTTGTGTGTTGCATTCAAAAATGAGAATTATGTTTATAAGGTGATCCACCTATTTTTTATAGTATAATAATGTATATAGGTATGCGATTATAAGTGAAACAATTAATTATTGTAATAATAAATAATTGAATTATTTTTTTATTTTTTCTACTTTTTTTCTAAAAATTAACATTAATTTTAATATTAAGATAATTTTTTTTTCACTTTTTTTTTTAATTTTTCATGATGAACGAACATATTTTCTACAACATTTCAAAATTATAATTTCTGTTTCAATATTTTCAAATCACATTTTATGCATGTACATACATATGTACAAATAAATAAATAATGTATAGATAGATTATTATATATAGAACATATGTACTTATATTTTTGGTCCATGCGCATGCATGATTTTAAAGGTTATTTTTTTAACAAAAATTTAAATGTTAATGTTAGTTAATGTCATTATCACATATCACACATGCGTTTGTTATTATTTTATATTTCGGCGACAAAATTATTGTTGACAGAAGGTATCAACTCTAATTTATTATGAATGATATTTAACAAATTTTTCGTAATTTATTTATCACATTTTTTTTTTTTTTTTTTTTTTTTGTATTTCCTATAAAATGTTTTTTATTTATTTTTTAATCAAGAAAAACAAAATATGTATACACAATTGAAAGTAATTTTTTTATTATACTGGAAACTGAGGCAAATGTTATAGTTTTGTATATCTATGTAAAATACACATATTATTTTTAAACGTACACAGATAATAATAGATCAAGGATAATTCATTTTGATTTAATTCACATTCGAATACATAATTATTATTTATGAAAACATTAATATCTATTTATTATTAATTGACGAGAATTGCATTAATTTTTTCATTATTATTATTTTTTTTAAATTTATAATTGAAATTGAAATAAATAATTAAATCAATGCAATGAAATTTATTATCGTTTTTTGTTTTTCATTTTTTAAATAAAATTTTTAATTTTATAAAATTATTTTAAATTCATGTACTGGTACACATATGAAGTTATTTATTTTTAGTTAGGTGATTACTCATTGTGTACATTATACGCACAACGCACACACATTAACATGCAGCTTTGTATGCACATTCAGAAAATCGACTACAGAAAAACAAATTAATTTCAAATATGATGCATACGCATCACATATTGATCATTTTTATGTACATGTATGAATGAATTAATGTACATATGTATGTATGTATGCACTTGACACATTTGACCACATATTCATATTTACATCTACAACTATGTATCTCGCATAGTTGCATTGTAGTGGTTGTGTTTTAAGTGTTCAAACTTCAAAGTATAAAATTATCATTTTATTTTTGCTCATATTTTGACAGCTTATAATTCGAACAATTCACTCTTCAAAAGGTCAATAACTAAACTGCCATATATACATATGATCTTTGAATCAATTTAAACGGAACTATAATATCTTTAATTATTATTAACATAAAAATTTTATTTAGTCACAGATTGTTCATGATGATAAGTAAATGGTTCATGTACATATAGTACATACATGTAAATACGAATCATTATGTCATGTAATACATATTTTACGCGTTGTGTATAAATTTATATAATAAATATTAATAAAAACATTATTTAACCCTGCAGTATTGAAAACAAATAATCATAATAAATTACATTATAATTATAATAATTTTAATAAATAATTTCACAGAATTACTCTATTTCACAAAAAAAAAAAAAAAGAAACTTCACAAAAATATAAAAATGTTCATCAATAAAAATTTTAAAATTATTATTTGCTAAAATTTGATATCGCTTAAATTAAATTTTAAACAGATTTACTATATTTGCAAAGAATAAAAATATATTGTATAACCATTTCAAATCGAAATACAAAACCCGTTCACTAAAAATCCCATATTTCTGAGATTCACTATATTACTTATAGACTTCAAATTACGCCCAAAGCACTTTTAATTAAATTGTCATTCAACTTTGATTCACTAAATACCTAATTATAGATTCAAATTAAAAAACAAATTGAAAAAAAAAAATGCAGGTGATATAATTTACACGTTTAGTTTTTTGCCAAAAAAAATTTTTTTCAATTTCATTACACGTAATAAAATCAAAACAATGCATTACAACCAGCAGCTAGTTATAGGCAAAACAAACTAGAGGTGATCTACTTTTTAAGTTAATTACGTACGCATATAAATGCAACATTACATATTACGAGTATATGATATACGCACACATACTATTTCATGGTCAAATATCAAATCACTGCTGTTATTTAATTCATTTATTTATCTTCCAACACAAAATTAACAAAATTCATTTATAGATTAATATAAAATCTTTTAATTTTTCTAATTTCCTTTTTACTTAAAATACTGTGTATATTACCAAATTTAATTTACTTTGTGTTTTAAATTAATTATATTTAATAATTAAAAATCGGATTTCACTAACTCTAAATTAATCCACTTAATAAACGTATTTTTTTAGCAAGTTTTCAATACATGCGACGAGTATAGCGAGTAACATATGAAATTATGTCATTTATCTCGTATACTGACTTACTATATTTCACATCTAAATAAAAACTAAACTTATGCATTACAAAATTAATGTGTGCAAAAATTGTCTTCTAGACTTTTCAAAATCTACTCAGTTAGCTACTTATACAGAGAACAGTGATACTTAAACAAATCATTAACAGCCATCAAGAACAAATGAATGAATCAACATCGATCGACAACATTATTAACAGATAAAAAAAAACTTATGTATACTTGCTATAAAATTATAATCGTTTAAAGTGGGGTAATTTATACGCAACCGTTTCAATCTATTTTCAAAATAAACATACTGAACGTTATAAATAACATATCGAAAACTACTAAAATATCTATATCTAATTTAAATTAACTGATAAAATTAGTAAGATTCAAACGAGAATTACTTTTACACATTAAATGATAATATATTTTCATGTGATCTTGAACCTAAGAAAAAAAATAAACAAAACAAAACAAATTTCAACAACTTTAAATTTTCAAAGGTGATTCGATCTTTTTCATTATGATATAAAATCGTAAATCGTTATATTAACACACGATTTACGCACAGCTTGTATAATAGCTTTCACATTCACAATTTAATTTATAAGATAAATTATATTATCCAGATACAATTTATACATACAAATATAAGTAAAATATGTATCTGTTTAAATTGCATATACCCCACAGTTAGTATATCCAATTTTCAAACAGCAAAACTCTTGCTGTGACTTCATTTTAAATTGAATTCGTTAACAAACAGATCCATATACAGTCGAAAATGATAAATATTTATCGTCATTTTCACACAATTTCTTTTCGAAATTATATAATTTAAATTCTTCAACAGTATTATAACATTTCCGAAATGGTATAACTGAAGTTTTACATTGATTAAAAAGTACCTGAAGCTAATTATCAAAGTTATTTAAAAACATTAACAGCAAAACGCCAGCACAGTTGTATGGGCCTGCATAAACAAAGATCACGAATAAACTTGATTTATGTTACAAAAAATTTCGTTTTAACTGATTTTTTATTATTACATGAATGTATTTATTATTTTAATTTATTTTTAATTTTAATTATCCCAACAATTTGTATCAACAATTTTTGTAATCATCTCACGAACAAAAGAGTCAGTAAAAAAATCATTATACAATGAATAATGATCCTGACCTATAATATATACGCAGTTTCACTTCACTGTAGAAAACAAAAAAAAAAAAAAACAAAAAGAAAACAAATCTTGCAATTTTCTTCAATATTCGTTTGTTTAATGCACTCTTGTATTTTTTATTTTCTTTTTTTGTGTTTCCAAAATAAGGAAGACAAAAAAATTTTACGATAATACGCCTCAAGGCTTTTCAAGATTTTTTGTTATCGATACAGCACAGAAAATATTGAGTGAGGTCACTGTGAAAGCAATTAAATAAAACTTTTTTTTAATTTTAAAATTGTGACACATCTACATATGTACGTACGTGATTCTTTTTATAACTTATTACCAAAACGATTGTCACAAAATAATTAGCTAAAAAAATTTAATTAAAAATTTAAAGAAATTGTCTAATGAAAATCGAAAGAAACTCTGACAATGATAACTGAAAAAAATTTACACCGGATTTTCGCATTCAAATTTTCAAATGTGATTCTCACAACTTTTTATTTTACAATTTCTAAGTAATTAATCTGCCATCTATCAAGTAATAGACACAAAATTATACTATTCAAATTATGATAAAGATGAATGAAAATATTTAAGAATCTTTAACTACAAATGCACATACGCAATCTATGAAATATTGAAATATAATACATATTTACTTATATAGCCAACATGAACCACACCACTTAAAAATTTAAAATACACATCAAGATTCGAATCTTTCAATTAAATGACCATCATTTTTTATTACATATCACATCACACAGATACAGATAAATTTCAATTAAAAATTTTCTTGCACATCGTATCTACAAAAAACAAAAACAAGAAAAAATTTACTCGTACGCAATTATAATTATAAAATTTAGGTCATTTTACTTCATCACGTATTCACAAAAATTTAAAAAAAAAATGAAAAAAAGGAGCAGAACTACAATTACATATCTACAAATTAAAAACTTATATACCTACAAGATATAAGTTTTCATATATATGTGTACTTACATATACATATATTGAAATATATTAAGTTATTGCAATTTTTTTTGTTACAGATTTGATTTATTGCTAATTTATCATAGTCAATATGTTAAGAAAATTGCTTTCTAAAAAATCATTGTGTAAACAATATTGCATCTCTGTAAATATTTTATAGTTTATTTATGGTATTCTTTGTAGTTTAAGAGTTTAGGTAAATATATCAGTGATTGTCATTTATTATGAATAAATCATTACTACCTTAAAATTAAACTAGACCAGAATATACTGAAAATTGTAAGTAATGTAACATTTTTTCCAGCAATTATTCATTATAATTGACATTTTAATTGTCTTCTTAATTAGGACAGAAAAAATAATTCAGGTACTATATGTATGAAAGAAAATTTCACATTTCCCTCAAACACGTTCATACTATATTTGAGTATAATCACATAATTGATTACTGGTTAGGTTATAAACTAAAAAAACTAAATTTTAAATTATTTTCTAGCCAATCACACTTTACAAAAATATAAATAACGATAATTTTTCAATTTCGGTTTGACATAACATTCCAAAATAAAATCGGGATAAAAATCCGATCTATATGTAATTTGTACATATATCAATTAATTTTTAATTAACTAAAAACTTATATTAATGATCTTTTTATCAAACTAGATAACATCGCTAAATATTATATATATATATATATATATATATGTATATACATATATATATATATATATATATATATATAATATATTACTTATATATTTTTTTTTTATTTTAGAACATTTTAATAATTTGCAACTCTTGCAATTACGATTGACCGGATGAAACCTGATCGTTGTGAACGACAATTTTCTGACGATCAAAATATAATTTTATTTTGGATATTTTTTTTTTTAGCCAGATTATGTACAATTGTATATAATTATCTTATTATATATAACATATGAAATGTTTGCAAATTACAGTTGATACGGAATTTATATCACATTTTTTTATTGAATATCGTAGTCGAATAGCTTATAATTGTACATATGTATATACTACATAATATAGGTAATGTTAATGCATTCATTCAATATAAATGCAGATTATATATTCATATACATATATATATATACACATAAAAAGTATGATGTGATCGAATCCAATTTTTATTTTATGTTTTTTACATGTAAAATTTAACATTAAACAAGGAATTATACACGTTCTACGCGTACGCATATGTTATACCATGAAACATTTTATTAAAATTTATTCAGTTTAAATAAACTGCATACGTTTATACATAGCGCGTATGTAATATATTCGCACATATGGCCGCATATCACATTAAAATATGCACACTGTACGAAATAGTTTACAAATATGTACGTAATACCATTGATTCTGAAATCCTGTGACATATTCATTACTATACTATTACTACTACTGTGATTTTTTAATTTTTACATTTTACATTTGAATTGCAAACTAAAATAACCAGGCAATTTTATAGCTGACCAGTTTACGCATTTACCATATTTATATAATATAATAATATACATAGATATAAATTTACCTCTAGCTGCGCGTTGTTATTTCGTTATTTGACTTTGATTATAAACGATCTTTGAATACCATTCATTCTATATTTAAATTGTCTGAATTTTAATTGGAACTTTGACAGATCGAATATTGATATTCGAGTTTTATTAGGGCGCAAACATGTTCAATTTTATTATTTAAATCGATACTGAATTAATAATCTATAGTGAAATTTGTACAAATAGATATATACATACGTACTTATGGATACAATTAATAATTTTATTCGTGAAAAATTTTTTTGTTTGATTTCTTATACGATTTTAACACATCGTGATAATTATATTACTATATGTATTTGTGAAAATATTCAAACATTGTGTACATACATGGTCTAAAATATAAAATGATCTTATTTAAAGTTTTGATGTATACAATTTTTGAATCTAATATACAATATTAAAGATTTAGTACGTTCTAATAACATAGATGAAAGCACATCTTATTTTGACCAATTAGTTCACTTCTATATAATAAAATAATTGCAAGAATTAATTCATGTATACAGAGCCGGTTTCAGCCTCTTGGGCGCCCGGCCCGGTACACTTCAAAACTTTTCGCCCTCAACGCGCTGAAACTTGACTATTCTATTCTAATAGCGCAAAATCTCAATTTATCAAAATTATTGTCTTTTAGGGAAAAAATTACATCCTTTTCACGTCACCTAAGAGGTATTATTATAAACGCGTTTCTTTCATAAATGTTCAAATTCTCTGCTAGGAATAATTCCTTTTTTCAAAAAGAAATGCAAGGACATATAAATATTTGCGCAAGAAATAGAGTAACAGAACATAATTAGGAATATCGAAAATAATAATTATTAAAACATATACATGAACAAAGTAACAAAAAACAAAACTCGAATATATATACAGATATATAATAATTTGTAAAACAACAAGGAAGCCAAAAAATATAAAGAAAAGAATTTCTATTCAATGAAAACTACGGCTCATCGATTTTTCTTGTTTACACGGATCTAGTTTAGGTCTGAAAATTCTCCTCGGTACTCGGCAATTACACTGCAGTACATATAAGTGTTAAACAAAAAAATAAGAAGAGAAATTAATATTCGCCTATCTTTTTACTTTTATCTCTACTTCTCTTTCTACATCTTAAATACTTAAGAGCTTATTGACCATGTTTGTTTATAAATGAAAATGTATACCATTGTACAATAATTAAATGGTTTAATAATGATTAATGTAGGTAAGTTACAAAATAAAATGATTAATATATGGTAAAGCATGAGTGGTTGTTTGTTTATATCATTTCAATTTCTAGGGCATTTAAGGCACACTTTTTATGTTGCGACTTGTGAATCATAATTTTTTTCTTAATATATTTATTATTCGAAAACGTTTAATTGAACATTTTCCAGAGAATATTTTTTTAATGTGATTTGTAAAATTATTTTTCTAAAAACGGTTATGTGACTTTCATTCTGTCCTTATAGCGCCTCGAGATTTGGTTCTCGGTTTTAGTGAACCAATTCAGCCTATAAAAGAACCGGGTATGTATATACTACATATTTGTATTACAATATGATACGTATACTTATAGTATAAATAAACGCATTATTTCTAATAATATACGATTTGTTCTCAAGATTGCCGTAATAAATTATTCTGAGAAAAATTATCCATACTGTAGGATGTGATTAAGTACATTGATTCTATTTATGTATTCAGAAAATAATTTATAAAACATGTGTGTTGTTTTTTCCCGCAGTATCCCATAGCTTGTGTGTACATACATAAATATTGTAAGAATAGAGTACACAGCATTTGTACATTGTTCGAAATGTTGCATGTTTTTTTTTTAAATTACAAAATATGTAAGATGCAATTATAAACATGAACTGGATACGGTTCGTTTAAAAAAAAATCCTATACTCAGTCATGATATTAACTCATTCTTGTATGCATATATGATGATAAGATCATTATTGCGATTTTATTAATAAACATTAAAAGATTAAAACTAATGGGCAACTTGAATATCAACAAAATACATATATGCATTTGTACATTTATGTATCCTAAAGCGGTTATATTCTTTTCTAATCTACTATACTCATATCGTCATCATCATCGTCGTTATATCTATTCTAGTATTGAATACATCAAATATTGATTATGATTCAATGTACTCGTTACCATACGCAGTATCATCACATTTTATTACACGATGATGCAACAAATTATTACGGAAGGTTATTGATCTGTTGTTTTTCATAATTTGTCAAATCAAGACAAATGAATATAGTCTGTTGTTCTAATTTAAACAAATCAATATCTAATCAATAAAATTATAAATAAAATGTCATTTTTTAATTATTTGATTCAATTCAATAAATATTATGTATTTTAATATTATCTGATAGTTTCTACTCTATTTTTTATTTTTGTATATTAATATAAGTATGTTTGTGTATACTAATATGATATAATACATGGATGAACTATATTTTCTCAAAGTATAACTCTGTCATGTCATAGTCAACTACTGTCGTAGTTTAGTTCAAAAAATTTAATCGAATGACATATTGATTACCTTGAAATTTGAAAAGTTATAATTTTAAATGTTATGAAAACAGCATAGCATATTAAACAAAAATAATATAATTTTAAAAAAAATTATCAAAATATGTACGTCTAGTATTATTGCATAAAATGAATTGTTTTCTCTGTTCGAATACAAAATGCGACAAATGCAATCTAATCACTAATTGTTGACATAATTTAATAAATTACAAATTTATCATAATAGTATATTGAAGTATACATTTGTTATTTATTTTGTAGAACTTTTTGCAGTAACTTAATTATAACATATGATCAATAATATTATTACCTTTCAATAAATTTGATTTTCAAGGGCACTATTTGATCTAAAATTTATTTAGTGGGAGTTCCTTTATATCGACTTTTTTCTAAAATTAAATATCTACTAACATACATTTAAAAACATAAACAATTAAAAAAATTTGTTTGAAAAAAGGGGGCACAAAGACCTCCTACCAATTCATGAAACAAGTTTCCCTTGGAAAGCAAAAATTTCAAACTGTTGCACTTAAACCAAAAACTACAAACAAAGTTGTATTGCACACACACATACTCATATCCTATTTTTTCACATTCAAATATAATTTTATTGTAAGTTAAATTTAATTTTGAATTTCGCCATCATTGCTGTCAATAAAATTTATTGAACAGCATTAAATTATCGAATATATCTCCCCCACTATTCGTGAGCTAAATTTCAAATGTTTTCAAATTGCATGAATTTGTTTAAAAAAAATAGTAAATAAATAGTATTAGTAGTAGCAGAGTTGAATTTTATATTTTACTTTTTTAAAAATATTTATCTTCTATGAATGATCTATACTAACAGATAGAGAACTAGTTAGCCTGTCACCAGGCTAGAATTCTAACTTTGGAACGATTTAATTTATTTAATTGCGGTTTTCATTTAGCTGTACAGATTATCACACTACCTGTATCAAAATGTACATGTTTTACTGAACTGCTTTCAAAGTTTTAAGATAGTAAAAGCATCATTTTTGAAATTTCTACTTAACTTATATCTTATTATCTTATATGTATGTATTTTTATATATAAATAATATATAAAGAAACATTGGAGGGCTAATGCTTCTGGTTCTACTTGTTTCTTCAGCTGACGTCGGATCGATTTATTTCGACCGCAAAACGAGTAAAATGCACTATACATATTATATATTTAGTGTTGTTCGTGACAATCACTTTTCTTTTTCTACTTCTTTTTTTTCTTATTCGCTTGTTAATGTCAATTAATGTATATTTTTCTTATGTTACATGGTTTATGTTCAATGGATCAAATTATACTAACATACAGACATACATTAATCCGCTTTACAAGTATACTTCGGAAGCAAACGAAACAACATCAATTAATACAATGACTCTAAGCTATAATTTTAGTTAAAGATCGATTACTACAATACAAGGAGTTAAAAAGTGAAGACATTTGACCACCCACCCGCATCACATTTCAAATAAGATCTATTTTATTTTAAATTTCTCTAACAAAATTAAATTCATAAAATTATCTTATGCAAAAATATGTAGTTTAAAAAATTCAAAATTATCTAAAATAGACTCATAGAATTTCTCTCTTTAAAAGATAAAAAGTGTTCTTGTCTGCTTTCTTTGCTTTGAGTAAATATCAATCTGTAAAAAATTTAAAATTCAATTAAAAATTTAATTAGGTATATTTTATCAATCGATGATAATTTCGATTAAAATTGGCATATTTTATTTTACTTTAAATGTTTGGTTGGACACAAACATTCTTCTCATTCATATCATTCTTTTTTACGCAAAACGTGATAATTGAGACATGTTAAAATTTCTCATTATCCACAATTTTAACTAAACGAAAAGAAACATTATAAAGAACAACAACAAAAAATACACTAAGATTTGTTTTACACCTTAAGTAACTTTTAATTAGCACCAATAAAAAAAATTAAAAAACAAAAACTGAAGAAAGATATTAATATGTCCAACGTGTGTGCTACTTAGTAGCAAATATATTTATTATATTCCGTATATGCTGTCAAATAACTGAAATTTTAATGGGTAGGTGTAGGTATATGTATATGCAAATGCATATGGTTTTGGTGACTAAATGAAAACGTGCAAAACTGCATGATGGAAATTAGCCAAGAATAAAAATAAGAAAAAATTATAAAATCAAAATAAAAACAAATTTTAATTTCCGCAATAAAAATAATCAAATAAATAAATAAAATAAAAAAAATAATTAAAAATCTTTTGAGTTAAGTTTTGCTGTTATTAATACAACTGGCTATACTTATTAAATGATCAATAAAATTCAAATTATTGACAAGATGGTGTAGAATACATGTTGACGACATTTGCTGTCATGATAAAACGTAGGTACGTATAGATACGTAAAAAATTTAAAAATAGTTCGAGACAGAGATGTGCCGATGTTTCCACACAAGATTAATTGAAAAAGTCTAATATCGCGATATGTATTTAAATTTTAATAAATAAAATTTTTTTTTATAGAAATTCGTTATAATGTAGAATATGTGTGCAGTAGAATATTTTATAAAATAAATATAAAAATTTTGCGATTTATAAAAGGGAACACATCAAAAATTGAACAGATAATGTCCTCACTTAAAAAAGCAATTTAATTCTAAATGGATTTTATTTTCAAAATAATAACTTACCTTTCGTCCTTATCATATTTAGGAAACGTTACATTGAGCAATTCCATTACCGAAGATTCACTTTGCGGCTCAGCAGATATACCCTGAGCTCTTTGTCTTTGGAAGACATGACCAGCTTTTCGACCACCACCAGCACCACTTCGGCTAAAAGGAAATACACTTTGGAATTTATCAAGATGAGATTTCAATTCAGCAATTTCGTTTTCTTTGTTACGTAAAATCTGTTGTAATTCTTGAATTTTTGCATCTCTTGCTTGAATTAACTGCAAAAACTGTTGCTCCTGAGGCACCGAAGACACAAAAACACTATTCATCACAGTGGTATTCATATTGGGTTCTTCACTATTACTAATATATAAACTTTGCATTTGATCAGTTAAATTACAAGTTGATAAAGGTGCTGTTGTAGTAATTGTCCCTTTTAAATAATCGTTCGGACAAGAATTGGTTAAGCCTTGACTTATTAAAGGTGGAGAAATTGTATGAGACTGTTGTTGCAATTGCAATTGATATCCAGCTTGTTGTAACGGTGTTACAAAAATCTGTTGATTTGATAGCTGCTGTTGTGGTATCTGTTGTTGCTGCTGCAAAAGTGGCTGTTGTTGTTGATAGGATATTTGAGGTTGTGGCAAGGACTCTACCAGTTTTACTGGTGAGGATGTTGGTACCGTAAATTGTTGCTGTAATTGTAATTGTTGTTGTAACTGTTGTTGATATCTTTGCTGAAGCTGATACTGTTGCTGTTGTAAGTAATTTATTGTCTGTGAATTAACATTTGATGACGACGGATCAGTAACGTTCGCGATACTATTAGCACAAATCACATTTTGTTGCTGTAATACGTCCGTTGGCGTTGAAGTGTTGTTATTAATTATGACATATTCAGGTTGATGGGATTGCAATTGCACATTTGCATTCGGTTCTTGTTGCATTTTTGTATCTATTGCCGAAGATTTCTTCGAATTATTTATTTTAAGTAAATCTGTCGGTTTTATCACCTCTTCACCCTTGTCTCCAACAATGATTCTAGTTTCAGTTGCAGTTGTATTAGAGCCACTACCGCAATCCTTATTTTCGTTGTGGCTATTATTATTATTAGAATTATTTGTATGTGCTAAACTTAGCGATAATGGCGATGCCGATGACGACGATATTCCAGTAGTTGTTGCTGTCGATGTAGTTGTATTCTTTTTTGTATTATTTATATTATTATTATTATTTATAGACTTCGGCGATGATACTGAATCAACGATTGATGCTCCTTGGTTGTGGTTTTTCGTATGTAAATTTTTAAATGACGGAGGATCGAGAGCATTAATTGAAGAAGCACCGTCAAATGGCAATGTTGGATTATTTGGATTCCGATTTAATGTACACTTATAAGTTGGTAATGGTGTTGTTGATTTTGTTATAATTTCTTTAAGTTGAGGTAAATGATCTTCATCTGTGGCTGGCCTCTTTGATACGAAGCACAGCCTATCAAAACAAATACGCATGCAAGCAATTTTTGCTGTTGAACCGTAAGCCAGACAAAACAAAAACTGCCAGAGACTCCCTAAAATTGAGTAAAAAAAAAAAATATAAAAATAGAAAAATTAATTTAACTCCTTGTAATTAAAAAATAAATTATTGATAAAAATGAAAATACTGTTTTTTCACACTTGTTATATTTTTACTTTAGCTATGTCTAATTAGTATAACACGCAGCAAAGAAAAATTACGTAACGTTTATTATTTTAACTATATAAGTATATGATTATCTTCTTAGGCATACGAAACGTATTATCAGTAGCTTTTTCCAAAATTATCAAAATTTGAACAGTTTTAAATGATTAAATGTAAAAATAGAACTAATAATGAATAAAAGTACACATTTTATTTTGCAAAAATTTATTTAATAAAAACTTGCACTTCAAAAGTGTACGTCAATAATTAGTCAACTGATTACAAAAATTTTTATCACAAAACAAAATATTATTGATAAGTTTTCTGTGCGCCTTCGGAAAATGTCGTTCAACAAATGCACTGTTGATTTTTCATGAAACTTTTTTTCCCTAATTTTCTGTATTTTATGTATAATTTTATTGTAATGTACCTAATACATATGGGTGTTTAATATGCAAAGTTCTACCTTAATTGAATCGTCCTACATTACATTATTTCGTAAAATTGTTTCAACTCATATCAAGTGATATGAAAAACTGATAAGATCAAAATTTTCACAAACATCAAACATGAATTCGATATAAATAGCAACGTAATGAGTGAAAAAATAGAAAATTTATAGATTTCAAGAGTGTTACACTTTAATAATAAGGCAAAGTGATAAATTACTCGTACCCGTCTATTAATTAATTGAAATATAAATTTGTTTTTTATTTATTTTGTATAAATTTCATTAATTATTAATTGTTCGCATTTAATTTATAGTTCAAATGCATTTGTTTTTATTTTTTTTTTAATTGGAAACGAAGTGATAGTTTGCTTTCTTGACCTAATTAAATAAATTTCACCATCATAAAATGAACTTATGTATATTTTTTGGATTTGTGATAAGAAATGACGACAAGTACAACGTTTTTTCAACATTGAATCAATTTAGTTAACAGCAACCATCGCTATATGAATATAGTATATATTAATATTCTAATTAAATCCCGATATGCATGCAGTCGAATCAACAAAAACACGACCAGTGTCATCAATTTCACTGTGATCCCCAGATTCAGAATAATGTAGTTGTTCTTCTGGGCCACCTGCACCATATGCACCAACTGGACTTCCTGGCCCGCGGAGTATACCAGATTCGCGGATAAAAAAAGAAAACTCTGAACAATCGGTATTTTTTTGCCCTCCTGTTCTGCCGGAGACCTGGTTTGCCAGGAAAACGTGGTTGAAAGGGTTACTGTAGCCCGGAAGGTTATCCAGAATATTATTGGCGAATGAGGCCACCAGGTTTAGTTGTGTCATAAAGATCAACTGGTTCACTAGGCCCTGTAGGTATACCGGGTCCACAACTTCCACCGGGGAATCCAGGAATTACACGCGTGATTGCAGTTTCTCAGAGTTCACTTCAGCGACAAAATATGATCTCAGAATTTAGCTCAAATTTAATTTTTGATGACTTCATTATACCATATACTTGAAAAATCAGAATCAAACTACTTAAAAAGTATAGAGAAGGATATAAAATACTGAATAAATGAAATACAAATAAAAAAATATGTTTTTCAATTATGGGATAGGAGCACCTTAAAACCAATTCTACGAATAATAAGATCAGCTTTTGAATCTTTCGAATGGTATTAATTCATTATTTTGTCCACATATTATGCAGTATACGTAGATTGTAGATATCTGAAATAGCTATAATCCAGTAACATTATTTATACCAATAATAATGCCATCTGTCTTTTACATAAAATATAACTGAAAAGATTTCTCTATATATATGGTTTATTTTCTTATTGTATTTTATTGGTTTTTAAATGACCTATTATTCAATGTTAATAATAAGCAAAATCAAGTTAAATATTGTCTCTGTTTAAAAACTTTTTCACATTCTATTCAGATAAAAGTGCATCATATACGATTTTAATAATTTAACAATCATATACTTGGCATAAAAATTGATCATTAAATTGAAATTACACACAAATAAATTATTGACATTATGGTCAATTATTTCTACTTAAAGTTTCATTAACTAAAATATATGAGTATATAGACAACACGTACCTGTATCAAATTATGTACATATATTTATTATGATCAACAATTTAAACTTTTTTTCTTTTATTCTTTAAATACATATGTGCACTAGTACTTTAATTTTTTGAATTACTTTCTTTATATAAAAAATAAATTAAAACATTGATATATATACGAATAACATACGAATACATAATGTTAACATCAAGGTCTGAAAACGAATTACAAGACATGTTGATTGTCGACTTTGTAAAACAAAGAAAATAAAAATATATATATATATATATATATAAAACCATTAAATTAACCATTTTATAATACTAAATTGGAATTTTAAATTAGCAATTTTCTTCTTGTAAATATTTAAAAAAGTACATGTATGTATAAATAATGTAAAGAAAATAATGAAAAGTGAAAGCAAAAACTATTGCATTAAATGGTTGTTGCATAAATTTAAAAAAAAAAATTAAAAAAAAATGAAACTGTTCAAATAATTATTAAGATCGATAACTACACAATTTCTAAGTGTTTTGACAAGTTTCGAGGCAAATAATTCTTTATGGTTTATTTATTTATTATTTTTTCTTTCAAAGTACTTCAACTTGATTTTTCTTTGAAAAAGAATGTAATGTACAAATGTACCTATCCTATAAGTTATGTTAAATATTTGTATACACATGTTAATAAATTTGTAATTTGAAAAATCAACATATTTAACATGAAACACTACTGGACTGGACGTAAAGTAAAACCGTAAAACGCAATCACTTTTAGCTATACTCTTAATGTATACATATTTACCTGTAGTAAATTACATATGATACGAATATCCATAGTGTATATTTCTGATTTATTTATAATGAAAGCATAGTAAGAGCCACTTTTCTTATACGTTAACAGTCATTGTTCATATAAAAGTTGAAATGAAATGTAAGCAAATAAAATGAGTAGTTGCATGTTACGCTTATTTACATATTTACAAGTATTTATCTATATGTACTCGTATTACAGCAAAATTATTCTTAGAAGACAATACACTTATATATTTATATCCCTACTCAACTATCAAGCTAGCCGCAATTTAATTTCCATAAAACTATTAACTAGATTATTGAAATTTGAAATTCTGTGGTATAATTTACAAATTGCAGATAGTAGAATATGTTGCCATATTGCTAAACACCTGTATAAAATTCAATCCAAAATTACCAATGTTCAAAATAATATAAGCATTATGTATTATATAACATAACATAAAAACCCTATGATATAAGTACAATTTCATCAAAGATCAGTAAACAGTAACAATCAATCAGTCAAGTATGACATTTTTCTGGCTCGTGTAACTTATTCATAAATATGATATCGTATGTATTCACATATAAATTCTATTTACATTTTCCTCTGTTCATCATCAAGCATTTTTTCAACGCTACATATCTTACAAGTTTTTAAGTTAAACGAAAGAAAAGAATATGAAATACAACATGTTACACATAATTTCACAGTTGACTAAATTAAAACTGACTACATGTATATAAACAGAAATTAAATGTACACATGTAAATATGACTATAAAGGATAATGACAGTGCCGGTAATTGAATATTATATTTTTATTTACAATCATATACGATGCTGATTTTGGTGTTGATTTTAATACTGAGATTCTGATCACATCTTAATTCAACAATAAATATCGCGCCCCCACCATCTTATATTATTCAGATTGATCACACCTTAAAATCAGGTGAGATTAATTGGATTTTAATGAAATTAAAAACAAAAGTATTAGCAAAAAAATGTTTTTTTTTTTCTGATCCAATATATACACGCATATTATGAAATCAATTCAAAATGGTAGAAAAGTTTAAAAAAAAAGTGCATATATACATATATGTATATATACTCGCATATGTATACATAATGTTATTATATTTATATTTATGCGGTTATTTAATGGAGATAATGATCAATAGTGAAAATCATTGAAGGATACTGATGAAAAGAAGTCAGTTTTAATTATAGTAGATTATTAATGCGAAAATGTATACATAGTATGTACAACATACATACATACCAACATATTATTATGTTGCATAGTATACGTTTTATGAATGTACAATCGCGCATATAACCTGATAATTAATCATTTTCACGTGACTTGAACTCAAGATCAAAAGATGAACAAAAATATAAAAATAAAAAGATAACGAATATGAAAATAATGATAATATCATATAAACATAATAATAGTAATAAATTTTACAAATATGTATACTTATTGAAAAAACGAAAACGGTATTTATGAAAAAATTGAAAATAACTCATTTCATTCAAGTACATATACACAAATAAAAGTTAAATTTTTGTAGTCATATGAATTACCCTGTAAAATACGTAATATTCGATCGTACAACAACCATACAACACATATACTGAATGCACATATACAAATAATAGGAATAACATATTTCAACATTTCAACATTTTAACAATAATATGAGTAAATCTATATATATATATATATATATATATATTATACATGTATACGTATATGCCTACATATAACATGTAACTTATGTTTAATTTTAATATTATATTTATTTGAAGATATAGGTGGGTAATTTATATGAAATAAAAAAAATCATGAATGTGACTGTAAGGCATTTAAAATAAAAATAAACAGGTATACTAAAATGCTGTATCTATGAATGATCAAAATTAATATATTCTTTTTTTTTAATTTACAGGGACAAAATCTATATACATTTTCCATTCACAATAAATTTTACAATATGCATATGCACATAAGATTGGTATAAGATAAGTAAAAAGTAATATGCATGATAATAAAACGTTTAAAGATTATATGATTTCATGTTGACAATGAGATGAAAGGTAAACAAACAACCTGGGTTTATATCATAAAAATGAGATTATACATATGTATTTCAAATCAATTTTTTGATATCTGTTCATTCAATACTCATGTAATATTATATACAAAAAATTCGCAACCATATATCACAAAAAAATAAGACGAAAAAAACTAAAATCTATAAACAAAAAACTAATTTTAATTACGTAAATGTTTTGAAGATTAATTTAAAAAAAAATAAAACAGATTAAATTATTCTATTCTATCAAACACGAGTATACCATTAATATAATGTGAAATAAATATTTCTTCGCTCATACCTCATACGTACATACTTACACACGAGGAAAAAAAATATCTACATTTTTATTTTCTTCGTAAATAAAAACAAATTTATTTTCACAGAAATATACTTAAGTACATATACATATTTATAAAAATTTTCTACTAAGAATGAAATATCTTAAACCATATTGAATAATTGTTTTTGTCTAAAAAATTTTATCGATTATTTAAATAATAAAAAAAAAATCATCAAAATTCGAATTAAACATTATGTATACGAGTTCATTAATAATAATTATCAATACTACTACTTTTATCATTTTTTTTTTTTTTTTACTTTAATCAATTCAAATATGTAAATACAAATATGACTTGTAGACTAATTTGTTTTGTATAAAATGGATTTTCGTCAATCAAATATAAACTAAAATACTAAAATAAAAACTAATATAAGCATGTCCATTATAATATATACATATATGTATTTACATATACACATGCGACTGATTCTCATCAATATTTCCATGCGTTTTATTTTATATTTTTATTTATTTCATACATATACAAACGTGTAATATAATTTCTGTGTATACACATGTAATACAAGCAAATATTAACAAATTGAAAATGCACATTTGTGTTTTTAATTACCCACATATTGAATTTATCAAATCTAAGTAAAACAAAAATTTCTACATATTAAAATACTTATGTACATCATGTACATATTTGTATTTATTGCAAATTGGTGTCAATATTGATAAGGAATACCGACTTATGTACAATGTAATACCATATCTGCAATTCAATTCTATACTGAAGTAAAAAAAAAAAAAAAAAAAAAAAAAATACGAATCAATATCATTTACATTACGTATACAATTCTTATTTTATAAATTTAAAATTTAGAAACTTGAAAATTCAATTAAAAATTAAAAATTTCATCATCAACTATTCAAATTTAAATAATTATTTTTTTTTAATACATAGGTATTTCATTAATAAAAATCGCCGACAAAATAAATATGTAAATTTTTCATTAATTATCAACAAAAATGTCTACAAAATTAATAACAAATGTAAGAGTACTCGTGCACAACATGTATTATAATAACTTTTACACTTATGTATTTTTGTCGCTTTTTTCTTTTACGTGCTCATATACATTTATAGATACTCGTATTTATA
Organism: Villa cingulata; assembly: GCA_951394055.1. NCBI lineage: Eukaryota > Metazoa > Arthropoda > Insecta > Diptera > Bombyliidae > Villa > Villa cingulata. Next base: position 52,925,059 of record OX596018.1, read on the forward strand.
TAATTATTTTTTACACATTACTCATTTTATTTTTATTATTCTTTTATTAATTATTCAACACAACACAGGCAAAAAAAAAAAACAATATTCTTTAACAATATTCAAAATTTATTGCGTCTATCAAAAGACATAAAATCTAAAATTTTAAATATGTAATTAATATTATCTGATTCTAGAATAAGTCACAAAATACTCGTACAAAATACATACAGAACACATACTTCATGGAAACATTTGAAAAACGATTTGTTTTCATGGGAAAAAATTGTATTTTGTCAAAACTAATTAAGTCAATTAAACTGGCGTTATTAATTGTTTTTCATTCTTTCTATAAATTAAAAATAACTTCACCCTACAATCAAAAGCATATAATGTAACTTAAAAATTACGAAAAATTAATACATATATAAGTATATATATACTCGTATATATGTATAATTAATTAATATTTATTTTTCATCCATCGACAAATTAAAATTTTAAAAAATTATATTGGCTTATAAACAAAATAAGGTTATAAACGTAATCGTAAACTTTTAAAAAAGATTGTTTTTTGTTTTGTTAATGTTTGCATTTTAAATTATTTCTAGGCAAACAAATAAAAAAATATTTTTTTATTTTATACTTTTTTGGTTTTGATATAATAATTTTTATATTTATTCTTATATTTATTCATTTTTTATTGTTATTTTTTTAAAATTCTTTTTATCAGCTATAAAATATCCAATGAATTTGTGATTGTTGTTAATTAATATATAATATATATATTTATGTATATATATATATATATATATATATATGTACATATGTACATAAACGATAATATCGCGCACATATATTCTTAATTTACAAAATTTATTCTTTTTTGTGACATACACATACAACTATTGTAATATGTAATATAAAAACAATACATTTTAATTTTTTTCCTACATTAAATTCTATGATCGTCAACTTATTGATCAAATATACTTAAAATAAGTAAATAAAATATAACTGTTTCTTGTCTTTCATATTAAAATGTTGATTAAATTTTTTTTAAAATAAAAAGCAAACACTTAAGTCATATGATCAACATATTGTTCATTTGTCTTCCATATGCGTGTATTCTTAAATTACAAAAAACATGACAAAAACGATTTTCTGAAATACAGCTACAACCAAATAAATTCATTTTCACACTATAAGTTCAAACATTCAAATTTAAAGCGTGAAATATATAAATCTTAAATATAATAAATCTGGAATATTTGAAATTGATTTTTACCTTGACTTGGTATAAATTTTTAAAAAAATCTTCTTTATAATCCTTTAAAAATTGACACAATAAAATTCACGCTTAGGCAAAATAAAAGAATGTTGAAAATAATAATTGAATTGATTCCAAATCCGATTTAATGTTGACAATTATTATGGAAAACTAATTAAAATACAAAAAAAAATGTACGCTACTTCCAATTACATATGTTATTATACTATTCACAACCTTCTTCTTTCTTTGTGTAAATAAATGGTAATGGTGGACGACTCGTTACTTTAAGTTTAAGATTAAGATAAATCGTATCTCATCGTAATTTCTCGATACAATGACTGATTTAAAACTGAATACGTACTCAATGTTTCGTTTTGCTTAACCGACTGAAAAAAACTTGTATTTTTCTCCTTTATGGCTCTAAAACTAAAATGGAAATCGTTTATGATTCTTTTTATCATTATTTTTTTGTATTGTTGTTATTATTCTTGTTGTCATTATTGTTGGAAAATTTATTGTTATTGCACCACTGTTGTTATTATGTTGTAATTATCTACAATTTTTGTTTATTGAAGATATTTTTTTGCTGTTTTGTCTTTCTATTTTTATTATTATTTGAAATCACTTAACAACATTTAACACAAACTTTATAATGAAATGACGATCATCAAATTCCATGCATCAAATATATGAAATAATGATTGCCGTGGCTTTTCAAATATAAATTGTAAGAAAAGTTATCACCAACAAACTTATTCCATATATTGTACCATACATTGTACATTAATTGATTTATAAATGTGTATTATATGTATATTTTTGTACATACATATAAAAACATAGATATACATTGAAGATAATTTCCAGTCATGGAATATTGAATTAATAAGAAAAATTTTTAATTGGAAAATGAATTGAATCAATTGAAAAATATTTTGGTAGAAAAATGATCATAAATAACTGCCAATTCAAAGTGATATTTCAGTTAACAAATAACAACAAAACGTGAACATTAAACAATATATTATGTATATGTATGTATATCTACACATTCATATGTATATTTAACAATTTATAATGAAGTAATGTAAAATAAAATGAAATCAATAATATACACTTGCATCATATTTTCAATATCACGATCGGTCACTTGTTCATTTTCGAAAAATTTTATTTTTTATACTACTTCGTTTTGTTGTGAAACATTTTAATCAACAATTTCATTTATTTTTCAACAGTTTCTTAATATTTAGAACTCTTGATATCTACATACATACTATATGTGCTATTTGCTATCATAAAATATGCATATACCTAATTACATATAATGTACATATTTACGGCGGTTTGTCTAAACATATCTCTACTTTTGCTGCTTTTACTTTGCATAATTTCTTTGAAATGAGCTACACAAATACGAATTGAAATAAAAAAAAATCCATGTTACATTTATGAGACACACTAAAATTTATTAGAAAAGATAAAACAATTACAATTGTAATTACTATATTTAGTGCTCGGGGCAAAATATTCACGTAAATGTACGTGTATTAACATGAGTATGTGTACATCTCTCCAGTATGTATACTATACTCATATATAGTACCCAAACAACTTTCAAACATTTTTTTTAAAAGGTGGGTTTTAAGTATAACAAAAATCTTATCTATCTTGATCTTGTAAAACTTTAACTTCAAATAAAAATATAGCAGTACGCGATTTGTCACATTTTCTTACGTTATAGTTACATAGTATAATAATATATACATATTACATATATGGTATATATATACAAGTAGTATACGCTATACATACAGAATAAATAGGTGTGCTACATATACACACATGTTTCTAATACAAAAAAAAATTTTTACGATGTAAATAATATATGTATATACATAATTAATTTATAAAACAACTTTTAAAAAGAAAAAAAAATAGTAAAATATACATATAGAAAACAAGAATATTAAGCTAAAGTAATCTAAGTAAAATTTGTAACTTTAGAAAATCATATTTGCAGCCATTTCATTTTATTATGTTTTATTTTATGTAACATAATGCATGAATGCATGCAACATTACACTACACATAATGTATTTGTATATGCCAGATGATTTTTTTTTTTGTTTCAAATTATTGAATCAATTTGGATTGGATAATTAAATATTTAAAATTAATGCAATCATTGGTTTAATCTGAAGTACACTATGTGTTTTAGAGTCAGCATTTTATTATGAATATTGATTTCGTTATTTCAATTATAACCTGGCCCCAGATGTAATGTGTGCATGTACATATAATGCATAAAATTTTGTGTATTTTTGATTGGATTTTATCAAGATTTTAGTATTATATTACATTTTGAATGAATGTATGTATGATGTGTACATGAATTTTTATATTTAATTATAGCAAATACTGTATGTATATTTCGAATGCGAATAAATAAAAAGAAAAAACTGGAAATATAAACAATTATAGATGAATCGAAATTTTATACAGTCTAATGTATCTAACTAGAAATAAAATTTTTAGAATATTTAATGAATTAATTTTTGAGATTATCAAATCATAATATATATATTTAAATATTTTTTCTATTTTATTTAAATACTCGTACTTCCAGTATTTTATTGTTTCTAAATTTTACGTCTCATAATGTAAATAAACATATTTATACACATATATACATGTTTATGTATGTATATGTTTATTTAAAAAAAAATATGTAAATAAAATAGACGTCATACAGCCGCAAAACCTAAAGAATTTATTTGTACATTTACAAGTAGGTATAACAAATATATTACTTATATTTAATTTTTTTTCTATAAAAAAATAGACCACTTTAAGCATACTCGTAGAATGAAACCGAAAATAATTTTATTTATAATTTAAATAGTTTACTATTTATATTACGTGTAAAAATTTGTTATCAATCCAGATAGAATGTATTATATTAGTATAGAAAAATTTGAAAATCTTACAAAATTCTTCCATTATATTATATGCATCTATCAAAATATAGATATATACGATCATTATATAGAAGTAGAATGTAAAAGTGAAATTTTCAAATTGTACTTTTAAAAGTATAGAATTGCGATCTGATTTCTGAATTATTTAATAATCAATTTTCACGATGATATTAAAATCATTTCTGTTTCACATAGACTTTGTAGCTGAATAAGACATGATAAGACCAATCATAGTGTACTGACATACTGCTGTATGTAATACAATTATCATATTTGAATAATGAATTATATAAATTCACTTACATTAAATTATATACATATATGTATGTAATAAATACATATTGTGTAGGTTTATGTATAGTGTATATAAGCAAAGCAATGAATATAATATATGTGCTAAAAATGTTTATGATATGTACATATTATTAAATTTTTTAGTGAATTTTCTATCAGTCTTTTTGCGTACATGTAAATAAATTGAACGTATGACTTTATAATATAATGTAGAAGTACATGTATGTATGTATATACACATCGTATATACACATCAATATATAGATATGTATACATCATTATATACAATTTTAATATACATACCGATTTTTTTTTGTCACGTGATTTGTAAATGATTGTAAACTCAGACGAAAAATTATCAAATCAATGTTATATATGTATTTGTTCTCGCATGGAAAATATGTGTGAACATGTACATACATACTACTTACATATAGGTACATGAATATGTGTTTGTATAAATTCAAGAATATAATAATGAAAATTAAATATTCATAATACCTAATACTCGTATATGTACATATTATAAGTCTATGTTTCACATACATATAAGTGTTATTAACGTATTTTTGTTTGTACATGAAATAATATTGATAATAATTCTAAAAATAAATTCTTTAACCAGCCGCTAAATAAATTCGCTGCTCAAGGAGAAAATGTATGAATTTTTTATATTACTACACTACACAACAAAATATGAAAACAAAAAACAAAAAATTAAAAAATAAAGAAAAAAATATATGAAAATAATACACAATTAACAATCATTTGAAATAACAACGCGTTGCAAAAAAAAAAAAAATTATGACACATTATTTTTTAAATAATGCAAATAAAAACTAATAATACAGAAATAAATTTTTAAAAAAATTTCATACCATACAATGATAAAAAAGTTACGAGGATAGTGCATATTATATTCATAAAATATTGAATATTGTACGTGTACGATTGTACGTTCATAAATCTGTAAGTGCAGCATGTATACATAAGTACATTATGTATGTGTTGTTCAATTAAAAAATAGTTTTATTGAATGCAAGAATAAACAATTGTATAAAAATAATTATATCAGTAAATGGAATGATACAAAAGTCAAGTAATAAATTTTCATTTAATTTTTTGTTCTCGAATAGCTATACATTACATGACATTACATTTGATATTAATGGATAATAGATATACTACCTATATAAAAATGGAAAATTAATCGAACTTTGTTAAGTAAATACGTTTGTATGTGTATGTAAATGCGATGTATGTATAGTAATGTAGTTTTTCAAATATTTTGATTGGAAAATATTCAAATTTTTGAAATTTTCTTATTTTTCTTTTTGATAAACTTGAAACATATTTTTTTAAGCTACAATTAAATTCAAAATTTATAAAAACAAAAAAAATTGAAAAATATAATTTTTTTGAAATAATTTTAATTAATATATGAATTATGCATGTTTATTTATTGTATGCGGATATATTCATGGAATAAGATCATGAAAAAGTAATCCTTCCTCAATTTTGGCCTTCATATTATTTATAAAACAGACTGAAGGATTTCGTATTTGGACTGATTTATTATTAATGCACTTTATAAAATTGTCAGTTTCCGGAATTCTCAAGATATCCTTGTTAATAGTATAAAATTCTAGAACCACAATAACAATTGGTATTACTGAAATATTTATCAAAAGTTGGAATTTAATATTTCTATTTGGTAATACTGTCGCGATATCAAAATGAAAAAACAATGTTCTAAACTAAACCATTCTAAAACATGTCAATATATATCTGCGCAATTTATATGCACATACATCATACACATATACAACACACATTTGCGTGCATATCTGATATCTGATCATATGTAAGAATGAATTTGTATGATCGTGATTCGTGTCGTGACGTGTATCGTGATTCGTGATAGTACAAGAATAAGAGCATGTGGATAAATTTGTATTATCTCTCTACTCTACTAGCTCTACAAACAGAAACGCAAACGATACAGTACAGTTGGTACAGTGTGGATGTGGGGTATTAATGCGCATGCGTACATAACTTTCTTCATTCTTCATACTATACTATTTGTTTACATACATTCCCATATACATTCAACTTGGATTAATCGTTGCGGTTGTATATATTTTTGTTTATTAACAAATATTAAATATATATATATATATACGTATGTTCGTAAATGTAAGTATGTATTTCGATTCAGCAAGAAAGCTTTTCATTCAATGTTTGCACTATGCATATGTGTAGAAAACAGATTTACGGATGATGATGATATACATACATATGTGCATATGATAATATACGATTTCTTACGCAAAAAAGAGATTATCTCCGGGACTGATGTGAAATGAAACATTATGGCGAGCATGACTTGACTGCTTAGCTTTGTAGTTAGAAAATGAAACAATTAATTTAAACGTCAAATTCTTCACAATATCAACCACCACACCCACACATCAATATAAAACAGAACAAAAACAAACAGTGAATAAACAAACAGCAAACTTCAAACGACACAATCAATATACACTTTACGTCAGTTTACTTTTTCATTTTTCTTTTTCTCAACTCAACAAAATCTACAAATCGAAATAGAAGAATTAAACAATTATGATCGTGAAATATCTTGATATCGATCAATTACGATTATTTTATATCGATAATCTAGTTTTTATAGGTACTAAAATCGCAGTTACAGGTACAGGTACTATAAAAAGCACCACGTACATCTGCATACCACATACTACGCACGTTATATACATATTTTATTTTCTATAAATTTGTAGTTTTTATTCTATTATATACCTATGTTTATAACCTGTAGATCTAGATATTAAATCCTGTGTATGAATTTAATAAGTTTTATACGCATGATGTTTACACAAAAATTGAGATTACTTTTTATTCAATTTTCTTATGTCTATTGTCTATTACAGCAGCTAACATATTATAAAAGATGAATTTATTTATATTATATTTTTCTGTGGTAAAAATAGCTAAAACATCAAACTCATTGTCTTGTCACTTTGTCAGCTAAAACCACTCATTCATGCATAATGTAATGTCATAATGTCATGTGTAAATGCACTAAATGTAATGTATATTCATGTAAAATGTAAACTAAAACAAGACAAAAGTTTTAAATTCAAAATCATATTGCTCTGATAATTATTCAGCTGTGCTAAATCATTGTTTATTGCATTTGTGTACTGTAAACTGTATTATTATACATTCTATATAAGTACAAATATGTACCTATTTGTATTTATTTATACAAATATGTACCTATTTGTATTTATTTATACGAATACCTACAACTACAACTACAATGTGCAATTATACATTAAGAAATGTATAAATTGGAATTATACCAGAACAGAATATAGTCAATAATTATTTATCAATGCCAAGAAAGCAAAATTCTTTTCGTTCCTTGAACTTAATTATCTCTTCCTTTTATCTTGAATTCTATAAAAAAAAAATCAATTTCCTGAAAATTTAAATGAGTAATAATTTTCTTATATCCTCATCAATTCAATTATTTTATTTCACATTTTATCTTTTATTATTTTATATACCTACCTAAGAGCATCCAAAGAGGAAAGTTTTAAAATTAAAGTAGAATCAAAATTTATGATTACTACGTAGGTATACAATGAGATTAGTTTTTCTCGAAATAATATTTCAATTTTAAGGAATTTTATACCTATTTCTTCTATTTAAAATGTTTAGACAAATGTTTAATAATATTCAAATTAAATCCTAATTTTTTCTAATGATAAATAAATAAAAAATTATAATAAAACAGCTAATAATTTATTAATTTCAAATAGATAAATATCTAGGTATCTACTTAAATTAAAAACGCATAACAGGTGTCTACGGGTGTAAAAAATCAACAGTACCTACATTACATGATTTAAGTTTTGGGGTCTTGGGGAATATCTCTTGTTTTCATTTTTGAATCTGAACATCTGAATATAAAAATCAACTATAATCACCTATATAATAACTTGACATTCCATTTTAAATTTGGAAAATTTGGACTTTAGAATCACAACCACTGATAAAAACAAAATATTAAAAGTTCTAAAAATAGCCAAAGATAATCATTTATGTACATATTACTGGTGTTATATAGGTATATATGTATATATATATATATATATATATATCATTTATATATATATATATATATACCTATACATACATATTTATATAGAATGTATAGATCATTCATATTTGTATATTAATATTATAATATAATACAATACATTAATTTATATCACATGTATGTGTAGTTACATATTTTTACTCTAAATAATAACGTAATTTCTAAAAATATGAATTTATTTACATACATTTTTGTTGTCCAGACTTTACAAATTCCAGTAAAAATATTTATTTTTGTCCAATTCTTATTTTTTTTCCTTTTTGTCGTGTTTATGTTTCCTTTCTTGTTTTCTTTTTCTGGCACTATTAAGAAATTTAATTGATATTTCTGGTTTTCTATTTATATTTAACTGTCCAATAATAAAAAAATTTTTTTATTTCATATCCACTTTTTCTGCACCCAAACTCTGAACTTATACAATTCAATAAACTCAAGAAATTTACTTATTTGATAGATATTTGTACATACATAATATATATATGTAATGTGTAACATACATTTATTATAAAAATATTATTTTACTTTACTATTCCACTTCACTTTAATGATCAATTGTCTTGCTTTTAGCTTATAGTTAATAGCTCTTTATAATATTCATATCAATTTTATAATAGCCAATGGACAACATTATATGTTCTACATATTTTTCATTTTTATAAATTGTAACTAATATAAATATACTATTTCCGTTTTTGGTAATTTAATTTTTAATTTACGTTTATTCTTTTCTCTACAACTTGTCGTCGTTAGTTATTTTCATTCTTAAACAAATTTTCCCTCTAAAATATCTTCCAGATGCAATAAGTAAATAAAAAAAGGAGGATAGCAGAATACAGTAATGTATTGCAAGTTTCACCTAAATTGTATCACGTATCGTTTTTATTTTTACTTTTATAAAACTTCAAATTTTTACTAATTAAATGATAAATAAAATATTTTATACTTTTCTTAATTACGCGTTTAATAGTGTCTCTCTTTATATTAGATTCAATTCTTTTAAATTATTTTGTAAATTGTATCTATACTTGCTTGCTATTGCTAATAAAATATTGTATTAAAATTAATATAAAATTTTAAATATGTTTGAATACCAGCAAACAGGCGATATTTTGTTTTTTTAATTTTGATTTTTGGCAATCAAACCAATTGAATTTTAAATTTTTAAATTGAACCAAAACCAATGTCGTCGTAAAAGAAATACAAATAAGTAGAAAAGTAGAAAAACAGCATAGCTCTAGCAACTAGCACTAGTGCTAGATCTCACTCATTCCTATTTCGTTTTCTTTTTGGATTTTTGATGTTACGTCTTACGTCTTGTCTTACGTTTGCAATAGTGTTTAGTGTACAAATAATTACGTTACGTTACAGAGAACAGAGAGTACATACATGAGATGAGATAATGTAGCATAGAGTGTATGAGTAGATAGTAGCAGCAGGTAGCAGAGCAGTAGCATGCATAGATATGCATATAAGACTACACTACAATTTACATGTGTTCATGTTCATATAGGAATTAGGAAATTTAATAGAATAGCACACACATCCACGCACATCACTTCCAATTTCCTACACAAATGAAACGACGAAACAAACAAGACCATTCGTGTGATTGTGTAGGTGTACGTGAAGTGTAGATGTGTAGATCAATTATTGAGCTTTTTGTTCAAAAATTATAATATATATATAGCTATAGGTACATGTACTTTGAAATTTTTTAAAATTTTCTTGTTTATTCTTTTCACTTATGCATATATGCATGTGTTAATTATATTATACATTACACTTGTCGTTATATTTTACTATCGACTGTTTCAAATCATGGAATTAACCGAATCATCTACACCTTACAAAAAATTTTTATAAAAAATATAAACATATTAACGTGCGCAATGCGCGGGTGAGATGATATGATTTTATATTTTATTATACACTGCCTCTGCTTTTACATACATATACATATCAAAAATATAAACCAAATACCAAACAAACTCACACAACTCAAACTCAAAGGCATTTTAAAATAGAATATTATATATTATATTATAAGCAGAGTAGAGTGATTGCTGAAGATGAAGAAGATTCAAAAAATCAGTGATTCAAATTGAATTCAAATTGATTCAAATAAAATGTTGAGATGAAAAGAAGTTCATTAATGGTTCATGGATTACATATATTATATTATATACAATGATACAATCATACAATACATTACCAACATTACAAATTATATGCGGATACGCTACCACGCTACGCTTGTAGGATATATACATATATACATATATATACGGATAGGGATACGCGTACACGCTGACTAAGCTCAGCTGATAAAAAATTCCTATAAATTTGTATGAGTTGATATTTGACTCGACTTGAATTTGTTCAATTGAAATACAATTTGCTTATGCAAATACAATACATTAATACAAAAAAAATATTTGTCCATCTGTTAAATAATTCAAGAGTTCCCCTCAATCCTCATGTTCTTTTCTTTCTTTTCCTCGTGTTCATTTCTCTCTTAAGTTGAAATAATAATATGTAAATAATGTATCTATTAATTTAGAAATGGGAATGAGTTGAGTATGAAATGATGTTAATTCCAGCTTCTAGACATATTTACAATAAGCCCGTTCCGTCCCATCACGTTCTGTTCCGATACATTTCAAAGGATACCTGATTTCAAAAGATATAATAAAACGGAACGGTATATAGTAAAGTTGAAAGCTAATATTGAAAATTTATATGGAAACAGGTTATGTTATCCGTAAAAAGTTGAAATGCGTTCAACTTCAACGTTTCGCACCGTTCCGTTCCGTTAATCGTAACAGCTTTTCCGTCAATCCATATTAAATAACATGGAAATGTTAAATATCCAACTTTTTTCTTTTTACGGAACGGCATGCAACGGGCTTATCGTGACTACGCCTTAAAGTTTATACAATACAAATTCATCCAATCTTTTATATATTTTACATTCATATAATGCGTATGTGTACAAACCAGAATATCAGCTGGTATTTAGAACACAACAAGTAATAAACCCCTCAACGCCACTACCGTCTTCCGTAAATCAACATAAAAAATATCATAGCTCTAGGTGGCTTAAGCTCTAGCTAGAGCTGAGCTAAGCTAAAGTCAGATTCAGACGTCAGACAGGCAGACAAGATCAAGATTAGCAAAATAAAAATAAAGATATAAGAAAATAAAAGATTTAGACATTTTATACAGATTTAACACCATATTTACGCATTTTCCTCTTAAACAATCACTTCTCAGCTCAGCCCTAGAGTGGTATTATGTACTTTTATTTTTATTTTGTACGTTTTGTTGGATTTATAAATCGTATTTGATAGTTGATACTTGTGACGTCATACCAATTACAATTTTTATATCCACATTACATGAAGTTATTAAAATAAAATATAATTTTTCGATTAAGGTTCTCTTTTTTTAAAATTAGGTTATTTCAATTTTTAAATTTTTCATACATTATGTATATTTTTTAGGACGTATTTTTTTCAGAGCAATGTTCCTATGATTTATGAAAATTCTCTTTTGTGTACATTTTTATTTATGTAATTTTTTTCATAAATATATAGGTACATTATGCATTAAAAATGAAAAATTACTTTATTGACAGATTTATTTGTAGATCAGAATTTGACTAAAAATTTTAATGTTTATACACACACAATACACAATCATGTGCGTTGTGCGTACAATAATTTTTTTTTATATTTTTTTTACATTAATCAATTTGCTATTTGTAGTTTGTAGTTACATTACCCTATTTATATTCAGATTTCAGAAAAAAGTAAGTTTTGAATTTTGTCTATTCTATTCACATTACAAAAATAAAGATGTTCTTGTTATTTTTATTATGGAAAATTATCGTATAAAATGGCACAAATTGTATGAAAAAAAATAATAATGTATACAATACACATGTACGTACATAATAACATAAGGATGTGTAACAAAACAACTTTAGCAAACATGTTGAAATAGGTAACGTTTATAAATAAAAATGATATTATACACACACAAATGATACATCTAAATATAAAGTATATATAGATATATGTTTAGATGGATGTGATATATAGCTATATATTGATTAATATATACACATACACGAGCTTCGATTTAATTTTTCTTTTGTTATGCGAATGTGAAGTAGATAATGTAATTCATTATGTATTAGATTGTTTTGTAATATTACATGAGCAATATTCTTAGAACTATACATATAAATAGGTTTGCAATAATATACACTGTATGCTCATGAATATTTGATGATTTATTATTATAAAAATGTTTTTTTTTTTTTTTATTTTCAATATAGTGAATAAAGCGTATGTCATATTATAAAAATTAACAAAATAAAAAAATATTTTGAATATTGTTTAAAGTAAAATTAATCTATCCAAAAAATTGATAGAATATTTCATGGAAGGCTTTCAAAATTAAGATTTTCTTTTAACTTATGTGTTTGAAGTTTGAACAGAACAGATAAAAACTTTTTAATAAGATATAAGACATAAACTTTTGAATAAACAAAAGCAGAAATCATTAATAATATAATATGATAATACATTAATATGATAAAATATGATATACTAGAAAGATATTAAAAATAGAAAATGAATTAAAAATATTTTTTTGAAAATGATTTGTATGCCTTCTATCATAAAAATAAATGTAGTCCCTTTGGCGCAGAGGATAGCGCGTTGGACTTCTAATCCAAAGGTCGCGGGTTCGATCCCCGCAAGGGATGGTGTTGTATTTTCTTTTTTTCAAACTTTTTTTTTTTTAATTTTTTATTAATTTCCTGTTGTTAATTGAAAATACATAATTAAAATATATCACAAAATCAATAATTATATCAGTTAACCAATCCGCGTATTGAAATTTCATTTGTACTTTGTACCATTTTTTACTAAAAGAAACTACTTTACCTGTGACATCTGTGACTATAAAACATAAAATAACTTTTTATAGAAATTTCCTTCTTTAGGTTTGAGTCCATGAAAACTTCCTCTTGATTTTAGAAAATATCTCAACTCATTTTAAGTTTAAATTTTCCCCTGAAAAAAAAAACAATTTGACTTTTGCGCATCATTGTTCATTTTTCATTTTACTCCTTCCTTATCCACAAAGAACTAATAAAATACAAAATGGAGTTGGCAGAGAACAATGTATACCAGATTACGAGTAATCAATATATCTCTTATTAGTGTTTCTAGACCACTCCCACTAAATATGTTTGTATTGTGATTGACGAAGGAGAAAGTATTTTGTATTTTATATTTATGTAAAGAAACTTATGGCAGACACACGACAAATCTATCTACAAATTTAAATTTAATCTCAAAATTATATCATCATAAACATTGTACATATTACACAGACAGAAAATTATAAAACCAAATCATCTTTTCTATCTAATTTTAATTTCTTTTATTGTTGATTTTTCACATGAGTGTGTTTTCAATTTAGAAAATACAACGTAACATGTGTACCATAGCGTAGGTGTTCGTATATTTACTTAAATTTGTATATGCTGATAGCTGTATGCTAGTATATATGCTATACATGTTCCACTAAATAATTTCCTGGTCAATTTATTTTACAAGATAATTTTTTTAACATTTATTTTTACTGATATAATATTCTCTTATACTATATAATTTATTTAACAAAATGATTAGGTTTCGCACATCGAATTGGAAGCTAACTGTAAATGATATCCGTCGGAAGTTTAATTTTTAAGCACTAAATGATTGTGACAAATATGAGTAACAAAAGGATAATGTTATACGAGTATAATATATAGGTATAGGGGTATAATGTTATACGAGTAGTATATATAATGAAGGTATACCTACCTTCTTAAAACTGCGTAAAATGCTTGAATTTTGAATTTTAATTTCATTAAAACATTTAAAAATATAAACAAAAATCGAACTATTATCGATTTTTAACTAAACAGATTTTAAGGTTTTAATATAATACCTATATATATACCTATAGATAGATCTATAAATTAATTATCATAACATAACTTAAGGATTAAATTTATTTTCCAGAAAAGTTTTTGTTGAAGTAATATAACTTATAAAGGGATGGAATCTAATAAATTGCCGCAGATAAAATGAATTTTCTTTTTTCGATCCTCCTTCTTTTTCACTGAATTACAAATAAACTTTTAAAAAATTATTTTGGAAAATATATTAGGTATATGTATAGGGATTACTGCGTTTTTTTTATTTTTGGCTTTTCTCTCAAATTGTTCAAATTATTTTATTTATTCATACTTATACATTATTATATACATAAAAATACGTATGCGTATAATAATGTACAGGTATACGCGTATTTGATTCAACAGTATATCATGATATTGTACAGGTATGTGTATTAAACATTATATACCTACATATAGCAAAATATAATATGCACTAATATTATATATGTATCTATATATATTAGATAGGTACCTATATATAGTAATATAATTTGTATTGTAAATTGTTATATACATAATATATACTTATACAATATATACAGCCGAAGAAGTGTAAGATTTTCAAATTCATCTAACATATCTATATGTACTACAAAACAACATCAGCAGAAAATACTTTTCGTCGGCAATAATTTTTTTATTTACTTTATATGTTCTTTGGTTAAACTAATGCTTTTTTAAAACATTAAAATTTATAACCAAATTTATTCTTCATATAATATACGATACCAATTTTTCTTGCTTTTTTTTTCTTGATGGCTCACTTATTCTGGAATTATTTGTTTCTTTTTGCTCAAAAATTCCATACATATACACATAACTTATTATTTATCTTTATATAAACATTTATTTATACACATAATATAATATTGTGAATCTGTATAGGATATCTGAAGAAGCAAGTCTGGAGATATTCGTTTACAAATGTATATGTGTATATGTGTATACATCCTGGCATTCATGTGGTTTAAGTCTAGGGTGATTTAAATGATTCATTTTATTTATTTATTTATTTCCATCAAAGCATCATATATGAATCTATTTTATTTTTCTGTATTTTTTTTTCTATTTTAATATCTTGAAGGAAGGTAGACAAAACCAAAACCAACCCACTCGTATAATTTATATAGCTTAGAGCTATTATTGCCAACCCCCAGAGAATGTATTTTTATATGGCTATACATGTATAATATAAACATGTCCTATATGTATATTTGCATATTATATATTATATATATATATCTATAGATATATCTATAATATTAGGTATAATTCATGTCTTTATAAGTATACTAACATTATAAATATTATATGCATATACGCTTATGTGATGCGAAATTTTATTGTTTTTGTTTTTATTGCTTTTTAGATGATCACCTTGTTATAAAGAGAAGAAACAAAAAGGAATAAGGATATATTTCTACGCATACAATACACATTTATACATACCATCATACACAATATACTATACATACCTATAAGATATACGCATAGTTATTTTTTGCTTGTCTCCTATAATTTATATGGGCATTTGGCTGTTTAAATTGTTTTCGAAGGAAATTTTATATACACTTAAGCCTAATGGATAATAATTAATTTTATTCGTTTATATACCTATTTATATTTTATTTCAGTTTATTTTTTGTTTTATTTTATGTAGGTTATATATTATAAAAATATAGCAGATAAAACATTCATCAATGTTTATATGTAGCTCAGTATGTAGGGTAGGTATACCCACCTATATACATTACATATTCATATATGTATAAAAATGAATATTCTTAAATTGCGTATAGGTATTATGGTATTATAAGATAAATAAAATAAAATAAATAATCCCTAATATATTTATCATATATAGGTAATCGCATACATAATATGAAAATTAAAATTGTTTGAAATTTCACAAAATGTTTATACATTAGAGAAAATTAAGAATATATACCTATAACATATACGTATATACGTACAATGTTTAGTTAGCTCATAAAATTATATGAATGAAAATAAAATAAAAATTAATCGGTGTTAATTTTTTGTAAATATGTACACAAAAAACTTAATTTTGGACATTTATAAATAATTGGTGTTATTGTCTAAATTAAATAAATGTCTTAATTTTTTTATCTTTTTCGCGCAAAACACGCTAAACAGAAAAGATTAAATGTGTAATTAATAAGAAATAAAACTATAGTAATTTAATAAATAAATTTAATCCCAAATAATGCCAAAACTGAAAATTTATATATATACATTACATAATACTATCTATATATAAGTAAAGTAATATGTGGTAATATGTATATATTATACATTTGAATATGTTACTATATAAATGTAAATATTATATATATGTATAGGAGTAGGTATAGGTAGGTACATAATAATTTTCGAATTATGCACATATTTATATTGATCTTTTTTTATTTAAATTTTTATTTTATATTCGTCTTAAAACAAAATTTCGATACCTTCATAATTTTTTTAATAATGAAATCAATTGTTATAATTAAACTTCTTCTTATTAGACCTTGTATTAAGTATAATAAAAGAAAATTTTTTGCTTTTCGATATCTTATTATGCAATACCGTAATACCTAAAATAAATATGCACAAAGAAATTACATACAATATTGTATTGTATATACACCTATAAATTTAATTCGCTTGTATACCACTTGTACTTTTATTTAATATCAAAATAAATTCTCCTATGGTCATTTATATAAAATTATAAGAATTTTATTATCAGGATCAGAATGTGGGTATTGCATAAATGTAGTTATATCATATGTATGTATGTATGTATGTATATATACGCATGCCACTGTTACATGGTTATAGTTATAGGTAAACATATTATCTGCTTCTGTATAAGGTATGTATATAAATTGTATACAATATTACGTATATATATACCTATACGTAATATATAATATGTAATATTATATATAAATATATATATGTTAATGTTATATATGTATATTTGACATCCGTCTGTATATTTGTGTGCTTGCTTCCTTTCTAATATCATTATAATATGCAAATAAATATAGAAAATGTAGATAGAGATTGATAAGTATATATATAATATGATATACATTTATGTAATATATATACATATGTATAATTTTCTTAAGTTGTTTTTCTTCCTCTTCCTTTTCAAATTAGATTGGTTGATATTGGTATACCTAGGTATATAAAATATACAAACTGCATAAAGTCGACGATTCATTTTTCAAAATGAAATTTATGAGATTTATGTAACACCATTATCGTTTTCGTTGTGTGCTGTTATTGTTAGTGTCGCCGTTATTACATATGTATAAAGTGTATATAAAATGGTATATGAATATCAAACATTTTATACAAAAAAAATTTAAAAAAAGATATCGAATACCTGTACTATATATATATAATATATATAATTTGTGTAATATACGTAAATAAAGTTACTATAAAATAAACAGGCATCAAATAGATATGCGCTACATTCTGTTACAATGATGACGACTTGATTCTATAAAACAGAAAATAAATTGAGTTGTCATGAGAGAAGATATAATTTATACGTATATATTGTATAGTTTAGTAATACCACTCCACAGTTTATACCAAATATAATATGACTACAATATCTTTTTGTATATACATACATAAGTATTAAGTATATAAATATACGTATAAGTGTTATACCAGTTATACATAGCATAGCATTCATATTTAAATACATATGGAATGGATATGTTTACATACTCTTCGCCTGTTCAGTTCTAAACAGAAATAAAGGAGAAATGAAAATAAAAAAAATATTGTGGTCGTGCCATACTCGTGCCCTGATTCCAATTACATTTTTGTTTAACTAAAAGCAATTTAGATTTGTAAAATTCTATAAGAATCATAATAAATTTAATAATGTAATTTGCGAAAGGGAAAGAGGAATATGTATATGAACATTTTCTTATGTTTGCATTGTAATGGCGATATAAATTTTTATAATTTAAATTATATTTAGGTACCTACATATATGTATATCCAATATCCATATATTTTATGGAGAAATTTTTTCAAACATTACTTGCGCATTGAATAGCGAATATAATATACCTATGAATTGAACGCATTCTCATTCTCATTTCATTGTTATATATACCACTATTTTTTATATTATACAAATTAATTGGGCGGAGTTTATAAAAAATAAGTTTTTCTTTTTGTTTGTCAAATGAAGAATAGTATATATATCGTTTAACATTACAGTACACATATTACGTCCATATTATATAAATGTACACACTTAAGTTATGCAGCATCCAGTCCCAGCCCCGATAAGATAAGTCGCCATGAATTTTCAAATTAAACGGTACTATTATCCTCTGGTGGTAAAATTATGATTTGATTCGTGTTCTTCGTTGAATATAGTCATTCGTCGCGTAAACGTGTATATTTAAAATTTTTATCAAATTTGACATTATTTGAATTTTCATATAATAAAATTGGATAAATGTATATTACATCTATATACACATATATATTCTATAAATATAAAAATGTATACATATACACATATTTTTAGATTGAATTATTAAATAAATTCAATAATGGATCATACGTGTTGTATTTTTCAGTTTCAATTATTGTAAAGAATCTTTGGCATATTCTTCATCATACTATATATACGCGTTCATAATATAACAGGACACGAATAAAATTCATTATCGTAAAAAATTTAAAATAAAAAAATTCTAAATTCGTTTTTATTATGTTACTATATATACCTACATATTCTTATTTAAAATAATGACACATTCAAAAATACAAACAAATAAAAAGAAATGATTTTCATGCAAAATAAATTTTAAAGTTATATTTCAAAAATTGAAAAAGTTTTTAATTGTGCGAAATTGAATGTAAAATTGTTTGTTACTTTTGAAAGTATATATATATATGTATAAGTATAATATAATATATATATGTTATGTATTTTATTTTATTTACCAATTTATTTTGTACATTGCAAATACATACATACAATTTATATTATTTTTCATCGTTGTATCGTAATAACGGATATACAAAAGCAAAACTTCTATAAAACTTTTCATTGCTGCACGTACATTGTATATTAAACAAAAAACGTATAGATATATATACATCTTAAAGGTATACCTATAGAAAGAATAACATTCACCTGTTTCTTATATATATAATATAATATGTAATGTAGTTTTTCATAGATATACTTCTACACGTAAAGAATGTTTTAGTGATTTTGTTTGAAAAAAAATAAAAAAATAAAATAAAAATAAAAAAAACTCATATAATTATACACAGGTTGTTTTTGAAAAGTTTTCAATCTGTTTTACAAAAAGAAAATACCGAAAAGAAAACAATCACAAATGAAAAATTTGTGCAAATAAATGAAAATAAAAAATTAAAAAGAAAAATATATTTAGTGCTGTTGCTTCGATAACATATAATGTACGTTATGAAATGATATAAAAAGTATAACGAACATTATATAGGATATAAAAATTAATTATGTATTTTCAATTTTATCGATATTATGTTTCATAGTTAAACCTTTTTTTAAATCATTATCATATTATGTACTAAATTTTAAGTTTTATGATTCTGACATAAATTTTAAATATATAATATAAGAATATTTTACAATAATTATAAATGAAATGCTATATATAAAATATATGCAGACTATACAATTTTGAGGATACGATAAAAGGATTATTCCCGCAAAAAAATTTACACGACAATACAATATACGTGTGTTGTGTATATACATATTATACATTTGTGTGTTAACAGTGTACTGTGAAAGCGGGTGTAATACCCGCATTTATTTAACGTCAACATTTTTACAGACGGGAATAAGGTATATTTTTGTATAATTATAAAAAAAAGTCTTTAATCTATTAAGTTATTTTATTTTGTTATGCTGTTGAAGATTATGGAATAAAAAATTTGAAGAAAATAAATTTCTATATAGTATATTATAATATTATGTACACAATCTATAGCAAATATAATATTCTTATGTTCAATGTGTGTGCTAAATAATAAATATGTATTTTCTCACATCATCTTTTATTTTTTACAAATTAAATATAGGTACATATTTCTATATACATTATGTACTTTATTTATATTTTTGATCCTGCAGATCTTATAAACACTCTGTCTTATAATAATGAAGTTTTTATTGAATTGAATTTAATTGAAACAATGAGAACCTTGAGATTTAAGAAGTGTTTTGCTTCATACCTTTCCTGTGAAATTAAACGCTAAAATATACTTAAGATGTTTTCATTATTATATATATAAAAAAAGTTGTACACAACATATCGCAAATTAAAAAAAAAAAAAATCATATTTTACTTGTTTCAAAAGACGGTGGTATACGAGTGTAGTGTTTAAGTAAGTCCCGATAAGATCTCTTTGAAAAGCATATTTGCATATACATATTCAGACATAAGTGTCTCAAGTACAGCTTAATGTAGGTTTTAAATTAGGTATATTAAAAAAATAAATATAGAATTGGTTAGTATTTTTTATATACATATACGTTTCTTATGAATTCATTCTTATATTTATTCATTCATTTCTTTTATATATACAATTAAAAACAAAAACGTAAAATCTTAAAGATTAAAGATTTCGAATTATAATTATTAATTTTTGTGATATTTAATAAAGAGAACTGTTCTGAATTGAAATTTAATTTAAAGTTCTTTCATCTGAAAATTATAAAAATGAAATATATAGATATAGGTATAAACTCGAAAATTAATTGAGTTTTACGTTTTACCATGTTTTACTGTATTATAAAATTTCCTTTTTTATAGTATATATATACGCATTTCCGTTTTCTTACTATATATGTACATATTGTATACTTGTACAAAGAGAATAATTTCATTACCATTTCATATATTCATATATAAGTATACATACAGTACTATACAAATAGGAGTATATACGCTGCTTTTAAAAATAAAATAACGTAATAATATTCCCAATATATGCATGATTCCTATATATAGTAATTAGAGTATCTACCATCATGTATCAGAATAAAATTAACTACAAAAGAAAAATTACCGCAAAAATAAATGATGTACAAACACTATATACGTATACATTGAAAAATGGACAAAACAAAACCGATAGATAGACCACATAGTTTATATTACGGCGTAATCGTGTCTATGTCTATATATGCCAAGAATATATTGAAACCATCAATGAGGGATCAGAATATAAAAAAAAAGAAAGATTCATCTCAAACAAATTTGCGACCCATCATCAATAAAATTTTCATCATTATGATGATGCCAATTGCTTCGGCCGTTCAATCGAATTTTTCTACATGTTTTAAATACACGCACATACTATAGATACTATAGCATACCATCACACTATATACTTGCAATCGTTTCGAGTGCATCAATAACACAATTTATAGCAATCTTGTTCTTTTTTTCTTAGAACTTTTCGTTTTTTACATTTCGAAGTTGTGTGTATAGAGTAACTAAAAATTTTGATAGTGCATGAAGCATTATTCAGATACAATTCATTCTACATATTATGTAAATATAACTTATAACAACATGTATAGGACAAAATCCATATAAAATGTATACGAAACGAATATCGATTCTCATTCTATATAATGTTACGCACATATACTTATATACACATAAAATCATGCATATGTATTGTAAATAATATATATATATATGTATGTGTGGATTTATGTATGTATTCACATATGTAGGTACACATATATTCCTATATAATATATATATATATATGTACATATATCTTGTTAATTATCATCAATTATTCAAAATACATTTTAATTGATCACTTTTTGGGTTTTTCAGGATTCAATTTTCAAATTGATTGCATAATTACATTCAAATGATGATGGTTTTTAATTTGAATTTATCTTTAAATAGATTAAAAAAATAGTCGGATAGTCGGATGTTATTTTTTTAATTCATTATTTTTTTTTTAATGAAAATAAAAAATGCGATTTAATAAACGTGTATAATAAAATGCATGTGTATATATGAATGATGAATATAAAAGTTTTAATAAAAATATAATCCTCATATTAAGGTTAATTATTTTCATTAAATGGAAATATTATTTCGTGTATATAAAAAATTGGGTGTTTGATATGATATCCATTATAAGGATAAATAACTGTAGTCTATACTACGTATATGTACTATATATGTAGATTTTTTTAAAATAATTTTCATTTTTATGCTCCAATTAAATTATACAAAATTATCCACCTACAAGTAGGTATAAATAGAAATTTAGCTTCAAAAAAATTCTTAATTAGGATCATTTATTTTATTTTTTAAATCTGTAGGATTCAGGAGGGGAAAAAAATTATATTTTAATGAGATAAAAAAGTACATAAATACTAAGCCATATAGCCTCAGATTATTAATTAAAACATTCTAATTTACATTTTCTGTAAATACCGACATACATACTTACTACATATACTGCGCATACATTATATATTATTAATATGGAAGTTTTTCATATTGAATTCAAATGTATAACGTAATTATACTCATTAGTCTATATTTATATTACCTATATATTTATGTTGATAATGGTATAAATTCATGTATACATATGTATAAAGATGTGTACATATATATACACACGTGTATTCAAATATTTATTACATTATATTCCATAAAGAAAAAAATGGTTAGATGTGTTTGTTTCAATTTAAGTTTTTATCTAAAACAAAAAAATTTAATCAAAATCTATTTTGCATATATGTATATTCAAATTTGAATAATTAAATTAAATAAAATCAAAAACATTTTAAAATTTAGTATGCATTCATATACATATATGCATACATATTACATGTATATATATGTATATATGTACGTATACGTATACATTGGCGAATATGTGGTTTATTTAAGTGTAGCAATATATGTTCATTTTTATTTCGTTTTAACAAAAACTCTAAATTTAATGTATTTTAAAATCAACGCATTGAAATCATATATAAATGCACATACGTATATGCATATATGCATATAAAATGTGAACTATAAGCACATTTAAATAGAAAATATTTTATAAATGTAATCCACAAATTTCCAACAACTTTGACCCTCAAACTGATTAGACGGCCGCAAACGCATTAGTTTTTAGGCCTCGACGAATTACAATAAAATTTTCATTTAGCATTATATTATACTTTTATATTTTTTCTCTATATGTATGCGATTGCGTATGTATGCATATACATATCAGCCATATACATGTACATGATGTCGAGTTTGTGTATATGTGTATATGTGTAGTATATGTATATACACTTTTTTATAAATTTATGTATTTAATCTCTGATTTTCCATATTATGTATAATACATTTACACGTTTGATATGCATAGTATATGTGTATGTTTGTATATATTTTTGCGTTCATGTTGGCATAGATGTATGATGTGTATATGTATATGTATATTCATGTTATATCATCTCACTGTCATCACGCGTGTATAATTCACATAAATTCGAAATTGGCCAGTCCATTAGCCTATTTGAAAGTGCGAACTGCGAACTTAATTGAATTTAAAATTTTAGGCTATAAATCCGGCTTTTATACAATATATAGTATTATGTATTAAATATGATACACATATTTTATACTATATATACCTATATATAATACCTACACCATTTCAAATTCATATTTCCGATTAAAATGCATATAGCAATCATGTTATATATATATATATATATATATTATGTATGAATATGAATATATAGTTTAAGAACAACACGAAAAAACTTACAACCCCCATATATAATTATTTGTACATTCATATATAGCGAGTTATATTCTCGCGTATAAATTTTTATGAAAATATAATTTTGTATACATACGCATAAATGCAATGTTTGAGAAGGTGTATTGAATATTTATATCATTTATTTTTATGATATGCACTGAGCACTGGTATTCACCTACATACATACATAAGTATT
Organism: Villa cingulata; assembly: GCA_951394055.1. Taxonomy (NCBI): domain Eukaryota; kingdom Metazoa; phylum Arthropoda; class Insecta; order Diptera; family Bombyliidae; genus Villa; species Villa cingulata. Next base: position 52,949,863 of record OX596018.1, read on the forward strand.
CAATATATAAATGAAACACCTTAATTAATTTATTTCATCATAAACTCATCACCCATATCTCAGTAACATATTAAATACACAATATTAATGATAATAACGATAATAATAATAATGATAAAGTTTTATATGTTTTATCATTGTTGTCCATGCGCGCGGCATTCTCAATCTCAATTACCACAATCAAATTCACAAGCAATTGTTTTAAATTATGACAGATGACGGATGTGTTATTTTGCTACTACAGCACTATATAAAATGTAAAAATCTGTATATATATATTTATAAATTGTATATAATTTATTTTAAAATTATTGAATGGATAGGCCAGTTTTCAAATTTAATACAAAAAATTTTAATGCAAATATTGGTATCATAATTTTTCTGAACTTTATAAATAAAATTTCATATATACATATTATTATATATACACATATGTATATTGTTTTATAATATATTATAGATTATACAGTTACATATTTGAGTTTATTATTTCATTCAATTTCCATACATATACATGAATGTAATGTAAAATGATTACCTGAGTCTATATACAGTTTATTTGTTTATGTATGCGTATTGCGTATACAAATACAAATACAAATACATGGACATATGTATATTAAATAATTTTTCGTTTGTTCTATTTTTGGTTCTATATTTAAACCATATTGTATTTCATGATCATGATAAACATGAAATAATAAATTATCGATTTTATATGCTCGAAAATCTGAAACAAAGTTGAAAATTTAATATAATCAGATAAACCTGCACTCCCGTGCTTATAGATGATTTCAAATCAAGTTTATCAAACTGGCATAACATATATGTATAATACATGATAATATACATAACATATACATATTTATATATCACATGTAAGTAGTTAGGATATTATGTATGTATAGAATTTTATTTTATTTTCAGATCAATTTATGCGTATGCACATATGATAGGCATATACTTACTTTATATGCATGCGAGATAATTTTAAACAATTTTGATTTCTGAATTTTCTGTACACAAATTATGTGTGTATATACTTATATTACATGTATATACACACATATTTCCCTCAAAATTATAGGATTACAAAACTTCAAATTTTGTAGTGATATACATTTTGCCAGATTAAATTGATTTCATATGTACAATATAGAACATACGTAAAATGTGTGGCATGTAATGTATGATTGTGTTTGGGTATTATATTTTGTATACATATAGTGTATGAATAAATTACTATTAGTATAAATATCCATATCCTCTAATTTATATACATATGTATATATAAGACATATATGTATACATAATATAAAAGTCGCGTCACACTATTGTCGTACATACATATTTATTCATACATTCTGATTGTATTGTATGTTTGTACTCGTATAAAGTATATGTACGAGTATATGTTTATTTGTAATTTATATGCATGTATATTTATCATATATTATTAGGTCTATCTATACAAACAAACTAAAGATATCCAACGGGCTTGACCGGTAATTTGTTAGCTTTTACATACATAATTCTAATGGTTTATATCTAATTAACTTCAATTGCGGACGACTAAATTGGATGTTACACTTTGCAGAATTGCATTATTGTTCAAAACAAATGCAATATTTGAATATTATGTATATACATGTATGTATATAAATAGTATATAGTACGTATGCACATATCACATATCATATATAAGTTTGTTAGTGCAATATAACTAATCAGACTAATATGAGTCGAATAATTAAGTATATATAAACGGGAGTATAAATTACGTAATTATGTGCAATAATGATATACAAAATCTAAAATAAACACATCAGAAAGGTATAATTTTCAAAAAATAATTAACAATAAAAAAAAAATGAAAAACAAATAATACGCAAAAAAAAATTTTTTTAATTTGTAATTGCAATGTATATGTGTGATGATAACATATCGTGTATAAATACATATATAGAGATTAATTGACACTCTCAATTACAATTTTTTTAACCCCTATATGTTGTCTTATATATATGTTACCATATAACTTATACATATACATATGTATATATATACTTGCATAATATAATTTAAAATATTAAATTCGGATCATTTCACTTGTCAACACATGAATTTACGAGCATATACGTGTATGTAATTTGTGATCAATTAGATGTAAAAACCAAATGTGTGTTTATGCAAGGATGAGGATTTAAGAACACAATATTGACTATTGTGTTAGACTGTTTCAAAGGGTAAATGTCGCTTAGCGTATGTATATACGAGACATACGAGACGAGTACACAGTTCTTGAAGTAGTTGCGGAGAGGGGAATTCAAAAAATGATTATACGAATTAACTAACAATTTGAAAAATATTTTAAATTATATTAGGCATAAGGGTAATAAAATCAGAGATGAAATAGTATGTGTGCAAGTATCTAATGTACATTTATGTATGTATAGTACATAAATGTATATAGTATTATGCATGATAGATGATTCATAAGCGTATGTTTCTTATACCTATACAATTTGAGTTTATAATTCAGTTATGTACGAGATATAATGTAAGAAATTTTTACAGTTTCACATATGCAAATTTGATTTTCATTTTCAAAAGAAACCGCAGAATAATTCAATTCGTCGATGGTAAAATTCAAAATGTATAGTAGCTAAGTATAGCTCAACGGTTCAGTAATCAATTTTATGAATTTGTAATTTAGACAAAATAAGAAGGGATTAATTTAAAGTGCTTAAACAAACAATACTTGTTTCTATTCAATTTGTTGTGCCATTTGGATTATTGTTTTTTTAAATTATTATTAATTTGTTGTCACCGTCGGTTTTAAAATATTGGGCGTCCGGGTGCACGTCTAAACTTTTTGCCCTCTACATTAAAATTTTACTATTTTAAACTTTAATTTTATTTTATTTTTTTTTTTTTTTTTCTGTTCTAAAAGCACAAAATTCTAATTTTTATGTTCTTTTAGATAAAAACATTATATACTTTTCACGTCACCCAAGAGGTAGGATTACTGGTCCGTTTTTGTCATAGAAGTGCAGATTCTCTGGTAGGCCTAATTCTCTTTTTCAAAAAACTAATGCAAGAACATATAAATATTCGTACGAGGTACGAGGAATAGAGTTTTGTAGTATTTGAGAAGTTAGAAAGAGAGAAGAAGAAGTAGGAAGCTACGCGAGAATAGTAGTTTCTCTTTTCTTTTTTTTTGTTTAAATTATATGTATACTGTAATGTACATCAATTCGATGGTTTACTTTGGTTCAAACTGAACTAATATTGCTAACACCAAGTTGTTCCATTACTATTTTTTAGTCATATTTTTTAGACATAGCATATATAAAGCACACTATTCAAGCTGTAAACCATACATTTTTTTTATATATTTAACATGCTGTCATTTAAGAGAAAATTTTCGCAGATAATATTTTGTTTTATTGTGATTTGTAAAATTATTTTTCCAAAGACGGATGTGATTTTCGTTCTGTCCTTACTTGCGCCCCCGAGATTTGACGCCCGGTTTAGTGAACCATTTCAACCTATAAAAGAACCGACAACCGGGTATGTTTGTTGTACAATGTGTGTGTATGTGAATATACGAAATATTTTCGAATATTATTGAAGAAAATATACAGATAATATAGAAGGTAATACTATAGAGTAATACCTAGTCTATGGTAATACCAAGATGACCTGTTAAATATGTATTATTATATTATATAAATAATATTTATACACCTACATATAAACATAATATATACTTATATGTATATGTTAAATAATTGATGACATCATTTGTTTATGCCTCTTGATGCTATCAAATTCAATTTGCTCTAATTTATATGAAATTGTTTGACTATGCTTATCATATCTGTCTTTATAGTTATACATATACATACTACATGTAAATAAAATGAAAATCAAGATATTTTTATGTGCATTAATAAGCTCCATATATCGTTTGAGTTATAAGTTCCATATATAACGCTTGTCATTTATATAGTATATGCATATATGCAGATACGAATGTGTATATAGTTTATGATTTGTCTAATGAAGTTTGAATGTTATAAAACTAAATTTATAGCACAAAATTAGATTTAATTTTATTATTATTTGTGAAATTAAGTATACAGGCGAATATTATAATACATACAATTGTTCTATGTATTTCGGACAGGAATACCATATGCTGTATGTGATATTATATACATATATACCATATTATAGCCTGTATGTGATTGAAAATTTCATATACGAATACAAAGTAAATAGAATTCATACAAATATCCTTTAAAAAATTTATACAATATAATTATATAATTTATAATTTATTTATTATATAATTTTTTTATTATATAATTTACTTATGTTTAACCGAAAAATTTTCGAAAAGTAATTTTTACTGAAAATGTTGCGATATGTGTTATAAATTATATTTAATATAGTAGATTAGAATTTTTTCGAAATAGAAGCTGATAATTTATTTTGACAAACCATTTTACATTCGTGCATTGACAGAAAATTACATATTTAAATTTTTTCCACAACCTTGTTAGAAAAATACTTCACACTTATTAGTTTTATGATTAAAATAGAATCGTTGTTGAATATTTGATTGCGATTTAGATTCATAAAAACCATGGATTCGCATGGAGTGAACAATATTCAGGACGATACTCTATTGTACTGTAACGACCCTGACCATTTATCGAATAAAAAACAATAAATACAATTTGTAATTTGTAATTGTAATCCGAAAACAATGGTGGAAAATCTTTCATGAATCATGTTGATGTCGCTGTTCATTTTATCTTGAAAATTTCAGTCATCTATTTATAAAGATATATATATATACACTAAATCAAAATAACAACAAAACAAAAATTAAAATATTAAAAAGACTGTATTTCATAAGATTTTATTACGTAATAATAATTGAAGCAAAGAAAAATATTAAAAATAATAAAAAAAAAATAAATTCTTTACATATAGCTATAATTAAATTAGTTCCATAAAATTTAACTGATTGCGATGGTAATTATTAAAAATTTATTGATTAATTTTATGCCAATATAAATAATTGTTCAGAATTAGGACAGTATCATCTTCATCATGTTACTCTCTTATTAAAGAGAAACATTTTTCATCCCATCATATAATATATATACATACATATATATTCTCTATATTCACCATGACATGTACTCGTATTTTCATTCATGAGAAAAATTCATTTTGTTCTTATACTTGCTCTGCAGCACTAGATACTATAAGAAGTATACAAAAAATAAGAAAAGTCAGTAGAGTATTAGCAATGAGATTATTGGCAATGGCAACTAACTATAGTACGATTACGCTACAACACCTTGCATGTACTTGCATACCATGCATTTGTATTTTCATTCAAAAGAAAAATCCATTTTCTCTATTTATGCTTATTATGGTCTATATGCTATGCACTATACACACCATGAAAAGTACATACAAGAACATACAGTAAATAATAGCAGTAGAATAATTTGCAGTTGATTATAGAACAATGTAAGATATACGGTATTCATTCTAGATTTTGATGGGAGTAATGTAAATTATTTACATCGACTTGCGCGTTTGATTTTGTGCTTGTATTTTTGTTTCTTGTGCTTAGTTTCATTTTGAAGATATGTAATGATTATCAAATCAATTTTTCAATTAATATGTATTTGAAATAAATTAAATTTTTTATGCATATTATATAATATGTAAAAACACATAATTAGTTGAAATTAGTTTTTCTTTTTGTTTTTATTTTTCGTTTAATATATTTAATTTCTGTTCAAATGAAATTTGTGTTCTTAAATAATTTCATAAAAAACACAAGTTAAAGTTGATTAATTTGAAATAAAATTCAAATAAAAAAGTTTTTTTTTTTATATTTTGTTTTTCATATTATTAGATATTTTCTATAAACTATAATGTACTATTTTTTTATTATTTTTTTCAATTTGTTAATGTTATCAATTTAGACTCAGTATATACTGAATGATAATGACGTTAATGATATCAGTATTAACTCTGTTATCCCCATATGTAAGATATACAGGTATATGTAGGTATATCGAATATTAATATTATATTGAAATGAATGAGTGGATTTGAATGAAAAATCTTCCATCTATATAATGTACGTGTATGAGTAAGAATAATACGTATATTGTATTTTATTAAATTTTTGTTTTTAATGCATTAAAATACATAAAATACTGTATATAAATGTATGTATCGTATAATCATACTGATATTATTACACTGTTCACTTCATCACTCATATAATTTGTAATGTACTATACTTATATGTATATACATTGTATGTATACTTCAATTAAATGAAAGCCCTCATGAGTCGTTTAATATTTATATGATATGTATATGTAATGTCAATTATATCTTATATACATATATGTATGTATAAGTATACATATACAAAAAAAACATCAACATACTTTACAATCGCATATATAATTTTAATTCTGTTTTATATATACATATTTTTTTTTAAAAATATATTAATAATAAAATTATACTTATGTATAACTGACTGACTGATTTTCATATGCGTATGTTATATATACATATTTCACTCATTTCATTTCATTTTGCTTTTCTGATTAACATTTTATTACATTTTCATTTTCAATTGTATATTATATATGTATAAACATATAATATATATATACATATATAAATATATGAGAAAATTTAATTTATTCGATCAATTGATTTGTTTAAGGACAATTTAATAGAAATAAAATCAGTCACGGTTTTATTTTATTTTATTTATAAGTCGAAAAAGTTTTTTAAAAAAAAATGAACATTATCATATATACATTATTGGTAATATAATATAATTGTACATCATAAAATTATATTCGAATTTCATTTACGCGTTATATATTCACATACATATATGTACATAATCTCATATGTATACAGACTATTATGAAAAAAAAAAAATAATAATAACAATACTGCATGCATATGCATATACATTTTAAGTGATCAGAAAAGACTTTTCGATTTTATTTAACGGGAAAAATATTTTTTCATTCATTGAAGTTTAAATTAATATAGCATATAAAGTAGTACCCAAATGTATGTATGTATATGCGCACATTTAAATACATAGATATGTTTTTTTTCAGTTTGTGACAATAACAACATTTTTATTTTAAACTTTTTTTTTGTTTAATTGAATACATATTCAAATATAAATCAAACGTTAATTAAAAAAAACCTGTGAAGAATGATTTTATATACATATGTATATATATATATATATATATATTTTTTTTTTTTGATTTTATGAAAATTCTATATGCATATACAAGTACATATAGTAAATAAATAAATAAATTATTAAATAGATAAATTTATCAAATTTATTTCATGTATCGAATCGAAACACATCACATATCAAAATAAAATAATGCATCATCATCCATCATTGTCTCGTTTTTAAAATATAATAATAAATTGACTTCGAAGGTCAATTAACACATGGAAAATTTTGATTTGTCGCTGTTCAATTCACTTCTTAAATATATATGATTGAATATATTCAAAAGGTTTTAATTTGTTTTTGATTCTTAATTTACTAATGCATTTTATTATTATTGAAATTACATGACATCATATATATAATTCTATAGAAATAAAAATAAAAATAAAAATAATTGTTTTTTTTTTTGCATTTGTAATTTGCGTTAATTTAATTTTAATATACTGATGATTATAACTTACTTCACAGATTTTTTCTTCTTTCTTAATATCTCGACATATACGTATATTATATTTAACATATGATTTAACATTAGATAATTATTAAATTTTATTACATTAATAAATTCAAAATCAGCACATAAATTATTTGTTGTTGTTTTCATATAAAATTAAAACTCTATAATTATTCAACCACAACTAGTATATACATATATAAATGATTGCCCACACTATATGCTAGACAAAATTTTGTAATTGAGTTGTAAGTTTGTAATCATGATTGTATATATGAATGATATTTTATATAGCTTTAAATATAATTTCGCTTATAATATTCACTTCATATTTATATAGTGTCTGGTAAATGTATCAAATACTATTCTATTATACTGTATATACTCGTACATAAAAATATAGACACATATGTACATATATTTAAAGCATTTAAGTGCATTTAATTCATAAATTACGGTGGTTTAGTGAATTGGATTCTCTCTTATCAAGGTACATGCGAGTACATATTTTAATATCATTTACATTATTTGTCACAGACAGTGCATGATGTAATTTAGCATTCATAAATTCACCTAATTATGTAGGTAGTATGTAGTATAGTATGTAGATATGCGCTTACTCGCTTAGGATTGTGCACATTAGGAAAATGTGTAGGAAAAAATTATATTAAAAATTATTTTATCTCTTTTGCAAATATATGTAATATACATAGATATACAATATAAATCATAATTTAACAAAACTAAAATATATATGTCTGGGTCTAATGCCATAACAAATTCAGCTCTGATAACACTTTTCATATGGTTTTGTTCAATCATACTTTTTGAAAATTAAATAATTGAGGACTTCATATGCCATAACTATTGTATAAATGTAAGTTGCAAAAAAAAAAAAAAATCAAATAAAAAGAATATCATGCATATAGTAAATTAGAAATAATGATAACGATAAATTTGGCTTGTGATATGTTTGTACTTTTAGTAAAACGAAAATTCATAGTCAAGATTATATTAGACAAAGGGGAGGAAAATGGTATCGCGTGAGCTTTTTTTTCATTTTTTCTATGTTTTAAAATAGAAAATGATCAGATTTTCGGTCCAATTTATGCATAAGCATATACCATTTATTATGTCTCTGTGTCTCGATATAGTAATAATTGTTTATAGTTTAGATTTAGAGATATTTCAGTTTATACATAACGTGAAAGTACAGAGATAAAAATGGACAATTCATACTATGTAGATTGTAGTATCAACATGAAACATAACAAAGTATTTGAAATAATTATATTTGTATATGTATACGTATATATATACATATATAAATATATTATATTAAATTGCATTTCTACTGCGGTTAATATATTAAATATCTGACCGGACGGACATTTAAACAGATTATACACGACAAACTATACTCGTATGTATATGTATTATAATGATAATGATGATAATATATTCTATAACTTACATGATAGTATGTGTAGTAGAATTGTAATAATTTCTAATTTTCTGACGTGACAAGGTCGACAATAATATTATGAAAAAATATCATATATACATATATATACAAAACGTAAATATGTATATTATTTTTTCATTTTTGTTTTAAATTAAATGATTTATAGATGAATATAAACCAACAAAATATATTAGACTTTGCATTCGCCATCCTGTTTTATTAAATTGCCAGATATTATATATTATACATATTTATGAATAACATATGTATATACTCTTATAACCTGCCTACATACTGCAGTATGTATAATATATTTGAGGAAAAAAACGATTAAATTTTAAAATCAAATTAAGATAAATAAAATGTGGCAATATACTCGTATAAGTATAGCAGTAGGTATAAATGTTACATAAATATATGACTATATATAATAGAGTAAACATTTTTCTGCTATATATTTGTTCATATATGAGTGTATGTAGGATATACGTAAAGTGGTATTTGTTAAATTATGAGTATATTTTTAAAATTTTCACGTTTTTATTCTCAATTTTCATTACAATAATTAAAATTACACAAATATACGCTACATATGTATGTGTAGAATAGAATGCAGTAATTATAATTATTGTGGAGATTATTTATTGAAAGAATTCCAACATAAAAATGAAATGAAACAATTATTTAGATTAAAAATTGTATTTTACAAATTTTAATATCCTTAATTTCGAAAAATTAACCACACTTTCATTATGTGTACTTTATATACACACGTAATATATGTATATGTATATAAATTTGAGTGGATATAAATTACATCTTAAAATTAAAATTTATTACTATTTACTATTTTATTATATATGTACATAATAAAGATTATATATGGTTTTCAAATACATATAGAAAAGAATATATACCTATACAGACAGACGTATCTGAATATATTTGTATATAATATTTGAGTTGTACATTTGCAAAGGTATAGAATATTAAAACCCTTTTTATATGGATTACTTTATGAAATAAATTTATTATTGTTGTTGGAAATGTTGAAAGCAAATTTAAATTCAAATGGAAAAAGTTTTCATATATACAGTATAATATAAATGAATATATGAATGAATTTATAAAAAACAAAAGAAAATTCTGAAATAAAATAAAGTAATGAAGTAAAAAATAAAATAAAATGATAAGTTGTACATATTATATTCGGAAAATATATGTACGTACACAAATACATATTATATAGAGTGGTATATTTATTGTATTTAAAAAAGCAAAAGTGATGTAGCTATATTATTATATATATAACCAACCAACTTACAAAACGTACAAATATTCATGTATACTGAATACTATAAGTATTCTCATACAAGTATATAAATTGTATATATAATAGAAAAGAAATGATGTAAAAGATCCTCAGGTGTGAAATTTTTACAAATTAAACTTCAAATAAATGTTTTAGATATACATATGCTCGTATCGTGCTGTGGTAATATACACCGTAATATATGCCCCATTGTGCTAAGTGTATATACTCGTACATTAAATCAAATCATATAAAATCGTGTATATACAAAAATATGATATGGTATCATTTTGGTTTGGTTTTTATTCGGTTTATGTTTTAAAATTTCATAAAAAACTTTTATGTGTAATTACTGTAATTGAAAATATAAAAAAAAATTAATTAAAAAAAAAAGTTTTTACCATTGCTATAGTACCAGTACCACACATAATGAAGTATACTTGTATTATTCCACTGTTGAAATTCTAATAATGAATTTTGTATATTTTGAAAATAAGTGCGTATTTCAGATCTACTAATGGTATTATTTTTGTAGGTGCATATAGCAATGTAATGTATCTACTCATACATATATGTATAACCAAAGATATTATATAAATATATACATAAGTATTTGTATTTATATAGTATCTTTGGTATAACTACACGAATTGTGCAATTAAATTTTCATATTTCTCCAGACATTTTATGTATATGCGGAAATATTTTTTAATTAAGATTAAAATAAAATATAATAATAATTCTGGTAAAAAAAATTTACGATCGAATCTGTATAGTGAAATAAAATTTTTACGCTATATATACTTATGTACATGTAAATTAAATAAAATCACCACAAAAATTTTAAAAAAAAAATATTTTCAAATTTCATTTTTCTATGAATTCATTAAAAAAAATGTTTTTTTTGATTAAAAAAGGATTCTTTTTACACATATTTTGTTGTTGTTGTTATATTTTTACAGCTTGGTCCTGCAGCAGCAGGAAGAGGAATGTTTTGCTATCATTGCCCACCAGCGTTACATCCGGCTGGTCCACATCCACCACGATTACCAACTTTAGAATATCCATTTGCACCTACACATCCCTGTAAGTATCTATTGTACATACATTCAAATCAAACTATATTTGCATGATATATATAATGCGTATACAAATATGTATGCAGGTATATATTTTCATCATTTATATCGAACATGTAGAGATTTCAACTCGAATATTCGAAGTACAAAGTTAAAATTGACATAATGTTATCTATTTGTAAATTGAATTAGATAAAAAGCCGACGATATAGCCTGTCTGAACTTATGTATGTACGTACACATAACTGTATGCATATAATGAATTATATATGGAATGCACATATATACACATGTTATAATTTAAACAGAAATGGGAATGGAGTTTACCAATCAGAGATATCGAATTACAATTAAAATATGTATCTAAGTCTGCACACTACATTCATATACTATACATACACTCATTATTATTTATGTATACGTATTATATGTAAGTACATATTTGTATGAGTATATATATGTTATATTTTTAAATACATATGTATATTCATAAGGGTATGTGAGTATAAAATACAAAAATACAGCAAAAGTGAATATAATCTAAATTTATCATCGATCGAATATCAAACATTCATCATATGTGCACACTCATATGTATATTAAGTGTAGATGTTGTCATAGATAAATTTTATTATCCTGTTATTGCAGGATTTTGGTATATAAGAGGGTAAAAGTTTTAATTTAGTTATAGTTTTGACATTATGTTTACGTATAGGTGTATGTTTATAAAATGTATGTGCATATATAAATTACGTTACATTGTATATTAATATACATTTATGTGCAATAATTTATATAGATATTACATATGCTCTGTATCTATACGTCATCTTAAAGATGAAACAGAGGAGATTAAGAGGTAAGAGCATTGATCAAAAATCTAAAAACTATATTTACATTTATATATATATATACATATAATGTATCTACATTACATACTAAAATGTATACATGCATATGTAAATGTAAATAGCATGCATATACAGTTAAAGTTATTACTATATTATAAGTAATTACGTTTACATGAGATAAAATGTTGAAGATTTTTACTGATATGCTTGGTTGACATAAATGAATTTTCTTTTTCAACTCCCTAATTTCATCAGTATACAAATCTAGTAAAAATTAAGCTATCATCGTTATCACCATCAGTGTCATTATATATGTACATATATGTATAATACCTAACTTGTATGTTAGACTCTTACATAGAGACTAACTCTTACGTATGTTAGAATCTGATAGAACATATACATATATACATCTAGCTATTGAGTGAGTGTATGCTCTCGTATGCATATATTCCTATACAATTCTTTACATGCCTCCTATGTACATACAATATACAAATACAATACATATAATTGGAGGATAATACACAGAGTTTCTTGTATAGAGATAATAATAGATGTTTTATTTTGGTTAGTGACCAAATGACTTCATCTGAATATGTTAGTTATAACAACTAACCATTTTTTACATTTATCTGGAATATGTAAATTTTTTAGTTTACCAAAGTTTCGAACATTTTATATCTATATATATGTTGTACTAATGTATGTATGCATGTGTATTTTCAAAGATGCATGTATATGTGTTTATCGATTATTTAGTGAACAAAGTTATATATAAATAACATATATAGATACATATAAAATTACATTAAAATTCTTCATCAAATGAAAAAATTATTTATCTACCTACACATATAGATACATATGCATGTATGTAAAAATTGAACCGATTCAAACCGAAATTTCAATTTTCAATCCACAAATTTTGTTACCATCATTCAGGTTACTTTCAATCAATTTTTAATAAATAGTAAATAAAATATGTGATTCAAATTGTAAGTAAATTTTTTTTTTTTTAAATTGTTCCTTAAATTTAACTTTAATTTTTTTGTGTACATTTAAAAATTGTTTCATTCTCATTCCAATTTCTTTTGTATTCTTTATTTTATTTCACTCTTTATTAGTACATAATTGTCATGCTTAATATGAATGAAACAAAAATGTAATTACGTGTGAATATATATAGTATGTTTTATATACAGAAATTGATTGTATAATGTATAAAATAATATATGAAATTGTATTCGTATATTTATGATGTGTATATTTCAATCACAGAAAAATCTCATTTGCATTTTATTTCAAATAAAATAAACATGACATTAAGCTTATCATCATCATCATCATCATCAGTTAATCCATTAAGAAAAAAATCCATTAATATATATGCATGTATGTATATGGGAAAGGACAACTCATTCAAAAAATAAAAATGAAATGAAATTGAATTAAAAAATAATTTTATGATGATATGATGATGAAAATGCGTGTAACTAACTACTTAGTTGGAGAAATTTTAAATTGATAAATGAAATGAATGATTTATTATTAAAAAGGCAATAAAAATTATAATTGAAAGTACTATATAAGCAATATAAAAATTGACAAAAAATTATATGAAAAATTAATTTAAATAGTTCCATGAATTTTTACATACATTAAAATGTAGCTATGACCATTATTATTGGAAAGAACAAAATACGAAAATGAAATTACATATAAGTAATTATTGTGATTCATTATTTTTACAAACATATGGTAGTAAGTTGTGGGAAAAGTTTTAAAGTCTTTAATAAATTATCAAATTTTAAAAAATCAGAAAATTATGTTACACATAGCACATAGTACACATTTCTTTTTATAAGCAAATTAATTTTTCAATACACACTATATATGTATGTATGCATATGTATATATAACATACACCTAACTGAAAAAATTTTTGAATAAATCATTAAAATTTTTAACGATCTTATCAAATCATTTTTCATGTTACATAAATAATTAATACTGAAAAGGAAATTAATTTTCTTGTGTAGTAAAAATAAAAAGGAATATATACATGTATTCAATAAAATTTGTAAAATTTTCTTTTCTAATTTACACTCCTAATAAGTGTAACGTGCAACCGCTTACCGCTTATATAATCTAGCTATCTATACATGTGTATTTTTAAATGAGAATATTATTACTAAAGTTGAAATAAAATTTTAATACAAAAACAACCCGTAACTTCTTTACTAAATATTTACTAAACTGTTATGGAATAATCTCGCTATAAATTCAAAAATTATTTTAAATAAATTACTTCAAATTATAAAGAGAACGTTAATTTTTCATATGAAAAAAAAAGAACATATTATATCTAATCCGTATTAAGGAAATTTTTATACTAAATTTTATGTACATCCTATAAGATATTCACATTAATTATAGCATACCGTCTTGTCATGTCTTTTCTCAAATATAAAAGAAGCGATATAATGAGCCATTTCAAGGTACATATTTTTCAAGAAAACGTATGTACAACAAAAAACAAAAGATTAAGTACAAACTTTTTAAGCTGTTTCGATAACTTTGTGTTTACCTATACCATCGTATGCTATACCCACTTCTGACCCACTTATACTCCATATGAAAACATAGACAATATGTTGAAAGTTTATCAGATCACCTTTTTTAGTTATGACGATAAAGTTTGAAATTTTGATACGGCAAGAAATGAGAAATATTGAAATCATTTAATTATTTAAGCAACAATTTTTGCGTGTATCTAATTTATTAACAATAATAAATGTACATAAGTATTTATATATGTATATATACACATTTTTATATTTTAACATATTTATTGAGATTATATGCTTTATAGTTTATTTCAAAATAATTTTCGGTTAAATTTGTTACGAAATTTGTAGATATGCACGTATGCAGATATAAAATAAATCAGAATTCCATTTATATTATTATTAATACAAAATGTATCTTTAATTAATCACGAATATTTTGACCGATATTTTCTGAGAATTTGCTTATAAAGCTTCAAATTCAAATTTTTAAAATTTTGAATATGTATTTCTTTGCAAAAGTAAACTGTTAAACAACGAAAATGAGGCTTTGTTCAGTTATATTATTAACATTGAATTAACAATGAACGAAATTAGAGTTTTCGGAGTAAATTCTTTATCATATACGCTACAATAGTAGTATTATACACATCACGTGTATACTCATTTTTAAACTTTTAGTGATGTTCGGGTACTTAATCGGAATATTCGTGATATTGCATAGCTATGTATATTATTTATATAAGCGTATAATGCTACTATACAGGGTGTTACTGTCCATAACTTTTGAAGGGGACGGACAACAGAGGTGAGTTATATGTGAAATGAAACGGCAAGGAGTCTCCTATCGCATGGTCGTATACTTTTTGAGCTGGGATGTAAAATAATGAAAATACAGGATGTTCAATGAAAAAAGAGAAGAAGAAATTTGACGCCCTCTAGCAGCTAAGCGGTTTAGATTTCCCCCTCCCCCTCTGTAGAATGATTTTTGATTCCTATCGATGAGCCCTATTCGTGGTTTTCTTTTGTCGGGTGTTAACGGGAACACACTATATTTTTATACTAACATATTAACCAAAAAGAAAATAATTCACTGTAAAAATAAATTGTCTATATGGACATTTTTATATAAATACCATTTTTTTTTTTTTTTGAATTACCGATAAAAGTCTTCAGAGAAAAATTAAGTTATGTGCTGTAATCTGAAATAATCTTCTTTGGGAGATTTTAATGGAATATCTGATTAAGTGTTTGGACCTATCGTATACCTATCTATGTGCATCTATCAATATATGTACATATGCATATTTATATGCTTATAAGTATTTGTAAATTTGTGTAACATAGAAAACAACGTATATTTATGCATATTATGTACAATTAAATATATTTATTATTTGACTTTTGTTTGATTAATATTAATATAAATATGTACACATATATACATAATCTTAGCTCTTAGGAATTTACAATTTTACAATAGTTTCTGAAGTATAAGAAACTTATCCGAGTGAATGATAGGATAAAATATAATAAATGAAAACATTTTATACTATATATAATTATTTTAATGTATTTATATCAGTTTTACTCCAAATTCAACCAAAAATTATATTCTTTTAAAAGCAAAAATAAATTTAAAAAATTGCATAGAATTTTAGTCAAAATGAAAAAAAATTATTTTATTTAATCATTCACTAAAATGATTTTTGTTTTGTGTTAATTTTCAAAATTTTATATTCGTTTCACTCTCGTCTTTGTTTATTTTGAATTTATATAAAATTTGTATAGATATATATATCATTCAATTGTGTTTCATTTTATCATAATTTTCATTATTTTATTTTGATCAATTTTTCAGATACGAGTTATTCTTATCATCCTGCTATTCATGATGAGACCTTTGTTCGGAGAAAACAACGCCGAAATAGAACAACGTTTACATTACAACAGGTTAAAAATATCCTATATTTACATATATTTTATTTTAATCTGGATTCAATAATTATGAATTTTTTTTTTCTTCATAGTTAGAAGAATTAGAAACAGCTTTTGCACAAACTCATTATCCAGATGTGTTCACAAGAGAAGATCTCGCCATGAAGATCAATTTGACAGAAGCTCGGGTTCAAGTAAGTGCTAAGAATATACATATATACATTTTTTTTTTACACATGTAAATATATGTATAATACATTTTAAGAATCATTTAATATTTGAATTGACAAAGCATAAAACTCAGTGTGTATTATTGTCTGACTTATCAAAAAACAGGCACATCACATAAAATTTCAAAATTGAAAATAATTTATTATTTGATGGGTTTCAATATATTATTTAATTATCTCTAAAAAAAAAAACGTGAATGTTTTTATTCTAAAAATTAAACAAATATATTATGCACATACGGGTGTATTATGTATTAATTTTTGAACTTATTGTATATTTTACCACAAACACATAATACGAGCATTATACGAGTATATGAACAGAGACATTTTATTTTATACACACGTTTATTTATGTGTTAAGTTAATATTGTATTTTATTCCCATGATAAATGTAATAAAATATATTACATATTTTTCATAATGTTATTTCATATTTTCACAAGCCGAACATGTCACCTGTCAGGTTAATGTGAATGTCAAAAAACATTTTGAAAAATAAAAACAACCAAAGTTCAAAATGATACAAATATCAAAATTGTACATAATGTACGACTACAAAAAATAAAGTTATCTTACAGTGAATATTACAGAGTTGAGATAATTTCAATTAATAATGACAACATATCAAATATAAATATGTGCCTTAGGGTTTTAGAAAAATATAATATAATATTATATTCTTGTATCTAAATAATTTAATTTTGTGCACATCCAATATCTAAGGAATCTCTTTCCATTGAAATATATGGCAAATTTTTATTCAAAATGATTTTCATACATATAACAGTAACAAAATTACTTTTGATTATTTTTGTAAATTTATCCTTTTGTTTTTTTTTTTTACTTTTAGTGATTAAAAATTTTACTTTATATATAAATTGACCTAATTAATTCGAAATCTTAACGCTTTGAATAATTTAAATATAAATTCATATCGAAATATGTAGTATTGAAAATAATACAAATTACATAACTAAAAGATTATCAAAATAATATAAAAAAGCTTAAAAATCAAACTATAAAATATAGGCACATAAAATACATATATAAATTTTATGTTATCATTCAGTGTTATAGGGAGAATGCGAAAATTTAATCTACTGGTACCACCTCAAATTGTATATTATTATGTACATACATGTACATATTAGAAGATTTTATATTGCCTCCAAGAAAAATTTATTTTCTTCTTCTATATTTTCATATCATATTTACATATTATATTATATCAAGTATGTACTTACTTACAATTTTCTTCAATTTCAAAGGACTAACTGCATCTATAATTCATTCATGATTTGAATAATAGAAGGAATAACAAAATAACATAAAAAGAAATGAAAATTATATCTATACTGTACAATAATATACAAATATATAAACGTATTTAAATAAATATATGAAGGAGTAATAATAAAATATAATAACCCGTTAGAATAAATTAGAGAATATGATGTAAATTTTCGATATTTTATAATACATACTCGTATATAATCAAAAATGAACAGCATGTGTAATGTATATGTTTGGATACTATGTGATAATATAAATTCTTATGTATATAATATACATTATATATTTATACATAATATAAATAACATGTGTACGTGTAATAAGAAAAATTAAATATAAATTGCATAACTTTTGACTAATAATAATGTTTTAGCTTAAGGCTACTAGAAAATTATGTCCTTATTTAAATTTTACTACAAAATTTATTTGGTTGGTGTGCATATAATGGATTTTATTTAGATAATATATTATATGTATACATATGTATATAGAAAATCATTTATTATATATGTGTAGGATATATACTTACAGCTTACACGTATGAACGTACGAGTAGACATTATAATATTCTACATATAATGTACATTATAGATATGTATTAGTATTCGGTTATTATTATACTACAATATACATATATGCATATATACTTAATATCACTAATATAATAGTAACCCTCAGGACAGTTACAAATTGCAAACTTATGTGTATAAAATATATAGGTACATTTATGTATAGGTATGCACATAATATATTACCATATATTACAGATAAGATGAAGAATATTTTTTGGGGATAGGTATACATAATAACGTGCACATTACATTACATTGTATATACATATTATGTATACTAAAATCTAATATGTACATCCATTATTTTATAAATGTATGCCAGTAGTCGTATATAAGAAGTAAATCTACCAATGAAAATAAATATAATAATATACAAGTACATATGTATATTTAGTAATAGTCATTTTACATATAAACACAAATACTATATAGTACATCGTATATGTACAGTGCATCATTTTTATTATAATATGTGTTAGTGTATATAACATAGGTACATTCATATAATATTATTATACCTATTTACTGTGAAAACATTAAAAAAAAACATGTAGCCAGAAACAGAAGAAGTATACAAAAAAAAATATTAAATAAGGAGTAAAAGTGTATAAATACAATAATCTAAAAATATCAATAATAAAATTATAATTACATATGAATATAATATCTGTACCGTTGCTTTTTTTATATTGTCTTATAGTACAGCTTATACATAACATAACTCTTATATTCTCATTCTTTTACCAAAATATAATTTCATATCATTTGGCACTAAATATAGACAAAGACAACACATAACAATTATTTACATCAATGGATTCACTTTTTATTATTATTATTATTATACTGCAGAAGATTGTAAAATTTTAAAACGATAAATCTGTATAATCATTTTTTCTTGATTATACTCGTATATACATATGCATGTATAATACAAATAATGTACAAGTATGTAAACGAATTTATTTTTCCATTCAATAGAAAAAATCAATTTAAATTATTTTATTTACATAATATGAATAAAATATCGAATACAATAATCGATTGAATAATATATAACATTCCTGAACAAGAGATATAAGAAAAGGAACACGCGTCAGTTATTTCTGTTTCGTTATTTAAATACAATCGAATTCCAATCTAAATTATTATTTTTTTTTAAAATCATCTTTTATAAAGCAATTTCTTAGAAATAATTGAAATTGCGGTAAAATTATCAATTTCGAATAAAATTATTTTTCTGTATTACATCAGGTACAAAAGAATAAATTCACAAAAGTTTAGTTAGTATAATGTCTGCTTACATTTTTACATATACTTATATGTATATATAAATTTGTTTCGTTGTTATACGAAACGAGTGTAAAATATGTATTTGTAAATAAATGAGAATGAAAATGAATTTGTCATTAGCTAAACAAATACATACTGTAAACAAATATTGAAGGATATAAACATTGTTTTCATAGTATAATGATTGTCATAATTCATCCATAATAATAACACAAGATTAAAATGATACTAGAGTACACATTTTGCGATTATTGTATTATGAAAAAATATATGGGAATTTTTCGATAATTCGATACATTTATACAAAGTTAGCAAATGAAATGAAAATGAATTATAGAAATTTGTTTAAAATGATTGTTCAAGAAATTTAATTGTAGCAGATAACTGATATGTATTTCCGAACAATCAACAATATTAGTAAAATATAAACGACATCCATATCTTCGAAATACTACTATATGTTATATATTCATTTACAATTATTCAATTCAATTTTTGTTAACTTCTTCCTTTTATTTTCAAAATATCCCAAACATTTTTTTGTTATTATTGTTATTTTTTGTTTTAACGAATTAAATTCAAAATTTTATTTTCTCTTGTGTGAGTTAAACAAATAAAAACATTTCATATAATATACAATATATGCACAAAAATAATGTTTGTGTAAACTTTTGATTGATATTTATGTATAAGTATACACATACACACTCTTAAGGAATTTAAGGATTTTCGAAAAATTAAATAAATTTTCTTCGGAAATAATTTTGCAATTTAATGAATGACTGAACAATAATAATTGTATAAAGTTTTTATTTCATTTTTGGGTGGCAATTGTTAAATTAGAAAGATCATATATATATACGATAGTATAAGTATATATATAGGTGTATATTTGTACACAGATTTTAATTATATATTATTTGTTTTTGTTATTGTTTTATTTTGGAATTATATGTACTTGCGCTTAACTGTAAATCAGACTTTCCATTTTATGCTAAAAAAACAAACAAGTATAATCATTTAACGTGTTCTTTGCTTCTTTCATTAATGTTCCAAAAACAACAAAATCATCCTGAATATGTATATGATGTTTGGTAAAAGAAAATTACGAATTTTTCATAAATTTAAAATATCCTTATTTGTTGTAAAATCGAAATAAACAGACATTGAGGGACTGAAAATAAGCAAATTGAATTGCTTTTAAAAATTTATTCTAATCTCTTGTTATGCGTACATATACTTAGAAAGAAATGTACAAAAAAATAGAAGAAATAAAACAATTTTTTTTTCAGTTTTCTTCTTTTTTATGTTTTGCTACTAACAAAAAACAAATAATAAAGACACAATTCACTGTTCAAATCTGATCTACATATGTATATTATATGTATGTATTATGTATGTAGGTGTAGGTATACTTATAGTCAGTCATTTTATTTTCAATTACCCACTCCACTTTATAATAAAATTCAATTCGTGTTTTATCAGATTTGATGGTTTGGTTTTTAATACAATCTAATATCTTTATCTAAATTTTATTATCCTGTAAAACTGAGTTTTTATCAAGTTTGAAAAAAATAAAAATAAAAATGTATGAATACTGCATAAAATGTATATTTAAATATTTAATGTGCATTTTTACACATTTTCTTTATGTGGTATACATTTTTTGCAGCTACTCATCATAATCATAATTCATAAGTAATCAAAAGATTACAGCATAACACTCTTGTAAATGCATATTAAATTTAAACATATTTCCACAACGGCACAACAATATATGTATGTACTGTACATAATTTTATTTTCATTATTGTTATAAACTACAAATTATCAGGATAATAATATCAAGTCAAAAATTGAAGAATATACCAAAAATATACTACCATCATCATCTATACCATGAATATCTTTTTCTAATTGTAATGAAATTATATTAAGTTTTTTTTTTTTTTTTTTTTTTTTTTTTGCATTCTTTCTCGGATTACACAAATAGTACATCACATCACATCTAGGGTATACAATAGTAGATGAATATATGTATGCACATTCATACAAAATGTATAGTTTATTCTTATATTACATATACTATATATTATAAAGAATGATAATTACATTTGGTCAAATAATCCCTATAATGCTTAAGGCAAAAACATCAAGGGGTTATAGAATTAGCAACACAATAATGAATAAAGTAGCTCACATCTGTTAGCATCCTGCACATCAATTTGGTTTAGAAGATTATTTTATAATAGTGGTGAATAGATGAAATTGACTTGGGTTTGATATACAAACATACTATACATAGCAAACTAATACTCGTTGTGTGGTAATAATAATATATGTACATACCTCTATGTGGGTTTAGTTGGATGGGATTCAGAAGTTTAATTTTAAATATTGTGTTTTGTTGAATTATGAATACAGTAGCAAAACTATGATGAAAATAATGATGATAATGTATGGGTGATGGGTGATGATGACAGTAATATGAATGAATATGTATACAACTTGTCTACATGGTGTCATGGATTTTTTTCTTATTTTATTTAATCACATATTTATATATTTATTTATACATATTTACAATTTTCTTTTTAAAAAAAAAATCAATTTTCAATGATTCTCTACAACACAATCTCGTAGTGTAGTGTTTTGTATTGTTATTTATTTTCTAACCTCACTAATTTGAATTTATACTTGAACTTGTAAATATTCCTTGAGTGTTTACTTTTGTAACAAATTCTATATAAAATGTTATTCATTCATGAAATATATAATGTGAATCAGTTACAATTTGTCATTATTTAAAGATTAGTATTGTTTTCTTTTATTATTATTATTATGTATTTATATAAATTTACAGGATAAATATGTACATGTGTATATTTATGAAAACCTCAACTATGTCTATATTGTTTGTTTAACTATAAATATAGCTGTGTGTAGTGTGTACATTTATGAATGAGAATGAGGGTAATTTATCGTTTTTTGTGATTTGTTTTCTCAAGTTTGATATTTATTGTTTGTATACGATTACGAATATGTTGATGTTGATTGTTTTACACTTGATCGAATAGCGATGAGATGGAAAATTAATTTAAAAAAGAGGGGAACATATGGATTTAAAATTTTTTTTTACGTAGAAATTATTATTTATTTTTAAGTTCATATTTACTTTTTTTATTTATATACATTTATTAAAAATTATTACATTGATTTTTTTATTTGTTATTATTAAATCATATACTTTACATGTATACATATAGTATATGTACGCACATAGCCCATCCTAACTAATACACACACAAAAATTTACAAATTGAATTAATAACGAATTTTAATTGAAAAACAAAGGAAATAAAGCAAATCAATATTTCTGTTACAAATTATCCTTCGCTTCTTTATGACAAAAAGCTAATTATATCTTATTCAATTCTAAATTATAACCGGTCGAGGTTAATTACTTTTCATATACTACATATAGTTTATTTTTATGTTAAATTTTCTTTTTTCTTCTTCTCAATTTTCGTATAAGAAATTTTTCATCTTTCGAAATAAATATAACCGCGAACCGAAAGAAACCAAAGAATATACATTCATAAGTTCATCAACATAAAATCCAAAAAATTAGGTTAATGGCAAAAAATGGAAATTATTTTTGTATTTTTACCTTTTTCATTTTATTATTTAACTTGATAAAAATTTATGCCATTATCTTTATTACTTTATCTTTTACTTTCTTTTATTTTCACTTTGTTTTTTTTTTACTCAACATTTTTCTGTCTAAAGTCTATTACATAATATGAAAATTTTTATTCTTTGTTTTTGTTAACATTCTTTCTTATACGAATTTTCTAAAATGAATAATAAATAAAAAAAATTTTATTCATATCTATTTTTTCGTAAAGTACAGATTTGGTGTTGTCTATTTGTTTTTTTTTTCTTTAAATTTTTTTTATATATAAAATGGTGCGTTCTAAAATATAAATTAAGGAAGAATCGGGCTGTGAGTGAAGAATTTTAGGAAAGAAATACAATTTTTCTTTTTATTTTCAAGTCAATCATTTTTCCTTTTGTTATTTAATCAAGTCATTTTTCTCTTATTATATATTAACATTATTATTATAGTACCTATGTATACTTATAAATATACATACTCAAATAAATTGAAATTTAATTTTTATTTTTGTTATACTTCTTTATGAATTGAGAATGTACAGATTACAAATAAGAAAAATATAAAATCTGCTCGAAAACGGATTATAAAAACGAAAAAAAGAAATTTATAAAAAAATGTTACCTAGAATTAATGTTCAGTTATCTTTCTTATATACCTTAGGCCCTTAAGTTTATTTGTCCATTTTATTATGGAAAAAAGTAAAAAATTCGAAATGTGAAAATATTATATATTTTGTATATTGAATTCGTCCCTTTTTAAATTTTTTTTTATATAAGTATATCCTGTATTTAGTTGAATTTATTTTATAAAAATTCATAAATATATTATAAATTTTATAAAATCCCTTTCTTTTGAATGAAAAATAATATCTGTATTTTTTATACTTCTTAAAATTTTTCAATCTATGTACATACATATATACTTACATACCCACGTAAATAATCTATAACTACACGTAAATACATACAAATTTTTTGAACAGTTCAATTTATTTAGTACCGATTCGGTGTCAAATTACAAATCAGATGGGTGGCTGGTTACATTTATTATACATATAAACTAATAAATATTTAATGTTTAACTCAGGATATACAATAAAGTTAAGAAAAGAGTGAGTAATTTAAAAAAAAAAAAATTAAAATACGAATCTTTTGATAAAATAAAAATAACTATAGAAAAATTCGAAAGAAAAAACAATGTTTCAATAAGAAAGCTTAAACTATACGATTGGATTTAAAATGAAAAGTAGAAAAGAAAATGTTAAATTTCAGCTTGTTAAGAAAAAGATGCATAACAAAAGGAGTTTATATATCGGATTTATACGTATTTGTAATCATATTTATATATTATGTTTGGAAAGAGTAATCTAATAACTATATTGATCCTTAACAAATATTCATGTACACACACTATGCTTACCTATAATAAGTGTATGCTTATATTTTATATCTGTAAATTATAAATCAAAAGCAGAGGAATAAAAATATATTTTTTTCCTTTTCAGATATGATATTATGATTATGATTATTATTATTTTTATTTTTTTTATTAGATTTAAATTGAAATTTGTAACGAGTTCCCATATGAATTCTTGACAAAAAAAAAATGTTCCGTGAAGACAAAAGAAAAAAAAAAATGAAGAAAGGAAGAAGAACTACAGAATTTGACAAAACAAAAATTTATACAGAAATAAAATAAAATTCGTGTCAGACACGTGCTACATTATACACCGTTTATATTATAATATGAAAGGAATATTTTCCGTTTTCTTAAATTAAGTTAAAATATCAAATGTCAAAAAATTGAAAATCGCATAAATTTAATTACGTAAATATACTAGAGAGTATCATGAATGAAATTTATTGTGAATTTTTATTATTTTCATATATGCCAATGTTGTATATACATGTATAATACATATGTGTATGTATATGTAAATGTACACATATAAAATACTCGTATATTGTGTGTTACACACAAAGGGATATTTTTTCACCCTCTGCAGTGTAATAAGGCGAAGAAGAGAAAAATAATAAAAAAAAAAAACAATAAAAAAGAAAATATAATGAAAAAAATTTCAAAAGTTAAAAAAAAAAAATTCTTGTACTCGTAATTATGCGTAACAGAATTATTGCGTGTATTGTTTTATGAAACGTGAGATTTCAATGTTTTGATTTTACCTCAGCTTCATTTTTTTTTTCTTTTTTTTTCAAATTTGTTTATCATAAACCGCTTTGTTCTTCATAATGTGTGAATGAAATTTATCGAATATTTTTGTATTTTATGTGAACGATCGTATATACATACCTCAATGAGTATTTAATTCATTTTGATTTTATGAACGCAAATCATACAAGAAAATAATTTTTTTAATATTATTTTCCTCTAACACAAACACATACGTACATATAATATGCAGAAATAATACAAGCACACAAAAATTTATAAATGAACCCAAACATACGTATATGTATGTCAATGGGCGTTGTGTTACACAAGATTTATATCTTAAAATTTAAATTTAAATGAATTGTATACCCATCGATATATTTGAGCTTACATAAATAGTAGAGGTATTTAGTAGTATATGCGTATGCGTATATGAAAACAATAAAAAAATTTTTTCTTTATTCATCAAAAAACAATACAAAGTACCTACATATATGTATGTGTGTAATGTATATATAAATGTACACAAATGTGTAAATGGTAGAAAAATTAATATTTTTCATATAACGATAACAATAATAATAATAAAGGAACTATCCAATTAGGAATGTAAAACTTGCAAATTATTCAAATCCAAATGGGGAAATAACACCAAAACAAAATAAAATAAAACAATAAAAACAACAAAAAGAACTGCATATTAAGGAAAATAATCATGTATTAGTATAATTGGAGTGGTATAGTATAAAAGTGATAATATAAAGACATAACAACGCATATAACGACAAATCATTATTTTGTAGAATTCAACACTAGAAAACATTAAATGGATACTTTATGAGACCATCATTATCAGCATCATCAACATCATCATTGTCATCATTATGATTATATCATACTTTCCTTATGGTATAAAATGTATGATGTATATTCATATCCTATACTCGACATTTCTTAAGATTTATTTTGTTGAATTATTACAAAGTTACGGAAGATTCATTTTATAATTTTCATTTTCATAATTTTTCTTTCATTTAGTTCTTTTTCTTTATATACATTTTTTTAAGTATTTTTGGACGATGATGTGTTTGTTATGTTTAAGGAGTACTACTTATATAATGTATAGTAACGAATTTTTTTTTTTTTTTTTGTATATACTTATAATTCACAAAATTATATGTATATGAGAATTAGAAGATCGTATATTACATGCATACTGCACACGACAAGTATGGAACGAATTATGAAAACTTCCTGTATTTACACACGTACATAGACTAGACTAGCAAACACATATCATACCATATTATGCATTTATATATTAACAAATATAAATAAAAATTGTTAGTAAAAATTTACGGTCGTAGACAAGTTGTATAAATATATAGAAATAAAAAGAAAATAACAGAGAATATATGGAAAACGAAATTAACGAGAAAATTTTCGCAATTTGTCACTTAAACATTTTCATTTGAGGATGTACTTAAAACGCTCGGCATATACACAATTTTATTTTTTTAGGAAAATAAAAGAAATTATAAAAATTACATGCACACATTAAGAACATTTCTCTATATATATGTACATTTACATTTTGTATGTTTGAACATTTTTTCAACAAAAACATTAAAATATGTAGATAAAACATCAAGGTTATGCAAACAGTTTTTTGACTTACTTTTAGCAATAGCATTCATTAATTCTCCATCAGTCAATTCTTTGATAATTAAAAGAAAAAAATAAAAATAAACAATTTTGCTTAATTATGACTTCGATTCTTTTTCTGAATTTTACAGGTTTGGTTTCAAAATAGACGCGCTAAATGGAGAAAAGCCGAACGTCTGAAAGAAGAGCAGAGAAAACGTGAGAGTAATGGCGAAAATTCTCTAACTCCTGACAAAGTAAGATTTCTATTCAAATTTTATATAATTTCTTAGAAATAAAAATGCATTGAAATAATTATTATTTTTTAGGTTGATGATAGTCGAGAATCATCTCCAGATATAACAGGTGAAATTGATGATGATCCAAGATCACCGAGAAGTGGTAATGGCACACCGATAAGTCCAAGAGTTGATTCAGATAGTGAAAGACCACTATCATCAACACAAATGACACAATCTGCATCACAATCGGGTTCAATGAGTGCTGGATCACCGTCGCCTGGTGTTCGGACACCACAAAATTCAACGACAAGTCCAACAACATCAACTAATACTGATTCACCAATCGAAGTTGGTGGCCCTATATCGTTGACAACTCGTACACCAACGATTACTACTCCAACCTTTGGCAATCATATATTTAGCAGTTTCAGTGATAGGTGAGTACTGAGTATATTATTAGGTTCCATCATCTTGAATATTTCAAACATATATTTTATTGTTATGTGTTATCTCTTCATTCGAAATCGAATAATGTTGACTATTGAGTTAAAGTGTTGAATATATAAAAATTGGTTTATATCAAAACACTTACTAAGTTTTAACTTTAACTGTCTTTTCACTTTCATAATAATATTCAATTTTTTGTTGTATATTTGCATTTAATTGATGGTATCTCATGTTATTATCCTTGTTTATGGTTCAATGCTTATTATCCTTATTTGTGTGGCGGTAAGAATAATTGCACGTGCCAACAATTTAAATAAATTTGCGATCTTAAAATTAAATTGACTGAGAAGAAAACTGAGAGTAAGCAGCGTTTCATTTAATTTATATATGTAAACAAAAAACAAACATACAGAAGGCATAGTCAAATTATACACATGTACACATTCTTAAATACGATAAAAATATTATGTACATTACGATTCCATTCGTATTTCCGTTTTCCTTGTATTATTTTTTTTTTTTATTTTCCTTTTCAATGCAATAATTTACCAAATAAATTATGAGTAAATACTTACATACATATATCTACTCGTATATGTGTATCTGTGTACCAAATGAATAAATACAAAACGGAACAAAACAAAATTACAAAATGTGTTGAAATAAACAAAGCAAAAAAACAAAAATGGGGAAAAAACAATCAAAACTGTTCAAATTTGAAAATAAAATGGAAAACAAAAAACAAAACAAACAAAAATTCTAGTGGCAGGAATATGTAATACATTACATTATGTACGTGATCCTATAATTGCTGGACCGCCCGCTATGAAACGCGTGCGCGAACACGAAACAATGAAAAGAAAATATGGATGAGATGAGAAAAATGAAAATGAAATAAAAAGCAACAAATGCTTCTCGTTCAGTGTAAAAAAGTAAAAATCTATGATAGTAGTGGTATGATAGATTTTAATCAATGTAATTTACACTATATATTTTGTGTACATACATTATAATATCCTTCACACTTAACAAAAGATAAGAGTATATATATATAGATATACACATATAAATACATTATAAATTTATTCATTTCAAAATTTACTTTATTTGTTGGTATACGAATTTTGAACTGTTCATAGTTTATTTAAAGGATTTATTTTTGTTTTCTATTATTTTATTATTAAGTATTTTTGTATTTTTTCATCGAAATTTAACTGAAACAAAAATGTGACATATAGTTATAGATTTTAATTCATAAAAAAGAAAACTAAAACATAAAAGAGTATGAGTATACTGTTAGCAGTATAGTATTTTACAGTATTTATTTTATAATGTGCTGTTAGTACTCGTATAAGATTAAATTTAAAATTAAAAGATAGGAGTATTTATTTTCTTTATATACATAATGTACCATTACTTGTACACCATTTGCAAAATTGTGGCCTAAGAACTACACATTCAATAAATTTGCACGATAACCATTTCAAAATCAACAAGAAAGCAAAATAAATAAAAAAAAAACATTTTTTTTACTGTAAATTCAAGGATAAATTAATCATTAAAAATTTGTATATTATATAGAAAGAGAGGCGAAATAGAATTGATAAATTTAACTACATATATGTAATTAAAATTAATTAATTTTCTTAAAACAATTTCATAGGTCATACATTTGTTCTCCGCACTTTATAATATAAATATTTTTTATAAATAAAATGTGTGTGTAAATATGCATGTATACTAATTTATTTTCATATATTTTATAATATTTTCTAATTCGATCAAACAATCTTTTAATATATTAAATTTTTAAATTGTTTATCATACAATGAATAAATTAAAATTAATTAATTCATTAAAATAACATACAATCCATCCATTAGTTCTGTCATAAATATTTATATTAAAATTTCTATACATACATACACGTATACACATAATATATAATGTACACTTCACTATGTAATTTTATTGATTCAATGATATGATGGATTCATGCATATTAAATTTTATTTTATTGAAAGCAAAACAAAAAAAAAAAGAAAACATCACACAAAGTAACAACAGCAACAAATTATAAAATTATGAACAAAAATTATTGTATGTACATACATTACACTCGTATTGTATACTTACTCGCGTATTTAATATATCAGGGTGGGATATGTCAATTTTTATGCATTTTATATAATATTACATACATATTATACGTATGTATAACATTATATGTAATACACCGTGAATGCCTTTAGACGTTTAATTTAATATAATATAAATTCCAATGCCTTTTATTTTACATTTATTTTGATCTCATATAATGTAAAAAAAAAAAAACAAAATGATAAGATAATATACCCAGATTTAATTGAAGCATATTGAAGTTTATTAAAGATATTATAAAAATTTTGACATAATTAGACGCAAAACATGTTATAAATACGGGTCTTTTCAACATTCCTTACTGTATACTATATAATATAATATATAATATATACGTATATAGAATATACACTCTGTTCACAGTAGTAGTAGTACTGTAGTAGCAGTAGTAGTCTCTATAAGACCATAAATACATCTATTACCTAGCGTCAAAACGTATATTTATATATAAACGTATATAAACGAAAATGATATATATGTACATATAATAGATAAGGTATGTAAGTTAATTTGTAAGAGAGAATGTGACGTAATTGTGTTCGACAAGGAATACAAAGCTAAAAATGTTTTAACAAATTCTGATGTCATTTTTTTTAATTGATTTTAATATCACCAGAAGCTTTCAACACCAAATTAGCTGATTTTACATCTTTTGCGAAGCAAAGATATTTATTTTGTTATTAATATCTTTTTCTCTTGGTTAATTACTAGATTCTTTCACTACACATCACAATTTATAAATATATATTGAAGTATTTGTTTTGAAAAAAAAAATACAATATTATTTAGAAAAAAAAAATAATATTTAGTACAGCACACTGACGTTACATGACATGAAGAAAAAGAGAAAAATGTTTCATTCCATCATACGATCATACCATACATTATATTCTCTATATACGATGCCATTTACTCGTATTTTCACTTATAAGAAAAATTCATTTTCTCTTTATACTTACTCTGCATTATATACCATAAGAAGTGTACGAAAAACAGAAAGATATAGTAAGTAGTGTATAGCAATGAGGTTATTGGCAGCTAACTATAGTCCGATATAGAATTGCTCTAGTAGTATACCTTGTACACCATCCACTCGTATTTGCATTCATGAGAAAAATTCATTTTCTCATATACCTTCTTGTTCTGCACTACGCACCATAAGGAAAGAAGTATACGAGGAACAAGAATAGACAGTAAGTATAGTAAAAATGAGGTGATTGGAAGCTAACGATATACAAGTACCCTATACCAGTGCCACAAGACAAATAAATATATGTATTTGTCTTGTGCTAGTACCTTACATTTTACATACCATGCACACGTATTATATAATATAAAAATTCACGCATTATATGTATAAGGTTTTAAAACATAACATTGTTACAACTCTTTTGTGCGTACAAATTTAATTATTTTATACCCATCCATTAATTCATCACAAAATTATTAATTTATAGCGCGTTTCAATTTTAAAAGAAAATTTTTCAAAGCAACATATTATATTACATGATATTACTATACTCGTAAACATCATAAGTATTAAGTATACATACCAATATAAAAACAATTATTATAATTTTCCCTAATTTCGTTTCTTAATATATTATGTGATCATACATACTTACATGTGTGTAATTTTATATAGAAAATAATCTTCTAAGTAGGAGTAGCATATTATACATTAATTCTACGCACATATAATATTTTATATTTTCTATATAACAAATTTAATTCTCTATATAATATGTAAAATTATTAATAAATCCGTCACTTAAATGTGATATGATTAAAACACGTGTTTATTTATAGAATTTATTGCAAACAAGTAAATATAATTTACGTACATATAAATGGCAATATTGTATATATACATATATACCTACAACATAAACATAAATAAAACATACAGATAATGTGTATATCTGATTGTCATACTTGTCACCTAAATATATAATTGAATGTGATTAATTAATTTTTAATTGTGTTATAATTTAACATTTAGAAACAAGAATTTTCATAAATTTTTTATGATTTTTTACTACAAATTTTACTGATGTTATCGTTCCATGTATACCACATAGTACAATATAATATATGTATGTATATATGTATGTATACACATGTATACATTCACTAGTAATAAATGCATGAGCACAAGACGTCTGTCTGTATATATTTATTCATAAACAAGACATAAAGTTCAATTAAAAGGATTCTAAATATGATAAATTATTACATGTGTATATGTACACAATTACACATATATTTACTGTTAAATACATACGAATGTGTACATGAATCCTTTTGCATCACTAATTAATTAATAATATACGTAATACAAATGAATAAATGAATTCTATATACATATACGATGAGCACTAGTATATTATCTGTAATACATAATATGAATTCATATATGTACATATTATATGCATGTATTTCCTTTCTCTTATGTAAAACTGGTAAAACTTACAAGTACCTACCTAGTACCTATAGATATTCCTTGAATTGTAAAAAATTAATAAAGCAGTTTAAAAGACGCAGCTATATCTGACTGAAGAAATTTTTGTTATATTTTTTTCAAAACGAAAAGTATAGATTTTCCAGAATTAAGAAATATATTTTATTTAAATAAATTAATAAATACGCATATAATAATTTGATTACATATTTAATTATTTACATTACAAAACTATGTAGATAATAGTATAATTAGTTTTTTTTTTTCAGTTCATTTCAATTCAATTATTTTAAAGAAAATTATTCAAAATCTCATTTAAAATTTTCTTTTACTTTATTAAAAATACAAAAGATACTTAAAAATAAAATATAACTTTTTTCATCATCTAAAAATTAAATTTTATTATCATAAATTTTTTCTTTTTGTATACGAACGAATATCATGATCAAAAAATAGCCGCAAAATTTTTTCGTTCATATGATATTAAATATATACAATCCTCTGCATATAAGAGAATCTATATTTATATTCATGAGTAGATGAAATACGCAAAATATGTATAAATGTAAATTAAAATTTCCAGTAACACCAAAACTCAATTAGATCTTGGGTCGTTTCGTTATACGAATATGAAATTCTAAAATACCATTACAAATTTTCAACATTTAAATTGAAAAAAAAATTTGTGTATACATATATGTATGTATGTATATCACTAAACTGAAACAAGAAAAAAATTTGAAATGAAAAGTATAGAAGATACACGTAATAGAAAAAAAAAACTTTACGTAAACAGAGAAAATATGAATGAGAAAAAAAAATTATAATATAATAATAAAATAAGAGAAGTTATACGAAAAATATGAATGAATGGTATATTCGTAAATATGTATGTATAAAAGGCTGGAAAATAAAATTTTATAACTGAAAATTTTGTTATAATTTACATATATTCGTTCCCTGATATGTCTGTACTCTGTATAGACACACACAAATATATACCTGTGTTTATATGATATAGAGCATCATAGTATAGTATGGAGGAGATCATCATTATCAACGTATCCGCGTATATATTTGAATGATACACTAGTGTATCTGTCTAAGAGGGTTTGAAATATTTTTTTTCACGTATCGGAGTTTACCATTCTTTACTATAGGTATATAAGTATTTGTACACGCTTTTTTTTAATGGAGTACAAGAAAAAAGGATAAATAATTCGCTCAAAAATTTTCATATTTCGATTACATAAAATTTTCATTATATTAAAATGAGAAACAATCATCATGAGCTTAGGTAAAGATAACCGCAACTGACGAGTACAAAAACAGCCACAAACAGTAGACTGAAAAAATATGAAATAGACTTGGATCTTATATAATACTCGTATAGTAGTTTTTACATTTTAAATATCCTAAGGGTTATTTATTTTTTCTTGGTTTGTTTTTTATTGCTTTTTTCTTTTTGGTATTATATTAAATATGAAAAAAATTATAGTATAAACGAAAAGTTATCTACAGAAAAGAGTTAACGTAAAACAACAAAAATAATCTTTAACAAACAATTTCTAACATTATAAGTATAGGAACTAGAAAAATAATGGAAATATAAGTTAGTTTTGAACAGAGATAATTTGTAATTGTAACTGTATTCGAGTTAAAGTACTTAAGTATTGCCAAAAGAATTTTTAAAAAACTTTACAAATTTCGATATAGAAAATTACCAAAACTGTAATAATAATCTTATTCCGTTCGATATGTTTAGAATATTTCAAATATAAAACATTTTTGAAATTAAAAAACAGGAATTTGAGATTAGAAAGAAAAAAAAAGGATAAAGGATGTAACATTGAAAATTTGTGTATGCACAATTCATGTATATGTATCATACATATATACTTTTATTTTTATACGTATAAGATTATATGTGTCTTCCTAAAAGTGTATAAAAATAAAACTGAATTGAACCAAAGATTGAACTGAATCAAGAATCAACAAAATAAAGAAAAACATATTGAAAAGGATTACAAGACATTTTTTTTTATTTGTATTCTTTATGAAGATGTTCTCTGTCTCATATGTATATATTTGAAGGATTCAATTTAAAAAACAAAATATTCATAAATCGTAAATTGAATCATTTTAAAATGTACATATTTTACTTTCATCTGATACATTATCGTATCTACTTATGTGTATGGATAACTTTTTTCTTTTATGTTTTGAAGATACAAATATACCAACAAAGTAACATATACAAGGAACGTGTACCAATTCCATTCATATAGTTTAATGCAAAAATTATATATTGACTATAGAATAGAATAATTTATTAGATTCATTGATTTGAAAATTTATAAATATTTTTGAATAATGAATGAAAAACTAATAACATTTGTGTATACTGCAAAAAAAAAAATCAAATACATAATAATAAATAAAAGGACACATACATATATACAATGCACTCCAGTCATACATTCAGATACAACTTCAGAAGAAGCTGTTTTGAAATACCAAAAACTGAATTCAGTAAAAACTGATTTATAAACAAATAAGCCAAATAAATTTCATGTACATTTATGTAAGTATGTATCATTTATTACAATAATAAATTGTTATTCTTTTTTATTTATTTATTCTGATGACTTCCTAAACCGCAGGCGGGCTAAATGATTATTACTGGATTATTATACATGCAAAAGACTTTCTCTTTCATCAAAAAATAAAATAAAAAATTAAAAGTAAAAAAAAATAAAATAAAAATAAAAAATTTGTAAAAAAAAAAAAACGTGTAATCGTATAATGTATAATGTTGTACCAACTTTCGACTAAGTGCCCTCTTAATTCACTTTTCAAATCTCTCTTATGTGTTATGTCCCTTTTGTATGCTATACATAATATATGCAATTTGGTATATGTATATACTGATCAGACGTTGTATATATCTAATATATTGCACGAACCCTTACTTCGTTATTTAAAACAATTTTTTTTTTTTTTTGTAAATAAATTCGCTACTAACACATTAAATGGGGCGTTTGTATATTTTGGGGTTGTTTATTTGTTATATATTTTTCGAGTTCATTAAAATAACTGAAAAGTCCAAGGAGCATAAAAAAACAGGGAAACTTATGTTTCATTATAGTAAATATTTTTGCAATGTGTTTCTAGTTGTTTTTTACTGAATGATACTGTGTCCTTTTTTTATGTCATTGAATAGCTCAATATTCATTTTATAGGCATATATACAATATGAGTATTTCATTGTTGCTTCATTGCCGGTCTTTTCTTTATTTAAAAACCAATATTGGCA
This sequence comes from Villa cingulata, assembly GCA_951394055.1. Lineage (NCBI taxonomy): Eukaryota > Metazoa > Arthropoda > Insecta > Diptera > Bombyliidae > Villa > Villa cingulata. Next base: position 52,986,374 of record OX596018.1, read on the forward strand.
ATTGATAAAAAAATGAATTGAATGAAAATTGTACAATTACTTAAGTATATGGTACTTGAAAATGGTGTTATTATGTAGTTCTTTTGAATAAAATTTGTGGGATATTTATTTATAAACGATCACAGTAGACATTTCATACACCACATCCATACGCTCTAATACTGGTGTTCTCGATATGATATTTTGATGGTTAAAAAAAAAAAAGAAAACAAAAAGGCTACGTGTAACTGAGGCTGGATACTGATTATTTTTATACATTCGATCTATATGGTGTTTTTTCATTCATTCATTTTTCATTTCCATTGTAATATATGGAAGGAAAAAAATATATGATATGTGGTGGTGATGAATTTATTTCATTTTATTATGAATTGAAAGGACATACATATATAGAATATCCGATTCTAATAAATCAAAATATCATTTTTTTATACACATAACAATTTTTACAGTTTATATTATATTCTATACAGACTTCAAAATATTTGTATACTCGTTTTAGTCATCATATTATTGTATTTCATCATCGTTCATATTATTTTATTTTAAATTTTAAGTAGCAATCAATCATCATTAAAAATATTTCTTGAAAAGATAATTAAAATTTGTAATTAAATAATTTTGCACTTTTGAAAATATAAATTAATATAATTAATTTATAATTTATTTATTTTATTTTAATTAAATCGTGTATCCAGATCTTAATAAACACTCGTAATTATATCTCAAAAATACGTACGGTATTTAAATTAAATTTCAAAGAAATAAATAAAAACAAAACATTTCTAATTTGATTTTAATTTTATATCTCCTTTACAATTTCATAATTTCCAAGTATATTAAATCATAATAATGTACATAGTACATACATATGTACAAGATGATAATTTGAAAACTTTTCAGTCATTATTTAAACAAAAAATAAAATTTGTAATTTGTTGTATAACGCAAAGATAAAATGAAAAAAAAAAAAAACACGTTCAATCAAAAGAAGACGACGACAAGAGAAAAATAATAAACACAAATTCTAAAACAAGAAATAAGTACTATATAGGATATGGGTATGTACGAGTATTTTATATTTTTTACATTTTATGTGTTTATATATAGACGAAAGAAAATTGAATTATCAAGAATCATCAAAATACAATGAGTTTAAGGGATCGGTATCCAGATTGCATATTATAAATATCACTCACAAATCATGATAAAAATGTATAGATGTGTATATGATTTGTTTTTTTTTAATTACTTTATTTTTTATTTGAAAAACAAAACGTTGAAAGAAAAAGAAAACGTTAATTCGATGTTTAGCACGAGAATTATAATCGAATAATATGTAATCAAAGAAAATAATATTTTTACATATAAAATTTTAAATATTCTTCTAAATTATTTTGTTAGTATTATAGGATCAGCGCCAGTTTAAGTCTCTTAGGCGCCCGTTACACTTCTAAACTTTTCGCCTATATATAGATTGAAATTTTACTATTTTAAACTTTAATTTGATTTATTTTATTCTAACAGCACAAAATTTCAATTTTATGCTTTTTAGCGAAAAACATTACATCCTTTTCACGTCACCCAGGAGGTAGACGTGCTTTTTTTTTGTATATTTACTTTTGTTTTCTTATATGCTCTTATTGATTAACGAATTCAAGTGAATTTTTATTTTTTTATTTTGTATAAAAATTTTACTTTGTAAAATATGTGAAATGTTTACATAAAACAAAATCTAGGACTATTATATTTAATATTTTTTATTGTCCTTTTTGCTGTTCATTTGATTCTGAATTTTAGTGTAATAAAAATATTATATCTAAATTGTTAATGACTTTATATACGGATCATGTGTACGAAATTATTATAATTTTTAATTCGTTAAATTATATATATATACAAATACCAGAACATATCATATTTATATACGCATAAACATACTTGTTTATAATATTAATAATAATAAATTCAACAACAAAAAATATATTCAAAAAAAAAAAAAATGACAAGAAAATTCATTATAAAATCACATTATCATAAAATAATTTAGGAAAATTTGTTGTCTTTTTCTGTTGCCATCATTATTATCATTATCATCGTCATATTTTAATGAGAATTTAATGAAATATTCACGAAGTCATATATACTTATATACATTAAATATTAAAATAAATTACATAGAATTTATATTCTGAAATGTTTGCATTATTATAAATTTTGTTATACTATTTTTTTTTTTAAAGGAATTTATTCAAATTTATGTTTTTTAATCATTTTTGACTTTTCAACCCTTTTACATAATTAATTTTTCAAAATTATAAATGTATAGAATTAATGTATTTCATAATCTATACTCAAATATACTCGTATGTATACATACACGCAACCTAAAAATATCAACAAAAAATTAAATTTATTCGACACAAAAATATTGTACAAATGAAAAATATAATTTAGCAACAAACAAAAAAAAATTTTAATGCACTCAAATGTAACGAATCCTTTTACACTTACAGCAGCATAATTTTTTTTTTTTTGTAAATGTTTTAGATAAAAATTAATAATTTTAAAATTGTCACATTTTAATGTATGTACATATATATGTATGTAAAAAAGAATACAAATTCTCTTAGAAATGGGATTAAAATTATTATAATGACTTCTTGATTAAAGGAATTTTCTCGAATTCATTTTAAAGTATTACTCGTATTATATTTATAAATTATGAATATATGTATGTATGTATGTGTAAAATCTAGGAAATATATTTTAAAAAAATTTATAAATAAAAATTGAGATGTGTATAATATAAAATTTTTACATTTTCATAGAACAGAAACAAAAATAAAACAATCAAAAAAAATATATAGAACAAATATTTATAACTTTTGTGAAAATGGGCGCCAAAATTAAATTTTATTAAATGATTTACAAATTTACTTGAATAATAATTTTAATGAAATTTCATTTTTCCGTTGTCCTCTTCAATTTTATTTTATTAATACTGTTTCAAATACTTTTTGTTAATTTAATTTAATTGAATGAAAAAAACAATTTAACGAAAAAAAAAAAAATAAATAACAATCATATATGTATGTATAAATACATATGTATAATCATTTTTTATATGTTATCATCAGCTTATATAAGCCTTTCGTTCATCATATGGTGAATGGATATGTATATATTTTCAAAGTGCGAGTGTATGCTTAATATGCAGAGCAGCAAAGGCATTAGCAAAATAAAAACCAACAAAAAAAAAATGTTTTTACTTCTTCTGTTCTGTTTTGTTTTTCGTTTTTCGTTTGTTTTTTTTTGTTTTTTGTGTTGTTGGTCTCATTCAAAACGATGACATTTGATTAATTTCAATTAAAATTCATAAACGAATTGAATAAAATTGAACCAAATGTGCCCCAGCTAATTCATTTGTTGGTTACCATCATCATCGCATCGTCATCATCATTGTGATCATTATCATGATTTTTTCGTTGTTATTGTTGTTGTTTTTCTTTTTATTAATTCTAATACAATTAGAAATTGTATACGATTATGTGTACGAAATGTGTATGTACATATGTGCGACATGTATTTATTCATATTCATATTTTTCATTTTTTTTTTTTATTTTTTTTAAATAACAGGAGAAAATAAATATTACTCGTGTTTATCATATTATATATGTACTTTCTTTTAATATAAAATAAATTGTATTTATTTTTTTGGTATATACATATATGTATACAAAGAACATAATTTCAATTATAAAACTTTTTAATTTTTAACGAACACTGTACTGTACTGTATAAGTTTTTAAATTAGGGAAAGTAAGAGTTAAAAAACTATACATATGTCTATATGTATGTACTGTGAAATGTTTAGACTTAAAAATAATGAACAAGAAAAAAAAATAACAGTAAATAGATAAAAATGACGAACAAATTATAATATTTTTTTCTCATTTTTTAAAGTTTTTCATACTTTATTAAATTTATTTTGTGAAATAAGGAAAAATCTTAAAAATTAACAATCAAATTGCGTTCATTCAACCGTCCGTATTCCTATTCATATACATATAAATGTACTTTGGTTCGGTGGCACAAATGTTAACGCATTCCATTATAATGACAATTCAAAACGAAAAGAAAAAATTTTCGAAATACATTAACGATTTCATTATAAGCTTGAACCGTATATGTACAACATTTTTCATGTAAATGTGAATGTATTTCATTTTATATTATTTTAATATTAAATCATAATTTATTTATGAAAACTTATTTTCTTTTTTTTTTCTCTTTTTTCTTTTTTTAAAATCGAAGTCCCTTTTTTTTTTACAAAATAATACTTATATAATATACATATACATAAATAATATTTAGTGATGAAAATGAATGGTGACGGTAATTCTTTTATATAATGTACTTTCTCTCATCTTTGAATTGCCTCTAATTTTTTATATAAAAAAGAATAATTTAATAATTTTATTAAAATTCTAAAAGGGGACACATATGTATGTAATGTATATATATATTTATATCATCTGAAAGTATTGCTGATGTACTCGTATCTTATGTGTGTATATAAATGTATATTACAAATTTATAAAGAGAAGTATATAAGCTGGTTATTGCCAGTACCAGCTTTTTATTGTATATATACGAGTATGAAGTATAGCAGCACATTTATATAAATCTACATACTCATATAATATTACAGCACAGTAGTTAGTTAAGTTGAGAAGATGGAGTTGAGTACAGCAAATTTGTATATGAATAGCAAAAGAGGCCATAATTCAATTAAATATCTTGTTTTTATAACTCTAGATGATTGCTTTGAATAAATTAATAAAAATTATATTTAAATATATACATACATATATATATATGTATACTTTATTTATGTTTCAATAATTCATAAATTAGATACATACATACATATACATATATATATATATATACGATGATAAGTACATATCTACATAAAAGTAGAAGAAAAATTTATATTTATAACGATAAATAAAGTGGACGGATGAAAAATATTTTCAAAGATGATGATAATAACAGTGTATGCATGTGTGTTTTTTGTGTTTGTGTGATCATGGCACTATAATGATCTTTGAATTGAAAAAAAAAAATATATTAAAAAAAATTGTTTTTTTATTAACAGTAATTAAAGAATTATGTTTTGTTTATTAAAAAAAATTTTGTTTTTTTTTTTTACATTCACATTTTTGTTATTTAAATATGAAAAATTGAATTAAGTTATATATGTTCGTATAATATATACAAACAGTAGCATATTTTATGTGTACAAACATTTCAGTTATCTCTAAATTTATATTATATATACACAATACACAGTCAATTAATTCGAATCAAAAATATTCAAGAATTTATAATACATACTTTATTCATACATCAATTTCTCAAAAATATAATAAACACAAGAAACTTAACATCCGTTCTTGTATTTTTGTATTGAATTTTCATTCATTTGTATGGATACACACTAATAGTATTTTTTGGATAATTTGCTCATTAATTCAAATAACAACTGAATAATTTGCACATCAAAATAAGCTTATTATCTACCTAATTATAATTATTTATTTTAATTTTGTTTTCCTTTTTTTATACTCTATACACGTACATATAATACATTAAACTAAGTTGTATACGTAAATACATACATATACATCTCATTTCAATCCCCTTGATATTTTGTTTTCATTTTTTCTCATTAAACTTTCATTAGTAAAAAAAAAAAAAAAAGAGAAAAGAAAATTGATTATATAATCGAGTATATACATTATTATCGATTATTATCGACTTTCGGCAATGTAATTGATTACAAATTATCATTATTAATGACATACAAATAAAACAGAAGATATACATACATATATTCAATGTGTATGTATACGTATGTAAATATGTATTATAAACACATATATACTCTTGCATATATGTACGCATGTATATAGACTCCAATTTAAACAAAAATTTCTTTACATTCGACTGATTTATCGCACTTTCATATGAAAGGAAATTAAAAAAGGATATGGGAGGCGAATAGTATAAAATTCAATTCAAATATATATAACACACATGAATATATGTATATTTAAATATGTATATAGAATATATATAGTAAAATATACGTGAAATTTACTTTGTACGTGCCTCAGCATTAAATCGGAAACGGAAATTCTCTGAAAAACTTCTCTTATTCGCTATATATGTATGTATATCATTTTTGGAATGGTTTATTTGTATTAGTATGGTACATATGCATATATACATATTTTCAAATGTGCATCATAATAAATATATAAATAACATTTATGTGTATGTTCGTATATAACGATCGCTGCAGTAATAATGTACGTATGTAAGAGTATTATATGTTACTCGTGGCTATATATGCGATGAAAATTATTCTCCTCCATATTCCATTCGATAGTTTATTGTTTTTTCTTCAAATTTATTTTATAACTGAATGTTCGTGTGTTTTTCATTTTCTCCTGTTCAATTTTATCTTATTATTCTGATTCTTTATCTTTTTATTCATTTTCTTTTTGTATAAGAGTATTTCTTTTTTTCGTGTTAGTCTGTGGAAGTATTCGCAAAATCTATTTTCAATTCTATTTTTCTTTCATTATGAATAGATTTAATATACATTAAGATGTATATATATTATTTTGTATATCTAATATATTCATGAGTATTATGTTGTACATAAATATCTTGAAATTATATTAGTATGTATCTTTTTTTCAAATCAGCTACATCATATTTTTAGTTAAATTTTTTTTTCTTACTTTATTTATAAATGTACAGATAAAGCGCATACAATCTTCAATTTGTATATACATATACGTACATACATACATATGAATATATCAATTTATTCCATTATACCACTTTATACTGTATCCTTAACATACTTATATAAACACAAAAAAAAAGAAAAAAAAATTTATAAAAACACGCAAATCGAATATTTTGGCCATGATCAAAACTGTCTGATTGCAAGAAAGGAAAATAATGTTAGCACAAAATTGTATATGTGTATAGTGTACATGTATTTGTATATATATATAACTTTTGTATGTATGTATAACACAGAAAGATAACGAAATTGAAAAGATAAAATATGAAGAAGAAAGGACCCAGTGTTATATGAAAATCAAACTAAGAAGAAATTCATTGATTTTGATATAATACAATATGTATGTATATATGATTATTTTTTATTTGTATATATACATACATGCTTGTATTTTTGTATGTACATATGTATACATGAGAGTCTTAAATGACTTCCGATTTGTACAGTCATTGAATTATCATTAATTTTTTAGATCTGAAATGAACTTAAATTTACAAATAATAGAAGGGAGTGATTGCTTATTGCTTTCAATTTCGAAAAGAAAAAAATAAATAAAAAAGATAAATTCTTACATTATACATATATGTATTTATTATGTGTACCTACATGTTTACTGTATGTATAATCATCATTTTATAGATTTAATGCCATACCATATTATAGTCAATTTACTTATGTACTTTACATGTACAATAATACAATATTAGATATTCATTCCTTTATTTTTATTTTATTTTATGTTATTCTTTCTCGTTTTGATATGAAATGATGGAATTCAAATTATTTCACAAATCAAAGATTATGTAATGAAAAATTATGTGATTCCTTCTTGATTTCTCATTATTAAAAACAATTAGTTTATACTGGTACTGTGATTTAAAAATAATTGTATGTACTACTTAATGTAATTTTTAGATGTCTGATTGTATATATTTTTTTTTAAAGATTGACTCTTATACACATATTCCTTATATATAAGTGATTATACATAAGTAGATAAGTATATGTACGTTTAGTTTAAAAAGGTTTCGTAACGTAATTAATTGATTTCAAATTAAATTAAAAATAAATTTGAATTTGTGTATCTTGTGTTGTTTAACAGAAATGTTCCATGAACTTATCAACATCATAGTCTTACAGAAAATATATAATACATATTTCTCTATTCATATATTACATTATAGAACTATAGAACGAAGGTACACATTAATACAGAACGTAATACATTCATATGTATGTATACATACACATGCATACATATATATTATGTATGTATATATAAGATACTTTATATTTTCAATTTATGTGATGTTTTTACTTAATCAAATTAAATTTTAAAAAGTTTTCATTTTATCTAAGCATAAATTCTTAAGCTAATATAAATACAATTTTAAAAACTCAAAATAAAATATTCAAAAAAAAAAAAAAAAAATAACGTATACAAAAAGTATGCAAAAAATAAATTTATAAATTTTTCAAGAAATGTATCTCATAACCGAAACTTATATACTCAGTACATATGTAAACATGTACCATCACTTCACCATTTATCTATTTATGTATATAGCTACATATCTGTATAAGTATACTACCTAAGCATAGTGTAGTGTAGTATATAATGCATAATAGATAATACATATTCATAAAAATTACCTCCTTCCAATCAGCAAAAAAAAAGGACTGAAAAAACGAACTTTGAGTATATATGCATATATTTTTCACCTATACCTATACAAACAAACAGAACTCTGAGCATCTTATATATACATACACGTAACTATGTATATAGTATTACAATTTTTTTTCCTTTTCTTCTTTATAATTTTGCATCTAATATAATATACAAATACAATATCTATATACTAGTACTATAGAGAAATGTATTATAATGCATTTTTAATGCTGTCGTTTTCCCATTCATATTTGATTGTGTTTTCAGCTTTTATAAAATGAAAATATATAAAACGTGTTTGCATGAAATTTTGTGCAAATAACAAAATAATATAATATAATATCATGGAAAACACAAACACAATTACATAAAAAATGCGATATTTTCCATCGTAAGTATATTTACGTATGTATGTATGTACGTATTTTTTGTATATGATGTGTATGTTAATTTAAAATAAAAAGAGATAATAAAATTGCACATACACAGCTATACACCGAAAGAAAATAAAAAAAAAAAACTTAAAAGAATCACATAAAAAAATGAAACAGTGTGAACAATTTTATTCGAATCTGTATTTTTTGTAAATTTATTTCATACATATACAAATGTGATGCAACTTTAAACATATATATATGTACAAAAATGAAAAATAATGCAGACATATTATTAAAAGGAATATTTTTTTGTTCTCTTTTCAAATAATTAAAGAAAAGTACGTTACATTAAAAACACAAATTTATGAAAAAAATTATAATAAAAATAAATATTAAAAAATTGCATTATCCAAACTGAAATTAAGTTTATAATTGGAAAAATTCTAATCTGTATTCAAAATTTTTCATTTTTTCTTTTTGGGCATATTGGATTTTAAAAAATAAAAAATAAAACTATAAATCCTTTTCTTCCTGTAATGACTTCGAACCGAAAAAATTATAATCTTCAACATTAAAAAAAAAATTTTTTTTCAAATCATCCAATCACAATTTCCATTATCACATTTAAGGTACATTGCATGCATACGATATGATTATATACGTAGGATTAAAGAGTGTATGGATGCACATCACATTTATATAGAATATCAGAGTTCACTTTATAAATATACGAGTACACCATCTAGGTATAGGTGGATTGTACAGTGTGTGTTTGTACTTTGAATGTGATAATAAGAAGCTTTGTTGTCGAGTGGATCTTTGTTTTTTCTTAATTAACAAAAATTGTTAGAAGGACGAGCGAAGAATTGTTTATAAGTGATGGTAGACGACATGCAGAAATTCAATTTAAACTTATAAGTACCTCATATGAGATAGCATAATATGGCTTGAGGTAGTTTTTTTTATATTTTTCATTTTTTTATATATTGTACATACTAAGTACAAACAAAATTATCTACAAGTGTATATGTACATATATTCTTTGTCTGTATATGCACAATGTACACATGAAAATACAAAGTGCTTATTTTTTTGTACAGATACTTTGCTTTGTATGTATGTACCATACATATATGATACATATATATAAAGTGAATGCATTTGCTTAGAATAAGTACATACATAAATGCAAACAATGAATAAATAAATCATTTACCGTGTATTATAACGTAACGTACATATACATAATATGCATACAAGTTTACGTTCTTTATGTTATAAAGTACAATGACTGACAACACTACAAATGACTATACTATATATATATAAACTCTAATATAAACAATAGAATTTCAGAAATGAACATTTTTTCCATTTTTCTATTGCATTTCTCCATTTTATTATATTTACATAAATATAGTATAACGTTGTGTTAGAATATAATTATTGCGTTTTTAATTATAAACGAAATAGACGTAAATTATTTTATTTCAGACTAATTAATTCGTTTTTACAAATGAACTACAAACATTCAACTTTTATCTTATTCATATTATATTCTATGACAATTTATTTTTTTTTTTTTCATTTTCTACATAGTAATGCTGGATTTCGACCTGTTTTGGATAGTAATACGACTCGCACCAATCCACCTTTATTTTTACCACCTCATTTGGCATCTTTAAGTTCACAATTCAGTCAACCACTTTTTCCCAGCCTTAAGGGTAAGTATAGAGTATAATAAAATGAAGTATTAAATTTTCAACCACTTTCTTTGCACTTTACTATATATACTATTACTGCTATACAGTTTTTCATTATCTAAAATTTATTCATTTTTTTTTTAATTTTATTTATTTTTTATAATTTTTTTTTCTTCCTTTTTTACATTCTTTACAACTGATTCACCATCTTTTATCATTGAAATGAGCCTCTAAAAAAAATGTTCAATTCTGACATTGTCGATTTTTGTTTCGTATGTAATTTAATATCATCACACATTTTCCATAATATACATACTCTCATAAAATAATGTATAAATGTATAATTGTATAGTATATGATGTATAACTTGAAACATAAATTTTATGAAAATTACACTTAAAATTGCCAGAGTGAATGCTTTTAGTCAAATTACACTGTATTACAGGTAAATTTGAAGCATATTTCATGGTTTAAAAAACATTTTTTACGCGTTATTATTTTTTATTTCTTCTATAATATTTTCTCTTCATTTATATAAGACTGCGTGTTAAGTAGCTATATCAATAAGTGTCCTCTTTTCAATTTTATACACTTTATACATCCTCTCAATTTTCTAATATGTAATCTTATTATGTTTAGAATTTTTACAGTACACACATTTTTTCCTCCTTTCGTTTCCTTTCTTTCTTATTTTATTTTGCTTGTAGTTCACAGGTGTATATTTTGTTTTTTACTGTCATTTCGTAATAAAGATTATGCCAATATTAACGTACTTTACTACCAAAATTTCATTAAATTTGATTTGAAATCATTTTATACTAATACTCTATACATATACCGAAAATCATCTAATCAAATTTTTCTTTGCATTATCATATTTTTTCTCCCCTTTAAATTTGTAAATGTATTGAATAACTTTCAATTTTGATCAAAATCAATCATTTTCTACATTCAGATTATTTGTACAATTTATTTTCTTTTTTTTTTTTGTCTGGTTTTGATTTTGATTTTAATTTTTCTGCTCTTTAATTTTTTTTTTTTTCTTCTTTTTTTTTATACTAAATTTTTGTTTTTTATACTGTTCTTATTTAGGACAGTCTTATTTTATACATTCAGCATTTCCTGGATTATGTTCATGTTGTCCGATAAAGCCTCCAAATTTAACACCAACATCAACAACTTCATCAAATTCTTCGCCTCCATCAAGTCATTCAACAGATCCAAGATCAAGTTCGGTTGCTGAGTTAAGACGAAAAGCACAAGAACATTCAGCTGCCCTATTACAATCTTTACATGCAGCTGCAGCTGCTGGTCTAGCATTTCCAGGACTTCATTTACCACCATTATCGCTACATCAAGCTTTGAATACACGAAAAAATGAACCACAGGATATGACAACATCAACAAATGCAGCAACAAATCATCAAAACACCAATAATAATGGTACTATAACATCTGTACAGGATGTACAGCAGTCAAATGGAATTTTGGATAAAAATGAATAAAAGCCGCGATAAATTTATTATGAATGTACACGTACACGTACGTACGTACGTATGTATTTGAGAAATTTAAAACATTTTAATTTATTGTAGTTTTGATCGTGTTTATTTTTTTATTTAGACATTTCTAGTCAAATCTAAAAGATTTTATAATTTATTTATATTTTTCATACTCTTAATTAAGAAACAGAAATCATTATTCTGTTTCTATTTATTCTTATTATTATTTAAAACTTATTAATTTGCTAATACGCAATACAGCTTCAAAAAAAGAATTAATTTCCACCTTAAACCACATAAAACATATAATTACCCATACAAAATCTAATCGAATAATTACAAAACAGTACATGTACATTTACAATCAATAGTAGAAAAAAGTAGAAAGAAACAAAAAAAAGTTTATTGATAGCAAATAACAATTTGAATGAATTTTAAATGCATGAAGTTAAGTGAACGAAGTTTTAACACATTGTTATGTACACATATACAGGTGGAACTGTAATATTCGATTAAAAATAAATAAAATTTTCTTTCTTTTTCGATTTTTATTTATTTATTTTTTTTTCTTTCGAAAACATTAAAACAAACTGAGAAAATGTATAAATAATGATAAAGTAATAATAATACAAAAATTAAAATAGTAAAACAGATTTATTATAAAATAAAGCAGAAAAAGTGAAAATAAAATAAAATAAATTATTAAATTAAATATAAATCATTTTGTTATTATATAAAAATGATAAAAATTTTATCAGATTTTTATTTAAAATGTGAAAATGAGAAAACAAAAAATACATCACCATTAAAATATGTATGCGATGCGATGTACAATAATATTTAAATACAGTAGGTATCGAAAAAAAAATTTTTGATACAATAAACACCGATACATATTTTAAAAATAATAATATTTAAATAATAATTATTTGGCATTTGTGTGCTATATAGTTTCATGAACTAGTCACATTATGTAGAATATTTACAATTTGCTTCATAATTTATTGGCGTATCTCACTTCTGAAAAAATAAATTAAATAATTTTCATTTAAATTTTCATTTATTGAAAATTTTATAAAGTACTATGAGAAAACTTCTGAAAAAAATAATTTCAAAAATAAGAAAATTTTAATTTCAAAAATAAGAAAATTTTAATTTTCCTTTTAGAATTTTTCTATAATTAATTCATCATTTTGTATACATTCATATTAATTTAATGAGAGTTTGATATTGCTTCATCTTCATTTAAATTTAAAAATAAATTATATGCCAAATTCATATAAATATAGATATAAATTATTACGTACATATACAAATGTGTATATAGATAGATATAATTAAATAAAAATTAAAACAATTTCATACATAAGTATATACATATTATATATAAATTATATGTACATATATGTATGATGATATTGTTGTGAATATAAAAGATAATAATAAATTATATAAATATACGAATAAATTACATACAATAGAAATACACATAAAATAGATACATCCACATACATAATAATATACATATACATATAATATAATAAATTATAAATTATATTTAAAATTATAATAATAGTAATTCTTATTATATTCTCTATAGATTATTAATATAAAGATTTTATTTTAAGATTTAAAGGATGATAAATAATTGTAAAATTTTAATGAAAATGAAAACGATTACAAAATGTGTATCAAATATATTATAAATGTATATAATAGATGTACACTTATTTAAAATTGTATTCAATATATAGTTATACATATATACAATAAATAATAAATGTAGATACTACAAACATTAAATACATACATATACATACAAACATACATTACATATTAGATTTTTCAATTATGTATTATACATTATTAATATAATAATTAATTAATATAAAATTTAAAAATAATATAGATTTAAATAATGTATTTTATTGTTTCTTATATACCGCAATCATTAAAATAATAATATGTATAATAATAAAAATATTAAGATGTGTACATGCATAAATATTTATAACGCATACATTACGTGTATTTACATGTACATATGTACATCAAATTAAATAAATTATTTGAATTAATTTAACCACAAAATCTAATATACACTTTTAAAAAATATAATAAATTCATTAAATAATAAACTAATAATAAAGATATGATATGATTTAATGAAAGCAAAAACAAAAAAAAATAAATAAATAAGAATAAAAAAAAAATAAAGAAGAAATTGTAGTTAAAAATGTGCCAATAATAAGTATAATATTAAAATGAGGAAAAAAAAAAAAAAACAAAAATAATAATAATAAATACTGTATGTGAAGTAAAGCGTACACATAGAAAACAAATTAAATATGTAATAATAATTAATTCAGTATTAAATTATTAATCGATTTATGATAAAATATTATTATAATAGTATATAAATATAAAAAATGATATGCATATGTATAATTATGTAAAACAAAGTATAAAAAACACAAAAAAAAATTGAATTTAAAAAAAAATTGTTTCATTTTGATGTTTATTAACCCAAAATCAGTACTATAAAAATACTTATGAAAGTAGATATCTATAAATTAAATTTTCACGAATTGAATTTAACAAGTTGTTCCCTGTCAATGTAATATATATGTTTATGTACGTACACTATTTTCAATAAGTACAACTGTTTCTTTGAAATCTTTATTTTGCTGATGATTAAAATCTATTTAATTAGTACTTTGACTTGTAGAAAAACGAAAGTTTACGACAAGTAATAATTTGTTGGTTTCCATATCAAATCAAATTTATTTTATAGGTATATACTACAACACAAAATAATACTAAAATGCTGTCTGATTATCTGTGTACGAATGTAAATGTTATATACAATTTACACATGTGTGTATTCAAATTTAGGTATTTAAATATTTTTATTTTTATTTTCAACATACATACAGATATATACATGTGATTACATACCAAATACATGTGCATCTGTTTAAAAAAAAACACATATTAAGTCTAATATCAGTTTAACGACCATGATATAATTATTATTAAAAAAAAAAAAAAAAATGTAGAAATATTATCGCAATTGAAATTTTATTATATACATTTGTGATAACCTGTGATTCTGTTTAAAATATAAGCAAATTTAAAATTCACAGAACAGACATACTGTCGTTACTGCTATGAGTAAAAAAAAAAGTTCTATGCAATAAATTTAATTTTATTTATCTTTGTTTTTCAGTATGTGATCATTTATTTTATTTATGTGATAATTTTCATAAAACTAAAATTGAATAAAATTTTTTATAATACGCATAAATTCAATTAATGAATTAGTATAATAAAAAAAAATTTATCATAATTTTTTATGTACTAAGTATCATTAATTACTTATTTTTACGAATAAAGTCAATGATGATCAGATGTACATTATGTACATTCATCTTATTTTTTGTCATTTTTTAATGTAGTAGATACGTGTGGTAAATACTTAGTACTTTAAACTACGCAAAATATTTTTGAATAAACCTCACACCTTATTTATTCATTCGATACTTCAAATAACAAAAAAAAAAAAATTCAACTGATAATTACATTACGTCTAAGTACATATTTAAATTTCATTAACCGGATTATTTACATAAAATGTGACAATTATAGAAAATCATAATGTAATCTTATCTAAACAAATATGTACCCAAATATACATAATGTACGTACGAGTATATATGTATATAACTATTTGTATTTGCATATGTATACAAAAAATATTGAGAAATAATTTATTTAGCCTCACATAACAAAATCTCTCATTTTCATTTTAAAATTTGAATACAAAAATATTGAAAATAAATATTGAATGATAATTAAATGAATAAATATTTTATGAGAATTAATTGTTTTTTTTTTCTATATACAATATTTTGATTGTATATTATTTTTACATAATTTTTATTTAAAAAACAATTTTTTTTTTTTTAATCAAAATATCAATTTAAATTTCTATGTGTACAATACAAAATGATAATCTTGGGTTTTTCATTTGTTTATTTTTTTAAGTTATTAATTCAATTCACAGTTTACTGCAAATTAAATTTATATATAGATATGCATGTATATACGCTTTTCATTTCAATAATGTGTAATATGTATATTATTCATTGAAATTGTAACATTCAAATATTAGATTTTTATTAGTACATACCATATACATATGTAGTAGATACATACATAGAATATACGTCCATAGATGCAAGTCCATATTTGTGCATACACCCTCGGCAAAAATTATAATTCAATTTAATAAAAATTATTTATTTCTAATCATCAATATTTATGTAAAATGTAATATACATAATTCAACATTTGGAAAAATTAATACGATCAGAAACGTTAGATGTCGCAAATATATACAAAATAAACTTTAAAAGAGCTCTTTTACATTAGACGATCAGACTTGCAAAAGTCATTTCATTTCATTTATTCAATCTTATATAGTCAACTTTAGTCAAATTGTTCAAAATTCGCAAGATTAATGACCGTCTTTCTCAAAATTGACGAAATAAAATTGACAACTTTGAAAATAGCGATGCTAAATAAAATTTATGATTTGAAATAATTTAAAAATTCAAGTGAATATATGTACTTACAATGCTATACAGAATTTATTTCAGATTTCTGAAAATTTATTATAACAATTAGATTATAAAAATTCATATAAAATCGAATTCCTCTTCTTTTGCTTTTTTTCATACTTATTGTTATCCAACAAATTATGGTTTAAATAAATCATATTCATTGTTTATCTGTGCAAGTTTTTATAAATTTAAACTAAACGACCAAATTTTTTTTATTAATATTAAAATTAAAACCAATCTGAAATTATTGTTTGCTCAACTTTAATATTTTACATTTAATTTTCAGTTGTGAAAACATAATTTTGATTTTGATTTTGTTTAAATTGTATAAACAAAAGTAAAAGTGTACACATATAAAACTTAATTTTTGCCAGGTGTGTATCATATATTATATATATACATACATACATAATATGTACATATTTACTTATTATATTTGTTTCTATACATAACACATACTCGAATATTCATTGTATTAAGTGCTAAATTTTATTTTCAGTCAGATTCAGAACGTATATAAATACTTTCGAAATTAATTTGATAACAATCAGTACGATCTGAAAATCGTTTATAATAACAGCTTAACTAAATTATTTAAAAGTTAAAATATACATAAAAATCAAAATGAAATTCATTTCTGCTCTTCTATTTGTAATTTTAAGTATTTTTGTTATTATTGGCAAAGCTGAGAAGCCTGGTGAGTTTGATTTTAAATAAATGCATTAAATTACTAAAATAAATAATTGAAATATTTTAAAGTAAAAGTAAATAAAATAAATTTTATTATTTAAATAATTTTTCAAAGTCTTCAAATTCAAAATTATAATAATTTCTAACTTTATGGAAAGAAAAAATTCGTTTTAAATTTGTTTTAATAATAATTTTCTGTGTGTGTGTGTTTATTTCAAATCGCAGTTTTTTTTATTCGATAAAATTTATTTTCTAGCGAGATGTCTCGAACCAGGTAATGTAGCTGGAAGATGTTTAGCTGCATTCACTAAATTCTACTATGATCCGGCAACAAATAATTGCAAAGATTTCTTATACGGTGGATGTGAAGGAAATGGAAATAATTTCGAAACACTAGAGGAATGTGAAAAAACATGTAAAAACTAATTATAATCGAACGTAATTTAATTTTAATGCGCATATATGTATATGTTTGTGAATATGAATAAAATTTTGTTCTTTTTATAATTGAAAAAAAAAATGTTATTTTAAATTTAATTTTAATAAACATTTTGCAAAGGTTCATATTCGTACCTATAGCATCAGCTTACTTAAAAATAGTGAGTTTTCTATTTCTACATCACTTTTAATCAAAATTATAAATCAAATTCAAGTTTAGTAAAAAGTAAAAAAATAACAATTATTATAAACATATGATTTTATTAAATAACATTCATTTTAAAGTAATTCAGATATACAAATATCCTTTCGAACAGCATTATTGAATCCTTCCTTGTATCGAAACCAAATCGGGCTCTTTACAACAACATCAGTACCGCCTAAATAGCAAAAATACAAATACAAAAATTTAAAGATAAACAATCTGAAGTTAAATTCTAGTAATTATCACTTACCCTCTTGTACGGTGATCGCTGTTTGTTTTGTAATTACTCTGCCAAAAAAGTCTTTTGATATCTGTAAATTAAAATACGAAAATTAAATTTACAATTAATTTAATTTTTTTTATGAAATCACCAACAAAAATATGAAATACACACGATTTTTATTTTAAATCTTTTTTTATTTATCATTTACAAAAGGAAAGCTTTATTATGTGTAAAGTGTCAAATATTTCTAGGTGCAAATTGTTAATAAATATATGCTTTTTTTCAGTTAATCCAAAATAAAAAATAAGCAAACAAATAATTCGTTATTTTTATATGTGAGTATAAATTTAAAACTTGTTTAAAAATAAATTTAACAAAAAAAAAAAAAAACAAGCAAATTACGTAAACAACATAAATAAAGTTAATGTTACATCAAGAAAATAAAAATAAAGTACCACCGTACCACCAGTACCAGCACCAACATAAAAATCAAGAAGCGAAGAAAATGAAATACAAAAAACTAAGGGAAAAGTTTAAGAAAAAAAAAAAAAAACCCCAAAAAACCAGAAGACAAATACACATACACCCACATAAAATCAACAAGAAAATGAGATAAAATTTTTCAAAATATAAAAAGGATCAAATTGTTAACAGAAATAAATGTTTTTTATAGTTTCATTTATACACTATTTTTATTTGGTAATCTTCCATTATGGTTGAGTCATTTTTCAAAATCCCATCAGAGATAGAAAAAAAGATATACATACTTATAGATATTACTTTTTTTGGATAACAAAAATAATTCAAATATATCCTTTAAATTTGTTACATATACGTTTATGTATTCGAAACACACATACACACATATAAAATACATAAAAATAAGAAAATCGAAAAATAAAAAAAAATAAAATACTATATTTTTTAAACACCCGGGAATACAAAATATAGATAGAACGATAGAACCGCAATGGAATATGAATTGTAATGAAAATACAGTGTGTACTCATACTAGTAACAGTGGTAGAGTAGAAAAAACAAATAAAATTGAGTAAAATTGGACTGTATCGTATCACTGTTTGTGTATGTATGTGTATGTATGTATGTATCCATTTTATTAATATAACGTCGTTCCTTTCGTTCGTTTTTCTTTTCTAATCAAAACAAAAAAAAAAAAAAATATTTTCTTTTAAGAAACTGTGTCTCAATTGTAATTGATTTATTTCGTATTCGAACGCAACACACATACATAGCATGTAACGTAATTTACAATGAACGATTTTTCTCTACTTTTTATCCAATGATCTCTCTTACTTATATCCAAATTAGCTACAGAGACATACGTATTATAATATGAATGAATATGTACAAGTATGCATGGATATAGAAATCTTAAAGGAAATCAAAATGAAATTCCTTCTCAGCTCATCAATTTATAATAGTATACGAACATCAGTATGTGTATATGTATGTACAATGTGGTACAATATAACAGATAATAGGCACAAAATGATAAAGAAGGAAAAATCCAGTTATTTCATGATGAGATTTTCAAATGTAATTTAGACTTAACTTTTCATTCTCTAGATTTGTGTAATATATGTATAATATGTGCGGATATATTACACATACATACATATATAGAAGTATATAATATTTATTTATATTTGATTCGAAAGTGTATAAAAATTGATTCTTATAATTTGTATTTGGATACATGGTAACACGTATTATGCATAAATACTTTCGTAAAATAATATTGTATTTTTGTTTTATTAAATAACACAAAAAAGGGATTTATTTTTATTGGAATTTTTTTTTTTTTTGTCATTGTCATTGTCAACAATTTTATCTCGAAGATGAAAAAAATATACATATAATAATTTTTATCTATTTTTATAATATTGCAAATGCTTTTCAACAACAAATTGTATGTAAGAGTGGTTGTGTACTCACTCGTACATATGTATGTATGTATATATACACATATGTACAATGTTCGTAAGACACATAGTAATGTAAGATTGTAAGAGAGTTGCAATACATCTCTTTATTTTACACATTTTACTAATACATATATATGTATGAGTATAAAGAATTATAAAGAAAAACTAATAAAAAGCAATTTATTTGTACCGCACAATTAAAGACCATTATCTCCCATTTCCCTAATCATTAACAGAATAATATTTGACTAACTGTAATAAACATTAGTAACAGCAGATAAAATAATTTTCTTTAATAAATAAAAACGAACGGAATTGTAACTGATTTTTTTTTTTTTTTTTGTTATATTATTTCCGTAAATTTTGTAATAATATGATACATAAAATGTACATTATTTATACGTACTTTTCTATTTATGTATACTTATGTATTTATTTTTCAGGAGACAGAAAAAAAATTGTAAAATGATATAAAAGATTTTACGTACAATTAATAATAAAGAAAATATATGTGTATACATTATTGTATAGTTTTTACATTTAAAAGATGAAAAAAAAAATTAAATTTTATCCTTATTTTCTTTTAAAATTGAAAATTAACTTTTGTTTGTTGTCTACATCATTATTCTATAATGTAAGGATTATAAGAAAAGTATAATGATATAAATAAATCTGAATGTTGATCATAGTAGAATTTATATTATGCATGCAGATTGCATGCAATCACACATAACTTTTTTTAAGTAATAAATAAAAAAAAAAATTATATTCATAGTGATAAAAACCTAATTTTCGCTTACAACACCCAACAATAACAGTAACAAATCGTAACTGAACAATATTGAAAACTTATAATAGATATTGATGCATTTCTCTTATTGATTTCGAAAGGATTTACTATCCCCAACGACCACAAAATATATAATAAAAATTTATTACATGCATATTATCTTAACGTTACTCTAATTTTTTTGTTTTCATTATTTTTCAATTCACTTCGGTAAAATTTTTTTTTTTTTTCAAATTTCCAATATTGAAAAGTATGTAACTTAACATTTAATTTTTTGTTTTTAAAGAAAAATATTGGAAGGTAAGATTGATTCATGCAATAAAATGAGGAAAAAATGTTTTCTTTTTTTCTTTTTCTTGTACATAATTTACATGCATTACATGATGCTTCAACTCCAACACAGTATATGTATATACTGTATATTCTATATAGAATAATGTACTATTAATGTTGGTACCTATATGTTATATGATATAAAAATTTTATTCTTTTTCATTTCATTTTTTTTTTTTTTTTTTGCTTTCTCATCTGTTTTACATACTGCGTAACGTACATTTTTCTTCTATATATTTTCAAGATGAATTGTATAATTTAAAATATGAATGCATAAATTTATATATTCCAATAATATTTGCATTTAGAATGATTTTAAAAAGCAAAAAATAAACAGATAAAAGAAGATAAGAAAAATTTTTAAACAAACAATTTCAACAACAAAGTAAAATTAGAGTAAAATTACATTCGCAAAAAGTTACAAAAAAATAAAAAGTATTGGCTTACATAAAAATGAAATGTAAAATGAGTATGTTAATTCGATGATGATTTTATAAAATTGAAATTTAATCATTTTTGATGGAATTGTTAATTTTTTTTTATTTTTAAATAAAAAAAAAATATTATCACTTACCGTTTCCTTAATATTTTTGAGATTAATAACTTTCGGTTTTAGACTTTGTAAATGATTTGGTAAAGTTTTTGATATGACATTCATATTCTGCTGCTGTTGCTGGTGTTGTTGTTGCTGTTGCTGTTGTTTTTGTTTTTGCTTTTTCTTTTCATTTATCCTATTTTCTTTTTCGGATTTCTTTTTAAGAACTTTTGGTGCTGATCTTCTCATTTTTTCTATTTCAACTTCACGTGCTATCAATTGTTTACCGAAATAGCTCAAAGTTATACCTTGAAAACCTATATATGGATGTGTATATTAGATGCATGTTTATGTATAGAAAAAGTTGAACAGAAAAAAGAATGACATAATTGAAATTGTCTGATAATAATAAGCCAACCATCATAGAAAATATTCTTACCAGAAAATTGACATAACAAATCTATATCTGGTTCCATTTGATATTGATATGTACCATCAGCACTTTTTATTTGTGTAAATGTTAATCCCAAATCAACCATAACGTTAACTGTATACACCAAATCACTACGTTCCCTATTAAAAAGAAATTCAACAAAAAAAAAAGCATAAAATAATTAATTTATTTTATTTTTTATTTTTTTTTTAGCATAAAATTTAATGTTTTTTCATTATTTTCTGTCTCATACTATGTACATACTTGGGAGTTAAAAGCTGTAATGATACTGAACGTAAATTTGGGGAAAGTATTCGTTTCAATAATGGTACAGTTTCTATTAGAATAACACGACCATAACCAATTCCAATTAAGCCTGGTGTTATACCTCTTCGTAATGCTTGAAAAATCATTCTGTGAGTTGTTAATTTTTGATTGAACTGAAATGAAATTTATAAAAAAATTATTGATTAATATTATAAATCAGGTACCTATTTTTTCTTATTTAAATTCAAATCATATTCAGATATTTTAATTAGTTCAGATTATTTATTAATATTAAATCCTCTATACTATATAATATAATTAAAAAATTATTATTCTCGTAGTAATTAAAATTTATGAAATTTTATAAAATTTAATTGCATTTTATATTTACTCACATATCTGCTAGGCTTCTTTTTTTTTTCTCTATATAGTAGATTTTTTTGTATTTTCATCTTCACAAAACTCTTACATTTTCAATATTCATTTATTTTTTCGTTTTAGAAAATTAATTTCTTTATAAAATGTCTTTATAATTTTTATCTCTATATGCTTTCTCATTTTTCTTTTTTATTTTTTATTTTTTTTTATTTTTCTTGACCTCTCTATATTATAATTAATCATAATATCAACAATAATAAATGAGTTTAGTTATATTCTATGGTTATGTACTATATATATGTGTGATTATGCTATACACAAAAAACACGAACGATGATGATGATGATGAAGATATAAATTATGCAATCTTCATTACCCTTTAGTGCGATAACATAAAAAGATCCTTTTATTCTCTTATCCTCTTTAAAACTATATTTTATTTAACTGTACAAGTACATCATAATATACTAAGTTTAGTTTAGTTAGTTGGTTATTATGTATTTATTCATTTTAAAATTTACTTTCTTGGGACGTTTTTTTTTTCTTTTTGTATAACAGAATAGTGAATAATGATAGTTTTATATTATCTCATAATCATCATTTACATTTTTCAAAAATAAAAAAAAAAAAAAAATTATTTTTATTTTTTATTTCGCAAAACTATTTATATGACCATGTACTGTACATAAATGTATGTACTTTTATATTACTCGATATGTACATATGTGTGTCTTTTCTATAAGCAAAGAATAAATATAGTTAACTTTATTTATGTTAGTTTAGTTATGTATGTGGAGATTTTAATTTCTATACCTAATAGCGCTATTCTACTAGTAGAATTCATACACATATTTATGAAAGAAGAAATAGAATTTGTATAGGAAATGTATCTTGCAGCAAATCACATTAAATATGTATGAAACAGCAACAGCAGTTGCAGCAAAAAAAAAAAAACAGAAAAAGTAAAAGCAGTAAAGATAAACTCTACATTCTACTTTTTAATACTAATGTATCTACATATATACATACGTACTAGTTAATAAATAAATTTCGAAATGAATTTCAATTAAAAAAAACTTATATACATAATAAATGTTAGCATATATTTTGTTTTTATTTTTAACATGAATCTCTTTTATAATCGTATTCTTTTTCTAATTAATTAAAATTTATGCATATAGAAAAATTATTAGGTACGATAAATAATTAGAAAAAAAAAATGGGAACCTATTATTATATATAACTACATACTCGTACCGATCGTACTCTTGATTGAAATTTAATTACAACAAAAAATTTAACTACAAAATAATTCATTTTACAAATGTTTTGTATGATTAGAAATTTATAAAAATTCAAAATTTATACAATCTACATAGATATTTCACATAAATGTATACATATTTTTTACACATTCGAATCTGAAGAAATTTAAAAAACATAAAAAATTATCATCAATTAATAATTAATTGATATGCAACATCATTATTTTCATCATTATATTATCCATAATATTGCTTTCAAACACCATACAAAATACAAAGTAAAACGTGTAAAATGTAGCAATATTTACGTAAGTATGATACATATCATGATATCATGCATCTAAAGTCCTATAAATATATATAATAATAGTAGGCACTCAACTATCATTATCATCATCTATCATCGACATCTGCTAAAAAAAAAAAAAAAAACTGAAAGTTGCCACTGTATTGCATGTAGCTAATATCTAAAACTACCATATTTATATTATGCTATTCTATGCTATATAGTTGTACATCATTATACCACTGTTTACATAAAATCAACAAACAAACAAACAAATAAAAAAATAATAATAATTATGAACTCTAAAATGCAATTCAGTAGTCCTCATTTCATTTAAAATAGAGAATATCCAATACACAATATAACAAAATTTCATTTATATTCTTTCTAAAATAATTTAAAAAGCTAAAATTGTACTCAGTTTATCAAAAGAAATTGCAAAAAAAAATAAATAAAAAAAAATTAAATGAATAGCAACAACATCAATGGTAAATATTAAAATTTATATATATATATACATACATATATGTATATGTACGTGTATGTATTGGATAGAATGTATGTACATATATAGATTGTGTATAGAATAGAGAAAACATGAATACATACTTCAGAATTAAACCAGGGGATAAAAGTGCATAAAAACGATTTCAATTAACTCTTCATAAAACATTAAAAAATATATATATATATATACATAAAAAATGAAAAATAAAAACACATGATGTTGATATAATGTTTATGATAATTATGATGTTGATGAGAAGAATTCACAAATTGAGGAAGTAGAGAAAAATTATTATATAATCGACCAACACTGTATGACACTGCACGCTGGTGTATCATAATGTATATATGTATGTATATATTTCCTAAACCATCCTCCTTCACCTAACTACTACCAAAACCTAACCATCCACCAATTATTACCACTGCCATATTCACACAGCAAACGACCAATAAAATTGTTAAAATGTTCTCTGCTATTTTAATTTAAAAAAAAAATAGAAAAGAAGAGAAAAGGATCTATCATCATCATCATCATCATCATCATCATCATCATCATCATCGTTATCAACATCATCATAAGAACCATTTACCAAAACAGAATAAATATACTCATGCTACACTAATAACGTTATACAATGTTCTATATGATCTTATCCGATTTTTTTTTTTTTTTCTGTACTTTTATTCTCTGCATACAGTACAGTTTCCTGGAAAATACTTATTATTAGTCCTCTGGTCTTGTGTCCTTTCCTTACTTATTTTTTATATTTGATTTACATACATAGCTATATGTGTTTTATTTATAAAAAATTTACGTGCATAATATGAAATGCTACAGTGATGAAAAAAATAATGTTTTGTTTTTGTGTGCCTTAAAAAATTTACAATATTTTTATTAAAAGTAGAAAAAGAGTAGAAACATAAAAACAGAGGCTTCATTAGTTGTTGAGACAGTTTAAACATAATTTACACCGCTTATAATCTACAGAATAGGATAAATTTATAAAAATGTATATTGAAAAGGAGAATGAATGAATTGTAAATAAGGTACACACAATAACGTACAGAAAAAAAAAATTAAAAAAAAAATAATTTAAGAGTTTACACATGATACACAGAAAATAAAAATGAATACGAACATTATGAAAAACACTTCAAAGTGATTGGATATTGTGTTTAATACTAATTGGATGGGTCCCATTGTTTCCATATACAAAATATTTACTTTATTATATTCTCTTAAATTAACTGCTATTCATTGTATTCATTTGATTTATTTTTGTTTTCCGATAAATTTCAGAGGGAAATTTTTTCTTATACCTACTCGTACTACTCGTATATTTAATTTTCATTATTATAATTGTATTTGTAAAATAAAAGAAAAAAATATTTTTAATTTGCTTACCTCATACCCTTTGTTAGGAAATTTTATTTTTGGCCAACTTAAACTAGCGAACAATAAATGCCACATAACAAAACCGAATTGTAGATACGGATATAATACATAATTTTGTGAATGACTAATTTTACTGTGAATTTCATTTTGAAAACAAAACCATTGTGTAGCTTCAACAATCCCATTCATATATGGATCTGGCATCTTTTGTGATAAATAATTTTCATATACACCTTGCATAAGTCTGAGAAAATGCAAAATGAGAAATGAGTGAAAAAAAATTCAATTAATCAGATTTTTTTAAATCAACCTCATACCTTTCATGATCTCCAGTCATATGAATTACTTCTAGAATGTTTTTAAAACGTCTTGATAGTGACATATCAGTCATTGTTACAAAATTTTGTTTATCTAAGGCATCTTTATTACTTTCTACCATACATTTTTGAGGCCTTTGGATCTATTTAAAAATATATATATATAAAAAATCAAATTAAATTTCATTCAACTGTAAGCATCTTCTAACCTGGAATATAGCCGTCCAAACACCAAATAAATCTCGATGTCTATCTTTTTGCCCGATATTGCTATTTAAAACATCTTCTAAAGTCAATCTCTTTTTCTTTGAACTGTAAAATATCAGAAGAAAAAAAATCATCAAATTATCAAAAAAAAAAAAAAATTATAAAAAAGAAGAAAACCGCTAATACTTAAAAAATTGCATCACAGAAATACACGATCTAATATCGTTTCCACTTTTTTCCGAAAGTGCTAGTAATGTTCCAATATCTGTTTTAAGATTCTCTTTTCGTGCAATTTTTAAAAGTCTGGAATTTAAAATATAAAATAAAATCATCTAAATTCGTAAATTTTCATTTTACATTCTTAATATACCTTTCTGCTAATCTCGATGACTCGATTGGTGGAAAATTTACGATAAAAGCGATCTGTCGTAATTGTCTTAATGCTGGAGTGTACATATCATTACAAATACAAATTATTGGCCGTTTAAGAATATTTTTTTGTTTTTTAATGCCTTTTTTCATCTTTGTTGCAACAACACTGTCTGTAACAAATTTCACCAGAAAATCTATAGATTGTTGCGGTGCGCCATCAATTTCATCTAAAATAAATTCAATAAGAAAGAAAAAGAAGAAATTACGTTAAAAACTGTTTTACGTCCAAAACAACATTTTTTTCACCTAGAACAATGCAATTTGGTCGCTTATCTTCGTTGAGAAGAGATGACATTTGTGTACAGTTTTCCAAAGTTAAACGAAAAGCATCTAAATTTCGATCGTCAGACGCATTCAATTCACGAACAGAATATCCCGCATGATATGCTATTGTATGAGCTAAAGTCGTTTTACCTAAGCCAGGTGGTCCACATAAAAGTGCGACTTTCTGTACCGGTCTACCGTGCTCATCTATATCATTATTTAAAACATTTTTTAAACGTCGATTCCATCCACCGGTAGACTCAAATTTTTTAGTTCTCTTATTAAAAGTATTCAATTGCTGTGGCTTGATTTCTTTTATTCGAAATTCTCTATACATTTTACAATAAAAAAATATATAATACATATAAAAATTGTTATAAATTCAAGAATCAATTTTTATTCAAAACTTTCTCAAACTTACTTTCCAAAAACTACTTTGTCCCACATTTTTAACCAAGAAAGAAGGCTACGATTTGTCGCCTCATCTGATAATAAGTCAATGTATCTTTTTGGTTTATACTTTTCCACCCATAAAACAGTTTCGCGTAAATTTTTATCATTTGGAACTTCTCTGACATCGCTAACTGTAACTGTATTTTGATTTGTCAAACTTTTAAGAACCTAAAATTACTAAATTTTTAACACTTTCCATGATAATAGATTTATTTAGATTTATATTATAAAACAATATTCTAATTTACCAATTCGTTAGCTTCGTTCCAAATTTTTTCCTTATCTTGGTTCAATAAATTGCCATTTTTGCCATGCAAGATATTAATTTCATCAATTGCTTTTTTTTCGAATTGTTCAGAATGAAAACGAACATAAATTCTTTGACCATCATAGCGAACTAAAGGGATAAATGAATATCTGCAATGATTAACAATTTTTAACTTTAGTATATGCTAAATATGTTGAACATTAGAGAATTACTTCGGTACAGTTTGTGAAAGATTTTTCATTTTGAAATCACGTAGGGCATTCAGTTTCGTTACACTGTCTCTTTTTATTGAACTATTCGTTTCTTTAATTTTACGTCTTATTTCCAAAATTTTTTCAATCATTTCAAAATCTTTTTCTTCTTCATTTTTTTGCTTTTTGGCCTCTTTATCAATATAAAATTCCTCATCTTCAATATCACGAATATCTCCAAATAAATCCTCCAAACGTCTTTTTCTGTGTATACCAATTTTTTGCACTTCTTTCAAACATTCTAAATCACCATCATCATTTTCTAATTCTTGAATTTCGTCTAAATTTTTATTTAATGGAGTAGATGATATTCGTTTCGGAAGTCCATTTTTTGTAATATGCGTATCAAATAGTCTCCGATTAATAGTACTATTTGGATATTTTGGATCTCGTTGACTTTCAATCAACTGTTTTTCACAAGAAATTTGCGACAATTGAGGTGTTAACAAAATATCTTCATTACTATTATTGACATTTTGAAAATTTCTAATTGATTTTGATGTACATGGTTGTGGTGATACAACGTTGACTTCATGCACTTTGAAACATTTTTATCATATTTTTTAATTAATTTAGCATCATACAACTACTTTAGATTTAGACATAGACAACTTACTTTCATCAATTAAATCCACTTCGTCATTGTACATCAACTCAAATTCTTCTTCCTCATTAGGATATTGATCCATTTTTATATTTTTCTTATTTAATTTTATAAAATAGTAAAATCAGCTATAAATAACTATTCTCATTTACTCTATGCTATACGCTATGTATTTATTTTATGTTTTTGATACTATTTTGATACCACGAATGCACGAATGAAAATTGCAACAAATGCAAACAATTTGATTTGAAAACAAAAATAAAACAAGGTGCCAATTGTCAAAACTCCCGCTTATTTTTAACTATCAACTTTTATGATGCCATATGCCATCTTCATTTTGAAAATAATAAATAAAAACACAATTCTTCTTTTTAAAAATCTTATATTTCATATTAATTTATCCATTTTAATTTTAAAATAAAAATTCTGAATTTCATATAATTATTTAATTATTACAAAGCAAAATACATATTATTCTTCATAATCATTTTCTGGTTGAAAAGCCATTTCATTCAAGTAAAAATATCTCGCTAACACATCGCGCATCATCATTGCATTCCTTGAGGAATTTGATTCTATTTTTGACTGCTGATATTGTTTTTTCACTTCTTTTCTCCATTCACCACATTGAAAATTACCAAAACCATCTACATAATCAACATAATGTTTTGGGCAATATGTATTTTTCGATAAACTTTCCATTATAAAATTATGTAATGCGACAACAGCTAAACATACTTTTTTACAATTTTCCGTACAACATTTGAATTCAGACTGTAGTATTGACCATCTTGATATTAAAACACCAAACGTATTATCAACAATATTACGTCCTGTTGACATATACCGATTGAATGTTATTTTTCTTAAATCTTCTTCACTTTCTTCTACTGTAGCATCAGGCGTATTATCAGTAATATTACGCGATGGTGACAGAGGCTTATTTAATGCATTTTGTTTTATATCTACTTCATTGTTAATTATATATGGACGCATTATTTGTTCTTTAAATGGGAATGGAATATCTCCCACAAAATAGTATGGAAAACTTATATTACTGTTGGGTAGAATTCCAGTGCTTGGAATGTCTAATTGACCATTGAAAATTTCTGCAAAAAAATGTTAACATTTATTCCACTCAATACTAATTTTATTAGGACTTATCGAATTAAATTCTTACCAAGAAGTTGTTCACATCTAGGATTATAAGGGCGTACATCACACCAACTGATTTCATAATTTGGACCACATGTAAACGAGAATGACATATACTTCAATTTTTCGCCAAACTCATTAATTTGTCTTGAAGGAAGTGAAATGTCTAGTATTTTAGAATCGAATACTCCAACACAGTTCGGAAGCATCCATTTATCATTAAAACCTTTTGCCATATTTTCATATTCTTCAGCGTTTAATTTTTTTGCATATTTAGGAGAAAGAGTTTTCCATATAACATTACATGTATCATAAACTATTTCTCTTATTGTTGACTTCCCCATTTGAAATGTTTTGGCCAATTGAAAGAATGGCGTACCTTGTGATAAATATCTATAAAAAAATTAAAATGATTTAATAAAGACCATAGAATATATTTAATTTAAATTACATCAATGTTACAGCAAGTCTACATTCACTTTCAATTGGTGACCGAATTGATGTTTTCGTTAAATCATCTCTAACCATTTCCAACAATATATCATAAGTGGAACGGTCCATTCTTGTCAAATCGAAAAAGTCTGATGAATTTTCATCTTTTAATTTTAAATATGTTACCACAAAATATCCAGATTTATCACGACCTTTATTTTCTTCATTAACCCAGAATCGTCTAGGTTTTTTTTTTGAATTCTTTATTGAAATACCCGATTTATGTAATTCATCTTCTGTTACACCATCACCTTTCTCAAGAATTGCTAACTTTTTTCTTATTTCAATTTTACTTTTCTTCAACTTGTCATCTTTAACATTAACTTCAGAATCATCTAAATATTTTCTTTTTAAACCTTTTATTTTTCTTCCATTATCATTCTTAGCACAATTTTTCTTTGCATGTTCTTCTTCTAATTTTTCAACTGTATTATTTAATTGTACAACTTCTAAATAATTTAAATACAGTTTATATAATGATAAAAATACGTCCATATGTTGTTCCATTATTCCAAAATTATAAAATTAAAATTATAACAGCAAAATCAAAAAGTGCAAAAATATTGTAATTTGTTCAAGATCAAGACGAAAATTAAAATTGACAATGACACTGACGCAGTTGTTGTTTATTTGTTTAATCTCCTAAAACTGTACTATCGATGTTCTTCATCAATTCAATTCATAATGTAGATCTTGAATACTTGAATGAAAAGAATTTCGCTTCGCTTGGCAATTTGCTTGGCATCGTCTTCAAAATTTATATTTCTCTCTCTCTCTTTCTTTCTTTCTCACTCACTCTATTAATGCTACCATTTGCATTCTACATTGTATTGTACTGTAGTACAGTTATTTGTTATTTATTTACAAGTTACAAGCCATACCACTAGATGGTCAACCCAACAGTAAATCATTCTAATTTCTCCTTCAGTAGTTACAAGCCATACCAATAGGTGGTCAACTGAAATTCAAATTCTGTTTTTGGAGGAGGAGGTGAGTTTGGTGTAATGTCAAAGATAATAGTAGTTTCACAACGTTAGAACATTAGTATTAAACTACTATTATCTTTGGTAATTTGTAATAAAGAAAAGTTCATATCAAACAATGAAGTATTCTTGATTTGAATTTTATTTTATATTCTCTTTATATATGTAAATATATCTATGTATCTAAAACAAATTTATTTTAAATATATTATTTTATTTTTATTAAGAATAATACAATGAAAATTAATTATAATTCTATATAAATATTATTTATACTTTAAAATGTGTGTTACACATTTTCTCGTCTGTAATTTTTTTGATATTAATATAATATCACATTTTTAAATAATAATTTTGCATTTAAATGTAAATTTATTTTAATTTTAAATCCTCTAAAAGCAAATATATACCTAATAAAATCTAACACAAAATGTTTAAAAAGTTGTATCATACATATATGATAAAAATTTACAATAATCTTAATATCTATGGCACATTAGAAATGAGGAGAAATGTAAATAAATACTGTATTATTTTTAGTTAGAAATACAAAATACAAAAAAATTTATATTTACAAAATGCCTACAAAAGTATTTACAAATTTGAAATGATAATAAAATTTAAAGAATTTATAAAAATAAAATGCGTTACTTATCTTTATTTTTTTTTTTTTTAACTTTACACGATAACTCAAACGTAATTTATTTATCTGTTAGCTTTTAGCTGTAGATTTTCAATTAAGGCAGAATTTTATTAAGCATTACCATTACTATAATAAATTTAGTAACTAACTTTTATATCCAATGAAAATATTATGAAAGTATATGTATGTATCAAATTCAAATATTTACAAGAAAACAATAATATCACAAAATTATTTAAAAAATTCAAATGAGAAAGTGACAATAATATGCTAAAATTCAGTTCAAAATTTGAATTATATGAATTATTATATATATATATCATTATTCGACTATAAATATTTGTTTTTCGTAGTTAAAGAAAAGATCGAATCTTGAATGTAAATTGTGAAAATTTATAATATTGTTTCGTTGCCATTTAAACTATATGCTCGATGTGATGATATTTTACATGATCCTCTCGGTTTTCTTGTAGAAGAAGATAAATGTGATTGCATTGGATGCTTTCTAGTCGTACTCAAAGTTGGGTAACGTTGTATACGATCAAGATTTATCACAGTTGGCTGACATACTGTTTGATATGATGCCGTACTGTATGCTGCACCGGCAGGTGGATATTTGGTCGTCGATAAAGATGATGATGGTGGTAATGGTGGATGTTTATATTTTAATGTAAAACGATTTTTGTACATTGTAGAAATTCTAGGTCCTAATGCCCATGCCGATGAAATTACACCTAACATTAATTCCATAAATGCACGCATTATAAATGGCCACATTGGTGCTTTTATTGGTGGAACTGGTTCATATGTCGGTTGTGGTAAACTTAACCATATATCAGTATTGGCAAATTCATAGAAAACAGATATCAATAATAAACCACTTGGAATGCAATAAATGAATAAAAATTTTCCAACTCCCGACATATTTATATGTAACGGACTCGAATTTATGCCAACTGATGATGATGATGATGATGGTAATGTAACAGCAGGAGTTCGTCGATGAACTAAATATCCGGCAAATATATTTACCGATCCAAATATCCAATATGAAAATAATGGTGTTGCAACTAAAATTCTCAACGCCTTATCTGAATGATTACCAACATAACAAGCTCCTATAATAAAAATTAAAATAAAAGAAAAATATTTTTATTTTTATTTTCATCAATAATTAAAAAAAAAAGGCAAATTGAGATATTAAAATCAATATAAAATGTAAAAAATATACCATTCTATGAAATTACATTAAATAAAAATTAGAATGAGTATAATTTTCAGTTTTTGTTTTATCTAGTATATCAAGGAATGTTTTATTTTTAAATTTTTTAATATAAATTTTAATGTTTTTAAACCAATTTCTAGACATTCGCTTACAAACTCTTCATCAAACAATAATTATATATATTAACAAAAATAGACTATAATTATGTATACAAACAATATATGCATACAACATAGTACAACTGATGGTACAACTAATAAGTAGATGAACATTTTATATGAAATTTTATTTCACTTTTGCACGATATAACATATTTTTCACGTTGAACAGAATGAACATCTTATCATACACATCATTGTACTCGTATTGGTATGTGTGTGTGTGGATATAGAAAATTAAAATAAATTTGCATGAAGAAAAACTAATACATATAACTATATAAATATATAATTGTACACAAATATGTACTAATATTATAGTATAGTTGAATGACTGTTGGTTTACACTCTGGCATGACTAAATAAAATTTAAGAATTATAAATTAAGGAAAAATAACATGAAAAACAGATTAACAGAAATTGGAATAATTTACGACATCATTTAACAAAAAAAAAGGAAAAAATATAATATACTTATATAATTTATGTAATGTATATAAAATGTATATTAGATATACATAGCTTTTATGTATTCTAGAAATTCATAATATCATTTATTCTGATTCTATTTAAATGTATATAGAAAAAGATATGAAAATTTTAAAATAGGTTGTACAACATATTGCATACAATACATACTCATCTATACTTATTTATATACTAGTACATAAATATATGATGTTATTTCAGAATTCAAATATTGACATTATATATTATTATTATTATACATTTTATCAGAAGCATATCAGAATTTTTATGTTTAAATAAATTGACTACAAATATGTTCATACATATTACATACAAATATGAATGAAATTTAATCAAACAGGAAGTCAATATTGAATTCAGGTATACTGTGTAAAGAAGTAAAAAAGAAATAAATATCATGTTAAACAGTAATAAAAATGGTCACCATCTCCATTAAATATTTATATTCTAAAATGTATTTGAAACAACAACAAAAAACAAAAAAAAAATAGAATGCCTATCTGACTTATCTCCGACGAAATTCTTTCTAGCCTCTCTATCATAAGCATTTTCTGATAAATAAAATTCGTAAACCGTGAATTTACATATGTTAATAATGTATTTAGGGCGTTTAAAAAGGTGTGTAATATACTACATATACATATTTGAATTTAGTAATTGAGAGATTACATAAATATAGTTACAAAAAAAAACAAGAAAAAAATTCCAAACAAACTAATAAACAGTAAATTAGAATTAAACATGAATTCGCATATAGCAATACGATTACTATTAAGTTTTTTTTTCCTTTCACAATTAGGTCAAAAAAAAAATCTACAACAGAGAAATTTAGATGTTAAAAAATGCTTATTATTGATGATAAATATTTTCATTTATTGTTAAATAAGTGTTTACATTTACAAACAAAAATCTTCTTTTTAATCAACTTTACAATATTCATTCGTGTATATAGTGAAAATTTCATTGTGTCTGAAATTTTTTTCTCTTATATAAATTTTCAAAATAGTCAAACTGAATTTTCTTCAGTAATTAACAAAATGTAATGTACGTGTGAACATGTGTAATATTAAACATGTACAATGTATACGCACGTAATATGTATACGCATATAAAAAAAAAATATAACATATAAAATGAAGAACACGAGCATAATGCAGTAATAGTATATACTTCTACATATACATATATTGTAGTATACAGAATTATGAATTAAAAATTGCTGTTGAACATATGAAGAGGCTCACTCTCACATAAAATAAAACCACTAAAAATTATTATTATTATTATTATGTTGAACATATTGTCTCTATAAGAACAGGACGTTTCAATCAAGATAAAAGATCGTGAGATTTTACGCCGGAGACAAATTATTACATTCAGTCAGTAATGACGAACGTTTTAATATTCTGCCAACATAACATTATAATACATATTATATGCATATGTATGTACATATAAGAAGAATTTATACATAGTGAGTGATATATGTATTTTGGTTTTGGTTTAAATTCGCATTCCTAGTTAAATTTCTATTTAGAAAAATGATCATATGAATTCTCGAAAAATTACAATATTGTACATATCTTTAAGAAAATCATTATTTGAAAACAGTTTAAAAAAAATTTCACAATTTAAACGAAACACCCTATTCTTATGCATACATACAACATACAAAAAATGAAGGATACATAAATATTTATAAAATGTACAGAAAAATACTAAACTAAAATATAACAATAAAACAAAACGAACATAAGAAATTAAAATAACTAAATATAGAATATATATGTATGTATATTGATGTCTTATGTCTGCTGTTAATCAAATGGAAAAATTATGATACGTTTGCTGTATTATATATTTTTTTACTTACAAGAATATCGCATATTAATAATAATAATAATAATAATGTATAATGTTATGGTTAAATGTTGTTGGTTTGGTATTCAGCACCATCAGCAGCATGTTGATGGGAAATGATTTTAGGAAACGTATTTCAATCATCTACAATATTTATAACAGAGTAATCAAAACATATCGTTCTTGAAACTATTTTTGGATTAATATTATACATATTTATTTATTTAATTACACACACACATATATATGTAAATGTATACAAAAATATGTCTACCTATATATACACAAAAGTGTTGGCAAGTTATTGACGATTAAGTTGGCATGAAAAATTTTTTCAATTTTTCTTCAAAAATTTATATTATTTGAAGAAAAAATATGTGCATATTAATAATTTCCATTTGAATTGAAATTATAAACATCTGAATTATCACGAATAAATATTAAGAAATTTTATTTTCAAATAATGTGCATAATACATTTTCATGAAAATTATTCGTACTCGTATTATTATTTTTTTTTTGTAAGTTTTTCAAATATTTTTATCAAATCAAATAAAAATTATGAAAAGTAATAAACGAAATAAAAAAAAAATAATGTTTGAAAAATTAAAAAAAAAAATGATACTCCATTTATTATGAAATGTTCGTGGATATAATTAAATCGCTAAAATGCCAACATATTCTTTACAAAATTTTTGTATGTCAAATAGACATTTTCCCAAAATAAGAAAAATTTAAGATTTATAGGGAGACCATTTTTATTGTAAATAGTATACATTAAAATTTGTAAGTAATAGCAGGGCAAAGAAATCTATTAAAGAAAAATGATGAACAAACAACGAAAACGAATAATCAGTATGGTGTATGGTATATAAATATGTATGTATGCAATCATAAAATGCACATTTGGAAAAAATAATATAATTTTAATTTGAATACAGTATGCAATTTATATTATAAATTATATTTAAGTATTTATGAGCTCATGTAGTAAATATCATAGTACATGTACATACTTATTTTATAATGAAAACATTATCCATAGCCATACTAGTTTTTTTTATTATTTCATTTCATTTATATTTTAAATAAAATCCTCTAGAGTCTAGAGTATATACTATATATGTATACACATACTTACTATCACATCATCACATACTATTGTACATCGTATTAGTACTTATACATTATGTAATTTGATCTTTGAATGTCTGGTTTTCTATGGCTTTATTTAAAAAGAAAAATAACAATAAATATTACTGCAAGTTTCTTGTTACATTTATAAACAGTTTACAAATTGTAATATAAAAAAAATGCAGGCAAGTAAATAAGAGACACTACGATGCCTGGTCTAAGAAGAATTTTTTATATTATTCAATTTATTACATCGCAGTATATTTATGTATGGATATGGAATCATGGAATTCTATATATAGTATCAACTTAAATACATATTATGTACATATACTCATATTATATGCAATATTTTGAATTGAAATTAATAATAAATATACAATCAACAAGAAATAAGTATTGTTATGTGACTAACATTTTAGTTTCACAAATAAATTATAAAAATAAAAAATATAATGTGTATTACTACATTTATGTACATACATTTCATATATTACGAATATTAAATTTTAATATCAATTTCTTGATAATTGTAATAATTGCCATTAATTTTTGAATATCTATCTATCAGATAATTTTAAACTGTTATTATGGATGATAGATTCAGTTTTATTTTTTCGTATTTTGAAAAAAAAAAAAGATAATGCGAAAATATATACATATACAGTGTAAATTATCGTTTTTAAATATTTAATTATGTGCATATGTATATGTACTCGTAGAATATACATACATTATGTAGAAACATACATATGCAGTTTGAAGAAGGTCATTATAAAATTTATATGTACATATGTATATTTTAAATATCAAATTCATTTTTTTATTCAATATGTTTTACGATTATTATGTACTTACATACCATATGATTACATATAAACTGTTTAAATATAAGAACAAAAATTATTTTTTAACATAAAAACCTTGAATATGTTCTCAAATTTCTTTGACGAACATAAATTCATTTAATAAAAAAAAATACAAACCACATTATTCAAAAGTGTCGATTAGGCTCTATAATACAAAAAGATTTTTCACTTCAAGCAAATCAAAATTTATCGAAGGTGTCAAATTTTTGTCTTAAAAGTCTGCCGTTCATTTAAAACAAAAAGGAAATTAAAATATAACTAATAACATATTTGAATAATTTTCTTGACGCACACATAACATCAAGGATGATTGAGGATGATAAAAAAAATATTTATAATGGAGGATAACAAAGCTTTTAAATTTACCTAAAAGTTCATCAGCATCTACAAGTCTTGTAACCAAAACTGCTCCCGTTTGTAGTGCTGGTAAGCCCCATGCAGCCAATTGTGATAAATTATTGTATGTATCTTTATTTTTAGTTTTAGAACATGATTTTTGACGTTGTTGCTGCTGCTGTTGTTGTTGTTGTTTATTACAATTCATCGTATTGTTTAGATTATTATTGGCTGCTGAAATTGAAATCGATGACGGTTCGGTAAGATCATTTCTTGTACGGCGAACATCACGATGCCATTCCAAACAAAGAATAGACCACCTGAAAAGCAAACAAAAATTATCATAATGTAAATAGTATAGTATCTATGTACATTAAACTATGTACAATGTACGAATACATGTATCCATAGAAACGTATAAATTCGTACATTATATATAAGTATGTAAGTATATGTATGTATATATATATACATATATATAGTAATTTAATTTTAATTTTTCAATGCAATGAAAGTAAACATTTGAATGAACAACAAATTTCAGTTCATAAACACTACAAATCTTTATGTAAATTTTGTAGACATAAATACATAAACATATGTATGTACACTTATGTATACATAAACTCAAAACTCCACAAAAAAAATTAAAATTTTTCAAAATTGTATTCAGCTTCAACGTAAATATTAGTTTAAATTGTTTACAAAAGTATGTATACGATTTTCAAAACAATAATAATAATCCACCGTTCAAATACATATCTACCTACAATATCAAATATGTATTTAACTGCAAACATAATTATTTTATGTTATTCACTATTTACTTTTTCATTTTTATCTTTCTTTTTAATTGTATTTAAGTATATGTAGAATAAAGACACCTTATTTTATAAAATCTCGCGATTAGATTATAAAAAAATGTCATTTTTTTTTTAACTTTCAAAAGTTTAATGTATATCCTTGGAATAATATTTTATTACCAGACACCATTCAGAGTGCAATATTCCTTTATATATTTCTTTTTTTTTATAACAAATCAGTTGGAAAAAATATAATGTATATTTTTTATAATTAACTAAAATATGCATGCTCATTAACACAATATTGTATCATTGTATGTATATGTGTAGTATAATAACATCCTGTTAGGGCCAAATTTCTAAGAATTTAAACTCTTTTTAATTAAAACTTATGTGCCCAGCTATATGTTACCAATAAAAACATATTTTATTTTATTTTTTCAAAATATCAAATTTCTTATTTCTCTTACATACATATGTGCATACAAATGTGTATGTAAAAAATACAACAAAAAATAAAATAAATTTTATGACTTCGAGTTCGACGAGCATACTATACTATGCTTCTTTAGTTGTTGCTAGTTTAGTTGTTCAGCTATAGTCATTCTAACATATTGGATCCAAGATTCATTATATATTATACGGAGTATATTCAATTCAAGTGCCTCCATATCCATACCACTTTATATAATAATTTGTTCAGATATTATTAGCCATTAAAATTATTTTAAGTAAGCCTCATTTAAAAAACTAAATAACCAATTATTAAATGGTATCTGGTAAAAAGAAAAAAAATATGTACATATATACGTACGTCCATGTATATAGGAGTCTAATAGTGTTATAATGTTTTTAACAAACACAAAATAAACATTATGTTCTGCGTAAATTTTTCTTATATATACATACATACATACATATTATCTTACATATTTTTTTTGTGATGCATTTGTTTGTAAATTTCAATATGTTTGCATCATATTTATAAATTTTTTATTTTTTAATTTAATTTTCGATTCATAAATCATAAACAATTTTTTTTTTTTGAATATTTAAAAGTTTTTGTTTCAAAAAAAGAAACTAAGTACATATATACCTAAACTTTTCAAAAGGAAATGTTGTACTATGTACATACATATATTTTTGTTTTCATATTTTACTTGGAATTGGAATTTGAACTTTTCTTTTTTCCATGTTCAAATGAGAGAATTGATTAAATAAGAAATAAATAATAAAACCCACTCATAATAACTCATAATAATTCCTCTTGTACAAATGACTTACCGAATATACATATCTATACAAAAGATAACAACACTATATGGTTAAATCTTTTTAAGATCTTTGGCCAAAACACAATTTTTCATAATTGAAAATGATATTACATAGTAAACGAGCAATAAAAATACTTGAACTCATAATATAAATGATGACTTATAACATGTTCGTATTTCATAGGTACGTAAATACATACAGCATACTTATGTATTTTTCCTACATACTATCTGCAATTTGTAAACGATAGATACTATATTATGTATACATTTACATATAATATATAATATACTAGACATTGTACTTAAATGATATTTTCTGTCCCCATCATGCGTACCTACATATATTTTACATTTATATTGAAAATTTAATAATATGTATGAATGGAATGGATACACATGTGTCCACATATACATAAAAATATTTTAAGCCTTTTCAACATGCAGATTTTTTTTTTTTTCTTAATTTATGTGTATATTATCAGGTAGATAGCGATACTTACATGTTTACACTTTATATAAACATTTTAAATAAATACTCGTATATAGATATTAGCTCTAACGTGAAAGCAAACATGTTTACAAAAAATTAGAGTCACTATATTATACATATGTACAATTGCATATACATACATAATGTATATTAAAACTAAATAATAATTATAATAATAATCTTTTTGGCTAAATTTATTATCTTTATATTTTCTCTTCTTATTTTTACATGTATTTGAGAAGGAAAAAAATAAGATAAAAAATGATTTTAATTAAATTTTCAATTAGTTTACAATTTGTAATACAAGAGTACATATTTATTTTATACAGATAGATATTTTATCATTAATCCAATTATTTAAATCTAATAATTTAGGACTTTCGATAAAAATAAATTCTAATTTATTTCTTTAATATTATCTGATATACCTATACATAAATAGATTATGATTATGTTATCGACTTATTCAATTATTTTTCACTACTTCTAGTAAATACGTAGGGTGATGTAGGATGTAGATGCATCCATTTTAGGATGTTTCTAAAAGTTCATCAATCTATGGATATGTATCTACACGAAATTGAAAATAAATTTTCATCTATATATTAACTTTTCAAAGTGTGAAATAAATTGAAACGAATCAAATCCAGATATAATTTAGATATTGTACAATACAACAACAGTAAAGAAAAAACGCAAAATTTACAACAACAAAAAATGAAAACAATAAAAAATACCGAAATTCTTTAAATGTCTTTCTGGCAGTTAGTTATTTTTAACAAGACAAGCAGTCTTCTCTACTAATCCACTCTTTAAGTTGTCATGAAACTTTCGTAATTATGCGTATTTTTTCTTATATTTTTTTCTTTTCTTTTCTTGTTAAAAATACATAAACATATGCTTTTTCATTAACGAACATGCTCATATAATGTTGATTTTTCACTTTTACATTTAAATTTACGTTTTATTTTTTCTGTTGTTTTTGCGATTTCTTACATTCATTTCAATTGTAACAATTTAGCATATGTGTACATATATAATTTTTATGAAGATAAGAAGGCAATTAATGAAACCTTTAACTGAAATTGGTTTTATGAGTATTTTTATTTTATGCTGTTACAGTTTTCAATCATAAAATAAACGAGTTGAAAATATTTTAATCCAGTTTTCTTCATACTTTATATTTATACATATTTTAATTTATTGCACTTTTCTTTAATTTTTTAACTTTTTTTTTTTAATTTTTTGCAATTTTTACAACATTCATCTTAATGTAATTTGTCTACACGTTCACCATGTTCTCTCTGTATAAATAGGAAGCATCATCATCATCATCGTCGTCGTCGTCGTCGTCGTTGTCGTTATAAACTAACAATTATTGATGATTTTAAAAATGACTAAAAAACATACTATCTTGTATAAAAGTCTGTCTTAAAAATTATTCTTGATAGCAGTTAAAGATTTTTCATCTTAATATATGTACGTAAGTATACAAGCTACGAACATTAGGTACTAATATTTCATAATTTATACTTACAATTTTTGTGTAAATTTTTTTCTTTCATTTTTTTTTTTACTCTATTTTATTTTTTTCATTTCTTTAATGTACGTATGTATATATTTATGTACATACATATTCACGATAACAAGACTCGTTTTAAAATTGTACATACATGAATATATGTAAGATATGTGCTAAAGTTAATATTTCCAACACCATCATTACTAACAAGAACAAGATCGTTAAACTCTCAACATCAGGTTTGCCAATCATTACTTTTTGTTTAATGCATTTTGTATATTTTCCTTCTTTTCTTTTTTTTAATTTTATGTTTTTCAATTGCTGATGTGCTTTTATTTATTTATTTTTTTATTCTTGTAATCTGTCCGATGCCCTTACTACATTCATATTGAGAAAGGAAAATACATATTCAAAAATAAATTAACAAAAAAAAAGCAAATGGATGAGATAAAAAATATTTTTTTCAAAAACATTACAACATGAAACAAAAATTAATAAAAAAAAAATATAAAGAATAAAATAAAAATATTCACTAAAAAACTAAACAAGACGAAAAGCATCACCAACATAAAATATAAAAAGAAAGAAAATATATAAAAAAAAAAGAAAAACAACAAATGAATTTCGTGGATCTGAATATCTTTTCGAAAATCTGAATTCTTTGTATAATACACGAATATTGTGGTGTAACTATGTGTGCATTTCCTTATATAAATTTTTAATACACAGTTTGAATAATGGATGCTGTATATAATATATAATATAGAGAGTTTCTTTAAATCATTTTTCAAGATGATTACCAACAAACTGGGCGTAACTTGTTGATGCCCATAGCCAGGTATATATCACAACTTTAAGATTGTCTACTTTAATAGTAAAAAAATTGTAAAACTTAAGGTACATATGTATATGTACATATTATCATAACTGAATATTACATGTATACACACACATATATATGTATATGCTTCAAAAGTCGAGTACATTTAAGTTTAAAAAAAAATACACACACATACGATGAAAAAAACATATTCAGAAAAGAAAATAATAAAAGTTAAAAATGATATTGAAACTGTATAATAAATGCACTTTGCTTATCGTAATTTGTTGTATATTGTAAAATGGCCATATATTATAACGTTTTTAAAATATATTTACATATATGTATGTATATTTTAGGGTAAACAATATCCTGTTAGATTTATGAATAAATAAAGTTAATATTTATAATGTCTGCATATACACAAATATGAACAATTATGTAAATGAATTTTATAATTTTAAATTAGAAAAAGGAAAATATTGAAAATTCAAATAGTTTCGAATAAAATTTTGTACAAAAAATAATTTAAAACTATGAAAAATTTT
Source organism: Villa cingulata (assembly GCA_951394055.1). Lineage (NCBI taxonomy): Eukaryota > Metazoa > Arthropoda > Insecta > Diptera > Bombyliidae > Villa > Villa cingulata. Next base: position 53,030,441 of record OX596018.1, read on the forward strand.
AAAATTAAGGAATGAAACTTAAAAAATTTTTCGAAATACACCCCACCCCACCGCACATAGTCAATAATCGATCTTATTACTCTAGAAAATACGTAAAACGCCTATGTATATAGGTACTCGTATTTAAATTTTTCTTTCAATTTTTTGTAAAAAAAAATTATCTTTAATATGTAATTTAACTGTGAAAAAATAAAAAATGAATATAAAAAACGAAAATAATAATAAAAACATCTCAAGCAAATTGCAGTGCTCAAAGCTCAAGCCAAGTATAGATTTGAAATGATTATAAGAAGAAATTATTACCTGAGAATAATGTTTGTTGCTTGTATAGTGTTATTGTTACATGAACAGGCAACAAACTCCGACAGACAGACAGTCAGATAAATATAAATGATTATCAGACTCAGTTTTTTGTTTTGTTTAAAAGAGCATTTTCCACGTATAAGAAGGCATGGCACTTGCTACGTACATCAAAAATTTCTCGATCATTGCAATATATAAGTATTTTTACAAAAACATATCTATATGTACGAGTATATTTAAGCATAAATTTGAAGATTTCAAATTTTCAAACACATGAAAAAAAGTATGTATATTTTTATATATGAGTATTATTTCTTGAAGTTATATCTATATGAAGTTGAAGTAAAGGGCGCTTATATAAGTAGTTTAACATTGAAAATAAATCAATGGTCAAAGATAATAATTAAGTACTATATTCAATGGTATATTTATGCAATCTATCTCAATATACAAATATACATATACGATTACTACAATATACGTACTGTACTGCACTACAATACATATTTATTGTAAAAAAAAAAACGTTAGAATTGAAAAAATGTGTAAAACATTGTTCTGATGTCCAAAACATGCAATTAAATTACCTGCAATTTAGATTAAGAATATCCTATGATTTCTTATGTTTATACATATACGTAATATACAAAATACTTTTAAGTTATATTTTCATAAGAAATTCAATATTATGAGATTGTATAAATATACATTAATTTATATATGTAAAGAAGTACGTTATATAATGTTATATATGTAGAAAATTTACATTCATATTATGTATAATATTCGTTGATGAATTGTATGGCTTTATCGATGGAATTCATACTAGATATTAAAATAAGAAATTGGAATGGAATACATGCTTATATTCATGTACATATGTGTATGGTGTAAGTGCAATGCATAAAAGAAAACTCTAAAAGGTAAAACAGAAAAAATTATGAAACCTTAATAAAAAAAAATTCAAGTATCTCATCCATTCATTTTATATACACTCACTACACTCACAGTAAACATTACATTACATTTCATTACATGTGGTTATTTTAACAGGCATCGATCGACATCATACGACGAATTATGTGCACTTTAAATCAGGAATAATAACATTGGAAGAACCAGAATAATAACACAAAACAAAACAAAATATATACACTACTATCTATACTGTATATATACGTGCAAGAATCATTAAATATCAGCCCATGGCTATGTTTTCCAGATAATTTTGCATTGAGATTAAGAATAAGATTTTTGCAATATACAATATAATTGCATATAGTTAATTTAGAAACCTGTAGCATTAAAATTGTTAATGGTGTATTGCTGTGAATATTTAAAAAAAATTTCTTGATGAGGTGCTGATGCTATGTTGAAGTTTTAAGTAGTATTGCATTACTTTTAGTTGGTTTTAGTTCCTCTTTTTTTGCATTTTTGTTGCACTTTTTTTTTTACTTCTGGCATTTTAATTGTAAATGATGACTTACAACTGTAAAGTTGATACTATATGCGATCCTACATATGATGATCGTACACATTACATTACACAAATATTCATGGATTCAATAACTCAGATAAATCTGCATACATCCGTCACGTATTTGCATTATCAATTATGTATTTATTTTGTTATTTATAATTCATACATATGTACATACATACATTCTACATGTCATAATTTAATTAATTCTACACACATTAAAGGTGTGAAATTAATTTAACTAGTTTGGTGGTTGTAGATTGTAGTATCAGTATGAACCAAAAAATGGTTTTGAGCAAATTAATGACATTTTGATTTTGTTTTTATTTTTCATATTCATATTCTCGCAAGTTCAAAAATAACTTTTTGACTTTATGATTGTAGTGCAGTAGGTAGTAGATCTTGAGATGTTTATTCTATGAGTACACTCGTTCACTAACTCTGCATTCACAAAATGCCTTCTTTTCGAATGAAATTTTTATTCATTTAACATTGTAAACAAAATATTTCTGTTACACCAGGTGATATTAACCACTAAAATAAACATTTGTATTTGTACATATGTTCATATTTATATGTATTACCACAGGTATTACATATGTACATACTCATGTACATTTTTATGTATATCATAATTTGTATAGGCATAAAAACAAATTTTAAGTAAATATTAAATATTACCAAGTATAATTTTACTCAGAAGATAAGAGCTAAAAAAACATGAAAATCCAACAACAACAATAATCAAAAAAAAAAAAATAAAACGAATAAATAAGCAATTAGAGATGATAAGAAAGCGAATAATTTTGGAAAAATTCATATAAGAATTTCAAAAGTATGAATCGTACGTGTTTTATTTAAAATTTTCAGAATTCTTAAGAGGAAATGAATTTTATGGGAATAAAGGAAACTTATTCATATTAATAATGAACTTAAAACAAGAACAGAAATTAAAAAAAAATGTTCTGTCATTTTGCTTTTCTCCATATGAAACCATGCAAAACTTCATATCGTATATAGAATTCTACCTCTACGTGTTCTTGCTAACGAATAGCAAAAACATTTATATTTCTTCAATTCTATTTCTATACATACCTACCTACATACAGAATACATTAAACTATTAACAAACTGGAAGCGGAGGTGAAAAGATTTCTTTTTTAAATAAATAACACAAGAGTACCCTATAATCATCATCGTCATTATTAATTCTGTTCCTTTTAAAAAAGATCCAAGATCCAATATCCAAGTCTTTATGTTTTTTTTTTTAAAAGAACATATTTTTTTAAAGAGAAGAACAAGATCTAAAGATTTACTACATATATTGGATTCTTAAAAAACTGTTGTTGTTGTCGAAATTGTATATAAGAAGATGTTGTAGGTATTTTTGTTATGTACGTGCCACATAAAATCTGGCTATAAGATATTATCAATAACTAACAAAAACGAATGAAAATTTTTTTGAATAATGAATCCAATGAATGCATGCATATACATACGTATCTTCTCGTATATGTATATGGAGTGGAGTGTATATTATACATATGTATAAAGTTAAACTGGAATGATCTTTTTGAATTTAAAGATATATGTACATACATATATGTATATTTATGAATGTATGTATATGGTGATCTTGTTGTATATTTTTATATACCATTCTTTTTCAAGTTTAAGTATGGAGTATGCCCAAACCCAAATTCAATCAGTTGTGTCTTTTATTTTAATTTATTTTATTTTTTGATTTGTTTTTCTAAGTGACGTTCCAATGCTTATATATAACATAACGTAACATTCAAAAATACCTATTATATGTATATATAAAGGTAAATGGAATAACTTAGGTTTCTTAAATTTTTTTTTCCTTTTTTTCGCTTTTTTTTTTCATTTAAATCTATAAAAGTTGAATAGAAGATTTATGACAGCTTGTTCTTCAGTTTATACTATGTAGTAAACGTATAATACCTTATTTTTTACCTTTAGTATACCTATATCTAATAGAGTTTAAGCTAAATAAAAAAATTCACTGTGTACATAAAAGTATAGTAGTAGCATGGCCTAAATTCTTATAAAAATTCTCTTTTGCATTGACAGTGTTTCCGGACCAATATTATCATTTCTATCTGTGTATGTATAGTACAATGAAAAAAGGTAAGAACAATAACAGCAACAGCAGCAGAAACAACAAGAAATTTCATATGAAATAAATAAATGAAACCCAAATTTAAAACACAACAGATCCAATTCACTAAACCATTTATGGTTAAAGTTAAACGAGACAATGTTTCATACATATGGAGTTTGGTTGGTCTGGTCCGTTGGTATGATAATGACTTTTCTTCAATTCTACTTATTTTTCTTCTCCTTTTTATATGAAGTAGTAGTAGTATGTGTACACAGATCTTTTAAAAATATTATACAAGACAGGCAAGGCAATGCATCTTTCGTGATTCTCAACTTCCCAACTCACGGTCACAACTTCCATAAAAGACAAAATAAAAATACGACTAATGAAAAACGATTGGATATCTTTTGCTTGGTTAGTTGTATTTTTATTTTTTTATTATTGTTTTGTTTTATTTTATTTTGTTTTTTTTATTAATTTTCAGATTATATAAAATTTCAATAGTTTACTTATGGAGCAGAAATAATATAAGATCTGTAGGATTACAAAAAGAAAATACATATGCATGCAAGTAAAGTCTGTATTTATATATGTACATATATATAAAATTCTAAAACTGTCTTGTAGCAGCTTACTTAATAAAACTTATTGTATTCTTAGTTACTTCTTGCTGCTTGCATATAGTCCTTAATTTTATGGTCTTGTTTCAATATGGTAAATGTTAGCATGTCACACTGAAATAAAACAACTAAAAAACCATTAGCGATCAGCAATAGCTGCAGTACCTAATAATCTATTCAAAAAAAGGGAAGGAAAATTGAATTTATTTTGTGCTGTTGCTGTTGATTAAAATATACACAAGGAGTATGTAATATTATTGAATACTGATTAAATGTTTTACATTTTTCTTTCAGCTTATTTATTTTTGTGTTTGTAAGTATGTAACTTGTTAAATTTTTTACAATGGGATTTTTCATTTTAAAAAACAACTTTAACATGCATATAAATTTCTTTTTTTGTACTTAATTTTATTTCCTTTTTTTGTCAATTTCCAAGTTTTAATTTTTCTTCAAATGTTATTAACTCCTTTGAATATGTTCACATTTATCTTTTCTTTTTCCTTTTTGAAAACAAGCTGTTTTTTAATTATTTCATTGCATGTACACATCTGAATCCATAAAAACATTATACAGTACATACCACATTACATACTTATGGACGACATTTATAATATAGTTTTCGAACAAAATTATTTTCCTCGTTCATCTTCTCTATATAGGTATAAACTCGAATATAACGTTCACATATAAACAATTCAGGAATATGTATATACAGACTCAGACTGAATATAATGTGTACATATGGTACTACATAATGCATGTACATTTATATATGTAAAAGGTGCATACATATACTTGAAACAATTAAATATTTGTGTGTATTAGAAATACGTATACGTCCCAGGACATTATGTGTACATACACATTTTATATACGAACAAATATATTATACATACTATATTTTGCAATTCATTCACACGATATACTGACTAGAAATAAAAGATTTTTGCATTCCTTCCTTCACTTATTTATTTCCAAGTATATATATAGTTATGAAGGATGAAATATAAGAGGTACTACAAGAACACTGCTTGAAGCCTTTATTGTGCTAAATTATTCTCATATTCGAATTTAACACTAAGCATATACATTTATTTTAAATTCTAAAACTAATCGTTATTTCTATGACTATACATATTTATACATTCATACGAGGTACAATAAAAAATTCATATTACACTGGTATGTATTTAGGTATTTTAATTAATTAAAATGTGGAATGATGAATTTTCTACTTCAATTTATATCGAACATTATTTAGGAAATTACTCCCAAAACATTTATTCCAATGATTTAAATTTCAATTGAAAACTTATTCATGTTTCATTTTTCCAAAAAATGTTTTCCTTGATCATTCAACTTCAACTATCACCAAATCATCCACGAATGTTTTCCCGAAACATACATGCATATACAGATAACAAATTACATTGTATATTTTCAAAGACTTTTAATATGTACGTAAAATTATACAAAAAAAATATATACGAGAAAAAACAGATATTCTTTCTTTCATTTTATCTTTTTTCTTAATCTTGTCTTGTCCATTTTTTACAATATGGCGTAATATTTAAATTTTAAATTAGGTTCTTGTTTGCCCTTTTTTGATTTTTAGTTTTCTCGTTAAGTTTTCAACGATTATAAATATAGATATGTCAGAAAGATCTTATGATAATATAACTATAAGATAAAAGAAAATAAAATATGTATCTATACCATATACATATACAGGTATGTATACATTACATATAGATATAAAGTATGCATAATTCATAAATACTTAAATATATATGTAAGTTAAGTTCATGAGTATTTTATATTTTATCTATATACGAGTAACATGGTATGCTACATACACAAGATAGATTCACCATCATCAACATGATCACCATCATCATCGTCGTTGTCATTATCATTATCATCATCATCGTAGTCATCATGAAAACGTTTTGTTCGATACATCATAAATAAATTTGTTAATGGAATGCACAACACACAAGGGATCTTGTCAATGAGAGTAAATAATGACTTTTTATTAAAACTGAATTTATTGTATAATGTATAGCATGTTTTGAGAGCCTTTTTTTTTTTTTTTTTTTTTTTTTTTGATAAAGTGAATGTTCTTTCTTAATTCTTGTAATATACAGACAATGTATATGAGTATGTATATATGTATAATAGTATTGGGTCTGTTAACATACTATATATTGAATGATAATTTTCAAAATTCCACTTTAAAAAATGGAAAAAAAAATACTTTTCTTAAAAAGTTGAAAGGCTATACAAAATAAATAATAATAAAACAAAATTAAAATTCAATATTTATAAAAATAAATTGAAATAATTTTATGATCTAATCAAAAGACTTATTCTATAGTTCATGAAAATTTTGTAACCTCCAAGAAATATTTCAATTATATTTCGTTTAGAGTTATACTGGTTATACTATGTACATGTTATACTATAAATACTCGTATTCTTACTTGTAAATAAATTTATGTATGTTAATTAAAATTCATCTACATATATATCTCAATATTTACATATGTATCTATGTACATACGTATATGTATACCACAATACCACAAAAAGACAGAAATCAATTATTTTGTACCAGATACATAAATACTGACAGACTGTTCAATTTTAATTATATTTTGACCAGATTACCGCACCGTATATTGTCTGTCAGTCATTTAATTAAATCTGTGATTGCTTTTCTCAATAAAATAATGAACATACAAAATTTTAAAAATAAAAAACCATTCCATATTGTGATTCATATTAAAAACGACCACAAATAATTGCTATCGAAATTGTTTATATCATAAGCCTCAATCCTCATACATATATGATATCTTTTACGTACATATTTTTATTATTACTTATAACCGCAAACAAATTATGAAAACATGTGTATGGAAACTAATAAACATTAACATTCAAATTCAAATTAATCCATTACATTTTCTGTATTCATACTACTGCTATCAGTGAATTATTCTGTAAAATCTTAATATTCTTCATAAATTATATTTGCAAAATATACATCAGCACAATAATTCAATTTTAAGCTAAGCTATTCGTTAAAGTTGGTTGTTACCAAGTTACAAAATCAGAAGTGAAAAAAATAAATATGGAAAAGATTCCAATATCCTAAAAATAAATAAAAACAAAATTCCGTCTGTAAGTATTTTAATAATAATTACCAATAATTACTCATTCATCACTAGTTATACTTATATTACGAAATCCATAATTTTTTATTGACAAACCTCATTATAATTTTTTTTTTCAGCAAGGAGAAATTATTATTTGATAAGATTATAAATTTTATTCGTATAATGACGGATATCGTGCTAATATTCCAATCATCGTGAAAATAATAATGAACTCTAGATATAAAGTTGAAAATATATATTATGTATAAAAAAAAATGATTTCAATTTTTTTAATTGAAATAGATATGTATACGATAAATAATACCTACGTACGAGAATTTCGAGTGCATTTTGATAAGCACATATAAATTCTTATCAAATTTTAAAAATAATTCGCATGCATACTGATATCTGATATACATAAGTAGACGTACGTAAAGTAAGTAAGTAAATGTGCATATGTGCATGCATGTAGGTATACGGTAGAAATTTGTTTTAAAAAATTAATTTGTTAAAAAAATTAAAACGTGGTCCTGTTCAATAAAAATATGAAATAAAAAATCAAGTTAATTAAAAACAGTGATGATGATCGCACTTACCATACACCTGCTGACATTCCAAAATAATATCGTAATAAAAACGTAACTGCACACGATGCATTCGATAATCCATCTATTAGCAACAATGATACGTTCGGTAATTGTAGATCATAACCGCATGCTGATGAATTTCGACCAACAATAAAACGTACTGTCCAACCGATTGCCACTAAACTGTGACATGTGACCAATGGTGTTAATATCTTATCCCATTTCGTATCTGAGAATATTAGACATATTGTAGCTATAATTGCTGTTCCCAAGGCAGCATAACTCCATGCACTGACCCATATTTCGGCTAAATATTTTTCCCGTTGATCAAATAATATATCAGCTTCACATAGTGGTGCACAACGTCCAGATCGGTTAAGTCTGACATATAAATGAGATTTAGCTAATCCTTGACAACTTGGTTGTAATGGAGACGTAATCTTTGTGGATAGTGTTGGTAAACCGCCACCAGGTTCTCCAGGTCCTTCCATACACATATGCTCATGATTATTCTCTTTTGGAAAACGATTACAATCTAATGCTGCTGGCCATGGGAAACCAAATCCTTGTAGAACTGGATGACATCTAGCCCGAACTGTTTCACATAATCCACGACATGGACCAATTGGAACTGGTACTTTAGACGTACACATCGGTACGTATGCTGAACATAAAAAGAAATGCAATTGAGCACTGCATCCATACTGTATCAATGGAGAAAACGTTTGTAATGTAAAATCAGCATCTGTTTGCAATTCATGTCCAACCAAATTTGGCATCGAAGTCTCATTATAACCGATTCCACGACACAAATCGATTCGAATTGGTTCACATATTCTTGGTGCTGCTAAATCTACAGCTACACTTGTTTCTACATTTTTAGCCACAAACATTAAATATACAATTAATATTACGATCAAAATTAATTTTGACCTCATTTTTACTATGTTTATTTTTTTTTTTTTATATGTACGTATGTATACACACTAACACAATAATTGTCTTTTAATTAGAATTACATACATACTTTTATACACTTTTCACTTCCTAGATATAAACATATTTTTCATCACAATTTAATGATTGTTATACGACATATTCAAATTTTATACTTTTATAAGTATATACGAGTACAAGCTATAGATAGTATAATTTATCTCAATTAAAGCGAATTTCTTTTTATTAAATTCAATTTAGTTTCAATAATGATTATGCTTTTAATTTACAAACTGATCAAATATTCAAATTCAAATTTTCACATTTTGTTCAGTTAAAAATAAAAAAATTATTCAAAAATTTTCTAATACTATTCTAAATTAAGAAACGTTCTTCGTTAAAGTAAATACATATACTTTTGTACATCTATAAATAAATTTTCACTTAATTTTCTTATTTATAATGTCGATATTTCATGTACACACATATAAACGAACGAATATGCTAAATAAAATATTAACGTTCAGAATTTGTTATACAAAAAACACTTTTCCCATTATAAATGAAATGTATGCTATGTGAGTTTGGAATCTATAAAACTATCTCGAGAATCCCGTACATCCTATTCGCATTGATGTTATTTATTTATTTTTTTTTTTTTTCAAATACCTATAAGCTGACCAGTTTAAGAAAATAATAATATACATTATATACATGTATTTATCTTTTTTGTATTTACTATATCTGTTCTATTTATTTCTTTAAGAAGATATTCAGGTAGAATGCTAGAATATGCTTAGCTATATTCGAAAAAAAATATATCCAGGTATTTTAGTAGTAACTACTATTGCTACTATCGATATGAAATGTACGAACAAAAATTAAATCTAACTTAATCAAAAGTCAACTCAAAACTGACTGAAACACCATGAGACACTGTCTATTGACTAACCATCTAACCCACTGGGCAACCGCCACGACCGCCACCACCATACACTATATTAATATTTAATATTACACTACACTACATTTAGCAACAACAGCACCAGCAGCAGCACTGGCACTAGCTAGCTAACAAGCTGATACCTGATAATATTTTCTGGTTTATTTTAGATATAAGTATGTTTATAAGTTGTATATATTTTGTATATAAAATACCTATACAAAAATACAAAATGTATAAAAAAGATAAAAATAAAAATGTGTTGAACAGTCTCGTAAGTCGTAACTCGTAACATAAAATCAACAAATATAAAAATTTCAAAATAACAGCACACAATTGTAGAGTTTGAGGAGAGAATAATTATATGTATCGGATCGGTTTTATGGAAGTTCATTTGTAAAAGTGTAAGTACTATACTAAGGTACTAAGTACATATTTTGGTTCTAAAGCAGCGTCCCAGTCGGAATCAGAATGTAATTCTCTAGATTTCCTACATTACTACTATTCTGCTATATGTCGTTTTATTACTTCACTTCATTTCTTGGTCTCTGATCTTATTCTTTTCACAATGGATATGTGATTTTGTGCATTAGTAAGTAAGTGTCTATGTGTCTATTATGTACTGCATTTGTATTGTATACGATATGACTTCTCCTGACTTTGGTCTTGCGCAGTGATCTTATTATGCAAAGGAATCCTTTATATTCCATTTTCATCCATTGATTTTATATCTTTTAAACGTATTATATACATTTATTTATGTTTATGTTATATGGTTATACATATATTCACTTTTGCTTTCTTGAAAATGTTTTAAAAGCCTGGATATATAAAAAAGATAATAATAAGGATTCATGAATTATATCAAAAAAGAAATTGGATGTTTGAATTCAAGCATAAAGATTCGTCTGGTCTTGTTGGTCTTATTGGTCTTGTTGACTATAAAACTAGAGAAAACAAAAGAATCTTTATTTGAAGATTGAAAATTGCAAGAAAACGATATAAATTACTGATCAATGGTGGTGTACTTCTAACTAAAGATGCTGTGCTGTATATAGAGAGAAATTGGCAATCAATGATTATATAAAAATTATTTTGTATTTTGTAGTAATGCGACGACCATGTACTAACAGACAAATGTATACAATTAATGATATATGTATGTAGGTAGATGTCTGTGAAGGAAAATATACTGTAACCTGTAAATATGGTAGCAATCCTCTTGTTGTTCGTTTATTCACCTTTTGATTTCTTGTTTGTTACTTAAAAATTTTTATTCGTTTTTCTCCATTTTTTGCTTTTTTGTTTTTTTTTTCTTTTTTCTTTTATTAAAATGAAATGTTAAAGCTGAATCTGAATGTACTTTAGAGGTTGTTTAGAGCATCATAACATCAGCATACACCATTGTAAAAAATGTTTGCATTCAGAATTCAGAATTCTTAGAAATGTAGATACCATGCAACAATTCGTGATGTACGAGTATGTATGGATATATATTCATCGTATATTAATGTGCAATTTATGGAGAACGTTAAAAAAACAAATCGATCACTGACTACCTTTGCACCTTATTTTCTGTACCTGAATGCTATATGATGCTCCTTAAATTTGATGAAAGGTGAATGAGTGCAAGCGACATACATATGTAGATGTTTTGTTATTTTTACTATTATTATTATATTTGGATTTCGTTAATCGGTTTTACCAAAAAGCAAAATGTTAAGAAAACAATTTTGTGTTTTTCTTTCTCAACTTTCTTATAAATGTGATGATGCCTAAGGATATACATGTTATGCGCACTGATATGTAGATAAGTATTTGATGAGGATTTTAAAAAATTTAACGAAATTAATATACATAGTTTTATCTATGATTCATTTTTATGAGTAGATACAATTATTTCTATGAATTCTACTTGTTTGTTGATCAATTTTTAATGTTCGTTATGCGATTGTTGATGATAATTTTTAAGACCGCAATAGCACAATTATCAGAATACTACTACAAATTTCCATAAATTTATTCATCTGCAACGAAAATAAAGTCAAATTTTTATCTTATATTCCAGTCCTATAACTATTATTTTGTTATTCAAGAATTACTATTCATACTTTATCCAAAGTACCACACCATTTTCAGTATTGTAAAATAATATAAAAGGAAAACTAAAATATACTTCGTATATAATGTAAATCGTAAAACTCTCAAACGATTTAAATAAAACTTGTTCAAAATAAAGAATTAAAAAATAAAAAACAAAAAACTGAACGAATGATAAATAAAATTTAGAAAAAAATCTTTAAAAAATCTTGATTGTTTATCCTACATCTACATAAGGTTACATGTATAGCTTGTTCAAAATTCCCAGCGAATAGAATATATGCGCAGTGAGAGTATGGCGTCATGCTTTGAGCGAGGTTATAATTGTAGTGGTTACACTTTTTCAGGTTTATATGGGAGAAAAACACAAATACATATAATCATTTTATGTACATATTTAATTTCAAGAGAAACATGCGCAGATTATTCGCTGGGAATTTTGAACAAGCTATAAATACATGTTGACTGCTGATACACCAATACCTATATATATATAGTGCGTAAATAAATTTTATATTTAAAAGAATGAAAAGAAACTTGTAAAAAGTTTATAGTGTCATCAATATCATTAAACAATTTTTTTTTTTATTCCTTTGAAAAAATTCTAGCCGTTATAGCTAGCACATACAAATCACACATATCCACATATGTTTATAGTACATGTATGTATTCATGTGTAAATTTTTAATTGGGTATGGACTATAATTTATTAAACTTCATTTACATAAACTTTAAAAACGAAAATTTAAAAAAAAATACAATTTTGACGACTACGTACGTCTTTTATTCATTCTCATCACTTTTTATTTTTATCTTTTATATTTATTTATACTATTTCTTTTATTGTTGATTTTCAATATTATTTTCAATCAAAACAAGATAGGTACCTATGTATGTATATATTTTTTTAAATGAAAAATTTAAGAAAAACAACACAAGAATCATAAAAACTAACAAACACCAGATAATGAGATAACAGCAGGAGGACGCAAATGAAATGATTTGAAAATGTATTCATCGTCTGTATCTTGGTTGTTTTATGCCTATTTTATTTCACAAAATAATTTTTACTTTTACATACCTATTCGTAGTTTTCTATTTTATTTATTCATTATTTTTTTAAATATTTTATTTAGTGAAATCTTTTTTTTTTAATTTAATTTTATATGTTTTTCAATATTTAAATGTGTATTCGTATCATGTTCGTTTCAGAATGCGTTCAGAATCATGGTTTAGAAAAATTTATTTGAGAATTGATAAAGAGAATAAAATATTTATATACGAGTATATATGTATATGGTTATGGTATGTACATATGCAATAAAAAGAATCATCAAATTTATATAAATTGATAGCTAGTTTGTCATTATGATATAATTATGAACATATTTTGATCGTTAGTTAAATGATTATGATTCCATTTAGTCAGTCACAATATACTCTTCAAGGTTATCCGAGTTTGTATGAAATTTAAAAAAATAAAAGTACTATATTCACTTGTCGTAGTCCAGTCCTGTGCATCTTAATAAAATAAAATATAAAAACCATCATTACATTACGAATAGAATCTAAAATTCCATATTCTTATTATACCCCTGATCCAAGAAAATTGATCGAATACTTATTGACTTGTATACTTGATTATTTCAACTTGGTTCAACAGACCAATTATCGTAAAAACTTCATATGTGTACATATACACAAATCCATATTATGTATTATATACAATATACTTATATACATATGTAGTAGCATAATATGAAATAATTGTGTGTAATATCTTGTTAAAATAATAAAAGTACAAGACTCGAAAATGAAAAAAACATTAAAAATAAAAAACATAAACACCCTATCACAATTTAAAATATATAAGTATTTATATGTAGGTTTATGTTCACGTTCACGTAATAAAAAATGTTCTTACACTGTAGTAAAGCATACTCGGAACTCAGTCCGTATAGCACACTTTTTCTTATTATTATTTCAACTTTAATATACACATGCGTTACATACCTTATTGTTTCTTTTGAGAAATTGTCAAGTTTAAAGAGGATGACGACGCTATAGCAGCACCTACCTACCTCTACTTCTTTAAACACATTATCGTCTTCTTCGTTAGTTTAGTTTTGAGTTTTGACTCCATATTCATGGACTCTATCTACCGTTCCAGTCCAGTCAGCTAGAGTATGTAGTACCGTAGCACGTATAACCATCGTGTATAACCATACCATCATCATAACTCTAATCATGAAAAGATGTTTTGCCAGTGATTTATTTGCTTGTAAACTTATGTAAAGTTTTTTAATTCCATTTATTTATTTTTTTTTTTTCTCAAGTAACAATCTTACAATAAACCCACTGGAAAATAGTACCTATATTTTTGCATCCTTTACAAAAAAATACAATGAAGATATATTCACTATATACATATATATAATGAGTATATGCGTATGTTATATTTTTTTATTGACTTCACTTGTTAGCTTTATTTGCCTTAGTATGTATGTATGTAATTCCATTCCATGCACTGTTCAACATACATATTTTAAAAATTCTTCTTTTGTATATTGCAAGTGAACTTGAAATTTAGAATCTCATTACAGAGACCATAATCGTATTATTTTTGTATTTTCTTACTGTTTACTTTATTATCTTTTAATCTATTTTGTTGATTCTAAAGCAAAAGTTTGTATTTCTCTTTTTTTATCTTTTTATTTACTGCTGTCTATCTTGTTAACGATATCAGATCACGTACATTACTTTTTCTTACATATTTTTTTCAATATAAGTATATAGCTATGTATGTATATAATATTTTTTTGTCTTGCAACCATAAATAGTTAGTTGGTTTGATAAATTATTACAAGCTAAGTTTTTGATATTTTTATTCTTTTTCTAATGATAATTTGTTAAAAATTTTTCAAATTTTCTTCTGATTGATTCAACCAACCATATTTTAATTCAAAAATTATCTCACATCCATCATAATAGCTCTGCTATTACATATCTTGAAAGGATAGTTTCTGATTTGAATATATTAAAATTAAAAAGTTTTTAAACAATTAAGAACTAGAGCAATGATTTTAAATTATTAAAATGTTGAATATATTTGCAGATAATATTGTTTCGATTGAAATTCAACTTGCTTTAAATATTATTTAAAAAAATTTTGAGCTATTCAAGTGATGGATTATTTTGATTTGTAGAAATATTTTCAAGTTCTGCATACAATGATGCCTGACGTGTTATATCTTGATCTATATTATGAGTTAAAAGTCCAATTTCTAGATTCAATTGAGAAATTTCTTCCTTTAATTTTGCTATTGCTTTCTTTATATTTATTACAGGACCTTAATTAATTTAAAAAGACAAAACATTATACAAACATTAAAGATTTATATTTACGAGTACTACGTGTATTAAACTTACTGCCATCAGACATTGAAGCACCCTTCTGTTCCATTTGTGCTTTCACACTATCATTTTCAATTATCACATCATTCAATTCTTTTGTAAGATTTTCTCGTTCATCTTCCAGATTTTTAATTGCTGCCTGTATATTAGATAATTCAATTGATTTCTCCTTAAATTGTTTGATATAAGGTTGAAATTCGTTGTTTAAATGTTTTTCACGACTTTCAACTTTATCCATTACAAATTTTATATCATTTTGTAATTTTTTCAATTGATTCAAAGTATCATCCATGGACTGAAAACATTATAATTGATCAAAAATATAATTATACAGTCATCGAATGGATCATTGAAATAACTTACAGCCTCTATATTTTGCTTATATGATTCCATTTGTTTTAAATGTGCTCTCCAATCTCTCGGATCTGGTTTTACAACAACTTTTAATTGTGGTAATACTCGTTCTAACTCTAATCTATAGAGTAACAAAGTATTCAATAAAATTACATTTTTTTCAGTATTTTATTTTTATAAATCGGTATATTTTTTTTAAAAAAGTTACCTCCAACTTTCACTTTCATTTAAATCATCTGGATGATTCATATCATCTGAAAATGATATATTTTCATTTTTCCCATGGTATTTATAATTTAAATCTAGAGAAGAATTCATTTGATCATCATCACTTTCATCGCTCATTAAAGCATTTTGTTGTTCTTCAATTTTTTCTAAAATTATTTCTGCATCATCTTCAACATATTCAGCAACAGTTTCTTCTTCAGCTTTCAGTTGTAAAGGGCGAAGAGATATCTAATAAATATTAATACAAAGTAAAAACTAAATATAAATATATAACTAATTTTTAAAGAATTTTTATTGAATCAATATTTGTACCTTTGAAATTTTCAAAACTTGTGTTACTAAGCAGTCAAGAACAAATATGCATATCGGACCAGCACCTTGAATTAGTTTGTTTGAAGGAAAATCCGTTGGTATATCCTGGAAATATGAGAGAAACAAAATTTTTGATTATTACGTTACGACTCATCTATGCTACTGCTAATACGAAAATATATGTAGTTACCATTTCTTGTAAAATTTTAAGTATTTTTGATATTGTTTCATTCGGATCATCAAATTCTTGTGGTTGATTAAAATCTTTACCTAATTTTCTAATTAACCATGCACATAATGATATGAACACAAAAAATTGTTCTCCTGGATTTGTTGATTTAACAAAATAAAATTTATTTAATGATGGTCTAATTTTTATTTCTCGCAGAAAATTTTCATAATTCAATAATTTTAATTTTTCAATTAAATCATCTGCTTTAAATGATGACAATGGTAAAATATTTGATTGTTCTTTTTCTAAAGCAATTTGCAGTTCGTTTTGCATTTTTACCTTTTTTTTTTTATTAAATTAATACGAATTAAAATTAAGATTATTGTGCCTTTTTTTAGTTCCCAAATGTTTGATATAATTTGATAAGTGAATGGAAATACGAATATGTAATTGAGCGCAATTTGAAAGTGAACCGTTGCCTAGTAACTCAAATATACCAAAACAAATAAATTGACAGATGGCGTCGATCGCTGAAAATGAAAATTTCAATATGAAGTAGTTAATTATAAGAAATTTTTAAGGCTGGTAATGATACCCAAATCCTTGAAATTGACAATTCTAGTAATTCCATACTAAAAAAAAAGACAAACAGAAACACCGAATTACCGAATACCGAATTGAATTAGAATAGTACAAATAGACTGCTGATATCAGTAGTATTCATTTCATTCATTCTGTTGTTTTGGTTTTTGGCAGGTTATTGTTTTTGGTATAATAGAATAATAGAATAGAATAGCTGTTGAAATTTATATTTCCATCGCTTACTATTCAAAGCAAAGCATAGCAAAATTATTTTGTGTAATGCTTTATACATATTTTTTGTTAGATTAGGATTGGGATTAGACGTTTATTTTAAATTATTAAAAACAACGTTACATACAATTCGAAAATTGAATATTTCATGATGAATTTAAATAACACATCACTACCGGATTTAGTATCTTTAACACAAGACGAGATAATACAAGAATGTGAAAAATTATTTAATTATAATCAACAATTGAAAAAGTTACAAGAGCAAGATAAACAAAAAATCTATGAATTAACAAGAAATTTGAATACAGCAAATGCAACTGAAGCGTATCTTTCTGCTGAACTTGAATCATTATCATTAAATCAAGAAAATACCATTAAAGAAATCCAAAGAAAACATAATGTAGAAATTGAAACATATAAAAAAAAATACTCTGAACTTGAAGTTCATTATTCGGCGTTAGAGAAAAAATCTGAAGATTTACAAAAAACCAATGAGAAATTATTGTACAACATTACTGAACTGGAAAGTCGTCCGTCTTCAAGGAACTCCACTGATGAGTCTAATGAATGTTTAGAAAAGAGATTTAAATTGGAAACAGAAAATTTAGATTTGCTGGCTGAACTTAATGACTGCCATCAAAGAATCAATCAAATGACGCTGGAAGCAACTCAAAAAGAGGTATTTACCATCTTTAAACACTTCGCTTAAAATGAAATCTAAATAAGTTTTTTTTTTTTTTTGTAGAGAATTATTGAAATATTAAAAGAAGATATAAGATGTTTCGAGGAGACAATGAATCACTATAAAACACAGTTTGAAGAAAAATCGAGTCTTACAGAAAAGGTACAGGAAGAAATTATACAATTAAAGATTGAATTAAATTCAAAAGAAATAGAACCAGAAAATGAAAGTAAGCAAAATAATTCAACATAGACCTTATAAAAATGATACCATATGCCATATACCTATTATGTTATGTTTAATATTTATTTTCAGATAAAAGAGGTAACTCATTATTTGCTGAGGTTGATGATCAGCGGCAAGCTATGAAAAAGTTATTGAATGATCAAAAACAAAGCTATTTAGAAATGAAAAAGAAATATCTTGAAAGTCAGCATGAGATGAGAAGATTAAAACGTGAAAATTCTGAATTATGTAAAAATATACAAGTATGTAGTGAACTATTTTTGAGTGCAGAGAAAAAATATAAAGGTACGTAATTAAATATGAAAAAAAAAATTAAATTAAAATAAATACAAAAATGTTATTTATTTTAGAGAAACTAAATGAGAAAATCAATCAGTTAATCAAGGAAAAAGAAAGACTAAAGAGTAAATTGACTTGGACTGAAGATAAATTAATTTTAGTATCAAGTAAATGTGGCGTAAATCTCATTGATTCAATGTTAAATTTCGCTAAGTATATAAAAATCTTAAAGTTTTCAGAGCAAAGAATATTTTTAGATTAAAGAATTTTAATTTTTTGATTATTTTAGAGAGGAAACTGAGAATCTTCAAGATCAGCTACGTAGCTTACATGTCGAAAAAGGTCTTCTAGAAGAAAGCTTGTATAATTCTCAAAAAGAACTTGCAAAGTATGAACCATTATTCTTTTTTAAATCAATAAATGCTCTGATGATTTTTAATATATATATGTACATATATTTTTTTAAATTATTTTAGATGGAGATTTGAAGCCTTAAAATTACGATTTATTTTAAAACATCGAGAAAGTATACTAGAAGAGCACAATATAAAATTTGGTTCATCTGATTATTCTGATTTTGAAGTGACTGAAAATGAATGCCAAACAGCGAAACCAAATATCACCTTCTTTCAGAAAATTTTTAATACACAAAAAGTAAATAATCATGAAATGAATTTAGATACTGGAGGTGGTGCGATGAAAGATCATTATCCAAATAATACTCGTAATGATCAAAGTAAAGAAAATCCAAAGCCAATTCACGAAGTTTCGATTCAAAAAGAGTTAAAAAAAGAGCCAGATAATGAGAATGTTTTTGAAGTTTACGAAGATACTACAACATCGATAATGACAATGAAACAAAATAGGCCAAACACTAATAACATTCAGGCAGACGAAAAAGAAAATCGTTCAATGATGCTGTCATCAACTTTCAAAGAATGTCGAAATATTGATAAGGTTGATTCTAAAAATGATTTCAGTGTATTTGAAGACACTACAATGAACTTTATATTGCCGAACAAAAAACAAGATATTACGCTCCACGAAAAAGAAAACTTTGAACCATTAAAATCTTATGATTCCATCGATGCTAAAAATAAATTTCAAAATAATTTTCAAATTCATGAAAGCTTTGCTAATAAAAGTGACATAAATCAGACAAAAAATTTAATGTCTATCGAGCCATCATCATCATCATTGTTTAAAAGTTTAGACAACTCATCAATTCCAAATGAAAATTTCATTCCAGATAAGATGAATAAAAAAGATGAACAAAATAAAGAAAAATCATCAATATTGGTACAAGGTCGTGATATTTTAAATTTTGCTGATTGCAAAAAATCAGTAAAATTTGATAAAGATACAAATAATGGGTCTAAGGATGATAAATCAAAAGAAAATGATAGATCAGTGAAAGTCGTGTTTAGAAAGGTGAGAACTAAATCTGATATGACAATTAGACGGATAGAAATACAACCTCGTCGAGAAGAAAAATAATTTTCAAGTGAATGTGAACTAAATTTATTTTAATTTAATTTTAAATAATTGAAGAAGAAAGAAAAGCATTCCATTTGCATTTGAATCTTAATTTATTTAAATATAAAAAATATTTTTTCCATAACTTCAATCGAACATTTTTATTTATT
This sequence comes from Villa cingulata, assembly GCA_951394055.1. Classification (NCBI taxonomy): domain Eukaryota; kingdom Metazoa; phylum Arthropoda; class Insecta; order Diptera; family Bombyliidae; genus Villa; species Villa cingulata. Next base: position 53,050,848 of record OX596018.1, read on the forward strand.
TCGAATTCTGGTTCGAATTCATTTTTAACAGATCATCGGCTTCTGTTTATTACTTCTCTTATATTTTTTTCTTCGTACATTCTTACAGGCGCTGGTATTTCATCACAAAATGTTATTCTACTTTTTCGTCTAAGATTCAAAGAATCTTTAGGACGTTGAGCAGGTATTTCGCATGATGAACAGGCGTTGTTTGTTTTTTGAAGAACATCGCACGTCTCTGATATGCATTGTCTTCGTGACATAAATGCTGATGATCTGTAGAACGATGAATGAAACAATTTCTGGCATTTGATCCACAAATATAGGAGAAATGTTAATATTGCTACTCCAATAAATAAAAATAATACAACAATCATAGCTTCATGCCTTTGATTTCTTCGAATTTCAGAGGAAGAAATTTTTGGTTGTGTAGGCACAGGGGGTAAAAAGTTTTTTCGTTCCACAGACGGGCGTAACACAGTTTGTGTAATTGCTAATGATGGTAGTGTAATATCAGTAATTGGTAATTTTGTTGTTACACATTCTAGTCCGTTAACATTAATTCTTCCTATGAATTTATAATATCTGAATGTTTCAAAAATTTTAGGCATTCGATATGAAATATCAAGTAACCATTCACAATTCCATGGATTTCCATCCGTAAATATTTTTAAAAATTTATTTGGAACAAAATCATGTTTTATGAAAATCGATTGCAACAAATTGTTCCTTACATCAAAGATTGATAAAAACTGCTGTGACGATTGGAATAAGTTCATCGAAAGAGTTTTCAATTGATTATTTTGCAAATAAATTTCTATTAAATTTTTTATATCAAAAAAATTCTTTCCAGGTAAAGATTGAAATTCATTATTACTCAAATCTAGAATTTTTAAATTTGTACAATTCTTTAGTATAATTTCCTTTAAATAATTTGAACTTAAATTCAATATTTCTAGAACGTGATATTGATCAATTATAGCAACAGCGGAGATATTATCTTCTACTAATTTTATTTGCTCTAAATATGCAGGAATTGTTATGAACAGCTGATTATCATTAAAACTAGATTTAGTTATGTTAAGAACTTTTAATTTTGGCGGTAAATTATTAAAAAAATTTATTTCAATTATTTTTACAGACATTGCTAATGATTTTAAGTTCTCATTATAGATCGATCTAGAATCTATAAATAAATTATCTTCAATTAATATCATCTCGTTTAATGTCGATAAATTTATAAATGATTCGTTTTCAATTAATCCAAAACCATTATTCGAAAAATTTAATACTCGAATAAATTTTAGATTTTTCAAACTATTTTTAAGAATTTTCCCATCTATCCCGCTATCACTTTCATTTCCATTGAAAGAATTTTTATAAAACTTTAATACCTCAATTCGATTATTCTCATGAATTGTATTCTCGTGAAAATTATTAAATTGAAAATATTCAAATTGTACATCCGTGATATTTTCGTAATTTGGAATTAATTCAAGACCAAATGTCTCAACATTGAAATCACTTCCACTTGTATAGCATCCGTTCAATGAAATTTTTCGAATATTTTTCGAATATTTTTTAAATAATGAAGTTTTTGTATTTTCTGATGATGAAGCTTCGTATTTGTGTTTTTGTTTTTGTTTTGCAATTGTGATATTTTCAATCGTTTCAAATTTTACAGACGATTTCATTGGGCAATTGACATCAATGAATAATGTATTATTAATTTCATTGTGTTTTAACCACAGTTCTGCTTTAATTGAACAATTATTTTTATTTTGCCAGCAATTTGATGTTTCTGTTTCTGTTGTTGTTATGTTTTCTAATATTTCACTATCATTATTTGTTGAAACAACATCACTAAATGTAATCAACATAAACATAAATTGTAAACTTGAATGAAAAATTATCGTCGTCGCGAAATACATTCCGTTTTTTTCTTTTAGAAATAATTTCAATTAATCGAATTTGTATAAAATTTAATTTATTAACGGACACTCAGCATTATAAATTTCGTTGATATTTTCGTTTTAAAATCAATTTTAATTAAAGTTTAAAAATGAAATTATCTACAAATATTGGAAAAATTACACCAAATTTTATTCGTTTGCATATTTAATGTGTTACTGCCTATTGCCGGTTCTTCCGATCTATTAATACTAATACTAAAAATTTTCTAAAATAAGAACAAAAAGAAAAAAAAAATATTCTCGACATTCATTGTATTATTCGATGGATTTGCTTTTTTTTTCTTGATTTAAAATTTCATGATGATGAATATGAATAATGTGATACATATGTACATTGTATATATAAGTGCACGATGTACATTCATTTAAACGAGCAAGTATGTAGAAAAAGTTAATTTTGGAATAATGTTATTAAAAGTAAATTTTTTTAAAAACAAAAATTGTGAAATCATCATGCATGTACGTACAACACACAATGTATTTTATACACATACGTTATGATACAATGTGTACGTACATAATAAATTTCGTAATTACAATATAAATATTTTGGATGTTTTCAAGAATAGATTTTAATTTTTGCTTTCATCGTTTTGTCTGCTATTCACTAAAATAATGTACATCAGAATTAAAGTACAAATTTCATTTTTAATAAATAAATTCTCTAGATATAAAGATTCTAATTATAATTCTTTATTATTATCAATATTTATATGAAACCAAGGTGATTCGTTTTGTTCAATTCTTGGAAAAAATACATTCTAATTTAAATTTTTCTTAAACATTGTAAATATTTTATATCACTATTTGTTCCGACCTTCCTTGTTAAAATTTGCATATTAATTGCATACTTCAAATCTTCAACTTTTCGAAATTGCTATTATTTCTAAATATTCTTGTCTTTTTTTATCATCATGTAAAAATGTAGTAGAATTTATCGAATTAGCTTCCTTTTGATCGCTTGAAAAATCACTTGTACAATTGCTATTAATACTACTGTTAGAGCAAATAACATTATTTTTGTTTTGCTTTTTTTCCATTTTGAAAAGTTTACTTTTTTCTTGAAAAAAAAAAAGTTACATTTTTTAATTTTGTTACAATAAATTTGGAATTTTTTCACGTTTATTACATAGGTCGAATAAATATATTTACGTACATGTATTCATGTATGTATGTCATTAAAAATACAACTTGCTTTGATTTTGTTATATAAATTACAGGTAAAGAAAAATTAAAAGTCAAGATTAATGATCGAATGGGATTTAATCGCTTTATTGAAATGAATATCATTTATATAATTATTTTTATATCGATATTTGAAGATGATATTTTCATTTTAAATTAAAATGTTTTCTGTTAGTTATAACCTAAATTAATAGTTACAAAATAATAATTTCATTTTATACCATTACCATTCATTATTTCCCTTTTCTTTCCTTTTTATAGCGATTTTACTGCTAATCTTTTCATTTTTGGCGCTTTCTTTTTAGCTTGTCGCTTTTGTTCCTTTTGTTCCCAACGTCTTTGTTTCTCTGGATCATCATCGGCCATAACACGTTCTTTTTCTTGTTTACGTTTCTCTTCACGGCGTTGTGCTGCCGCTTCAGCTCTAGCAACATGCGTACTCTTCAAAAATGCTTCTTCAACTCTTAAACGATTTTTTTCTGCCTTTTGTTTTCCTTCTTTCGATAAACGATATCGTTTCAGTCTTTCCATTAAATAAAAAACGAGTATAAGTAATGGCTTCACGGTTTCCATATCACAATTGTTTGTTGGCAAATTAAAACCGCACATTAAAACTTTTTTAACGTCTGGCTGTTTTAAATTATTTGGATCTTCTTGTTGTATTGGTCCACTAAATTGATCCGAAATATGAATATAATCTATTAGTTGACCGTATATATCAAGTGCAATTAACACTCTTGAATCTAATATGGTGGAAGTCGCTTCTGGTATTTCAGATAATACGGCAAATCCACTTGGTACACTATATTTATCTTCTGGCTTATTGACTAGACTACAGTATTTGTTCTAAAAAAAAAAATAAAACAAAAAACAAAAAAAATTAAATTGAAACCATTATTTGAATTTAATTTAACTTACCAGGTCTGACATTTCTTTAAATAACTTCGTAGCAATTTTTTTTGTTCCAACACAAAATACAAAAGAGTCCATCGAATCTTTTGAAATTTCTACTTTTATATGAACTTGATCACGTACTGGTCTCATTAATCCTGAAATTAATGCGACTAAATCTTGACGTTTTATCATTCTCAATTCAACCAGCATTCCTTCACAACAAGTTCTACCCGAACACCATAAAGTGTATAAACTTTCACTTTCTTTAATGAAGCCTGGTGATTCATTTTCTAATTTACCGTCGTCTCCTGTAATTCAACATCAATTTCACAGTTTTTAATAATTTTGTTTCAAATTAATTATTTGTTGTTATATATTCACTTACCAACAAGTACAAAGTTTTCTTCAAGAAGACTTCGATGTGTATTCAACCATAAGTTAGCTAATTTCGAATTTTTATTTTTTCCTAAAAAGAAATTCGCAAAATATATAGTCAATCCAGCTAACATTAACATTTCCATTGAATATGAGTCCCAATGATTTCTACATTGAAAACAAATAGAAATAAACATGTTATAAATTAATATTATGCATTTCAATAATTTTCAATACCTATACCTGAAATGAGGTGGTACTTTAGCCACTGTTAATTTTGGTTCGCCAATTTTGTGATCAGGTGACTGCTCTTTAGAATCTCCAACATCAAATCCTTCAAATTCTTCTTCATCTTGAAAATGTTCAAACTCATTATCATCATCTTCTACTACGCCATCATCATCGTCTCGATCACTCGAAACTTCTACAAAGTCACTACTCTTCGCATTACTATTCTCTTTAGAACTTTGTTGCCCTAATGATTCTGACTTTGTTGGTTTATCATTCAAATCATTTTTGTCGTTTTGTTGACCATCGGCACCGCCACCAACGGTCCATTGTTCATTTCCCCCCATTGTAAAATCATCTTCGGTATCGAAATCTTCAAATTCCGCAAAGTCATTATCTTCGTATGTTTCAATTTGCCCATAAATTACATTGCATAATAGCAACAATGTGCATATTATCAGAAAAAATTTCATCGCCTATAAATATAAATCAAGAAAATATTTTAGATTCAATTGCCTTATTATTTAAAAAGTATAAAAATATATAATTTAGTTTATTTACTAAAAACTAAAAAAAACTTCTTTTAAAACTTACAAAAATTCGAAACTTTTCCTTAACTAGTTTTGAAATTTTAGCTAAAACCCTAAATCTAAAAAGGTAAAAATTTAAAACTGAAAGCAATTCAATAATCTACAAGTTAATTTTGATTGTGGGTTTTTTTTTTACAAAATGACAATTGACAAGTAAAAGTACTGTAAAAGTGAGGTTTTCCTTTTTTTTTTTGTTTTTTTGGTAAACGCTTTAAAATATATAAATGTTCATTAATCATTACGACAAACAATCAAAATTTAAATTTAACCATAGCCACTAGCCAGCCCCAGCATATCATCCAGCCAATCTAGCACAAGCACAGCTCAGCCAGCTCAGACACATGTGAACTTCTTGTTTTTTTGATGATTAATAAAAGAATACAGTGAGGTCTAAAAGATTTTAGGTAAGCGAGTAGAAATTTATTATCTTTATACCAGTTACACGAATATTATGATCATTTATTCATTCTACCGGTGACTGTAATCAGCTGATTATGATTGTGATTATTTTTTGTGATTTGTGATGGCAAGGCAGTGAACGGCAGTGAAATAAAATAAATAAATAAACTAGAAAAGAAAGAGAAACCAAAATTAAGCAAAAATGTCAATTCCATTTGTGTAGTTCTAGTTAAAAATTTTATTTTTTGTGATACTCTAATTCCGTTCTATGCTGTTGTGTATTAATATCGTGTTGTGATTAAAATACTATTTATTTACTGGAATATACTTTAAAGTTTAAACTAGTAAAAATGTTTAAAAGATCCACAAAGTTAGAACCACCACCGAAACCTCCGACAATGGCTGAAATTTTACAAGATTTAGAAACGTTTGAAGTACAAAATCTACCTATGACACCAAAACGAATACTAAATCCAAATAGCAGTAGTGCAGATCATGAATGGTGGAAAACGTTTGAAACATTTTTGAAAGATGTTGATGAATTGAGAAGAATTCGTACCGAATTGAATGGCTACAAAAACAAATTGGAAGAAGTTCAATTGGAAATAGAAACAACATCAAAGAATTTACAAAATGATATCGATGAGAATTTAGAAAATACACGTAAACAATTTAAGGATTAAATACATTAAAATGTATGTACTTGTTTGTATTGTTTTCATTTTTAAATAAAAATACATAATATCAATAAATGTTTGTATAAAAACTTACAGAATTCATTAAGATATTTGAAGTTTTTTTTACGAATTTTATAAGAAATATAATTTAAAGATTCCATTTTTATTTAATAATATAAAGGATGAAGGACGTAGGTTGGACCTATATAAAATTTATTTAATTTAATAAAACTGCATATGTTATATGTATATTTAAAAATAAAATTTTATTTAAAATTTTTTAATTTACAGATTGAATAAGTAATTGAAAATTTTATTGATTTAGTACTGATTTTGATAATGGGGATCTGCAAGATATGCACAACAACTGCAAGGATATCCTAAAAAAGATAAAATACCATAATTATAAAATGAATTTATTTTATTGAAAGATTGTTAGTTAAAAAAAATATTTGATAGTTATAGTTATCTAGTATAGAACATATGCACGCATATACAACATATATGCGAAATGGAAAGAAAAATAATGGAGTCAAAATCATTATTAAATACCAATATCCAATATATCGTTCGTAAGTTATAAAATATGGAGTAAAAGAAGTACAGGTAAGGATAAGTGCAAATGGTGAAAAGTAAAAATGATGTAAACGTGAAATTTTGTACAATCTACTAATATTTTCCCATCACAATTTTTATTTTTAAAATATTTACAAATGATTAAAAAAATTGAAAATAAAATATTTTTGTTAATCTTCCAATAAAATATTGATGAAAACAGGAAAATAAGGGAAAAGGAAGGGGAATAAATAAATTGCAATTATTTTAAACAATAAAATTTTTATTTGATCTAAAAATTTTAAAATTAAAACATTTTAGGTACTTCTATTTATTTAAAATATTTAAACATTATTATAATTACACTTTTCGTTTATTTATTTAAGTATATAAATTCAATTATGTTTTGATTACAATGTAATGCTTTGGATATTATTTTATAATTTTACTTTTATATTAGTAATAAATTTAGTAATTAACTTTTAAAATTCTTTTCATATCTTACATTTTATATTTTATTTAGAATACAATTTCGTACTTGTATGATTTACTTTTGTATATGAATTGCATACGTACATTTGTATATGTACATTTACTTATAAGTATATACATGCATTAAGTAAGTACACATAAATGGACGGAGTTTGTTTCTAATTTTCCGTTATTATTTTAAAATAAAAAAATTACATCATTAATAACAAATTTTTTCAAATTTATTTTTCAATTAACATTCTCATAACACATACTCGTATAATTTTTAGCAACCGAAATTTAAAAAAAATGCTATATTTGAAATGATTAAAATTTGAGTAACAATAAATTTGAACTAGTAATTTTTATTTATTCAATTTATTTCCGATCATGTGATGTCTTTTGTTAATTCAAATCACTTTATCGAATGATTAGTGTTAGTAATTATTGTGTAAAGTTTAGAACTAAAGTTTAGAACTAAAAATAAAAAAAAAATTAAAAATTATAGCTATAGAAAAAATAATAATAAGCTTAAAAATTCGATTGAGATTACAAACATAAAATATTGGAGATAAAATTTTAAAAAAAAACATTTAAAATTCTATTTCTACAAATAATAAAATGTAAAAGTTAAAACCATATTTAATATAAATGAAAAATATCTAAGATAAAAAAAAAATTATATGTTATGTAGACTATTTATTATTTTTATTTTAATTTTCATAACGTTCAGAAGCCAATACCCAATATATAAAATTAAAAAATTTAAACTTGCCTCGTGGTTTGCATGATAAATGTCTTTCTATATACTGACATGCACATATAAAATGTGCACAATGTCTAGCCGGTTCGATAACAGATATATCACCGAGACCGCGTATAACTTCATTACCCCATCTTGATCCATAACGTAAATACAGAAGAAAACCTCTTTCCTACAAACCACGAATCAAATTTGATAAACAAAAAGAAAACATAAAAAAAAAAAAACAAAACAAATTAATTTTTTTTTCAAAAAATAATAAAATACAATACAAGTTTCATTTCAAAAAAAGGAAATATTAAACATGAATGAAATTTAATAAGAAAAATAAAGACGAAAAATTAAAAATTAAATGAAAATATAGGAATGAGAAGTACATAAAATTAAAATGTAATTACTGATAGAAACGATAAACATTTCTATTTTATAATAATTGAGTTTCCGTATAATCGTGACGACGGTTTATGTTTATGTAACATAAGAGTAATGCAACATTTTCAAATATCTGTAATAAGAAACATATTTTCGTTAGAGAATAAAATTGTTTGAATTCTTTCTTTTTTTTTTTTTCAAAATTCTATTATATAAATGTAAATGTTCCGATGCATGGCATACATATTTCCAATCGACTAGTCTTTTGATTTTTTAGTTAATTAGTTAACGCTTTTAGTTTTGTTCAAATTTAATTTGAAATCTCCTCTTCTTTTATAACTAATCTTTGCGTTTTAACCTGTCTGTAAGTTACTTAAATATTTATGCATGATACATTACAATAATTATATATTACACACAGTATAACGAACAATATTCATAGATATCTACTTCGCTTCATTTGCACATAATTAAAATTTCTGTGCAATTTAATATTGAAAAGAAAAAAAAAATTAATTTGTATAAAAAAATCCCCTGCTTAATTGTAATTTGTTTGAGCAATAAATTACAAAATTATTAGTAGTAGTATACTGTTTTTTAAAAATTTTCTAATTAAAAATTATTAATGGCTTTTTTCTTTTTCTTTTTGTTTTTAATTAAAATTTCTTAAAAATAATTAATAACTGCCAAATATGATGATATAGTTTTGGTGTTCGTGTTAGTATTGTTATTGTCAACAAATGTGTCCACAGGAGTTACGAAAAAAATCTGTACAACATGATCGTTCATTTTGCGTTTTAATTTTTTTATTAAGAATTTCTTCGATATATTGACATGGGCATATTGATGACATTAAATGACGTGGTGTTTCATGTACTCCAGCTTCATTAACTGTCCAATCCAAGCGACGTCGTAAAAAATCTTTACCCCATCTTTGTAAATAGCTTAGAAATATCTCTGTTGCGATCACCTATTTATAAAATTTTACAACATATCTATGTTCAAAATAGGAACAAATCTTAACATAACTAGATTAAAGTTGAAGAGATTTTTTTTTCAATTTCTGAATATGTGAATTTATATATGTAAATAAAAAAAATAAATATAATTAAGTATTTTATAATCTTACCTGTTTTCTGGATAGTCTGACTGGATTGCTGCCCTGTATTACAATATCATTAACATCAAGATCTAATTTTGATTCCCATCCAGCTTGAATATTTGTTCCGTTTTGTTCATTTCTTTCGATAAATTCATTCAAATATGCAATACATTGTGCCGGATCGAAATACAAAAAGCATAAATTCACTTTATGACATGATATTCTTCCTCTATCATCTAGAATTAAAATGATTTTATGTCGTATCAATTGTTTATTGACTCTTGCAAGACATTTTTCTAGGCCACGTGATAATCGTAGCTTGATCCACATGCAAAATATAATTGCAGCTGCATTCAAAAATAACCATCCAACACCCAATGAAAATAATGGAATTCCTTTAAGTCCAGAAAATAAAAGAGTTAATAGAACAAAAAATGCAAACAGTATCCAACAGACAAGAACTCTTTTATAGCAAATATTATAAACTGTAAAACGATAATCATTCACAAGTGTTTCCATAGCATTCACGTACTCTTCAACAGTCAACTATAAAAGAAAATGTAATTACTTAGCAGCGGTAGTAAGTAATTTTTGAAGAAATCATCTCAAAATAATCTTGTCGATACATACAGTTAATCCTTGTGCCATCAATTCTTCGGGAACTAATTCTGGACGAAATATAGCTGGTGTTACCCATGGCCATCGAGTATTTGTTGGTAATAATGTTACGATGACATCGCCATTAGCTGTAGTATTGCGTAAAAATGTAAAAACATTGTATCAGAAATAAAATTGAAAATTTTATTTTTATGTTTAAATTTATGAAAGAAAATCATCATGTTTACTTACCGAAACCTTCACGTATTCTTCCTGTTGATAATTCAATTGTTCTCATAGCAGCTCCATTATTATTATTAGAATTTGATGATGTTGAATTCGAACTTTTCGGTGTGTCATTTCGAGCTGTTGTCGATGGAGTTGTCGTTGATGTACTTTGAGTAGTGCTTTTAGACACACTATTCAAATTTACATGACTAAGAACAGCCGGTGCTGGACTAATTTCTGATGAAGAGAATTTTGTTGTTTGGATTTTATTACTCTGGGAAAAATACGAATAATTTAAAATATGAAATTTGTTAAATTAAAATACAAAATTAGTAAGAAATAAATTAAGTAATGATTCAAAATTCAATTAAAATTATTTATAATTTTTATGTTAATTTAGGTCTAAAATCCAATTTGAATTCATATAAAATTTAAGCATATACTCGTATAAATGGCTCTTTGGAATAAATTACTAATTTATCAAAATTAAAAATGTTTACAATATGTTTCGTAAAATAATTTTATTTGCTTTTTAAATCGTTTTATATGCAATAGAGAAGTTTCAATCAAATGCACACGTACAATATTTCCCCATTCATTTTGGCTGTAAATCATTGTGTGTGATCTGAATTGCATATTAATTTTATATTTTTCAAAATATTTGTATGACAATTTTATTAATTTTTAGTCTTTAAAATGAAATTATTTGCCGACATTTTTATTTAAAAACTAATTAAACTAATGACACAGACTTGAAAAAACAAATTATTTTTTGCTTAAACTGCAAAATAATTTCCTACTTTTTTCTCGCATGCATTCAAATAAAATTTTTATCAACTCTATTATACAACTTGGCAAATTGTGTTTTTTTTTTCTCTGTACAACCACGTACAACATATGTGTAGTTGATTTCCATTAATATTTGTATATTTTCATATTTCTTTCTTACCTGTGCAGGTGGCCCAGGTATAAATGGTATTCCTCTCTTTGTCGCTGATGCTGTTGCTGCTAGTTTTGCAGTATTTACCGCAGTTGTTGTCAATGCTGCTGTTGGTGTTGTTGGGGATGTTGATTTTGTATTGTTGTCGTTACTGTTGCTGTTAGTAATATTTATTGTGTTGGTAGTGTTGCTATCATCATTGCGTATATAGTTGTTATTTTTTCCATGGCTCTGGCTATCATCATCATCAAACTTTACCCAACTTGTCTTATTTTGATTTCGATTTTTATTAATATCATTGCCATCATCAGAATCATTATCATTATTATTAGCAGCATCAAGCGGATGTGCATTTGTTGATATTTTTGATTTTGTTACCATTAATGATGATGATGATGATGTTGAGGATAAATTATTATCAATACGCTTTGGCATATTACTTTTAGTTTCAACAAATTCAGATGCTGTCGGTACAATAACAGCAGCTATTTCATCTGATAGTGATTCATTTTTATGATAATGATCTGATGATTTGATGTTACTGGGATGATGATGATGATCAGTAATATCAACCTGATTTGATACTGATTCCGTGGCACTATTCATTTTAGTTTGTTTTTTCGTTAGGTATTTTTTTTTCGTGTGTATTTTTCAAATTCAATATCACTTTAATATGTAACTAAAATATCTGATGATATTTTTATAAAAATTTATATTAATAAATACGATAATTTTTTTTTTTTTTTTGATTTTTTTTAAATCATATGAAATTTCACAACGAACTCATAAAATATTTCACATAAATATTTTTTTGTTATTAATTATTATTTATAAATACACTTTATTAAAAATACTATAAAATTATGCATTTTCAATTTGAATATTTATTTTTTTTTTAAAAAAATTATATCTACTGATGAATAGATATATGATATAAATTTCAAAGTGTATTTGAATCTGTGTGATATAACAATTTTTAATTATTACGATAAATTGACACACCTTTTGTACATTTTATTAATGTGCATTATTTTAAACACTTTTATAACAAATATCTACTGATTTTTTTTAAAGTTTTCAAATGAACAAATAATTTTTAATAATTTTTTTTTTGTTTCAGAAAAGATACATATATCTATCTACGAACGAAGTTTTAGCAGCGGAAATATTTAATATCAAGTCGAGTTTCAAATTAGTTAATGTATATATGTACATTCCTTCTAATATAATGAATACTAGAGAAATTAAAGTCACATGAATATTAGTAAATATATAAATGTATGTACATTTCAAAAAAAAAAAAATATATATATATATATATGTATATATATATATGTATGTATTTATGTAAATTTGTAGGTGTATTCAATTATTATATTATATATATGTATATATACATACGTTCACCTTCTTATTAAATATACAACAAATACATACTATACTATATTTTAATCACATAGGTACTGTATAAAGGTAAAATATTTGAACGTGAGAACTTATTTTTACTTGATTTCAATATAAAAAAAAAGTATACACGTACATTTGTATGTGTTCATATGTTTTCAAATAATAATATATACATATATTTAAAAATTTGTATATAAAATATAAATTCTTATAGGTATGTATATGTAAAGTATCTATAGGAAATACATACATATTATACATGTATGTACTTTGAAAGTATATGTACGTATCAATTGATATAATAACGTACCTTTAAAACCAAACGTAAAATATAATGTAAAAGCACAATTAATAATAATTATGAACGAATCTACCATACTGAAACTGATTAAATTCGATATTTTTAAACAAAATATTTTTCTTGATTATAAGTCTGACTCCATCCATATATGTATGTATGTTATGTAGAGTATTATGGAGTGAGTGTAATTAATATTGACGTCATCATTACGAACCATCAACATCATTATGTTTATATGGTATAACAAATAACGAAATTACAGAACAGACATGCAAACAAATATTAATTTTGAGTTATTTATTACTTTACTTTATGTTATTCTCATATGCATAGATATAACAGAACAGGTTGAGGTTGAGAGAAGCCAGGTAAATACAAACTAGCTATACTACAGGTATTTACAAATTTTATAATATATGTAATATGTGAGTGTATCAATATACATATACATACGTACAAGTACATAGTGGATGTGGTTATATGAATGCACATACATATATGTATGTTTGTATACCTACATATGTGAAAAAATGTAAATAAATTATTAATAATAAAAAGCTCTTTAAAAACCTTATAACCGATTGGTATAATGATAGTAGTATAGTAATTAAATATTCAAAAATAAATAAAAAGATAATTGTTACAGTACCTACGTGATTAAAAATATGCTAAGAAATTAAATCAAAATCAAACAGAAATTAAATATGTATTTAATAAAATTTTTCTTAAATATAAATAAATATGTATTATAAAAAAGTTTAACATTATGTACTGTTTTTTATTTAAATTTCTTAATAAAAAAAATTTTATATTTAAAACAATTTGTAGATTAACTTAATCATTTTCATAGCGATTGTATATTTTGTTTATAATATATGAGAATTTGAAATTTTTTTTTAATTATTTTTTAGTTTTCAGAGACGGAGATGAAATTAATTTTTCAATGTCGAGGTATTGTAATAATCGTTATGATATTACATGATTGTAAACTTATGAGTATTTATTATATAAATTTATTTATTTTTTCTCTACCCAATATAGAAAAAAAAAAACGAAAGTTATTAGATATATACATCTACATGTATACGAATAGTACACGAAAAGGTTTTTAAAATATTTTTCAATTATATTACACTCGTAATAATTTTAGTTCATATCTTTTTTTTTTCGTAAATTGTAACGAATAAAAATGAATAATTTATTTGAGGCACAAGAATTTTTTTTCTTGTATCGATTTTATTTCAAACCTCAATTAAAATATTAAAAAAGAATTTTCATTATCATAAACCATAGACAACAACGAAAGTATGTATTAGTACATACATATGTTGATACGGTTGATACAATTTTTTCTTAATATAGAATAGTCATCAGAAATTAAATTTGATTTGAAATAGTTTTTCATTATGTATATCGAATGAAATAATTTCTTCTTACGAGTATTACTGGTATTACATATTATATATTTGAAATCGAAAACTATATATTTACATACATAGTATGTGTTTATAATTTTGTAATAAAAATAATTCAATAATCGATATTAGTATGAACGATAAAATATTTTTGTTTTGCTTTATCATTCATAAAACGGTAGAGTTATGCTAGCAGAAAATCATTATAATATTTGATTTCAAAACATTTCATTGTGATATCAAATTTCATTCGTGTTAGATTGGAATTTTCATGAATACTTGTGCATATATACATCTGTGTACGTTAAAATAATTAAAATATCAACATATTATTTTTATCACATATCATTATATCAAAACATAAATAAATACATAACATATATGTATATCTGAGAATTTTAAAAATAAAACGAGGTTATCGTTATTTATTGTTTAATCTTTAAAAATAAAAACAAAAATTAATATAAGATCTAATAACGTAAATAAATAATAAATGAAAAGAAAACAGTATTAAAAATTGAAATTTTATTCCGCTCCCATTATTAATTTGTAATAAAAGAAAAAAAAATTAATTTTCATTTAAAGTAGAAAAAAGATGACCAAACCAAACTGAAAATACGTACCTACATATGTATGTATGTAGTTAATATCAAAGTAAATATTTTTGATATTGATAAATACATTTAATTAATATTTATTAAAAATGCGTAATTTTTATTCACAAAAATTTATTTTTATTTTGCATTTTTTGTTGTTCTTGTTGCTATTTTTTTTTAATATTACAATATAATAATAATAATAATTTTTAGATGTCTTTATTTTACCACATTCAATATATCTTATGCTTATAATTTATATACATCTTATTACATTACTACACAATATAAATTGTTTTTTTTTTAATTTTTTTTATTCAATTATTTAATACTGTACACCTATTTAATTGATTTTTTTTATTTATAAATTTTTTAATTTTTTTAATTATATATATATAAAAAATTTATTTTTTGTTCGTTCACATACATATACACAATTTTTTTATGAATGTGTATTATGTATATATGTAACTTCTATATAGCATACATATCTAATTAAACTTTTCTTTTATTCATTTCAGTCATGTAAAAATATTAATTAATTAAAATTTAACTACATATATTTTTTTTTTTAAAAATTAAAAAAAAATTAACATCTTATAAATATACATACAATAAATTTTTATACATATACGTAAAATAAAATAGATACATAAATTACAATATAATTGCAATATCGGATACATAATTTATAATTTACATATACAGTAATCGATTGATACACTGGATAGATATAACATTTTAATAATAAAAATAAAAAAAAATTAATTATTTAAAAAAAAAAAAAAAAACGTTAAAGAAAGAAAGAAAAAAAATATGTTATTTTTTCTTTCAATATATAATCAGTTTCATCATTATTCATTTACAATCTATGTAGTATTTTTGTCTTAGAATTATATTCCTATCACACTAATAATATATATTTTCTTTCAATCTTATACTGAATTGTACAGTTTTTTTATCATTGAATTATTTTTTCTTGTAATTTTTTGAAAATTTTGATTTTTAATTTCGTATTTAAAAATTTTTTGATCAAATTTAATTTAATGCCAAATACAACGAGATTGTCTTATGTTTTATATCAAATATAATAATAACATACATACAATTATTTATTTTCCTCTGCATTTATTTTAACAGAAAAAATGAAAATCAAGGTTTCTGGTCATTTGTAACATACAAAACGATTAATAAACACAATCACTTTTCATTTTTAAAGATTCAATTGTAATCGAAATAAAAAAATTAATTAATTAAAAAATTAACGAACAAACTAATGTTTCCTTTTCTTCAAAAATTGAAATTTATTTTTTTCTTAAAATGAAAAAAAAAATCTTTAATGTTGTTAATAGAAGTTGCCATTAAATTTTTGCAAAAAAAAAAAAATAATTCATTTTTATAATACTGAACAAATTTTTAAATATAGTTCAGTGTCATGGTCCTTTTTATGAAGTTTTAAAATTGTAAAATTTTATGTAAATGATATGTAAAATTACGTATATATTTCTTGAAAAATAAAAAATTAATTACAACAAGTAAACAAACTGATATCGAACTGAGAAAAAGTAAAATACAATTAATAGAGATTCAGATAATATAATGTATAGATTGAATAATAATAACTAGATAATGTAATTTCATAGATTCATAGGTTCATTATAAATTTTTAAAAGAGATATGTTTAGAATGTCAGAAAATAAATAAATAATTTCATACAACATATCGTAATTAATCATAATTTTCTTGTAGAGCAGCAGTTGGTGGAGGCAATACTGCTTGCTGCTGAGGTGATTGTTGCTGATCTTGATTTTGATAACCACCTCTTCTACGTAAAAATGCTCGTCCTGTTAATGGAAGTTGTCGCGGTAATACAATTAATGTAGAACCAAGAGCAAGCGTAACTGGTGCTTTATATTTTCCTGGAAGACTTATGAAAACTGTACCAACAGCTGCAACATTATCTGCTGTCGGTTCTATAGCTATTGGTCTTACAGTATTAAGTATTGACGGTTTTGAACGACCTCGACGTCGTATTTGTACGGGAGTATCACATTCAGGATTTAATGAAATGTAAACTATTGCAAATGGTCTTTGTGCCATATGTAACATTTCAATAACACGTCGACGTCGTGTACGTCGTAAATCAGCGGCTTGCTTTGCTTTCCATGCAACAACACAAATAGCAAGGAAAAGAAAGAAACATGAAAAAAATACAGAGAAAAATACAAAAAGATCAATGTGCAATTGATCCTGACGAAATACAATTGATCCGTAACATTGATCTGAACCAGAACTTGCGCGTAAAGTAATAAAGAAACGTGTTGCACTCAAATTATGAGCGTTTTGAGGTAGTGTTAAAACAAGACGATTTTTTAAACCAAATAATCGTAAAAGAGTATTACATTGATTTAAAGTTATGTAAGTGCTGAGACCTTTTGCCTTTTCATCGCGTACATAAAATCCTGTTCCCCCGAGTGAAGTGCAATCATGAATATGTGGAGTCCAAAATATTTTTTCTTCTTTTTCTCTAGTTGTATGACCAGTGGAATTGTTTGGCTCATATTTTGATGGAGCAATATTCAATGGTTCGGTAAGATCTGAGTCGATTTCTGTTACCCAACGATATCTATTATCTAAATAGAGCTGATGATCACCAGTTGTTTGGTTCGTTAGCACAATAAACGAATCATCTTGAGGACTCATGAAGACGTCAAGTTCACCTTGTGTTACATCAATTATTATACGAATATCGACGTTCATAAAACGAGGTTGAATAACAAAAAATACAGCTTGTCCAGGTCGTAAAGGTGATGGCTTTACTTTGCATTCCTCTGAAAAAGAAGTACTCATTAAATTTTTCTATTGCTGGAAATATTGAAGCAGCTCTTACCAATAGGTTTAGCATCAAAACACATTCTAGATTCTACTGTTATTTGTTTATAGCACTGATGTCCATCAATTGGATTTCCAGCATAGGAGTCTCTGCATTTTGAGCACTGAACCATCCAACACAACTGTGCTGAATTTTTACTTGAACTAGCCGAACATGTTGCGTCACTTTCTGTGTTATTTCCACAGTTACACTTTTCTCCGGTAACTGGATCACAAATATCTCCATGACCATGACATTCGCATGGTCTGCAAACGTCTCGCTGATTATTTGATCCTCGAAAATAGCCTGTTATACAATTTTGGCACCTATATCCTGTTGTCTGATTAGCACATCTCAAACAAACAGCATTCGAGCTTGGTCCTTCTAATACAAATGCCTCTATGTCAGATTTTGACATATTTTTCACTAGGTCTTCATAATCGGAGATAACACATAATTCTGAATGACCATTACAATATTCCAAACATGGAATGCAATGCCCATTATCATTTCTAACAAATAATGCCTGGCATTTTTCGCATTGAGCACCCATTGTATTATTATGACATTTTAAACAATCCGTTAATTTATCAGGACCGCCACAATTTGAATGACCATTACACTGACACTGTATAGAACAATTGGCTCCAACATAACCGAAATCGCATTCACAATTGTTTGGTTCAACGCAAGTACCTCGAACGCATCCTTGCATACAAACTGGTACACAATCTCCGTCCTTTTCCTTGTATCCTTCTCCACATTTGCATTCATAACTACACATATTAATATTAAAGAAATAAATAAAATGTTGAGAAACTAACAAAAATGCGAAAACGCGATGATACTCACCCAATTTGAGAATCCACACATTTTTCTGATTTCGAATTACAATTATGATGGCCATTTTCACATTCATTTTCTGGCGGACAATTGACGTAATTCCAAGAAAATTTTTCTTTTGTATTCAATGTGATGTTTCTTCTTAAACTATAAATAGTATCACATGTTAAACTCGCTGGCATTTCTGGGTATTCAGATAAACTTTCAAGAGATCCTTCGGTACATATCCCGTCTCCATTCTCTGAATCACGTGAACACCAACCACAGTGGGCGTGTCTTAAACAAGTCGAACATTGTTTATACGCTTGGCAAGGTTCTGGGCAATATTCACTTTCATGTTCATTCAATACTAAACCACATGCTCCACCTGCACAATACAGAACCATATTATCGGGCGAAATACATGCATTCAAAGATGTTGACCATTTACAATGTTTCGGATTTTCTTTTTCGTTTTCAAGACAAACTGAACAATTGGTAAAAGTGTGACATTTTTTTGGACAATTGTTTATAACTTTGTATTCGTTTCTTTCTATGAGATCTTTAGTAATGCATTCTGTTAATCCGACATCATTTACAGCCCACTGACAATTTTCAGTATTGAAACATGCCTCACAATTCAATGTATGACACTGAGGCTGAGGACATTGTGACAAAACTCCAACTGTTGTTTGCTTGTTACACCATTTACTTTCTCGGTTACAGTCGGCTCCTGCTGGTATACAACGACCGTGAATGCCACATCCATCGCACCACTGGCAAGTTGGTATAGTTTCAGTATATGATGGCCAAGAAGCTAAACATGAAGAGCACGTTGTAAATGAAGAACAATTTCTTCGCATAATCCATGATTCATCACAAGTCCGACCATTATTAAAAGATACACTTCCGTTATGCACTTCACATACTTGCGAGTTCCATGAAGAAAAGCAATAAGATGAAGTGGATTCGTCATAGCTGCTAACTGAACAATAACTACATCCCATATAATGACGACAATAATACTTTCCACTGCTCCAAAATTGACATATATCCTCTGGTAGAATAAATTTAACCACTTGACTTTGTGAAGTACCATCCCATCCACCAACCACATAAATGGCTTTATTTTCTGGATCCATTGTGATTGCTTCCGCATAACTGTGATCAGGTAATCTTCCAATTATTTCAATATCTTCCGTTAAACGAATCCATTCATTACAGTCATAAATATAAGCAATCAGAATATCAGATGCATTATATGGTGTTGTCAAACCCCCATATATCACCATGTAGTTATCAGTTGTTGTAGCTGAATGGAAAAATCTTGAACGAGGTAATAAACTTTCCGGTCTATTCAATTCTTTGAATGGTGGTAATTCTGTCCAATACAATTTTTGGATATTTAACGCATACAAAGTGTTCGATGATCCTGAAAGCATTAAACCACCAAAAACATAAATTATTTGTGATGATGCATGATAAACAGTGCTGTGACCGAAAATTTCCGTCATTCGAGTACCGCCTGCAACTAATTTCTTCCATGTCTTACTATTTAAATTGTATTCCCATAGATGAAGTTTATTCGTTGTATTTAGAGTCGATCCTCCAATTAAAATTAAAGACTCTTTTTCAGCGATTTTAATGTACGTTAAAGTATGACCCATTAGTGGAGGAGGGCTGTTTGTTTTATTCATCGTGATTTCATTCCATCTTTGATTTTGTATTGAAAATTGCCAAAAGTCTCCTAAAATTTCATTTGGTTGTCCTTTTCCACGATTTGTTAGACCACCATGAATATAAATTGTCTGCTTTGATAAAAATACGTCTGCCGCATGAAAATATCTGCCTTGAGGCATTTTTGCTTCCGGCGTTGAATCCACAGTCACTTGCATCCAAGTGGAATTTTTCGTATCGAACTGTCGAATATCATTTAACGGACCATTAGTCAGAGAATACCCGCCAAACATCCAAAGTGCGCCACGTTTATCAGCGTTCAAAGAATGTCCAAATCTAGGAATTGTTTTCCGTAAATGCTCATAGTTTTCGTTGAGAAGAAGAGTGTTAAACAATTCTGTTACAACTAAGTGTTGTTGCTTAATTTTAGTTTTACAATCGAGTCCAGCATAACCTGGATTACATATACAACGACCATAATTTATGTCACAATAGCCTTGTTGTCGATGAGCAGTGCAATTTCCTGGGCATATTTCCAATTCACATTTTGAACCCACAAACCCTTTAGGACAAACACAACGATTATTTTCATCACAAATATGCGGAGGATAACATGTATGAGAAGTACAAGATTTCACTGTGTATATAGCGTTAAAGCCATATCCTTCACCTCTTTGCTTGTAGTGGACTGTTAAATGATTAGATTGTACTTCGATAGTACGAAGTGCTGAATAAGGTGCACAAATAACAGCCAAAAGTTGATTTTGTTGTGTATTACCCGTTAAATCTGGAAGACCATCGTAAACGTAAACCGCGTTCTTCTCGCAGAAAACATTTAAATTTTGCTTTTCAACATTGATTTGTAAGATTTGCTGATTTTTTCCACTTGTTTTATTCGAAATTTGTGGCGATATTAACCATAAGCATTCTCGAACTTCAGGCCCACCCCAAGGATTTTTGTATGATTGATACGATCCAATTCCTTGTCTTCCAGTATTCTTTAGTAATCCTCTTGATTCGCATTGAAAATAGCACATACCACCATCTTGAGGATCTCCATAATATTCTTTGTTGCAATTTTCACATTTTGAGCCACTAGTATTATCTTTGCAAAAACATTCTCCTGTGCGTACGTCACAAATTCCTAGTTCTTGATTTCCGTGCCCATTACATTCACATGGCTTACAGCCTTCATCTGAAGTTGCATTTCCATAACTACCAGGACGGCATTTTTCACAAGACCCCCCTTCTGTCCAATTCTGACATTTATCACATTTTCCAACCTTTTCTACACAAGTCGAATGATTATTGCAACCGCAATTAACGGAGCAATCAGGACCAGTCCAACCTAAATCACATTTGCATATATAATCTGGTGATCCTGAACAATAGCCATGAACACACGTTTCGTTACAAGTTTTTACGCATGAGATTCGACCATCACCGATGTATCCTTTTCGGCAATAGCAGTTATACGATCCGTGTGTATTTGTACACTTTGCTTCTTTATGACAATCATGTAAACCTAATCCACATTCATCGACATCTGGACATTGTGCATACGCCCATTCTGATTCACCTGTCGTAGTATTTAGTGCTACTTCGCAATCTTCAAAGGAATTCGTAAAATCTCCCCGCATGCATAAACCTTCAATTGGATTATCACGATCAAAGCACCATCCACAGCCTAATGTTCGTAAGCAAGATGAACAATTTTTTAACTGGCTACACGATTTGCACTGTTGAATTACTGGCTCGTTGACTAAATTCTGATTATTACTTGGCGCTGCTAGTGAAACTGCTTGATCTATCCATTCTCTACATATTCCGAATTGGTATTCACTCGTATAAACTGAAAAACTAAAACATTCTGAAGTAGCCTCACACCACACACATCTACCTTTTTCATCTAGACAATCCGAACAACTTTTCCGTTGTTGACAAGGAGTCGGACAATGATTCATTTTACTGACTGCATTCGCAGATTTGCCGATTCTAGCACATTTTGCATCTTCTGTCCACCATTCACATAATCCTGTATCTACACACTGATTACAGTCGATCAAATTTGAACAATTCAAACAATGTGTCGGTTGAATTACAAAATATTTCCAATTTTCATTACCATCAGAGCATTCTGAAGTCTCATTTGCGTTTCTATTGATGCATTTATTAGTTAAATCACACCATCCACAAGAAGTATCTGTTAAACAATGTAAACAATTTGTATATTGTGAACAATGACCATCTGAAAAAGGTTCCAAGTACTCAAAAGTAAACGGTTTCCAAATTCCATGGTGATATTGTTGCAGTTCCATTTTAGTTTTCTGGAATTGATTATTATAGCTTCCAATTCCGATTCTTCTTTTCGTTTGAAAGTCGATTGCAAATTTTTCTGTTGTATTAGGCCAATCAATAAAATTACATAAGAACTGTGATGTCGTCATATTCAAAACTACTGATGTGGCCTTTAAAAACTTCGTATCTTCTTTTCCCATTCGTAAAATTGAGCTGGAGAAACTCGTACAAACATGTAACATTTCGTTCATTGCTTCCATATTGCTTTTTGATGGTCGAATAAAACCTAGGAGGCGAGCAATCATTTCTCCATTGAATTCATGTTCGGTATGTGTCGTTGTTGGGATAGATGCGAAATCAACAGTTGTAGAGTTCGTAATTGAGACCATATCTGGCATGGTCCAATTCACCGGGTAGTGATATTTAATGTAAGTTAATCCAGGTCTTCTGTCCAAGCTTGTGCATTGTTCAGGTTTAAAAATTTCAGTTCCTTTTGCACCCCACCAACCAGGAAATTGTGTTGGTGTTTCCTCTCCACATACTCCATAGTTATCAGCCTTATGATGACATCGAGCGTTTTGAACGCACCATGTACACTGATTAAGACCCAATTTGTTAGCAATTGAATGAGATTGGGAATTTGGTGACCAAGATGCTCCATGAATCAAACAAGAGTGACAATCACTTAAAGATGGACAAATTCCTGGACATCGTGTTGTTTGTAAATTTGTTGTACAATTAGCACCAATCGTTCGTCCATAACAACTACTGTCAGCTGAGCACCATCCACATTCTGGATCTAATAAACATGCAGTGTGCGTCGTATGAAATCGACAAGCTTCTTCTGGATTATAATTGTCTGGATCTTTGACACGAAATATTTGCGGTAACTCGTAAGCGAATAAATCAGCATTAACATTTCCATGATATCCTCCAACTATTAATAAAGTATTATTTCTTCTGATAGCAGCAGCATGAGCAAATACTCCTTGCTTCTTTGGATATTGAAATCCACCGGAAAGAACGTCTTCTTTTATCCAAGTATGACAACCCAGATGATATAAGTACATTTGATTATCATAACAAATTTCTTCTTTATTGTGACGATGAGTATAACCACCGAAAATTATTAAATAATTCCCAACAATTGTTGCAGTGTGAAAAGCACGTTCTCTTGGAAAATATGTTGACGGAAAATAACTTCGTGGGTAAATAATTTCAGTCCAATGTAATTTGTCTAATTGAAAAGCAAATATACGGTCGGACAATTTCGAAAAACGAGCAACATTTGTCATTATTCCACCGTAAACAATTAACGAATTTGTATAACAGTAATAGACTGTAGTATGTGCAACAAGACGGACATCCAATGTTTTTCCACCACGTGGTTTTATTTCTTCCCATTGCTCTTCACCAATTTTTGAAAGTAGTTTTATTCGGAAAATTCTAGAAGAGAATTTCCCATTTGATAGACTTCCTCCAAAAACATACAAATAATTTCTGGCACGAGTCAAGGTATGTCGTGTCATTGGAGGTGGTTTGAATGTTGAATTTGTTGCTCTTAAGCTCCATCGTCCACCATTGTCCGTAATGTTATACATCCAAAGCTCATTCGATAAGCTTCCATTTGATAATTTACCACCAAAAATAACAAATCCATCTGAAAATTGAAAATATTTTATTAAGCAAATTGTATTTTTTACGGAATCCAATATTTCGCGAATTCATTTCATTTTACCTGGAACGTTTTCAGCAGCATGACCATAGCGACCTGATGGTTTAGTATCCGTAACATTCTCTAATATATCATCAATTATTTCTACAATATCATCTTGAGTAACATTTATCGAAGACGAAGATTTATGTCCTTTATAGTCTAAATTTGATTCTGCTAACGTATGTAAAATACTTCGAAAATATGAAACTTTGCTATTCAGTCCCCATAATTTTGCTTCTTCGTCATCTTTGTTCGATAAGACTGCTTTTAGTAATGTATTGTCAATTTTTTGTGGATGATAGATTTTTCGGTTTTGGATAGGAATACCCCATTCATCTTCCCATCGACTGCTATTGAAACGGTAAATCTAAAATATAATTTTTAAATACGAATCATTTTAAGAATTTTTTAATTTAGTTACTTGTAATGAATCGACGACTTCATTGAGATCATATCCTCCAAAAACGTATAGCGAATCATTTTCTTCTATATAAATTCCTGTATGTGCTGCTCTTGGTGTTAAACCTTCAGCATCTGTAGCAAGCCATCTCCAGTGTCCACCTTCTGGATCAATATGTAAATCACAAAGTCTTCCGCTATAGTTCTGTAACAATTTTCAAATATAAAGGTACTCAGTACTAAATCAAATGTCAAATAACTTTTTTTAATTACCTCTTCACATCTACACATTCCCTTAATGCATTTACCTCTATCAGATGATTCTCCACATTTATCGGGACATGCTTCATCTTCACAATCTGGTCCTACCCATTCTCCATGGCAAACACATTCATGACCAATACATTTACCATGATTGTGACAATTATTTAAACAATTTGAGATATAGTATGAAGCTTTAAAACCTTCTAAAACGTAGTTCGTATCACTATACAATAAAATTAACATCTGTGTGTAGGAAAATAAAATAAAATACACTTTGTTAGAATACCGTCGAATAATTTTTTCAAAATAAATTTATAGAGTGGATACTTACACTTCCAGAAGTTGCAACTAAAAGTTGTGGTTCAGTTTTACCACTAAAACTACCCAGTAATGTTGAATTGAATGAATCTCCATCATAAACGTAAATGTAATCATAGGAACATTCAGTACCCAAACTATGAAAAGTCAACGTAATAAATTGACTATCATTTTTAGCTCTAATCAACCATTCACAGTGTGAATCTTGCGTATAATTTGTTCTTGATGGTCCATCGGAGAATTCACCGTATGGTTCTGTGAAAATTTTTCTTGTACGATCACATGGTTGATTTGGTATATTTTGTACACCTTGAAAAATTTGTGATGGTTGTTGCTGTTGCTGATGAAGTGTTGTTATGTATCTATCAGCTAATACAAATGAAGGTGATAAAGATAACGATATATATGATGTTCCTAACAGTGTTGTAACACAGATAATTAAAAAATATTTTTCATTATTGTTACGAAAACTATTTGTATTTTTTTTACTTTTATTTTTTATAGATTTTAACATCATACAAATAAAAGAAAATAACAGAAAAAAGCAACAAAAAAATTAATTCTACTTAAATTGATTTAGAATTTATGATGTACAATATAAATATCACTAATGGAAAAAGTAGCAAAAATTGTGATCTATTTTTTACATATTGATTTTTAAAGAATATTGATCGTTTATTTTTTATGTTTGCACGGAAATCATTATTATTTAATTTCTCTTTTCTGTCCTGATATTTTTATGTAGCACGGAAGCATTTTCCACTTCACTGTTTGAAGAAAAATGTTAATGCTTACGAACGAAATAATATAAATTGAAAAATGCAGAATTCTTACAAGAAATTTAAATGGAAATCTACTTTCAAATGTTTTTTGTACACGTTATTCAAAGTTTTAAAAAATAAAAATAAATAATTTTATCTATAATTTAGTAAATAATAATTTTATTAAATCCAGTGTTACAAATTGTTAAAATTATGATTATGATATGCCATATGCGTAAACTCTAAACTGACAATTTTTAGACATTTTATTTTGGTTTAACTATTTATTTTTATTTGCCTTTAAAAATTTTCCAATTTTTGTTTTAATGCTGTTGTTTGACATTCGTATTTGTTTGTTTGGTATGTCGAGAACAAAACAAACTACGAAAACACAAAAACAGCACAAAATACAAAGAAAAAACAACAAAAAATTAAAAAAAAAAATAAATAAACAGAAACAGACGTAAAACATGTGATTTTTATCGTAAAGAACCAAAGAACGATAATAAAAAACGAAAGCACAAAGTAAACAATTAAATTAATGTAATTATTGACGAATGACGAATGAGGAATGACAATGAAGTGAAGAGTGAATATAACATATAACTTAGCTAATAGAATAGAAATAGAATAGCTAGAAGAATTATAAAATAAAATAAATAACCAACCCATCCGTACGTTGTTGTATTGTATTGTAGCGCGTAGTGCGTACGCCCTCATGGTGTGGAGTATTAACTCTTTACCCTCTTTACACCATGGTACGCCCTCACATGAGGGGAGGCAAGTTGTTTTAGGTTGTGTTATGCTTGTGCCTTGTTGCAGTCGTACGCAGGTAAAGTCACATTCACGTTATGCGTTTACTAGAGACTAGCTAGCTAGACCATTGTATAAAGGTAGATTATAGCACATTATAGATATATAGAGCAGATGGAAATGGGAAGGAACATGAAACTGCGTGTGATTTTAGATTGTGAAATATTACATACCCAAAATAAATAGAATACTCTACAAGGTATGATTGAAAAAATGTTCTGAGTTTGACGTCATTGGATGTCAAATTGAGTAAAATTGGTAAAATATATTTTAAGTACACAACAATTTTATGGGATTAATGATTAATGGTATTTTGTATAATTCATTTTAGAAAATGATAAAAAAGGACGTTATTTATTACGTGATAATAGTCATACATTTATGTACATATTCAGATTTTTATTTGAGGCCTTCGTCAAAAGGTCCTGGCGGGTCGTGGTATAGGCGAAGGATAAGCAGTTTCCTGCCTATTTTTTGTAATAAATAAATAAATAAATTTGAAACCAATTTGATCGAAAATAAATCAAAATCAGGATAGTCGAAAAAAATTGATTGTTTTTATTATCATTGTATGATTAACTACTGTCAGTAAAATATCAATTTTTAACTGCATGTTCTAAAATTGACTTATTTACAATAAAGACTGTGGGATATCATTTCACAACGATGTATACGCTACTTACCTATCCGATTTTTTTACAATTACTGGTCCTCCTCAAAAGAAATGCTCATATTGCCAATGCTGAATAATTTATATAAATATATCCACGTATATGTTACGAATAAATGAAATATATATTATAATTTAAAATATAAAATATAAAAATAAAATAAATATATATATATATATTCAATTTTTGCAAGTCTAAATTCTTTATTTTTATTATTTCATGTCTTTTAAAAATATATTACCATAATTTTATTTTTATTTATCATCAATGTTAATATAAATTTCGATTTTAATTGATTAAAAAATTAAAATAATAATAAAAATGAATAAACAATCTACACTTTTTTAAAATACGCTGAAGCCTCCTCTGCTAATTTATGTTATCATTCATTTTTTTTTTAAATACTTATTTCAGTGCTTTGAAATTACATATATATTTTTTTTAATATTAATTTGTGGAAAAAAATCACCAATTGCATTATGTATGTATATATAATATGAAACGATTTTTTGCATTATTATTAATTTATATTCATGAATTAATTTCTTTTTAATGTAAGAATATTTTTCCAAAAGGAGAAATATGCACGTGTATGGTATGAGATTTTATTTTTCAATTGCGTAAATAAAATTGAAAAAAAAATTAAAAGGAAATTAAAAAGAAATAATATTATTACATTTCTATTTATTTCTGATTTTTTGACTTATCTCTCTAAGGAAAAATCAATAAAATAATTTTAATTTTTTTCTATAAATTGTATAAGTAATGTCGGTAGAAAATGAAAAAACTATAAAAGTTAAAAGTTATTGTTAAAATTACAATTTTTCTATTTTTTATTCATTTAAAAAAATCATCACCATCATTTTTAAATAAGTTTAAAATAAAAAAAAAAAAAAAAGGTAAAAAAAAAAAAAAAAAAATAAGCAAATTTGTATAATTTTTTTTTAAAGTAAAAAAGAAAAAAACAAAATACAAACTTAAAAATAAATTCTTTTTTAGTTAAAAATCATTTGAACGAAGCGGAAAATAAATCTATAAATAAAGGAAATATATGATATGCTTTTATAGTAATTTTGTATTATTTAGTAATAATTAATTGTAATATTTATATTTATGTGTAAATGGTACGTATAATATTTTCTATTTAAAAATTATAGGTATTTTATATTATTTATTTATTTAATTTTTATCCATTCGTTTTTCCTTCTTGTGATCTCTTTCACCCTATTATTTTTTATATTGAGTTTTTTTTTTTTTTATTTATTTATTGTGATTATTATTATTGTTATTTTTAATCAGATTGATCAAGTAATGAGCTGATAGAAGCTGCTGTTGACATTGCTAATTTTTGTCTGTCATTTGTCTCAATACCAAGAACTTTTTCGTTTTCATCCATAATAACTGGTTTTTGATCTTCTGGCCAACGTCTACTACCAATTTCAAGACTTTGCAATTTGAATAATTGTTCATTTTGTGTTCCTCTAGCTTGTACTAAGAAGACGCTTTCCTAAAGTAAAAAACAGAAGAAAAATTACATTTGTTAGTCAGTTTTCACTAAAATTCGAAAAAATACTACATTTTTTCTTGAATGAAATGTTTTAAGATTATTAGATCTTTGAACTGGAATCAATTAAAAAATTCTTGGTGAACACATCATTCTAAACTTTTATTTTATTTTATTTATTTTTTTAAGAAGCCACAAAATATGTGCTTTTATCTTTACATTTTTCTTATTTTCTTAAAATAAAATCAAAAGTACATTTTTTGACTTTCATGCAAAATTTTATATTTTTGATATAAAAAAAAATATTTAAGTGAATTTTCAATTATACAAATATTTTTATTTGATGCTTGTGAAATGGGAGATTTTATTTTATTTTTACTTTTTATAGGTAGCGTATAGTAAATTACATATTTCTTTAAAAATAAAAAAGGCCAAATATAAAGAGTAAAAAATAAAAAGAAAATTGACTAAATACGACTTTTTTTAATAAAATAAATTCAACTTAGCTATTATAAAATAACCATATCGAAAAAAAATGTTACAAGTAATTCTATAAAAAAATGAAGCTTTAATCTTAATCTTAGCAATTAAAAAATACGCAAATGGAATAATTTTTTTTCAAGCATCCGATGATATTATTATGTGTTAATTTTTTATTTTATTATTTAAAATTACATAATATGTAATTTTGATTCCAATTCTCAATGATTCTTAATTAAGTATGTTCATATGCATGTCAATTTATTTAAAATTTAACATTAAATGAAATAAGAAAGAAAAATAATTATTGAATAAAATTAATTTAGCTATTATTTTGAATAATTGTAAATTTAAAATTTATTATTTTTTTTAAGAAAAGTAAAAACAGAAATATGAATTTTTAAATTTTAAGCTGAAGATAAAATGAAAGCAATACAATTGTACTAAGAACAACAGAATATTGCACTGCTTTCATTTGTCTTCAATACAAATTTATGTATGATACATAATACAAATTAATTGATTAAAATGTGAAATGTTCGATTGATATAAGTACAAAAAATATAATTTAAAGTATATTTTGAAGAAATTATGATAACATTTTTTTTTTGGTTATATTTGTTTTTATTTTTAAAAACTAACCAAATACGCTCGCCTTGCAGCCAACAAAAGTAAGAAAAAAAATGTTTCTTGGTAAAAATACGTATTATATTTATATATATAAATATGTATTAATTTCAATTCAATATTATTGTTTGTTTATTTTGTTTAATCTCAATATTAAATTTAAAGTTTTAAATTTTCAAATAATTAAATTCAAGAACTATTTTGTTCTAATTTTTTGTTTAAAAAATAAAATTAAATAAATACTATTTCAAAAACTCTCATACCTTAACTTCTTTTGTTGTTAGCACGTCCATTTTATCGTAGATAATCGCATGTAGGCCCATATCTTTCAACATTCTTATTGTTTCTTTACTATTATTGTCATCACCCCAACAGAATACAATTAGACCTTGATTTGTAGCAAGTTTTATCTGTAAGTAAAAAAGAACAAAAAAAAATTTATTAATGAAAGTGTATATTGAAATACATTTCTGTTTTCTAATTTTCGATTTCGTTGTTATTTTTAAAAGATCAATTTTAATGTATCTCTGAAACGAGGGAAAACGAGAAAAAACAAGCAGTATATATTTGGAAAGATAAAATATTATACCTTATTTGGATCTCTTAGTAAATCTTCAGTATGAGCGACAATACCAAGTAATTCCATAGCACGCGCATTACATACTGCTGCTTCTGTGGTGTTACAACGTGGATCAAGATACGGTGTATATCGTGTAGTAGCACCTAATGTTAGAAACATAACTGGATATATATTTTGTTTGTATCTTAGCATTGTACAAGTATCTGGATCAAAACATGAAAACACAATGCGTCTAGCACCGGCTTTTTTCATGACAACATCCAAGATACAGTCAACATATAAGTTTCGATCCACAGTTGCTTCAGATTCCATTGTACCATCGATTAAACGTTGTGATGATTTTATTTCAATATTAAAACCAACATGAGGATCGATTGCGTCTAAAACATCAGCCAATTGTGGAAATGGTTGATGTTCTTCTAAATCTTCATTATCAAAATTACGTGGTTCTCTAGAGCGACCCTCAATCACATGGTATACCTATAAGAAAAAAGATAATAACAAGGATTTTATAGTTAAACGAGGATGAATCCTAAAAGGAAAACGTAGAAAAAAATTTTGCGGTTAAAATATGCTCTGAATGGAATGATATGAAAACTAATTTTTTTGTTACCTTTAGATTTTTCAGTTGTTCCAATGTTAATTCACGCATGGGAAGTTCAAGTAAATCATTCACATCGTATGTTTTCTTTGATTTTAATGAAACATAAACATGGAAGTCATGATAAATAACTGGAACCAGGTCTTTACTGAGCTGAACATCGAATTCAACCATATCAGCTCCATGAGCAGCTGCATTCTTCAATGATGCAATTGTATTCTCACGAATCACAGTATCTTTTACTTTGAAACTTGTTCCTGAACCTCGATGACCTACGTCCAATCCTGTCCATTTTTTATTCCAATACCTCTGGTAAGATACTTTCATATTGAAATTATAGGATGATAAAGGTTTTATCTGTTCCGAAATAATCATAAAATTGTGATACAGTCAAAATATTTTTAATCTTTCTTTCTTTTTAAATAAATCATAACTTACGATTAAATAATCGATGTTCATCATTCCCAATGGACGATGTTTTGTTGCACAAGTAATTGGCAGTTCTAATTTACCTTCAGATTTTTTTAAAACATTTGGCAAGATATAATGATATCCAAGATGATGTGGTGGATCATCTTCAGCTGCCTTTGAACTATACGTGTACAAATCGATTAGATAGGCGATATTTTCAGGATCACTGACCGTCATATGAAATAAAACGACATCATCCGGACCACATAATGTTCCAAATTGTGGCTGAGCTTTTATGTAGCTATCATTATAATTGAGAGTTACAAATTCAGCAAAAGCGAATGGAGGTTGATCTACGCCATTTTCACGGGTATCATTAGATAAAGAGTCTTCAAGAGGTGAAATAGCAGCTTGTGTATCACAGGGTATACGAAGGTTCATTGGAGTTATCTAAATATCAAAATAATATAATTCATTAATCTAGATCGATTTGATACTCATTTCGTTCTTTCTTACCTTCACATAAAGCAAACGATTTTTCATGCGTTGCTTCCATATGAAGGGAGCTTTAAATAATTTAAATTGTATTATGGTTTCAGTGGTGAGCCAGCCCCGGTCAATTTTCTCCATACCGTCAATATCGCCAAAAATGTCATGTGATTCGGATTTTTCATCTAATTCTGGTATAGTTCTTGGGATGATGTGAGTTTCCCAGCGACGTACGATGACATTTTCAGTTGTTGGTTCCACAGCACAGACAAGAAAACGGTATGGGATTTCCCTATCACGAGGAATATTAACAGTTGCTATCCAATCGTTAGTGCCTATGATGGTTAAGAGAGTAAGAAATTGATGAAGATTATTGTTTTGTACAAATGTTTTTGAATTTTTAAAAATAGTTTTTTTAGCAATTAGAATCATGAGCTCATAAATAACGATTGTGGAGAAAAAATGTGCAAAAATCATTCGACATTAAATCAATGTGGGCAGATAACAAACAATTCAAGAAATTGTTTATTTTAGTCAAAATTACTATGACAAAATGTTCAGAAAAAAAAACAAAATTTCAAGGATGTTATTTGATTAAATTTACTAATTATTTTCGACCCCTTATGTAGTTATCAAGACACAACAAAACAATATGTTTATCTTAATAGTAAATAATGTAATGTTATTTTTCATTTAGTTATTTAATTTTTTATATGAGTAAAATGTTATGGCCTAAAATTCTTACATAAAAAAATAATTTTAAAAATGAAAACAGTATTAGAATTTAATAAATAATATGTATGTATTTATATTTGTTGTTTTATTGTTGTTGAGTTGAGACTCGTAGAGTTACAAATAAACGATGATGTCAGTTGAATTATTTATTCTCTTATCATCATTATGTCGATCACGTGATTCTATCGAGTCTTCTTCGCTGGCTGAGATATATTTTTTTTTTTTTTTTTTTTTGCGTCGAATTTAGTACATGTTATTATTGATCAACTTGTTCTTTACATATTTTATAAGAATTTTACATTGAAAATATACATACATATGTAAAAATTGTAAATATGTATTTCACTTTTTCATAAAGAATCTATCATTATAATCGTAAACAAAATACCTATTTTCTTTTAAAAAAATCAATTTTTTTTTATTTATTATTTTTATTGTTTACAGTTTATGTTGTCCTCTTTTTGATTGTGTGATTGGGAAATTATTATTAAAATGTATGAAAATAAATAAATGTTTACATTTTTTATACGATTCTAAAAATTATTAATTATATTATTATTTTATTCTTCCCTCTTCATGTACAACCAATAAAGATATAAAATTAAAAAATAAATAAGCCATAAAAATATGAAATTACAATACTACTAAAGGTTATTGTAATTTTTCAATGTAAGTATATTAAAATAAATATGTAGGTATTTTTTTCCATCCATATTTCATTATTTAATATTTTTTTATTTATATTTTATGTATAATAATATTATCTCTTTGTTTGTAATGTGAACTATGTAATGGTCAAACGTGATAAAGTTGTTTACGTTTCTTTATTATCACGTGCAGCTTATACGCATATAAATACAAAGATCGTTTGATCATAAATATACATTTAATAATGGTCATTTTTATTTTATTTTATCTTTATATGTATGTGTATTCTTTCTTCATTATTAAACATATATCACACATTTTTAAATGTGAGAATGAGAATTTACAAAAGATATTCGTAGGAAAATATTGATGATGACGAATTGATGACGACGATTACTATTTATACAATCGTTCATTTTTATGCTTATTATTATATTTAAATCAGAAAAGTAGGTGTTGTCTTTATTTACAGTCTTCACAATTTTTATCATTTCATTTATCAAATTTGATTGATTTACAGACTATAAACAGTACAGACAGCCAGCGTTACATGCTGATTAAATTTCTATGATGCGTTATGTTCACGTTGTTACGTACGTAATATACGTATTTATTTTTAGATTATAAAAAACATTTATAGATATGAGTGCATATAAAAATAAATATTTCTGATGATCTTAGAATGTACTATGGTACTATGCTATTCATTTTCATCATAATGATGACGACACATTGAGAAATTCAAGCAGATAGAGCAATGTACAAAAAACGTTTTTTGATTTAATTTTTTTATAACAAGAAAATCAAATGTATTTTTCGAAAATTATCAAATAAAAATTGACCAAAAAATAACGAGAAAAATATATGTATATTATATTAGTCAGATAGGTAATAGGTTTATTAGTATTTACGTTCAAACTCTCTCTTTTTCGGCATTGATCAATAATCACTCTTGTTAACAATTTTTTTTATATCTAAAAAGTTGATTTGAAAAAACAGGTATTACATTTTTATACCTAATACGTGCTAATACCTATATCTGAATTCATTGTTAAATATAGATAGACTACGGACCCAACTCACTCAGTAAACATTTTCTATAAAATATTTATTTATCTTTGTCTCTTGATGCACACATGGACTGATTTTTTGTTTATGTATTTGTATTTTAATTTTTTTATTTTTGCAAATGTCCTCAACTTGTTTGTGATTTTTTTTTTGTATGGCATTTGTATACACTTTTCAACATTTTTTTAATAATACACAGCAGCAATCAAGGCTGATGTCATTTTGATGTTGTGTATCGACAACATATTCTTTAATTCTTTTACTTGTTAGAAATTCATGTGATCTTAACGATCGTATTTAAAATTTATTTAATGGAATTGAATTTTCATTGATCATGAGAGACAGAAGTTTGTAAATTCCGTTACATCTGCGCATATCAATAAACTAAATAGAAAAATGGAATTTCCAATTCACTTTTTTTCAAAATTAATTTCTCAATGAGTATTTACAAATCATTAACTTTAACTTTACGGGTATTGAACAATGACAAGAATATTAAAAAATGTACATATATATAATAGTTGATAATAGGCATGTACATGTTAAGAAAAAATATTTTGAAATTATTTAAATTAAATTTAATGTTTCGTACCTTCTTGATGTTGCATCAAAACACAATTTTTTGGCATCCAATTACCCAATGATTGGCATCCACCAGTTATGGCGATAACTTCATTGGGTAGCATTTCATGATTCATAACCAGATTGAAAGTCCATCGTCGATTACTAGAAGCATTTTGACAATTATTATCTTCATTATTAATTGAACGTGATGATGGACACGGCATTGAAGATATTTGTGGTATTTCATCAGCGGCATCAAATACCGCTTTATCGTCTAAATATACCCAACGTTGCATTTTGTTATATTTTCCTTTTAATTTAAAATAATTTAGTTCTGTGCGTTTATTAATTTTATTTTAAAACTTTAAAATTTTTTTGGCGATTCTTTCAAATTTGGGTAAATTTTTTATTTTTACGTAAATCTGTAAATAAAAAAAGAAAATAAAACGAGAACAATTTTTATTTATAGTTTTTTCATTAGGTGATATGCTCAATTATACAAAATTAAAATAATAAAAAAATTTTGTAAATGAAACAATTAAAATATCATATATTTATAGCACGATTTGTTACATACATATTTATGTATAAAAATGATATAAAATAGTGTAAACGAATAAATATGAATAAAATATTCAGTCGACTTTTTTTTTGTTGGAAAATGTAAATACGAAATTTATCACAGATATGATTGCATGGCAGATATGTATGTAGACATGACTCCATCCATCATATCATATGTATTAAAATTTATTGTAAAATAAAGTTCTAATTGAAAATTTCATAAAAAGCAGATACATACCTCTAATGTCTAATAGTATAAAATTTTAAAGATTACAATGCATTTATTATTTTGAAAAATGTAATACATGTCTAAAATGTACAGTATGTACTTGACTATATGCGAAAATTATAAAAAAAAATGTCAGCATTTTAAAATGCATAATATTTTAACGATATGAATACGAAAAAAAAACGAACATATTACATATAATAAATGCTTAATTTCAAGTAAATAAATGTTTATTGTTTTTAAATAAAAATAAAAAAAAGTAAGAAAAATCAATTCACGGTTCATTTACATTTTAATCATGTAATCATTGTAAGGTTTTCGATTTTTTTTTTAATTTTAATCTTACTTTAAACGAGATAATTATTGTGAATTTATTAACCTTTGTTTTATATTATAAAACACTTCAAATTATCGCTATTTAATTTTTATTTATATACATTTTCAATTTTATGTTCAATTAATTATTTATTTATTCATTTATCTAAAATTATAATTTTTATCATAGTTAAGTTTATACTTTGATATTTCTCTATAAATTATTATTTTTTTTTTTAATAAAATTTTATATTTTCTTAAATAATGCAGGTATGTATTATACATTTCACTGGTGAACATGTGCCTTGTATTTCTATATTATCTCTATTCTATATTATTTTTCGTTTTTAACTCTAACTCATTTTATATACTACTCGCATATTCATTATAATATATATAAGATTTTGTGATAAAATAATATTTTTCGATTAGATGCACAAAATTAAATTTCACTAAAAAAATCATATCAATTATTTACGTAAGATGGAGTTGAATTTCTGTAAATTATATGTGGTTTTCATTTAAATGAACGTTTATTCAAATATGTACACATGGAATACATTAATAATTTTCAAAAAAAAAGGTGTAAAAATGAGTAGAAATACCCTCTTTTGTTTGCATTTTTTTTATTTTATTATAAAAAATAAAAATAAAATTGTCGTTGAACGATAAAATTAAAAATTTTGTTTCACCTATAAAAATAAAAATAAAAAGCAAAACAAAAATTAAAACATTTTTACTTTTTCGTATGACATTTTTCATTTTTTTTTCTTTTTACATTAATATAGGTAATGTTTGTTATTTTTTCATTTATTTTTTATTTTTGTTTTGTTATGAGTGAAATTTTATCAATATATAAATTTTTACCGAATAAGAGTTAGTAACCTTTGTTTGTTTTGTTTATTTTTTTTGTTATTTTTTGTATATATATGAATTGAATTTATTACGTTCGTTTTTATTTACAATTAACATTATTTGAAGAAAAAAAGAAAATATGTACACATAACAATAATTAGCACTATAATATAGATAGGCACTTTATTATTATATTAACATATAATTAGTACTAGTAGTATATCATCATTTTAATATTATTAACACAATCGTATTTAAATTGAATATATGCTACATACATACATATGTATATAATATAAGTCATATGAGCAAGTAATAAAATTTTTTATATAAAGCTGATTTATTTTTTGTCCAAAATTTATATACGTAGGTATACATTGGTAGATATATGAAAAAAAAATAAATAAATAAAAATGATAACTAAAAATGAGATGAAGAGTTTTTGATTAAAAATAAAAGAAACATGAAAAAAAGTATAGATAACATGTTGATAAAACATTTACATACATAAATATGTATATGAATATGCATGTATGAATAATAGATATTATTTTAATTTTTTTGAATTTAAATTTGGATTTTTACAAACATACATACAAACATAAAAATTTTTTTTAAGTTTGAATATGTATAATAATCAATGCGCATTAACTTATAGATTATAATAATCACATTTTTTTTCTCTTTTTCAAGCTCTCTTAAGTAATTTCTCTGATATTAAATTTTCATTTTTAAATAATTTCTTAATATAACCATAAATTTAAACACATATGTAACTATGAGCGATTATATTTAGGTACATTATAAATATTCAATATACTACCTATTATTTTTTAATACACTTACCTACTTCATTGAAAAGTAAAAACTAGGTAGGTATAATTTTTTTTTTAAATTTGCATAAAATATATACATATTTACATATCCTTGACTTAATAATAATAATGATAATAATAAGTCTAGTAAACAAAGTGATTCAAAAATTATCATCTGTATATGTATATATGGAAATTGCATTAAAACACACAAAAAGAAAATGTTTTATTAATGATAATATATTAAGTATCTACATATTATATGTATATATATATGTACATATTTATTTATTTTTATTTCACTGTATAACATTACATTTACTTTTCATTTTTTAATACACAATGTATTTATTTTTTCGATTTTTCGTTCATGTTTGCAAAAAAAAAAAAAAAAAAATGACACACCTTTACAAATTTATTATAAAAATGATATTATGAATGACATGATTGTGTGTATAATGCATAATGTAATTATGATAAAATTTTTGTATAACCTTTGTATTTAATGACAAAAAATAAAGTCATAGATAAATTATTATTATAGTATGTGCTCTGTTCATAATAATGTACATAATATACTTTTGTATTTGCATGTATGTACATATATAATAATATACACAATATCAAAAATACTGCGAACGAGTACAAACTACAAAATGATGTACCTACATGATGTGTGATCAAATTTCTTATATTATATACTCATTCATAGTTTGTAATTAATATGTCAATTTACTTAACGACATGAGTGTATAGATGTGTAATGAAAATTTGTTTATTATTGTTCGAAATTTGCGTACATAATATGAATATGTACATATATCTTAAATCTAAATTCGATTGGTTTAATTAATATATAATTTGAATTTTCATCATACATAATTACATGGTGTATGTATATTATGTATAAAAACTATAGTTAAAGTATGTAATTGTAAAAAAATGGAACAAATTGTGAATTAAAAAAAAAATTTCTTTCTATTTACTAGTGTAGTGTACATTACTGCATGATTTACGGAAAAAATTATTTTATTTTCTTTGTTTAATTAGCAAATTAATTCGAAATGGTTTAGATATTTATGTATGAGTATATGTATGTATGTAGGTGAAAAATATTTAAATAACCATAATGTTAACGTAAATTAGATAATAATGCTATGTTATTATGCTTAAAATTATAAAAAAGTATCTCAATTTTTTAAGTTTTTTAAGAAAATTAATTTTAGATCTATAAAATACTTGTGCATACATTATGTACACCTTTACACATGTGTAAATATAAAATATCTACGTATGTAGGTATGTATAACCTACGTGATATATTTTATAAAATTTTTCTCTTTTCATTTCGACAATAAATTACATGTGATACGAAATACAAAACATAAATATCTATATTTGTTATTTATGTACTTATAAATAAATTTATATCAGATACTTATATATGTATTTTATATATAAAATTGTTTATATACCTATTTGCATTTAAAATACATAATGTGATGTAAATACTCATTATATACGTATATAATAATATATAGTAATTTATTTATATGTGACGTAGTGAAAAAAATTTGCTTCCGTTTGTTGTTTTTATAAGAAAATTATTATTTACAATTAAATTGTGCATAGTACACATAAAATGCAATTTATATTTAATTTATAAAGTATGTATAACAAAAAACAAAAACGATAACAAAAACTAAATAAAATGCATACTTATTTGAAATTCGTTCGTTAGTGTTCTCTCTTTCTCTGTTTACAAGGTTAATAAGTTATTGACAATAAAAATAATAATAAGAAGAATTGAAAAAGCATGAATATTTTTCGATAATTTATTTAGCCATATAACTTCATAAAATAAAAATGAATTAAAATTACATACATATTAGAAATATAATTTTTTTATGATATATTGAATGAGGTGTTTAAAACACGTATTACAAGAAAGTCTACCATTTTTTTTTTTTTTTTTTTTTAATAATAAATTGAAAAAAAAAAGACTGAATCATTTCTTATATTATTTTCACTGTAAAATTTATGTATGTATCACGAATGTGACCTTCCTCAGGGTCATTTTGTTATAATCGATATAGGTACTACGTATGCATATTTTAGTAGTTGTTAGACTTTATAATTTATATGAATTTTGTATAACTATAACGAAAAAAAAAATCATTTAGAAGGTTGAAGGAAGGCATTTTAAATTTTTCTTTGAAAATTTTCAGACAAATAAAAACAACAAAGATAAAAAATAAATTTTAAACTTGATGACTATTTATGATGACTAGAAGATCTGGCAATCACTTGAAGCTTGAAGTGCATATAACCTGTATAACTAAAATTACAATGAAATATGCATCTTATTAATGTTGAAAAATGTTTAAGCATTATAAAATTGAATAGAATTCTTCTTTTAAATTCATTCTGTAGTTGCAATTAAACAGGTATGAAAATACATGAAGATGACGACGATGAATTCACCTCAACTAAAATCATCAATATTATTGTAGACTTGGAAAACAAGATTTAAACATATGTACATACTTGCTACATTGATTTAATCGTTTTTTAAAAAAAAACATCACATGAAAACTAAAATACTTATAGATGGCACATAATTGATTTAAAAAAGAAAATAGAAAACTTATAGTTCCAGGATAATTAACGGAAAATAAAAATTTTCATGACATAAATCATGTATTAAATCAAAATAAAATTGAAAATTTTTAAATTTTTCTCTGCTCACAATTAAATTAGCTATACATTACATAGGACATAAAGAAAAAACAAATTAAAACTGTTATTATTTGTCATCGCATCAAAATCTGTTTGGTCGTAGGTATATACATATATAATGCTTATTTAATCTGAAGTTAAATTATGTAATATAAAATTAAATCGATTTTCTTTGTATTAAAAATCGTATTATTCATAAATTTTTATTGAGTAGATAGGTATCTAATTCAAAATAATTCTTAAAATGATTATTCGAAAATAAAATTAATTTTTCAATGTTATCAAATCAAATATTGTAAAAATGATAACGACACATAAAATTAAATAATAAAATTGTTATAGAATTTTATAATCACTCTATTTTTCAAACTTACATTTAATTATTTATTGTCTTTTGTTTGAGATATGTACATAAATGAATAACAAAAAATTTTCTGTACATGTGCAAGCAGATACAATACATTTATACGTATGTAATGTACATATAGAATATGCTCTATTTGAATTGTAATGTACAATATTATATTATTGTTCTTTAAATATAAAACATTTAGAAAAATATATTATATAAAAAATATGTAGGTATATCTATATTACATATGTGTCATGTATATGTGAAATATACGTGTGTAAAAGATTATCACGTGAGACAAAATAAATACAAAGAAATATAGTATGTATTTAAATTTAAATTTAGCTGCCTGTCTTTTAAACTCAAAACAGAAACTCGCATATATTCACATACACATGTAAGTACTATGTACTACTCGCTGCAAAGAAATTAATAAAAAAAAAAAAATACATAAGTTAAAAGAAATTTTCTTCGTGAATATACACACACCTCCTACATAAATGTTGAATACATATTTTTTTGGCACATTTACTTTTAAAAAAGTGCTTGTTTTTTTTTAATTTTCTCCTAAATTTTCAAATTTATTTCATGCTAGAAAGCAAATATGTATTTTGCAAATTATACCATTAATGTATATTGATAAGGCATTATGTATTATATTACTAATTACTGTATCTAAAATAAGTTCAAGGTAGATAAGATATTTTTCTTGAAATAAAAATGCATTGTGCATGATAGAAATATAATACGTTTTTTTCTGTTTTTGAAATTACATGAATTACTTATATGATTTTTTAATTCAACGAACTTACAGATTATCATTACAAGTTTTAGAAAATAATGCCAAAATTTAAAACTTTTTTTAGACAAAATTCTAGAGAACAAATAACATTAAAAAGGTCAAAGTATCGAACAAAAATGATGTTAAAACAATGACTGTGACGTCTTTCATTTATTTCAAATGAGACACGTGTAGTAGAAAAGTAAAAACAATGCATGATGAAAAAACTAATACGTAAAACTATCTATACGACGGTAGGTACTTGTACGATTACTTTTTACATGACAGTATTGCTAAGCTAATTTGGATGATTAATAAATTCATTTTTAATAAAATTTATCATGGATTAATTGCAATATCACGATGATGTTTATTAAAAGCAGGTACTTGAATGCGTAACGTAATATTAAATATAATGAATGTGGTTGTGATTTCATTTTTGATTATTTTGCAAAAGTCTAGCTAGATGTTACTAATTCTATTATTGAATTATATATTTTGAACGTTTATCAAAATATTAACTTTTGATAACATATAAAAAACTTTTCTTTTTTTTTTTTCATATGAGTGAATATAACAACTTGATAATCGTTTTCTTTTGTCATATGATCTTTGAATTAACATAATAATATATATACACTTATGTATATGTTATTAATTCATTTGACTAGTATAGATATTACAAAATTTGAATTAAAAAAGTCCAACACACATAAATTAATTTATAATAAATATACGCTTTTAATTTAATCAGAAAATTAACTTATTTTAACCTCTTCATATAATTGTACAGTCTACATGCGAAGTTTTCATTTATTTTATTTTTTTATTGTATTAGGTAGTACATACTGTTACTGTATTGCACCAAAGTGTATTAATATTGTACTGTTGAATGAGAAGGATAATTCGATACAAGCATTTTTGTACTTATGGAAGGAACATTTTCATGGCCATTTCTATTATTAATATAACATTACATACCTTACATTACTATAATAGAACGTCTATAATCAGGAGTACCAATCTAATAAAATACCAAATAGAAAATCCTTTTATGACGCATGTTTGCATATGCGTTGTAATGGTTGTGTTGTATACAATATACAACATAAATGTACTTACTCTACATACAGAAATCAGATAAAATTGTATTGATGATGATATCATTATAATATAATATTAAAGAAATGAAAATATGGTTAAAAAATTTTTCTTCCTTATCAGCAAAGAAAAATTAAAGGAAAGAAATAACGTTTTTTTTTTACATAAATATTTAATATTTCAAGCATATCATGAATTCGAAAATTTAGAGCTTGTTATATTGTCACATTTTTTAATTTAATTTTCTTTTCTGTGAAATGTAATGACATGGTGAAGATACATGTTAATATAAATGTGACAATTAATATACGATTAATTGTGCACAATGAACAAAAAATAAATTTTTGTCTGTTTTCAAATTTGATTCAATAAACAATGCAGCAGAAAATGTATTAAATGCATGAAAAACAAACAAAAGAAACATATGGGTGCGTTCAGTTCAATGCAGCGATGCAAGTCAGCGATGAAAATGCAGCGATGTTTAGATAATCGCTGTATACAATTTATTGAACTGTTTACAGCGGAAAAATCCGCTGCAAACAGTTGATAGTTGGCTTTGTCTGTTGTTCTAACATTTTTTTTTTTTTCTAATATTTCAAAATTTGTTTACGATGACTTTTAAAGCGAACTTTTTTTCAGCTGCAAAATATTTACATCGCTGCAAAGTAGCGATTATGCAGCGAAGCCGTTCAGTAAGAGAAATTATTGCAGCGATGGAAAATTATACATCGTTGCGTGGAACTGAACGCACCCATATTATGTAGTTATGTAGATATTTTTCTAGAAATGAAAAAAAAAACACGAACTTCATTTGATATCAATTAAATTACCTGATACTATCAAACTTTTAATCATATGATATGACGTGTTTAGTACGTTATAATTATGTTTGTCTTTTAAACGAAGTGTTTTATCACTTTATTTAAAAAATTTAATTAAATAAAAATATTTTTTTCGTAATTTTTATTTTTTGAAAAGGGCGGATTCTCTTTGAGATTTTATTGAATGGTATACACACGCAAAATGCACGATTATAAAATTTATTTTAATTAAATTTAAGCTGAAATTTCCTATGTATGATATGATGCAGCGATTGACGTCTGTCTTTTGACTTGATTTTCAATTTGCGATTGCAATACACAAAATATACTGCACTACTATATGTATGCGAAGATTCACATATTATGTACCTACATAATATATTTAAATAATGAATTCAAGTTTTGAATGCAAAAAGTTACAATTTTTATTAAAGAATTGTATATTGTGTCATTGT
This sequence comes from Villa cingulata, assembly GCA_951394055.1. Lineage (NCBI taxonomy): Eukaryota > Metazoa > Arthropoda > Insecta > Diptera > Bombyliidae > Villa > Villa cingulata. The sequence continues at coordinate 53,095,241 of OX596018.1, forward strand.
ATGTTGTGTTTTTGTCTCTTTATTTAAAAATCCTTAAATTGCTTCGTCCGCATTATATCTCATATGAAGATTTTTGCTTTAATCAATTGTCATTTACCAGTAATTGTTATAAACACAATTGATGCAAATAATAATTTATAATGTGCAATTATTTTTCTCTAGTAAATCTTATATCAACCAAATATGTAAAGTAGTTACTAGAGTAGTTTTTAACAGTTTGATATTTGTAATACAAGCTTTTACTTAAAACTTATATTATTTATTTTAAAACAAATAAAAAAAATATATATATGTTACATATTTTGATGACGTACCTTATTTACATAAAAAAACGTGTTCAATATTAAACTGAAACTAAAGAAAATTAATATTGTTGATTGTAGTGTTTCTTGAATTTTTTCAATATGTCCGGAATAATTCTATTGTTCGTAGTCGTAGATCAGTTTATTTTTTGTTTGTAATAAATTTTGTTATCAAAAAAATTGAATGCTCGGTTGGAAAAAAAAAACTTAAAAACCGACTTTAAAAATGTAAATTTATTTTAATTTAGAGTAACATTTTCACGAATTTTTTTTATGTATGTAGATATTTTAATTAAAAAATTTATTAAAGATGTGTGCAATTAAATTTGATTGAAAAATATGTATTTTGAGAAAAAAAATAAGGGAAAATTTCGTATTGACCGTGACGGGACTCACACACGTTTTTGCATCACAATAATTTGTGTAAATTAAAAACTATATATAATAATGAAATAGAAGTAAAAAGAAAATTTAATTTTTAAAATATTATTAACATATTTTTGTTTGTGTATTTTTTTTTTATTATATCCGAATTTTTAATCAAGTTAACATGTTTGTTGAGTGTTTTTCTTTATTGTCTTTTCACTTTAAAAATACGCAAATTTATTTTCTTTTAATAAGAATTAATGTTTTTTTCAATATTTGTTCACTTTGTGATTTAATACAAAGTAAAACAATTTATTAAAATAATATTTTTAATTTTTAATTATGTTTTCACGTTTTTAATTTTTCATTAATAAATAACTAGTTGGTTACCTGAACCTGGTTACTTTACTTCTTTTCTTACTTGGATGGAATTTGGAAATTGATTTCTTGAATGAAGAATGAGCGTTGATTGATTTTTGTTAATAAATAAAATAAAATAATGAATATGAAATTGTGATTGTGAATGATAAATGATAAATTGAAAATTGAAATTACCACTATTACCAAACCAATGTACCAGAACTAGTACCATAGCAGAGACACAAAATAAATATACAATCAATTCACAATCACAATTTTAACTTTTAGTGAAGTAAAAAACCAATGTGGAATAATTTTGCTTTTTCACGGTTTTTTGTAAAAAGCGCTGTTAAAAATGAATTCAAATTTATAATAATGAAAATGCTGAATTTTTTATGCGATAGATGGTATATGGTATGAAATGGAATGTCGATATGACAGTTCGATAACGATTATATTTTATATTGCATAACTTCTAGATAAAGTTAATTCAAATTATGAATTCAATCGTTATTATTCAAAACCAGAAGTGAAATTAAAATTTTCATTTAATTTTTTTTTTTTTTCAATAGGACCTGTATAACGAAAAATTTAAAGAATTTTGATTTTCTGAGATATATTTTTAAGTAACTATTGAGTTGAATACATATACTATTTTTAATGCGCTATCAACATAAGTACAAAACAAAATAATCTTAATATATTAGTAAGTTTGTAAGTAAAATAGCAGCAGTAGTATACAACATGTATTATTGCAAAACTGATTGTGTACACTTTTGAGTAGGCTTTTTTTTTTGAACACATATTACTCAATATTATATATTATTAACGAGTTCTTCATCCCCATCATAATATAATATCGTATTTTTATATATATGTGTATGCTTTTTTTCATTTTAATTTTTTTACACAAAAAGTAAACGCAAAAATTTCGTTGGATTGTATTGATTGTATACAGACATAACTTATGTATGTAGTTACGGTTACGAATAATACATATAGTAATAATATGCACAATAGCGCAATTATTAAAAAGCTTAAAACTTTTTTTAATTCTAATCATTTTTTAATTCATACAAGTACACAAGATAGATAGAAGCGACAGAAGTGTATATCCTTTGGATCACTAAAGTAGTCGAGTGTTAAATTCAGTTAATTAAGTAAAGTGATTTATTAGATTTGAAAAATAAATTAGTTAAATTAAAATTTAAAATAAAAATTTTTAAAATATATTATAAATACTAAGTATAGTATTTCATTACTTTGATAAGTCAAAAATGGGATTGTTACGCAGTGATTTAAAGATTCTGACTGGAGTATTTTTTCTTATTTTAAGTGGAATAACAGAAGCAAATTTACGTAAGTTACATTTGTAAGCATAAATCTTTCAAAATACATTATGTGGGTAATTAAAAATTTATCAAAATTATAATGCATTAAAGGTGAATATTTATATAAGAAGTTGATTATACTTAAATAAGAAAATTATTTATTTCGTAACTATTTTATGTACATATGTACATATATTATTTATGTATGGTATTAACCATATTTATATTGTGTAAATTCTAATACATTTATTCAAAATATTAATTTTTACTATTGTTGCATATAAAATATTTTAAGTATATTTGAAAAAAAAAAAAAAAATTCAATGTAAACATCTACATATTTTATTTAAAAAAAGGTATAGGCCTTACTTATAAGGTTTTTTGTTTATATAGATATTCCTTCTCAGATAATGAGTTCATTAAAATATGTAAATTTGAAAAGAAAAAAACCTCAATCTATTTAAAATTAATAAAAATTTTTTATTTGATACTTGTAATTTTAAAATTTTATAGCTAAAAAATTCCTCATTTTCAGTCATCAATCTACTACTTAATTTGATTATCATGTACTTGTAATATTTGCGTATAATTAAATGTCATTCTAGTAATATTAATTTATTTGTTATGCCTTTAAAAAATTTCGTTGACCGAATTTTAAATAGGAACAATATTTTTATTTTTGTTTTTATTTTTTCCTTTTGTGTATATATTCGTGAACATAATTTTTATTCAAGTCATAATCTTTTCGTAGTATCTATCATTGAAAATTTTTTAAACAATTCAAAAGCATGAAATAAAAATCAACATTTAAAATGTAATACAGTATTATTGTTGTTAAAAAGAAATGAATAAGTAAAAACAAAAAAAAAAACAAACTACAATACATACATAGATATTAATAATATTTTATTTAAAAATTATAAATGTTTAATTTGAACAATTAAAAAAAAATTCTAATAAATTTTTAAAATTTTCTTAATCTAACGATCTATTAAATTGTTACAATTTTCAATATAAAATTTAATGATGCATATTAATAAAATGGTATATGCGTATGAGTAGTTGAATGAACTTTGATTATAATGAAATTTTATTGATAGTAAAAATTAAAAAATGTAAAAAAAAAGAGATAAATAAAAAACTAAAGATTATAGATGATAAGGCATAAAAAAGGTCAATTTGCAATTAAATTATTAGCTATACGAAGTGTACATACATACTTATGTATGTATGTGTGCAATTATTTGCAATGCAATCATTATTATATTATATCACATGCATCAATGATTAGTATGTATATATATATATATATATATGTATATGAATGTAAAATATATTTTTTTTTTACTGATACACATATACATATATGTACAAATATACACATTTAAATACATGTGTGTACATATATGGTGTCTATTATTTTGTAAGTTTCTGATGACTTCAAAAGTTATATTTAAAAATAAAAAATAACAAAATACGAAAAATATAAAAATTGCAAACATGTCCAAATAAGCAATCAATTTTTATTTATTTTTGTTGTGTTAATTTGTTAATACTTATACATAGTTGTTAATTTATATATATATATATGTGTGTAGTTATATGTCTATAAATGTTCATTATCGTTTCAATGCATTGTGTACGCATTAAATTATGTTATGTTTGTTCGTAGTCAACTTAAGAACCCTAGTTGTTGTTTATAATTTATAATTGCAAACTCAGCATAGAAAATTGAATTTTTGCAATATTTTCATTTTTTTTTTTTTTTTTTATTTAAATTTGTTTCATATATTTTTCAACGAAAAAAAAAAACTAATTAATTATTACTGCCCTATTTATTTAATTAAAATGTTTATATACTCTATTCAAATTTGATCAGTAATCAAAAATTAAATTTAAATCGACAAACTATTAAAACGATATCAGTAAAATCAGCAAGGGATTGAATGTATGTCTCAAAAAAAAAATTTTTTTTTGATTTTTCTTTTGCTTTTTGGTTTGGATCATATTAAAATTGCCAAATTTTATTTCAACTTTTTTACTTTTTAAAAGAGCAGAGAAAAATGAAATATGAGTTGTGAAAAATGACATTGACACTATTTGTATATTCATCATACTCATACTCGAATGTATTCGTACAAACAAATGAAAAAAAGATAAATTTTCTGTTTATAATCAAAAAAGATGAATATAAAAAATTTCAAGTCCAGTTTTAGTTATATTTTATCTTTTTGCTTCTTATTTTTTTACACTTTTGTAATTAGTTTTGTTATGAACACGATTCACGAGTACGTGTAGTACTTTAAAGATTACTTAATTTGAATTGAATTTCAGCAGCCAAATACTGTACAAAAACTAAACTTTTTATATACATATACATATACATATTTAGCTAAATTAAACACATAGAGAAGAGTTTGTTTATTAACATATTTACATTCAAAATATTATACTTTTAGTTTTTTTATTAAAAAATTTTCATGTGAAAAATACAAATAATAATTTAAAAAAAAAATGAATAACTTGCGCTAAAAATTTATGCACAAAAATCAAGTTTGAATTAAAAAGCTTGAAAAGTAGTAAAAACTGCATTTTGTATACGCGAATGTTAATGTAGGTATGTTATTATTGTCTTGTATTCGTACAGTAAAATTTGTATGAAAAATTGTTGCTAAAGAGTGGAGAAAATTTTGTGTTTATTTAATACACATGTACATGTTAAATTGTATAGTAATCGAGTGTTGTAATAGTTTGAATGTATAGGTACATAAATATAAAAAAAAAATACACCGATAATAACAGTTAAAGAAAAATCAATTTTTATATGCTTTACACATATTTTATTTTATTTATTTATTTATTTTTTTTTGTATTGTAAATAACAGCATAAATGTAATGAAAAAGAAATAATTACACCTCTAGGCTCTAGGGTATTATATGTATGTATGAATTTACATATATGTATACATGTATATATATTGGTAAAATATGTACGTATTTATCAGTATGTAAAGTATATGTAGTCATATGTATGTATAACGTATAACATAGGTAACTAATATTTGCAGTAAGTTACCTTGAATTCTTGACTATATATATTGTATGTATGTATATCTTGTCTTTTATATTTAAGAAAATTACGTAAAGAAAATATTATGATATAGCGATGGTTTGTTAGAAAACTGTATAGTTAATAACGAGTAAAGAAAAAAACAAATAAAAATAAAAATAAATAAATTTTCATGTAAAATAAAAGTTTCGCGCTTAAATCTTTTGTTTTTATCGTACTATTCGTAAAATAAATTATTTAATTTTTTGTTTACTATACTTTTAGCATCTTCGATTAAAACATGCTCAAGGAATCATCCACAGTTAAATCAATGTATATTGGATGCAATAAATGTCGTTAGACCACTTTTAGCGAGTGGTGATTTAGGTGATGGATTTCGTACACCACCATTAGAACCATTGATTTTAGATAATATCGAAATGGGTCGAGGAAGAGAATTTAAAGCTGTCTTCAGTGAGATTAAGGCACTCGGTGGTAGTAATTTTCAAATCGATGAATTAAAGTAAGATCTGCTACTGAAAACTGCGTTTACTTTAATTTCTTAATCAAAATTTTTTTCTTCTTTTAGGACAAATCTTTCGTCTCTAGTCTTTGATGTTTCTGTTACTCTGCCACACATTGAATTCACTGGAAAATATTCTTTACGAATTAAAATTCTTTTATTAGATATTGCTGGTGAAGGTGATATGAGAGGATCATTCAGTAAGCAAATAATTTTAATTTTAATTATTTTTTGTTGTTGTTGCATCGTATAATAAAACATTTTCTCTTTTTTCAGCTGATGCTAGAGGTTTTGTCCGGATGCGAGGTAAAAAAACTATACGTGATGGTATCGAATACATGAAAATTGAAAAAATGCCATTAAAAATTCAAGTGAATAATATGAAATTACATTTAGATAATTTATTTGGTGGTGATCCATTGTTAGGTGAAGTCGGTAATACAATTATAAATGAAAATACTGAATTGTATTTAAGTGAAATTCTACCCGGACTAGAAAAAGGTTTATCAAAAAAATTTTTAGGTATAGCTAATAATATATTAGAGGAAGCAACATTTGATGAATTATTTCCATTAAAATAAGAAAATGAAAAAAAATAAATGATGAAAATTAAATTAAAAAAAATTTTTTTTGTACCTAAAAATCAAAATGTCGATAATTTTTTAGGCACATTTTATTATACATGTTATATGATAAGTTTAATCGTATTATTTAATAATTTAGCTATAGTATTTTGTGTATTGGTATATCGTTTCCATAAAATTTAGGTATTTTATAATATTTGAGGTTTGAATTTGAGATTTTTTTTATATTTACGTTACAATGTTCATTTTTATTTTTTGTTTTTAAATAATAATTTATAATTTTGAATAAACTAAAATACATATGTATGTAAATCTAATTTTGCCAAAGAAAGTTTAAAAAATTTCACAAGAGTTTGTTTTCAGTTGATAAAATTTTATTTCGATTACTATAGTATCATTAGATAATTTTGACACACACACACACTAAAATTAAAATATATATATTTTTTAATTAACATAAATTCATTCATAATTAAATTGTAATATAATAATACTTTTTTTTTTATCTTTTCCATATTTTTCATATTTTTCAGTTTCAAAATATTATCCATATTTATAATTTTTATGACTTCTGATTGATTTTTTATCTAAATAATCTTCACAATTAAAAATTTCATAAATATATTTCATTATATTTCGTGTTAATTTAATCAATTTGAAATTAATTGATAGTGTTAATTGACAAATAGCTTTCGGTTCAATTAAATCACTGTAATTGAATGGAGGTCCAAATGACATATTACCAAGTAATTCATTTATATTCCTTCTATAAAACATTAATGAATTTATTGTGCTCATTATAGAGTATTTAAAAATTCTGAAAAATAAAATTATAATGAATAATTAAAAATGTGATATAACCGAAAAATATAATTGAATATTTTTTTTTTTTTTTTTGGAAATATAAACGCAAAAAATTCACAAATTACTTACCCGTAGATAATTGATAGAATTCGAATATAAATTCCTATGAAAAATTTCACTACCATTGTATGTGATACTACAAGCACGTATATATCAGTTAAATTATTTTCTTATGTGTTATATGTATAACACCTCACTCAACTTACTTCTATTTTTCTTCTCTGAAGTGATATTCAAATGATAAATGAATTTCTGTTATATTTAAAGCAAAAATAAAAACAAAACAAAAAAAATGTTTATGTATGTTTTGTTGACCTGAAATTTGAATCTCAATTCCCTTTTCTAAAAATGTATTTTTATTTTATGAAATGAATTTTAAAATTAACATACTTGCTGAAATAAATCTCAAGAAATTTTTTATTGTTTTTTCATGTTATTCATATTCTTGTTATTATGATGAATTTGTCTATTTTTGTGTAAATTAAATGATAAAAATGTCATTAAGAAGATTAAATTTTAAAAAAAAATAAAAACAAAACAAAAACAAAAAATAAATAATAAATAATAATTTTCATGTGAAGAATACACATTGTACATTCTAGATTCTAGTCTGCGTGATAAGAAAGGTAGGTAGGTATACGTATGTATGTGTACGTGTAAAAATATTATGAATAATATTTGCATTCGATAATGTTGTTCTGATATATATGTTGATTTTGTTTTGTTTTTTTTTTTTTTTTTTTTTTGGGTGTAAAGAAAATGGTTGCATTCGTTATCTATCTCTTCCAGCATGAACAAAATGTAGAAAAATAAATAAAATATTTATTAAATTACTAGCTGACCCGACAGACGTTGTCCTGTCTCAATTATTAATATTGAATTTGAATTGGAATAATTAAGAAAAAAATACTCCAAAAAAGTGTTTATTATTCTAGAATGAACTTTTCAAACATGCATTAATTTCATCAGCTGGTGAAATGAAATAATTTTTATTTTTATTTTGGAAAAAGAAAAGCAACGTTCAATTTAATACAATTGTATACACAACATTTTTTGTTTTATTTTGTGGTGCATAAATAAACAAATTTTTCGGGGCTCCAACTCTCGAACATGCAACGTACAGTTGACCGTGAGAAAAGCAAGCTTCCTCTAAATTAACTCCACACACCTGAAGCGTAATTCCAACGACAGCAAATTAATATTAACATAATACACTTACAACCACATTTGACAACTGTGTACACATATACAGTCATACAGTACAACAGAAACGCTCATAGGCGGCTTTGTATTTGTTGTTGTTTTTTCTACAGTACAACAGAAACGCTCATAGGCGGCTTTGTATTTGTTGTTGTTTTTCCTACAGTACAACAGAAACGCTCATAAGCGGCTGTGTATTTGTTGTTGTTTTTCCCATACAGGCATTTCGTATGTCATAACTCAGGAACGGCTGCACCGATTTCGAACAAAGTTCACACAAACCACCTCCTCATAGAAAGGAACGAACCCTAAAATTTTTGTGACAATCGGTTCGGCGGTTCTTGAGTTAAAAGATTACCAAGGAAATGTAACTTCTTTTTATATATATAGATTATATTATGAAATATTTAAAAAAAATAATTATTTGTAGTCGAATCATGAGCTGAGCTGGCTATGTTGTGATTGATAATGAAGAAAGATTTTAATTGGTTAATTCGAAATCGAGAAAACATTATTAGTTTAGTGACACTGAACGATTTATGTACTCATATGTAGTTGTAAATAAAATAAAATTCACAAGGTGTTTCAATTGCTAGGTGAGTTTTCTGTACAAGAAATTTTATAAATAAAATATTTTCATTTGAGATAGATTATAATTTTTATATTAAAATGTATATATAGTGATCGGTATTTATAAGGGAAAATGATTTTTTCAAAATATAAATTGATTTAAAGTAAAAAAATATATTATTTGTACTTTTAAATTCCTTTAATATTCTTTTCATTAAAAAAAAATTATTGTCAACAATTTAATAAGATTAACTTTAAAGGAAAAATATATTAATTTTTTTGATTTTTTCGTTTTTACCTGAAAATAGTATTTATAGAAAAATTAACCTAAAAATATTATTTTTATCTTATTCTAAAAATATATTGAATTATTGTTGCTTTAGTTTTGATTGTTATTAATTATTGTTTTGTATCCGAACATTTTTATATTTCGAGAAATATTCAAATAAAATAATAAAGTCTCTATATAATCATTTTCAATTAATTAGCTACCATTTGGCATATCCAAATTCTGACCATTCTGTTACAAAATTTTCATGTTTTTGAATAGCTGGATACCATTCTTTACCGCTATAATTGATTTTTGGTAATTTTCCACCATAATTTTCTGGTAGACATTCTGGATCAAGGAATTTATGTAACGATGACATATCACTTCCATGGAAATGCATCTAAAAGGATGGAAAAAAAAATGAATGATAGAATTTAGTATTGAATTTTGATGATTAATGAAATAATTTTACTTACTCTTTTGTTCAATTTTTCTCGAATGAAAGGTTTAAATAGTGCCCAAACCATTTTGAAAATGAATGGCTGCTTAATAATATGAACTTCACGCATACGTAATGGCATAGCATCTTGTATAAAAGTGAGAAGACGTTTCGAAAATGATGGTGATAAACCACGTACTTGTTTCATTGATAGACCATCGAAATCCATAATTACGACAACACCACGAACTTGAGTCTCTGGTTCTAATTGTGCTGCAATATGAACCAAATAGAACATACGGAATAGGGAATCAGCTGTAACTACATTTGGATCCCATGATTCACCACAATTAACAATAAGTACACGTCGTCCTTTTTGATCACAATTTGCTAAAACATTTACTACATTATGTTGTGTGAATGATTTCATTTCATGTTCTGGCACTAGACCACGAAGTAATAATACATTATTTTTACGAAATTGGGCAGTGGTTTTCATCTGTACATATTAATTAATCCATACATTGTGGAAAATATAAAATGAAAAAATAAAAATATTAAATAAATTTTAAATTGAAAATATATATTTTAAAAAAAAAAAATTGTAACGAATAAAACGCATCTGTAATACTTTGTACATCTTATCACAATAGTAAGTCAGTGCACTGGAAGGTTAACAGAGTTATCGCGATAAAAATTAAAAAAAAAATTATGACTTTGTTGCATACGGAGAATTTCCACATGAACGCCATATTCAATATCATATCACCCTGCTTACTGATTTAAAAAAAAAAACCAAACCTATATGTACAATATACACATTTAAAATAGAGCGACGGAAAAAAAAACTGATTAAAGTCTTCTTATAAAATCGCCATTTTTTTCGACATTTGTGTGAGATATTTTTCGTGTCCATATACAATACGTACGTATGCACGTAAATCATCATCGTAAAAACTACTTGTATGATCATAAGTATTTTCAATAAATATTATAGGAATTACATACTTTTTGCTGTTGTTTATTTTCGTTATTAAATAATTATTATTGAACAAAGTATGAATAGAGTAAAAAAGAAATGAAATTAATCGAATTTTTATCAATAATTATACTTGAACAAAGTTCAAATGATAATTTTTCAGATTTGTTTGACTGACGAATAACTGATAATCCCCATATGAATATGTACTGTACTCGTATACATATATGTTTGAACATTCTTTTAAAAAAATTTACTGCATGTATTTTTAGTATTTATCTGAGAGAAAAAATTGTTATTATTATTATTATTATTTTTTTATAGATTCGATATCATTTAAAAATGAAATACGAGTATACTTAAAGTTGTTAACGGCTAACCGATAATAAGTTTTCAATTTTTTTTTTTTAAATTTTAATTATTATTATCATTATTTATTTCATTTTTTTGGGTTATCTTTATTCATATATTATTTAGATGCATATACATACATATAAACATATGTGTACTATATGGTATGCTATGTACTACCGTACTAAGTATGTACTGGGTATACATACGAGTACATACCTTTTCTAACGCACTCTTGGGATAAAAATGACAAGCTCTTAACCATATTAAAAGAAAATCATCATCGTCACGATAATGTAATTCTGTTTCAGCATGTAATAATTCACGTAACTCGGTGATAGCTTGTTCTCGGACTTCTGGTGTTTCTCGAAGCTCTTTTTCGGCAATTTCTACAGTTTCTGGTTTTATGTATCCGACACGGATATTGAAACGTTCGTTTTCCATTCTAAAAATAAAAATAAAATGAAATTATATTAAAAATTAAACAATACAAAGTACATGTAAGCGTATATACTCATGATGTAAAATACTTTGTATATTCAATTAGCAGATAAGAAATTGCAATAAATATCTTATAACATACATTACATATAATACCGTACATGTTATAAAAATATAAAATAATTAAACTAAATGATAATCATGTGCATGATGAAAAAAAAAAAAATTTCAAGAGGAAATTTACTTAAAACAATATATAAAAATATTTTAATCGTGATATTTTGTCAAGTAGTACGTGAACGATTTACTTTCGTGTAAGTAATTGAAAAATTTTTTTAATGCAACTACATACATACGTTTATTTTAAAACAATGAAAAATTTTAAAATTAAAAGAAGCTTATAATTTACATATTTAAATCTCACCTTCTCATGTATCATTATTATTATTCATGTATCATTATGTATCATTATTTAATTTAAAATTCAATACAATTATTACGATAAATTTACAATTTTTTTTTCGAATAACAAATAAAAAAAAAAAAAAAATTTCAAATAGTCAATAGTTTTCACTTTTCAAATTAAAAGAAAAGTAAAAAATATTTCTTAAGTATAAAATTTTTAAAATAAACACAACCATATTCTTAAACAAAATTTTTGATGCACAAATGCATCATATCTATATCCTAAATATTTCACAAATATGCATCGTATTTTGTTTCTAAAATTTTTCAACTAAGGAAAGTAAAAACATCTCGATGAATATTTATTCAGGAGTATGCGCAATTTGAATTCAGATTTGTATCATATTTTTACAAATTGCATCTAATCGATAATATTGCATGTATATGTAGTATTTGGTGCTCGAATAGTAGGTGGTATATCTATAGTCCATGCATTTATTTGAAGGTCAAAGCTTCATGGACTATAAAATTCATTATTTAAAACATCAAACAAATTAAATATGTATGTAATATAAGCTTTTTCTTTCAAACTATTTACATGCGTTTTCAGTTAACACAATAAAATAATAATGAACATGTGACATGAAAATCAGCTGCTTGTCCTAACTATGCATTTTTCATTGATAAGTACACGTAATTACTCGTCCCTCTACTTTAAAACAAAAGAAGATTTTTTTTTTTGTATTTCTTTTTGAAAGTAAAATTTTCAATTTCATGTTTAAAAAAAAAAAAAAAATGAAACTGTGCAATTGTAAGGTGAATATCGTTTATTATACATTTGAAGTGCTATTTTTGTAGATAAAAACTATAAACGAATATTATATTGTTTACTATTTATTATGTAAACGAAAAATATATAACAGTGACGTTTATTAAAAAGCTCAATCGACTTTATACATAGATACATACATTCAAATTTATCTAGATATACCTATACATAAGAGTATGTAATGTAAGTAATGTACATTTTTTATGCATTGATATACCTCTAAGGTTTATTTAATATATACATTTGCAGAAACGGCGAAATTAATTCATCATATTATTTTATCATATTTTTGTGTATTCCATTCCATTATTATTTTCGCTTCAACAACAAGTTCAAACGTTTGCACTTATAGAAAATATGTATAAATTCGAATAAATATATTTGCAAAAATAAAAAACTAAAAAATTTGATGGTAACAATATATGTAGTTACATGAATAATGTACGTATGTTTGTTCAAAGCATGAAATGTATATTATATTATGTATTATGTATATAAGCACATACATGTGTACATATGCGTATATCTATACAATTCACCTTTAAAGTCATTAACCCAACCGTTATGATGAAGTAAGCAAAATTATTTTTTTAACAAATACCTAGTCATATTTATAAAATGTTTTGTTTTGTTTTTAATTTGCCTAGATGACATTAATTTAATGAAAATTTCCTTCATATTTTAATTCAATTTATCAATTTTTGATTTTATACGCACACGAGTGAATGTATTTTTGTTCTTGTAAATTTCAAATTTTTTTTTTTTTATTTGATTGAAGAAAATAAAATTAAAAAAAAACGTGAAATATTTTAGGTTTTTATATACACAAACACATATATAGGAATTGATGTTCATATACTGTTTATATGTACGCATATAGATAAATTTAAAAGTTATATAGATATGTACGAGTACATATGTACAATATATAATATACTTATGTATGTCTCAAGGTATACATAGTAATAAGATTAATGTGACAACGAACGAATTACCTTTAAAAAGGTCATTATAATTTTTTATAATTCGATAATATACATAGTAATATTTTATTGTGTATACACATGCAAACAAATGTAGATATGTTTACAATACGTTTTCTGGCGTTCGTTTATATTTATCCAACTTATTGATGATGTTTAATAAAAAAGAGTTTATAGTAGCAGAAAATGTAAAAAAAAAAATTAATTAATAAAAGTAAAGATACTATCAAACAGCAAACCAGTTCCATGTGAAAAACATATTTTGTAGGTATACAAATATACATATTTACATAACATGTGTTTGTATCAATATGTATTTGTTTGGAGGAATTTGATAATTAAATAAAACAGAATATATCGAGTCAAATTGAAAAAAATGTAATTAAACCATAATGAAAATTAAAATTTTCTATACAAAAAAAAGTAAGAGAAAAGAAGAAGATGAAAAAAAAAATAATGTTGTCGGTATTATGCAAGTAGATCTCTACAGATCTCTTTTAATCTATAGGTGCTAATTTATCTATCTTTTTGCAAAATATAAATTTGCGATGGAATCAAAAGGTTCTAATGGCTTTTAATTGAAAATTGAGAAAAATTAAAATTTCAATTATTTTCTAAAATAAAAATGATACCTATATGTATTTAAAATATTTTTTTGTTTGTCTAGTAATTTATATTATGTTTTCTATACAGGGTGTCCCGTTTCGGGTGGTCATCCGGCACACAGTAGATAGGTCTCGCCTAGACAAACAAAAAATCGTTCTAGAGGGAGGGGGGTAATCTCAACCGTTTAGCCGCTAGAGGGCGATGAAGATTTTTCGCACTCAATCTACGAAACACCCTTTAATAACTACGGTGTACTAGCTAGAAGAATGTGGTGTAAGAAAACTCTGAAGGAAACTCCCCCCTCTCTTCAATGATACCTTATATTCTTCTCTACGTTCTTTGTTTCAAGAGTTATTGTGTTTTAAAGTCAGAATTTAGTGATTTGTTGCCATATTTTTCAGAGATAATACAGGCTGTGGAAGTAAAGCGCCCTCTATATTAATTTCAAATTACAAAAACAGAAAGCCTAAGACACCTGCTTCATTTTTGCCCTGTACAGTAAAGGTCTATCTCTCACAGTTTTTTCCATGTTCTATCTTTTTAGTGTATGAATTGTGTAAAATCATGTAAAGTCATGTAAAACTCATATCAAAGAACCGTATTTTATTAAAAAATGGCTTTTCAAATATTGTTTATTATGCGCTGGTATTGAATTGGTAAGAGATAGATCTTTACTGTACAATACTAAAATGAAGCGGACATTCTGGGCTATCTGCTAATTTAAGTAAAAATTAATATAGAGGGCGCTTTACTTCCACAGCCTGTATTATCTCTGAAAAAAATGGCAAAAATTCACTAAGTTCTGTCTTTGAAACACAATAACTCTTGAAACAAAGAACGTAGAGAAGCATATAAGGTATCATTGAAGAGAGGGGGGAGTTTCCTTCAGAGTTTTCTTACACCACATTCTTCTAGCTAGTACACCGTAGTTATTAAAGGGTGTTTCGTAGATTGAGTGCGAAAAATCTTCATCGCCCTCTAGCGGCTAAACGGTTGAGATTACCCCCCTCCCTCTAGAACGATTTTTTGTTTGTCTAGGCGAAACCTATCTACTGTGTGCCGGATGACCACCCGAAACGGGACACCCTGTATATATGTACATATGTAATATACATAAATGATAGGAAAAATTTGAAATTTTCGAGTGACTAAAATCTACAAAAAATTTATGTACGTTTTTATACGAAAATAACACAATATTTTTCGTACGGTCAAAACATATGCTGATTAATTTTTGACGACATTTAAATCATAATAATGGTAATAATTTTTTTTTCTATATCTTCCGGGTAACAAAAAAAAAAAAAATTGACTTTTACTTGTAAATATCAAATTTTACATAATAATGTACGTACTAATATATGTTATATAGTAATTTCTTTTTGACCGATACATACTTATTTCTGATTAACGGTTTATTTTTTTTTTTATTTTTTTTTTAATTGAAATGAAATTTTAATAATTTTTCTTCAAACACAAGTGTATATTATATTAATATGTAAAATAAAATAGGGAAATCAATTTAACGATATATAAATAAGGAATTTTATTTTACTATTTTGTTATACAAGTTATAAAATATTATTATATGTGTATGTATGTATATATCTATATATGTATGTATGAATATATGTATTCATTAAGCATAAAACACTAAATTATAATTAAAAATTAAACACTATATATGCATATATAACATTAGTATATTATTAGTAGAATTTTTAATAATCAGGGTTTAAACGTTCTGTATATAGTATAATTTCGAAAAAATTCTGATTTTAAAATTGCAAGAATTTCAGTTTATTTTCTCTTTTACTTACTACTTATAAATATAATGTAAAAGTTAAAATAATTAAATTAATGGAAAATTATGTATAATGTACTTCATAGCGTAATTATTATTTCATCTACAAAGCAAAAATACGTATAATCGTATAATTTACTTCTTTTTTTTGTTTAACTATCAATTTTTGTAATTTTAAATTAAAAAACATTTTATGAACTATGAATATGCAAATTTTTTATACATTTAACCACAAATGTTCGATAATTTATCATAATAACAATATTTCTTCGGTAAATTTATTTGAGAGCATTTTTGAATGAATTCATATAAATTCAGTTATAATTATAAATATATTTTATTTCGATAAAAGATTTTAAATATTATTTGAGCTTAAAATTTTGGTTAAAATTGAATATTTTTAATGATAGACAGATGTAAAAAGATTTCACGGTTACATTTGAAAAGAAAAAAATAAAAAAAAATCTTAAAACAAAGATAGTTTAATATTAGTTTATTAATTTAGATATTAATAGCAAAACAAAAAAAAAAAAAAAATTAAAAATAAAATTAAATAATTTTAAAAATTAGGCACTCATGTACTTGAAAATAGTAATCATTAATCATTTTACACTTACATTTATAATGTTACTTTAAAAAAATTTTTAAATTGATCAGTTGATGCACTTTATATACAAATGTAATAATAATTTATCCTCGTTATACAAGTAAAATTTAACCGTAAAATAAAAACTATACCTTATATACTGTTAAGATTTTTTTTTTTTTTTTTTTTTTTTTTGATTAATTCAAATTAAAAATATATTTGCTTTACACACGATATTTTACATTTACAAAATTTTAATTCTCTTGTTTAACATCTGACGATCACGCTGTGACTGAACAGTTTTTCTACTGTCTACCACTTGATATGATAACGATTTTCGATAACTTTTGCTTTATTTTAATTTTGTTTGTTGTTTTGGTATTTTACTTTTTATTAAAATTCTTGTTTTTTTTTTGTTTTTTTGCTTTTTTTTTTGTTTTTTGTACTTTGTATTTTTAATAAAAATAAAATTGAATAGAAGAAATGTAAAATTTAAATGGAAAATCTAATAAGATAAAAACACTTAAAACTTCATATTTTTATAAATGTATATTTTACATATATGTATGTGGTGGACATATATTATAACAATAACTAAAATAAAATCGATCTACAATGCTATATATACTAAATCTATATGGAGGCACATATAAGTATAAATACTGGAATATATGATAAAAAATATCTAAAATTTGTCATCATAGTAACGAATTTAAAAAATAAACTGAAATAAAAAAATGATCACGATTAGATTTATTTTTATATACAGCAAGTACATATACATTGTACAAAACAAAGCGATATATTTCCCCGCTTTTCATACCCATATAAATATATAGTACATATGTATGTAGGAAAAGTGAAAAAATGTTATTATATTTGAATTCAATAATCTTTATTCATACTTAAAGTTAATTTGTAGTTCATATATATGTATTTGTATATACAATTTCAAGTTATGTAAATTGAGAAAATAATAAATTAATATTTAATATAGAAATATTAATTTAATTAATATTATTAATATTAGCATAAGTTTTAACAAAAAACTACTATTGTCTACTACGCACTACACTGTTTCTAATTATTCCACTGTACTGTGTTAACTACACTACTGTTTCTACTACAATGTGTGATACCTATACTTCTATGTTTTCTTGAAAAAGTACATTTTAAGATGTACACCATATAAATTTCGTGAAGCTATCTACAACACTGAATATGTACTTGTATCCTTTAGCAGTAGCAGTTAAAGGTCCTAAATGATCCAAATGAAATGTATCTAGAGGTAATACATCTTTGTTAATCGGATGCAGGTATCCTTCTGGTCGACCTTCTTTTTTAGTTGCAAAGATACATTGAATACAGTTTTTTAAACATTTTTCCACCTTATCTTTCAGATTTTTAATATAGAACTCCTTTTCAATTATATTTTGCATCTTTCTAAGGCTAAAATGTCCTTGTTCGTGTATTCTTCTTATAATGTCATCTTCCATTGTTTTCGGTACAACAAACAGTGGGATACCATTTTTGTTTTTGTATAAGATATTATTCTGGAACATATAGCTTTTATAAGGTCCGTATTCCAACACTTTAATAATTGTTTGTATATTTTCATCACCATTCTGAGCCTGTTTTAACTGTTGCAATATCGTATCGTCTACTTGGACCATCATTACTGCTGGACTTCTACTTAAGGCATCAGCATGCCTAAGTTGGCTTGAAGAACGGTGTTCTGTTGTGTACTGGAAGTCTTCTAATAGCATCACCCAACGAGCGATTTTGGTACATAGGTCTTTTTTACGTAGCGCTTACTCGAAAGCCTTACAGTCGGTAACCAACTTAAAAGGGTGTCCCAGAAGATAGACCCGGAACTTTTTTACTGCTTCTACCACCGCCAAGATTTCTAGTTCATAACTGTTGTATTTTTGCTCAGACATAGATGTTTTTCGGCTCATGAAATAAATCGGATGTAATTTGTTGTCTTCTTGACTGACTTGTAGTAATACCGCCCCAAACCCCAACGAACATGCGTCCGTATACAATTCTGTCGGTGCGCCAGGACGAAAAATAGACAATGCAGGTTGACTTGCTAAACTTTGTTTTAAAATCTGAAATGACTTCTTGCAATCAAAATCAAAATTAAATTTACTATCATTTTTTAATAAATTATACAATGGACGTGTATTTCAAAGAAAAATTTTCAAAAAATTTTCTAAAATAGCCTGCTAATCCTAAAAATCTTTGCAGCTGTTTTGTTGTTTTAGGTTGTGGATAGTTGATCACAGCTTTAACTTTCTCTGACGATGGTTCGATTTTGCCACGAGAAATGATATAACCAAGGTATTCAATTTTAGATTTTAATATGTCACATTTCTTCCATTTTATATTTAGACCATGTGCAGATGCTATCTTTAATACATCTTGTAGTACATTAAGACCTTCTTCTTCTGTCTTTGATGGAATTATTAAGTCATCTATGTAAATAAGTAATTTTTTGCTTTGAATCAATGGTTGGAAAATAGAGTTAATGAATCTTTGGAACGTTGATGGTGAGTTAAACAAACCAAAAGGCGTTCGTAGAAATTCAAAATGTCCTGATGGTATTATAAAAGCTGTGTATTTAATACTGTCGTCATCAATAGGTACATGGAAGAATCCATTGGCTAAGTCTAATGTACTAAAATAGTTAGCGTCGTACAATTGATCAATTTGGTCCTCGATGTTGGGTATAGGGAACCTATCTCTGTATAATTTTTTATTTAAAGAACGGTAGTCAATGCACAACCGCAAGTTTCCATCCTTTTTCTTTACAACTACCACCGGACTTGCATAATTCGAAAAACTTGGCCTGATTATTCCGTCCTTTAACCATTCTGCTATCTGCTGCTCAACAAACGTTTTTTCTTTTGGCGCTAACATACGTGGTGCATGATACACTGGAGTATTTTCAAGGACTGTTATTGACATCTTTATAGGAGAGTTATAGATTTTATTAGGACTGTAGTTCGTTATAACATTCTTGACATGTTGTTCAATATCCTTGTCTTTAATGTAATTTGTTTCCGGAAAATCGTTTTTCTCTATGATGAAGGATTGAGCTAGCTGAACTTCTGAAATATTCTCGTTAACTGAAACATTTTCTGTTTTAAAATTTGGGTTCTTTTTAATATTAACACCATTTTTTGTAAATAAAATGTCTGCTTGTATAAGTAAATTCATGCCTAACAATAGAGAGGGTTGCATAGCGTTATTCGATACTACATAAATTGACACGTTTTCAAATTTATAGTTATTTATATATACATTGCATTAGAATGCTTACGACTTCTGCCCATTTGATCCTCTCTATTTTCACCCAAAGCTATCAACAATCTATTAAACAATCTTTTTTTTGTTTTGTCACAAGTCACAACTCACAAATATGTACTTATATTAGTAAAGATTGAGGTTGAGCCCTCATGTAGGAAAAGTGAAAAGATGTTATTATATTTGAATTCAATAATCTTTATTCACTTAAAGTTAATTTGTAGTTCATATATATGTATTTGTATATACAATTTCAAGTTATGTAAATTGAGAAAATAATAAATTAATATTTAATATAGAAATATTAATTTAATTAATATTATTAATATTAGCATAAGTTTTAACAAAAAACTACTATTGTCTACTACGCACTACACTGTTTCTAATTATTCCACTGTACTGTGTTAACTACACTACTGTTTCTACTACAATGTGTGATACCTATACTTCTATGTTTTCTTGAAAAAGTACATTTTACCAATTTTACTAAAAATTATTACAATTGATATTTTACCTAACTGTTTTATAAAGAAAAAGAAACAATAGTGAATTTGCATCGCATGATCTAATAATAAGAATAATAATAATGATACTATTGAATTTATATAATCTAGAAATATCGACAAGTACAGGGTGATCCGCTGACTACTTCCTACATGTATACATGAAGTGTTATTATATACTTCATTTTAAGACCTTTGATATCTGCATCATTAGTCATAAGTATATTGTAGGAGACCGCCAAAAGGCCCTGGAGGGTCGTGGTGTGGGCAGGAGGGAGGCAGTTCACTGACCTCTCTCCTAATAAATGAAATGAAATGAAATGAAATCTGCATCATAAGAAGTGTTTTTAAATAATATTAATTATACAAATTTATATGTTTGTAGGTACATTATATTGTTTTTATATAATGAAATATGTTATTTTATAGTTTTTGATTTTGTTTTTCTGATAATTCATAATTCGTATTATCTATATGTTATATACTAAATATACTTATGTGTAACATAAATAAGTAGAGTTATGATAAAAAAAATTAGCACCGACGATTTAACTTGACTCTGAAACATGAAATATTTTCGATTTAATATTGCAATTATACATTTATAGAAAACCGAAATATGCACATATATATTATGATTTTGTCATATTATACATACATACATACATTCAGAAATATTGACATTTGAATTGTATATGCATTCTTAAATTTTTTTTCTAAAGCATATACTATATTTGTACACAACAAATTATATTTGTTAATCATTATTATTATGTTATTACAATTTACTCACGTTCGTTCATATAAAGTTCTATATATATGTACATTCATACATATGTATATATACATATATGTATGAGTATGTATATATATTTTTATATTTGTAGAATACGTATTAGGTTAGATTACATATGTGTATATGAATACATACTTGTTACATTCATTGAGTTCAAAGATTAAAAACTTAAGCGATAGTAAAAATAGTTCCATATATACACACATTTATATTATTATCTACTAATTTATATTATATATACGAGGGAGTACATGGTACAAACAACATTTGAAGATACAAATATAAATATTTATTTAAGTATATGATAATGAATGAATAAAGTCTGAACAAAATAAAAAAATAAATAAATGAATGAAAATGATTAATATATAAGTTAAGTACATATATATTTTTTTACATAAAAAATGTGAATATGAAAAGTATACATATACACATCTAATTTGAAATTAATACAGTGAACGATAATTGAAGATAAGAATAAACAATCGTTTCAATAAAGTTTCAATTTCGTTAAACGAATTGAAAATCTAATTAAAATAAATTGTTTTATCAACAGAAAAAATATTCCTTAATTTTATTTATTTTTTTTAAATTTTTATGTAGTCATAACTACTTTTTTCCATAAAAATGTTTTCAATATGTATATACTTGTGTATATGTATATATGCATGTATAAGTTAATACAAAATGAAATGAACATTTGAAATAGTGTTTACCGATAACATTGAAATTTAATATATTTAAAAATAAATTTATTAAATTATCATAATAAGAATGTCTTTAAAAATATATACATACATGTACTACAGTAATTTAGTAAAGCATGCAATTGCTAATATTAATACAATAATAAAGTATGTATAATAATTTTAGTTTGCAAAACATCCATTTATACATACGTATATCCATAATTTGATAGGCAAATAAAAATTTAAAGTTGTGGAAAGTTAAGATTTGTCATGCAGGTTCAAAGTTAAAAACCACGTCATTTATTTTACGTATATAATAGTAATATGATATGACATGTAATTTTTATTAGTAAAATAAAATGATTTATAATTACATGCTCATAATCAACTTTTGAATTATAGATTTGTGTTATAGAATATTTTCAAGTAATTTTTTTAAAAAAAAGTTTCAAATTATTTGGCTCCCATTTAGTTTTGTTTTTGTCCAATGTTCAAAAAGATAAAATGTTCTAATTTAAAACATATGCGTTCTATATTACAATCATTACATTTTGATCTTTTTTCTTCTGGAAATTATAGTTAGAATTTTGCCAAAAAAAAAAAAAAACAAAAAAAAATTATATAACAAATTATTGTTGACTTATATTTTTGCATATTTTTTATTTGAATTATATATGAACAAATTAAATGTACGTATGTTTTTAGTACACATACTCGTATGTATGTACATATGTAAAGGTTCACAAAAATGATTTAAAAATATTTTTCAATTTTTTTTTAAAATATAAATTTATATAAAGCAAAAATTGTTTATTTCAATTTTGAATTATTTTAGATTACATATTTTATTTAAATGTATATATTTGTAGATAAAGTTTTCACTGATTATTTTAAAAATAAAAATTTGAAAAAGTATTTACTGAAAAAGAAATATTGATAAGAATTTTCAAATTGAATTATATAAATTATTTTTCTAAATTGTGCACATCTTTATGTATATAAAAAAAAAAAAAATATGAACGATATTAACACAAATTAAGATATGAAAACAATTGAAATTGTAATTGAGATTAGTGAAATTTTCATATTTTTTGTCAAATGATAAAATTTAAATATTTATCTAATCAAAAATAAAATTGTATTTTGTATTGAATTGAAATAATGATCACAAATTTATATTTTATTCAAATTATTAAATAAGCATTTTAAATACATTTCATTTTTTTAACTTCTTATACAAGTTAATATAAAAAATTAATCTAAAAGTAACTTATTTCGAAAGAATTAATTTAAAAAGAAAAATGAACTTTAAATGAATTGTACATGTTTAACAAATTTTAAATTTTAAAACTAACGAATTTAAGCAAAATAAAATGTAAAATAAAATTAATTACTTCAATCCTAAAAGTATGCTTTCCATTATATTATTCAAAAAATAATTTTCATATTTTTATTTTTATTGTAGGAAAAGTAGTGCTTCTCAAACTATAATATTTGGAAAATTTTATTTTGTAAAAATTTAATATGAAACAGATACTTATGCTGTTATTTTTATTTTAAATTTTTTAAACGACTCAGGAAACAAGAATATTGTAGAAAATTATAAAATTACAAAAATTTAAAATATAAAAAATTCATTTGCATAAAACTTTAATACGGTTTAATTTTGTTCTTACTTTCATGTTTCATTCAGACTACTCGACTCTAGCTTCGATATTGAGCCATATACTAGTGTAGTAAATTTAACAGTTCGTAGTTAAACTGTGATTTTTATTTTATTTATTATATTTAGGTAAATAACAATATTTAAATAAAATAAAAATATTTATTTTGTCTTTACAAAATGTTAATTTATGAAATACTTTGATGTTATTTTTCTTGACTTTTGTTTTCTTGGATTAAAATGTACAATATAATGTTTATGTACATTTATGATTAAATTTGTGTTACCTAAGTAAAAGAAGTGTTTAAAACTTTTACATACACATGTATGGAAAATTGTTATTCATTCTTAAAAATAAAAATGTTTTTTCTTGCTGTTCTAAACGTTGTTTATAAATTAATACGTTTCTAGTTAAAAGTTCATTGACTCTACCTAAATTACTAGTTTTTAATACTTTTCATAATTTTCATCATTAATTTTCATCATCGATCGCTAATTTAAAACATAAAACAGAATAAAATTGTAGAGCTTTGAAATAACTAAAAAAATTTCATTATATTAATTCTGCATTACTGACAATATTTATTAATAATTCTTAAAATATATGTACGTTTTATCTGCATTTATTTAGATGCAACTAGTCTTGACCTCTAAAATATTTGTAGAAATTATCTTCTAAGAATGACCCAGATTAGAAATGTAATGTATATACAGTATTATGTATTATGTATATTATTTATTACTTACCTTGGAATCATACATCATATATAACGACATTGGACATAGATGAATTTTGCAGAAGTCATCATTTACTTGTTTATATAAACATTTCAGATAGGTGATAAGCAAATCTCACTGAAGCGGAAGAGTTTGTAATTTCAAGATCGTATCAAAATATAATTATTTGTAATTGTATCCAATTAAATTGTAAATGTGTGCGGTGCGGAGTATATGATACTATCAATTTTAAAAGTAAGTTATGTAATATGTAAATCCCTGAAAAAAAAAATTAAAAAATAAAAATATAAGTTTTCTCAATAATGTATACAAATAAGAATATTATGTAAAAATTAAAATGAATTTTCGTTCCAGAAACTGTGGATATCTTTTTTCCCATTTTCTGTGTATTCTATCTATATATAACTGTAATGTTATATTTATCTAAAAATCTAAACCATGTTTAATAGTTCTTGACATTCATACATGTACGAAATGAAACAAGTTATTAAAACTGGTATCTAAAAAGTTGGATTAAAATAAAAATATTTGTCCAGTGTTCACTACAATATAAAAAAAGTTTTCAGGTGCGTTCATAATTCGGCTAAACTCACATCTTTATACGTATATATATCTATATTGCATATTTTCATATTAGATATAAAAAATATTTTCCGTTCATATCATCGTTATTTTAGTAAAATGTAAAATAGTAAAAAAGAAAACTTAAAATAAAGCTTCATT
This sequence comes from Villa cingulata, assembly GCA_951394055.1. Taxonomy (NCBI): domain Eukaryota; kingdom Metazoa; phylum Arthropoda; class Insecta; order Diptera; family Bombyliidae; genus Villa; species Villa cingulata. The sequence continues at coordinate 53,120,505 of OX596018.1, forward strand.
TTGAGGTCTTAAATCCAAAAAAAAAAAAAAGTTACAATCACTTTTACATATTTATACGTACAATGGTACAATATATACAATGATTCATGTGTACAATTTCATATATACATACGAAGCATACAAGTATATTTTTAACATTTTTTATTTTACATTATTGCTTTTCAATCTAAAAGTTAAATAAAATGTGTGTAAAAGTGTATATTCCGCTTAGTTAGCATTTTTTATTTTTATTCACAACATTCAACAAGTAGTTGAGTTGATATATAGCCAATGTACATAGTTATAAAAGCATTTAAATTTTCAGTCAGTTAATCATGTTCAGTGGTCGTGTAAAGATCTTAAAAAATATATACAAACGAAAGGCTTAAATTTATTTTTAATAAAATTTGTGAAAAATACATCAAATAATTTAAAAAAAAAATTACAAAAAAGTGAAATAAAATTTTGCATAATAATAATTTTCAGTGAATCATTTAAATCTTATATACTTAAATATTTGTCTTATACTTCAAAGAATTTAAAAAGTAAGAAAATACAATTTTTATATAGAAAATAACACAAATATATTTTCAAAATAAAAACTAGGCTTATAAAATTTCTTGACTTATCGACTTGATTGTCACTCTGAATTGGAAAAATTGAACCATCTAATTACTGACACGGATAATATATACCAGTATATACCAGTACCAATAAAAGAAACCGTGTATTGAATTGATTGAAGATCGTGATGCGTAATTTTTTTCTCTTATTTTTTTTTTTTGATTTTTCAAATTTTCTTTGTTTTTGGTTTATGTAAGTACTAAAAAAGACAAAATAACAATTCATTAAATTTGATTTCAAAACAACATGCAATTTAGTAAAAATTACGAAATCAAAATTTTAAACAAAAGAAAAAACAAAAATAGCGAAGAAAAAATGAAATCAAACGGAAGTTTACATAAACATTTTGTTGTTTGTTTTAAATATTGTGATATTGTATATATGTAAAGTACGAGTATATGTACATTTGTTACATTACAACGAATTAGTTATCTTAATGATTTTCCGGTTTATTTTTTTGTTTTTTCCTTTAATTCTCATTTAGTTTTAGATAAAATTCATACATATTTTGATAAAAATGAAACAGCGACACAAAACTTTTGGACTACTTTTAGAAAATGTTTATTCTGTATTTCTTTTTAATTAGTTTTCGCTATGTTTTTTCTTTAAGAAAATTTTTCTGTTTTGGTTTTTCTTAACCCATTATATGTACGAGTAATTGCAATTTTCAGGATGACAAGCACTATATCAGCAGCTACATAATATACTTTTCATTTTACTTCATTTTTCAATTATTTATTTTTTCTATACTTATTGTTTTTTCTTTATTATATTGACAATATTGAAGTTTTGTGCTAATTATAATATTTTGCTAATGTTTATTGAGAATACGTGAACACAAAGTTATACGTTATACGTTATATACAAGCATATGTTCATACAATGTCGAATAATTATATGTATTGTATGTGTACTACATGAAATCAATACAACTACAATATCAATACAATTTCATATACAACTACTTATAGCTATACTTAAATACATTTAAAAGAGACAGTGAATTGAATAAGAATAACTTTAAATATATTTTGTTAATTTGCTTCACGTTCCACACTTAATTAAAATTAGTGAAGGTCCAAAAAATATTCAATGCATACATACATGCATACTATGTCACATCATGCATATAAGTATGTACATTATGTACATACGAGTATTTGCTTTTTTTTTAGTTCTTTTATTATGACGATAAAATTATTCAAAATTTATGTTAATTCAGAATTAAGTATCGATCACATCTGAATTTCATTATGAACAATTTACATGATACAAAGGTTAAAATATTCATGTGTTATTGAATGAAAGAGAGAAAAGAAACAAAAAAGATTAAATAAATTTTGTTTTTTCATTGTTTGTCTGGGTCATGAATTGATTTGATTCAAATAGAATGCATTAATATTTGCAATAATCATAGAATACAAAGTCGACTCACATATGCCCCCACATATCTTTAGAAATAATAAAAAATAAAATTGAAATTATTAATTAAAAGACAATAGATATAGGACTCATAAGAACATGACAAGATTTGAATTTGAAAATTTTTGCGTTACCACTCATTGCCAATCTTAGTGAGTAGATAGTAGTACATTTTTTTATTAGTATTTTTTTCATGTTTTTGTTTTTTTTTAATGTAAAATAGCAGCACGTTTTATTCTATTTTAAATAATTCATTAATTTTTGATCAGAATTGCAAATTTTAGAAATTCAAAAATAATAATATAAAACACATGTGTGATTATCTAATACATATTGTAATAAATAATCATTAAATATACATAATGCATATATATAAAATTTTAAGTATGATCAAAACACGAGATTAATCTTTAATTTGGCGAATTTTAAATGTAGTAAATATTAAACATAAATTATTGTTTTTCATACACTTTTACACAAGTATTATATTATACATATAACATATTTATTTTCATACATATATACATAAATAAATTTTGGTTTATTGTTGACATTGTTAAGGTTAAAGCACTTGAAAAGCAAAACAAAATTTATAATTTTTTATGAATTATTAATAAAATCATAAAAATAAATCCACGTTCGATATGTATATCTTATTACAATCCAAACTTATTAAAAATAAATTAAGTATCTGTATTTTTATTTATTTTTTATATTTATTCATTATTTTATGTTTCTATGCTACTTTTTTTATGTTGTTGAAATTCTTATTTTTATTTAAATTATGGACGATTTTCAATCTAAAACGATTATAATAATTAAAATTTTTATCTTATTTTATAACAACAGGTTGACAACAGGTAAATTTAAAAGATTGAAATCGATATAAAAATTAATTTTAAATTAATGACAAAGCTATTAGGAGTATAAAGATGGTCAGAGACATATGTATGTATGTTTATGCATATCCATAATGTGTTCAGTAAAAATCAAAACGAAATAACATACAAAAAAGCAACATTTTTCATTGTAGAAGGAAAAGAATGTTGTCACTGATAGCGTTAATATAGTTTTTTATTTTACAATTTATAAACCAAAAATACCAGATATAAATACGCCTCAGAGTATAAGTAATATAAGCTCTTTTGAATTTTTTTTCTTATCTAATCGCATCGTATTCATAAATAAATACAATATGTGTTACACAAACACTGAAGCGTAATTAAAAAATTCAATATTTATTGATTGTTAAAAAATTGATGAAATAAATAAAAATATTTTTGAATAAATATCGTGATAAAAGTCAATCGACAAATAATAAGATAAAAATATTTATTAGTAATTCCCCAGAGTCTTAAGTTCATTCTTGTTTCAGTATAGAATTTTCGATTTTCGATTTTAAATGAACGCAAATATAGGTACTTGGTGTAAGTACGTTTTTTCTTTTTTATAAAAATTTCCACTTGTTTGTATCCTCCTAACATAAGTTTAATAATTGTTTTATAAAAAAAAAAAACTATAGTAAATTTCAATTTCTTATGTAATACATAAGACATAACACATTACATATTGTTCGTAAATGAAGAACTATTTCTCATAATTATAAGTAATTGGAAATTGAGTTTGAAAATTAATTAAAAAAAACTATTGATGTATTAACAAAAACAAAACGAAAACCTTAAGAATCTTTCTATATGAATAAAAGTAATGATGGTTTTTTCTTTCAGCTCAAAAAAGCACAGACCACTGTTTTCGTTTCACCTTGAATTAAAATAATAATCAAATTGATGAACATAAGCTAATTTATGATATTACTTTCCACTTGTATGTGGTAGTATGTATTAACTTTAATACCACACATGAATGATACAAAATTTAATATCGTGTATAAAACGGTTGTAATAACATAAACAAAACAAGATAATAATGATGACTTGATTAGACTTTTGAAGGTTGTATGGCTATAACAAACTTAAGGTAAAAAATATACGAAATTTACAATATACAACTTACTTATATATGTATGTATGCGTATGTAAATAAACATGTGAATACAAATGTATTTATGGCATACGAAAAAATATGCATTTTTTAGATTTAATGGATATTTTATAAAAATACTAAGCACAAACAAACACGTGTAATTTTACTGTTGTAAAATCTTTAAACATTTAATAAAACAAGCAAACATCGACAAAGATGACAAATCAATTTCGCATTTAAATACGGGATTTTTTTTATTATAAATACAATTGCGTTTATTTTATTTTGCATTCATTTAAATACGAAATTTAAACGATACTAAATATACCAGTATACTCATGTAATGTGTATACAAAAGTGATTAAAACGTTTTAAGTATAACCGGTGTACATACATATAATTATACGATTACATATTTATACATATAAATATATCAAGAAAATAATAATAAGCCAATACCAATAGTTTATATACTCATATGAATTAATTTTATTTAAAAATAACATTCAGTAATTAGAATATCTACCCACAATAATCGTATAGATATCTATAAATTAATATTTTTAAAAAAATTCCATTCACGTTTTTTACTTGGTTTTCACATTCATTAATAAATGTAAGTTAAGTACAATTTATTTATACTTTTACTTTTTTTAAAGCTATAAATGGTTATAATATTATAAAAAAAAAATTATCAAGGACTTTGAATATATTCTTGGTAATGCAAGAATGGCATGTAAGAAAATGGAAGGTGGAAGTAAATTGATTGTAGGGTATCGATATTTATTATGAAATTGTAATCATCGAACTAGAATAAAAGCAAAACAAAACATTATTGAATATTACAAAAGTTTAATTTAATTTACATTTATTTGTAGTTAATACTTTAACATATGATATTTCTATAGATGAAGCTATATTTGAAACAAATCTTAATTAACGTTACTTATCGGAAAATTAATTTTAATTTTCTTAAATAAATAAATATTAGCGAGCTATATACATACATGATAACAGTATGTTACATACATTAAATAAATAATAATAATTGATTTATATAAAATAATTTAAATTTTACAAATTAATTGATTAAATCTTATTCGAATTTTCTTAATCCAAATCATATTTTTTATTTTTTCACAAAAATTTTTATTTTGAAGATGAAAATTTTAAATTATTACCATGACATTGATAATGTAATGTCAAAATATGAGATCGCCAGATCGGTGTTTTAATATTTTTTTATTTTAAAAAGCACAAAATTCATATACTATTATATACTTATGTACATAAATATATCATTTTATTTTATGTTATCATGTATTATGTATGATTATTAACATAAATACAAAAATTTTATTTAAATATACGAGTATTTGGGAATTTATGTTTTACCTTTTTATAAATTTATGAATTTACTCATTGATAACATTCAAATGAATGTTAATGGTGGTGAATGGATGTAATGGCACACTCTAAGCTCTAAGTATGACACGATTTAAAAAAATTCCGAATTTCCGAGTCATTAAAAGCTACTCGCGGCTATTTTATTTACGAAATTTTATCTAATCATTTACAATAAAATTTACAATGAAAATTTATTCAATTGATTTTTGATTGAAGCGGAAGCTATGTATAATCTTACAGAAATAGATCGGACAAAAATGAGAAACAAAAAAATAATCAGTTTTTTTAGAGGTTATCAATGCAATTATAATTAAGAAATTTGTAAAAGTATTAATATGGGCATTTTTTTATATTATTCACTCAAGCTATATAGAGTTTTGAAAGTTAATGAATTTGTAATTGGTTTGAGATTTTTTTTTTCCATTCAGAGTATAAGAAATTAATAAAAAAATTTATTTTAAAATCTGAAAGAGATTATCTGAATCGGTTACTTGAAATTCATTGATGAATTTTTAATTGTCTGATATTACTAAATGTTTAAATGTGTACTATGTAGTATGGTGATTATTGATTATTTATTTATTTATTTATTTATTTATTTTGTGATTTTCATTTCAGATCTGATTTACTTTTTTATCAATATTAATCTGAGTTAAAGAAAAAAATTCACAATCAATATGAGTCCAAAAATATCAACACAGGCTACATTAAAATATGATTCTGATAATGTACCATTTATTGACATTGGAAACAATTTAATCGTACGATTAGAATGTGGCGATCCACCAGAATGGGCATTAGAAAAAGCTAAAAATGAACTAAGAGAAACACCAGAAGTTGTAGAAGAAGCTATGAAAAAATTACAAGAATTAATTCAAAGTAAGTAAAAAAAAAAAATAATTTCCTAGAATATAGAAAATTAAAAATTTATGAGATTTTTAATTATTTTACATGTTCATTACGAAACCGTTTTCATTACCAAGTAGTTTATTATAAATATTTAGAATATTACATGTTATTTGTGTGTGGTAGTTTTTTTTTCTTTTTTTTTGTGTTCAGTTTACATACATATGTGTTGACAGATTCTTTGAATTTAATTGAAACTTGAATTATGCATATACTGTGTATGTATTTTGTATTCAATTAAAGTGCATTACGTTTATGTTTATAATAATTGATCGAAATTAAATACCTGTTTCAAATATTAAAAAGCACTTGTTTTAAAAATGATAAATAAAAATTTAAAAATAAAATTACATAAATTGAAAATAAAAAATTGAACTTGACATGTAAAATGTATTAAAAAACAGGCTAATTACCTTGACTCTATATTTATATATTAGACAAAATAACATGCACGAAATGAATATAAAAATACGAAATTAAATTTTTAATTACACATATGTATGATTTTTTTTTTAGATTTTACATAAAAAATAAATTCAATTTATTCATATAAGTTGTGTACATGATTTCAGTGTAGGCGATAAATGCGATGCATGCATATTCATATATACACATAAATGTATACTTAAATGATGCTTTAAGAATTAATGCTGGAATTTTTCGAATTTAATTATGTAAATTTTTAAGACGGATCTAATAAAGTAGGAAAATAATTTTTAAAATTTTAAAATCTTTATGATCCTTGATTACGATCGTATATACGTGTAGCAAGTTTTATAATTGTCTACAAATCACTTTTTTTTTTTTAAAATAATTTTATAGTTTTATTTTTAATCGAAGTTTATTTAATTGCGATCAGCAATAATTATTTATTATTGCACTTTGCACTTTATTTATTTTCATAAAAACTGGATTTTTAATATTTTCATAAAAACTTGAATGTCCTTAAAAGTTCAACTGTCTCGTATTTTCAATAATAAATTCAATATTTGTATAAGTGATTATCTTTCATTTGTGTTCTTGTTTAAAAAAATATTAAAATCTCATTATACATATGAGTATATGTATATTCCATATTTCATGTGGACAAAAAAAAGAAGAATGTTGTAAAACAAAAATGCACTTTACTCTCATTCTTAATAATTCATGATAAACAATATACCGACTGATATTACCAGTCGTTATAATACTCAAATATTGTGTAAATATACTTTCATTATGTATTTCATAAACACATAAAAGATGAAGAAAAGAGGGGATAAGCATGAGATAAATCGAAATCGAAAATTGCAATGTTTATGGCCCTGAACCATAAATAATAATCCAATAATTCTGTTTACAAATACATACATATACGAGTATGTATATGCTGTTATAATTTTTATATTGATTGTTCTAATTTCTCAAAAGAAATAAAACTAAAACAAAAAATGAAAAAAAAAATTTTTTTTTTTTTTTTGAAATAATTATCGAAAGTCAATTGATAATTGATAAACGGGAGAAAATGATTTTGACAGAGATCATCACAGTTCAATAAAATTTATTTCTAATAAAAAAAAGGAGATCAGACAAAAAAAAAATTAAATGATAATGACTAAAATTAAAACTAAATATAAGTACTTATAATAATTATTCAAATATAAATATGGTAGCTAATAAAAAAACGAGCATGAATAATTATTTATTATTATAGAAATAAATAATGTATGCGTATAATAAACATTAAAAGATAACCCTCTGACTAATAAATTCACTAAATAATCGTATGTTGTGTTACGTATATGATTATTGTTACGTTTTTGTTGTGTTATGTATTGACTGCATTTCTATTTAATGCTTTATCGTTGTTGCTGGTTCTTGTTCTTTTTTTTTTTTTAAGTAATTAAAATAAAAAATGATGTAAAATGTTAATGTAATGTCATAAAATAGTACGTAATTTGATTTCAAATTTTAATAAGTGAAAAATATTGTACAAAAAAAAGTAATAATATAAAAAAAAGTAAGAAAGTATTTTTTTTTTTTTTTGAGATAAATGAAACAAAATATAAAGAAAATTCTGTAATGTTTATTTTTTTTTTAGGCAACCATACTGATAAGAAAATGTAAATTGATTTGATTGATCAATTTAGAAAGTTACATACGATAATTTAATTTTAAATAGAGAATTAATTTTAGGTTTTTTGAATTTTTTTAAAGCAATAATATGGAGAATTTCAAATAAATGGTAATTTTGAATTTTTTTTTTTTTATCTGAAATATGCCTAAATTTTATTTCAATATTATTTCTTGAACAAAAATAATATGTTCTACATGGTTCTACTTACATATTAAATTTTTATTTTTTTCTATGTATGTATATATTTCATATCAAGTAGATAATAAATATTTGAACGATTAAGAAATGTTCATTTAGCAAACAAATAAAAAACGAAATATTCATTTTCATATAATTAAATATTTTCTAAGTTGAATAAGTGATAATAATTAACAAATGATCTTTGACTGAAGTGATTCTAATAATTACCTGTGCAAATATTAATTTTCAATTTACGTTACAATTGTAATTTGTCATTTAATTCAATTACAAGTTACAAGTATTTCTCTCTCCTTAAGTGAAACTCTGTACATAGGTATACAAAACAAATTCAATTTAGTTCTTTAGAAATTTATTATTTAACTATTATTTAACTATTACGTATGCACTTATATGTATACGAGTATGAATTATGTAATTATTATTTTTTTTTTTTTTGTTCAACAAAAAACAAACGCGAAATTGTTGGATATTTTTTGTTTTCTTAAAAACTTGTTAAAATTACTAGCAAACAAATTTCGTAATTGCATACGATATGTTCATAAACACAGGTAATGTACATTATAACGATTATTTATATGCATGTATAACACATGTTGGTAGTATGCTATGTAGGTGAAAAGATCATTATATTGTTGTTAAATACAGTTTTGGGTTTGTTTACTCATAAATTCACAAATAAAGCATAATTTTTTTTTTAAAGAAAATGAACGCAATTACTTATAATCTGTATATGTGTGAGAGATAATTACAATGCACGGTTGAAATAAATCAAAAAAAAAAAAAAAACTCGTATATCTATGTATCACATTACCTGTATTTTTTGTAGATAATATTTCTTATTAATGAAACTACGAAAGAGGAGTGCTAAAATGTTTACAATCCAATAACTTTTTGACTTATTTTTCATAATATTTTTGTTATTTTTGAAATATTTCATTTCTTTTTATTCAAGTATTATTATGAAATTATTATTATTATTATTATTATTATTATTATATATTATATCCTTACGTTTTCATGTGTTATTTATATCATGTTATAACTATTAATACAACAAATATTAAATGTTAAATGGTTTTTTTTATTATCTTTTTATTTGAATAATTTTGTGCATAATTGAAATCAAACTCTTCATTACAATATGACAGTATCTATATAGAAATGATATTAAGAGTATTATGTATTATCAGACTCAAGGTCTATTAAATATTGTAAATATGTATTTTGAGGTCAAAAACTATATATTTAAGTTGTATAGTTTTTTTTCGAAAAGGTATGCGTAATTATGTATGTACATACATACACATATAATGTGATTCAGATATTGATTCGTTGATTCGAAAACATACAGTAAACTTCTCAGTTAAGTACATTTGTATGAGTATTGTTTGTCTTTTACTTTCAGTCAGTATGCCAATCAGATATTCATATCAGATTAAATGAAAAAAATATAATATACATATGTATGTATCTTTAATGAAAAAAGTACGTTAAATAAATTTAAATGATTGTCTAAATGGGTGCTTTCTAGAAATATTTGCCCTTGAAACTTATACATGAATAGCATAATGAAAGATTTTATTGCCGTGCCTAAAATCTAAAATAAAATGATTTAAAAGTTCAATGATCGTAGATACAATTTTTTAAAGATTCAAAGAATAACAGTTATTTAATTTAATGAAAAAAATTGCAATTTATTATTAATAAAATTGATTCATACTTATTAGTGATTATTGCTATAATCTGATCATATTTATTAATAAATTTCTTTTGTTGTTTGTTTAATAGATGAAAGACATCTACATTTACCAGTCGACGAAGAATACATGAGAATGTTCTTAAGACCATGCAAATATTATCCAGAAAGTTCAATGGCAAGAGTAAGTATACACAACATATGAATAAAGATTATCTGTAAAGAAATTTTTTAAACTACATGTTCAAAATTTTATTATTTCATAGATTAAAAATTTTTTCAATTTGAAAAATAAATATGGATCATGGTGTGACGATATTTTACCATCCGAAGTTAGACATGTCTTTGAACATGAACTCTTGAGACTGGTACCACTTAGAGATCAACATGGTAGACGTATGCTTATTGCAGAAGTTGGAAGTGAGTGCATTTTGAAAACATTTGCTCTTTTTTTAATTTTTCATTTCATTTGACATAAATAAATTGATTTTATAATGTGCTCCTCCTTCTATTTTCCATTATTTGAATTTTAGAAAAATGGAAACCATCAGAAGTATCACTTAAGGATCTTTTCAGAGCTATACAATTAGCAGTGTACGCTGCAATGAAGGAACCAATGTCACAAATAAATGGAAACATCATAATACTTGATATGGAAGGATTACCAATCAGTCATGTAATGCAATTTTCACCATCATTCGCAGCTATGCTTTTAGATTATGCTCAAGATTGTTTAATAGTTCGTTTGAAAGCTGTTCACATCGTTAATAATTCGTATGTGTTCAATATGCTCTTCGCTATTTTCAAGCCATTTATCCGAGAAAAACTTAGAAAAAGAGTAAGCATTCAATTCATATACTGTCACAAAAAAAAAAACAATAATATTTTTCATATATTATTAGATATTCTTCCATGGAAAAGATTACAAATCACTAGCCAAACATATTGATCCTAAAGTTCTTCCAGGTAAATATGGTGGTGAATTAGGCGATAGTACGGCACCAGGATATCTTTTAGCAGATTTATTTGAATGTTATAAAAAAGATTTTGAAAGTAAGAAACCTTATATTTATGTTTATTAGATTCATCAATTAACTAATATTTTTTCTTTTGTCTTTCAGTGGTTAATACGTACGGTTACGCTAAAGGAGTTAAAAATTAATAACGAGTTTCATTTGGAAATCTTGCCAATTGACAAAAAATGTGATCACAAATTTTATTTTAGTTTTAGATTATTTTTTTGTTTACTGTTTTGCATACGTAATATGTATGTAACTACAAATTTTATTCTGTATTGTCTTTAATTTTCGTTCTTCAGTCCCTTCAGAAGAGGAGAAAGAGTCTTTTCAAGAATGTATTATTATTAGGTATATATACATTAAGTACTACATTTTTTTTGTTTTATTTTATTTTTTATGAAAGATGTTCCAGGGCTAGATTTTATTTTTAGCATAAATCTGTGTTAATGTAAATAGATGTTAGTTTTAAAAATCTATTAATTAATAAGAAATCAGTAAAAACAGCAATAATGATATCAACAACAAAAATATGATTAAAAAAAATGTGAAAAAATAGGGAAATTAAAAACAAAGTGGTGCATTGATACTTTTATGTAAAATACTGAATTTTGCATATTTTTAAACTCTATATTTTGTTATTTTACTCTTAATATCTTTAAATCACAATAAAAGAGAAGATATTTGAAATTTATAATTGAGTGGTATTTTATTTGATGATTTTTGTGCGTTGGTGTTTTATTTCTGATAATGTATAATATTTGGGCAATACCTTGATATAATGAAAATCACATCTCTTCCTTATTTGTCATATTTGGAAAAATTAGTTATAAATTTTTGAATACTTTGGACCATTTCTAGAAAAATTATAAAAACATACATATTAATACGGTAAATTTCAATAAAAACAATTTTACTAATTTGAAGTTTCTATCTATATTATTATTAATTGACACAATTAATTGCATGTTTTACTTTACTGATATAAAATATCGAATTTCTAAAGATAATTTACAAGTCGAAGCAATACAGATATATGTACGAGTATTTATATGAAATTTTGTATTCGAATTTAGAATGGGCGACTTTTTTGGATTAGAGAGTCGTCATTATTATCATTCTTGTATTCATACGATATGATGGATACAATGGATAAGCAACTAGTTCAAATAAGTATCTATGCAAATAAATGTTGTACAAATGTATGTACTCTAGTAAACTTATGTAGATGTATTATACATATACAAAATAACTATTAAAAACTAGAAATAATCACAAATTGAATGGAAAAAGTTAATTATAAAAGAGTTCATTATTCTTTGTGGACCTACATGTATACATGCTCCTCTATACTACATCATATTACATACTTTGATTACAATTGCAAGTTAGCACACGTTTTTCATGTGAGATAGCCTAGCCAGTAGATTCCAGTTTATAAAAAACTAGTATCTTTACCTACACATATACGCTCGTACTCGTACAGTATGTAAAAAACTTGGTAAAAACCATTCACATAACACAAAAATTGCACTGCTAAAAATATAGAAAAAATCATAAATTATTTGGAAGTACTACTACAATCGTGCAATCGTCTTACAACTATTCACATATCTAACTAGCTGGAGCTTGGTGTACAATATTTCATTTAAATTTAAATAAAAATCATCAAATACAGTCTAAACAAGAGAAGAGATAGAAAATTTCAAAACTGTTAAAAAATAATGTTTTATCAAAAGCAAATTTTTAAAATAATTACAATATTTTACGTGATTGCAGTGATTTCGGTTTGTGCGGTTGAAAAAAATGAGCAAAAATCGTCACAATTGCAAATGGTAATTAAGAACGAAAAAAAAATCATTCATATAAGTGTAGTATCGTAAAACTAGATTCAAAATTGTGAGTGTAAAAGAGTAATAATTATTATTTTTTTTTAGGTTCGACAATCAAGACTTTTAAAATTACACGAATCAACGATATCTGGTCCTGCTGTTTTAAGTAGTATAGCTAATGAGGCAACGGTTACCTCACCTCCAATATCAATACATAAATCCAGAGGTCATCGTTTCCGACATCCGAAAGGATTACATTTTCCTCAACCAGACAGAGATGGTAGATGTCCACCTGGTTATGTAAATGATAAACGATCAATTTGTAGAGAAGTATAATAATGACGGTGATTTATGATAAATTGCCTATTAAAAAGTTCATGAAAAAAAAGCAATTATATCCCAGGTGAATTAAAATAGACTTGTGTTGTGTGACTGGAAATTTTCTCATGTAAAATCTTCAATGAGGGGAGTAGAAAAATCAAAAATGTATTTCTGTGTACAAAGTACAGCTTGTTTTTGCTTGTTTCGCTTTCTAATAATTCGGTTATAATAAAAATAAATTTTTTTTACAAAAATTTAGTCTTTAATTAATCAATTTATTGTTATTAATATTTCAATATTTTGACGCTATTTATAGTCAATTAAATTGAAATTCAAATACGTAAAAAAAATAAAATTTATATAAACTTTACATAATATTTCATGTACTAAACAGCACTACATGTGATTCTGTAATTGATATGAAAACGATCACAATTCAACTAATGTGTAAGAATAATATAGGTATGTACTTCTGGATTGACTTCGAATAACGGTCTAGAATCGATTCTAATTTTAATTATAATAATACGTCTCTTTCTCTACTTGATATCAAATATTCACCCGCATTTTTACTGAATTTCTGTTGAAAAAAGAATTTTTTTTTGACTTTTTTTTTTTTGTCAAAAAGATAAAACATAACACACACTGCAATTTGTATTGGTTTTTTTTCTTCTCTTTGATTCTTCTTACATATGAAAAGGTGTTCTACGTTATTTATGCTCATGGTATGTTTCCTAATGATGACACGATCATTTTACGCTAGTTAACAATAATGAACACGTGCTTTATCAGGAACTGGAGTTTTAAAATATTCATTAAGAATTAATATTCATTGAAGAAAGGAGTTATTATAAGTTAGTTAGTTGCCAGTTCAATTGATAAAAATAATTGAAAATATTCATTTAATTCAAATTAAATAAAAAAATTATAGTGATATTTTAAACAGTAATTATTGAAATTGTTTTAAATAAAAGAACAAAGTTGTAAATAATTTTTTAACTTCACTCGAGAGTACAGAAAAAGTTTGTTAAGTTATCAATAACAAATGTGTGAAAAAAATACAAATAAATTAGAAAACATTAAAAATTGTAATTGCTATAAATCAGATGAACACAAAATGGATTGTTATCGTCAATGCAAATCATTTTACGATGGTGATACAGAATGTAAATTAATTTATCTGAAGATTTAAATAGTTAATTTACACATCTATTTACATTTATGTAGTTTTAGATAATTAAAACAAATATAGATACATACAAACTTTTTAAATATCCTGAAATTATTTTTATTTATGTACATTTTAGTGTGTCGTTTCATTCACCGACAAAAAATTGATAAAAAATCGGAATCAATTCAAAATCAACAGCAGCAGCAACAACAGCAACCATATCAACCTAGACGTAAACGAATGGACTACCATCTAACAATTCAATTAAGAAATGCTCGTGAAAGAAATCGTGTTCGTGCTGTTAATGAAGCTTTCGCTAGACTCCGCAAGATGATACCGTACACAGCACATAGAAGTAAAAGAGTATCAAAGGTAAAAACACTTCAAAAAGCGGTTCAATACATAGCTGAATTAACATTGCTTCTCAAAACTATTTCAGAAAAATAAATAATTGTATTAATTTTTAAAGAAATGAAATTATTCTAGTCAGAATTTTAAATTCAAGGTGGTTCAAGATTTTTTTTTCTTTTTGATTCTTTATAAAAAATTTTGCTCCATTTTATTTTACTTTTGAAAAATTAAAAAATATTTTTTTGTAATAAACAAGAAATTGAAACCAATATTTTTAAATCAATAAGCACATTTTTATATGATTTACATTTTTAAATTATGCAATTTTTTTTTATAAATTTATTTTATTATGTAATTTTTTTCTTTCAATTTTATTTCTATTTTCAATCAATCTTTCTATTAAAGATAGGTACTACATTATATATACATATGTACCTAATTTTGTTAAGTATGTAAATACAAAAAAATCACCTCATAAGAAGAGTCATTTATTTATGAATTCAGCCCAAGTTAAATTATTTTGTATGATAAAATGAATTGTAATGAATTCTAATCCAATCTTACGCATATTTTAATGTATTCGTACGATATTGAATTCAGAAATGAAAGAAAAATAAATAAAAATAAAGAATAAAATTGAAATAAAGAAAAAGAAAAATGTCAATTGTAATAGAATCGATTACAAAAATAAAAATATCACGTACAATTTCTCCAACATTTCCTTAAAAGGTCATTGAATGGCCTTCGTTATAAATACATTTGAGTAGCTGGCGAACATATAACGATATACCTAGCATTGCATATTCCATAATATTATCTACATACTCGTGTTCGCGTATTATGTATTTATGTAAGAGTATGCAGATTATTGTACATATGTATGAATGATCACACCTAATTTTATTCATTTTCAATTTTACGTTTTACGTTAAAGTTTTTTGTCACCATATTATTTCATATTTAATTTTTTCAAATAGATATGAGATACATACTATCATCACTACGAGTATTCCACAACCACACTAATAGTTGCTATTAGAAAGGAAAATTCCTGTGAGTAAAACATGTATCTGTCTTAAAGTACTTACATACAAATGATGTGAATTGTGAATACATATGCATGAATATAGTAATATGTATTTACAAATAACGAAAGAGTGTTAACAGGAGTATAAGGCAAAATTTTATGCATAATATTAAAAAAAAAAAAAAAAAATGAACAACAAAACAGCAATCACAATATTTGTTATTTTCTTTTTTTTATAAAATGAATTGAGAATACAAATTTTGTTATCTTTTGTCATTCTACACATAATATTGTAATTGTATATAAGTATGAAACAGTAGGCGTACAAAATACGCACTTTTATAATAAAAAAAAAAAAAAATTAATAAATTTATATAAAAAATATTATTGTGCGCTAGTACGATCACATTCGATGTATGCACATTACATATTATATATAATATAATATATATTACATACATACTCGTACATATATATACATACATATGTATGTTATGTACATTACATATTTCTTTAAGTTTGAGCTAAACAAAAAGAAGAAAAATAACTATTCAATTCTTGGAATGAACATGTGTTCGTATATGTTGCATATTAATTTGACTGGGGAACCCAATCTTTTGATTTGTTCTTTTGTTTTTTCTTTTTTAATATTTTTTTATTTTGAATCTTAATTCCTTAGTACCTTTAGAGTATCTAATTGCACGATTATGTATTTGTTGGCACTGCGAATTATGTTAGATTTTTTTTTTTTTTTTTTTTTAGTAAAACAATGAAATACCTATAATAGGGTAAAAACAATGTAAATCACGTACAATATAAGATATAAGTATGTATGTAAATGTATATAAAGAGTTTTTTGTTTCCAATCTGACCATAAGAAAATTAACGATCTAAAATCAAATTTAACCAGTACAATTACTTCCGTATATGTAGAATATAAGATATAAGTAGGTGTAATGTTTACCATATATAGGTAATTTAATATGTATATTCATTGTTTTTATGTATACAAATAATATTTAAATAAATCCTGATTAACGGTTATTAATTGGTTTTTAATAAAATACAAAAAAAAATTTTTTTTAAATTACAATTTCCGAAAAGCGGCAAATAAATGTAATGTCGTATTAATTTTTACACTTGAATCTAACAAAAGTTTTATTATCTAACGAAGTTAATAAATGGTTAAAACGCCGTAGGATTATTGTCAACATTCACACATACCGTGTAATAATAGGCAATAAAATTTAGCAGTTAAAAAGAACCTATATGTGGCTACATTATAGAGGTACCAATGCTACATGAAATGAAACACCGCGCTGCGCCGCATTATGTATTCTATTGTCTTGCATGTTGCCTATTTTGCCTGTTGGGCGGTTGTAAATGCAGTGGACGTTGTTAGACTGAAAAATGTAATAAAAATTATATTTATTTTATTGCTTAGAATGTAGGATCGCTTATTTAATGTTTACTTCTTTTTATTAGTTTTTCCCCATTTACATATATTTCACTGAATGGCTCGATATAAAATTCACTTTAATTCGTTGAAGTTTGAACTATTAAAAGTATTCAAATAAAAATTCATAACTCTGAAGTTGTCCATAACAAAAAGCAACAAAAAAATATAAAAGAGAACTCATTACAAAAATTAGACACAAATAATTCAATAATTTATTATGGCATGTATTTTTACATACATATACGTGCGTGCATGTAATACTATAATGGCACAAAATATTTTTGCAAAATTAAATTTTTTTTCCGTTGTCTAGAAGACTCAGAAAAAAAAAAAATTAAAATAATTTTCGAATTTATTCTGTTTAAATGTCCGATATAACCAAAACAATGATATATCAAAAATACAAAAAAAAAAAAAACAAAAAATACACAAAAAGAAAATTGTCATATTTACGGATATATTTGTTGTATAATTAATACTGGCAATTTTTAAAAATAGGAAGTACTTAAGAACGCAAAAACATCAGAAAGAGAGAAAAAAAAACAAAAATAAACGCTTTAAAGAATAAATGAAAAATTGTGACAAAACATATTTTTCAGAAACAAAAAACAAAAAAAAAATGAAATCGAAAAGTGAATGACAAAAATAAATAAATAAAGCAAGAAGAACAAGTTACATAATATTAATATTGTATACATATATATTACTTATATTGTTATTATACAGAATAATTGTGCGAACAACACTGTATACACAGTAGTACTTAATGAAAATGAAAGAAAAATAAAAACAAAATTCGACATTATTTTTGAATTTTTGTTCTAATTTAAATTTTCGTTTACATTGAAAAAAGATAATATTGAAAAGTGAACAAAAAATATTTTGAGAAAAAATCAAATACTTACATACAATTCATTACAGTAAATCCATATCAAGGATAAATAAATAAAACTTTTGCACATTTTTATTGATGTAATGTGTGTACATATATTGCATTTGTTTATAACTTGTACTTGTACATAAATAAAAACCGTAGAATAAAAAATAATATAAAAATATTAAACTAAAGAAAAGTACATATGATTGTTATTCTTTATAGTAGATTTTTTAAAGCAATAATGTACTTACTATATATGTTATCGTATACGCTCTACGATATTACGAGTATTATTTCACACATCATGCGTGTATGTATTCATTTTTGAATTTTCATTTTGAAACGAATATTCAAAATATGGGCAAAATTTTTGCTAGAAAACGATATAATTTGAAGTACCTATAAGTTATTTTCATACAAATTTGATGTATCTTCTTACATTCTTAGACATATATGCATACACGAACAAATTTTTGTCTCTAGTACATTATTTTTTTGGAACTTGACAAAAAATTATGTGAAAATTTGTTTTCCAAATTAACAAAATTCACTTAAGTATTCTGTATATTATAATTATAACCAAAATCTACGTGAAAAAAGAGAAGGTTAATGAGAGCGTCTATTAAAAAAATTCCACAAATGCTAAGTAGAGATTACTGGTAGGCTGGTAGAGATAGAGTATAGAGGAGAGGTAGACTATGTCTCGTGAAATTAATTATTTACGTAATCAAATATGTAATTCAGAAATTGATCTTATTTAAAAATTTTGAAAACTTAAATTACTTCTAATAAAAGGTACGGTACGTACGCCGTACGGTACCTACTGACATACGTATCCTTTTTCTCGATTTAAAAATTTTTTATATTTGGATTCGCTCACTGTGCTTTTTTTTGTTTTATTTCTAATTTTATTTATTTATTTATTTTTTTTTTTATTTTTTTTTTAAATTTCATTATTTTGTAATGTTTATAAATGCACAATGAACTCGATACATTTTTTATGCCCCATATTATAATTTATATATATACATAAACGATAAGAGTTGCAGGTAATTTTATTTTTGCTTATTCAACTCTATACATAAGTTCAGTTCACACTCGTAACTCTCTGTTTTAATATGTTATCACAAAAAGGCAATCAAATCCTGTTTATCGTTTGGTCGTTTGGATATGGATGGTCGATTGACAAAAAATGAAAATTTTAAAAACAAAAAAAAAAAAAAAATTGATGAAAGATGGTTTTGTTTTCTTTCTTCATATAATGGTAATAGGTATTAATCTGGTAAAATTGAGGCATGTGAAGTAAGAGTATCCGTTTATTTTGTACAAACATACGCACGAGTATATTTGAAGCCATAAGAAGAAAATAAAATTCAAAACATTCCAGTGCATTTTTGCTTTTGTTCTGTTGTTGCATTTTAGTTTAGTTTTTACTTAAAGTATCAAATGTTCTTCATGACAGGATGAAATGGATCCTGATTTGCCAAATGTTGAATAAATAAATAAAAAAAATTTAATACATAAGAGAACAAAAAAATAAAAAATAAAGTATCTTCATGGTGTATATAAGTACATATGTATTTCGATCATTCAGCAAAGCAAATACAGAAGATAAAAAAATATCTGAAAAGGTGTTTAGCATTAGCGGTGTTTCGATTATTGTTTGGTGCCTACATTCTGGTATACAGCAGTTTTAAACGTTCATTGTATAGGTGTAGGTTGCTCAAAACGAAAGAAAGCAAAAAAAGAAAAAAAAATGTTGATCATAAATATCAATTTCAAAAAATTTTTCGTAAATAATCAGAACTTTTGTAAAAAGGGTCTGTATAATTAAGATTTCAGGTTTACGATTGACTTCTGAAAACCATAATTTTGGCTTTTTAAATTCCATCAAATAAAAAAGAATAACTATAAAAAAAAAAATAAAAAATGTCGACTAAATTATTAAACAGTTCCAGTAACAGGAGTTCCAGTTTTATTTTTTGTATTTGTAACTTCAAATTTTTATTTTAAATTTTAAAACAGAAACAAAACAAATTTTTCTAATTTATTTTTATTTTTTTTAAACTCTTTCTAATTTATATTTTTATTTATTTTTGGTTTTTTTGTTTCTTAAAACGTCTCCAATGAAATATTTTTCCTTAAAAAATGTTTAAAACTATTACCGCACTATTACTACTGCTACGTTTGTCATCGTACATAACTACTTGAGAATGCATTGAAGATTAGCCTCAAAAACAAGAAAAAAAATTTAAAATAAAATAAAAATAAATAAATATAAAATATATTCAACACGAAGTTATATCTCACGCAGAGAAATAGGACGTCGTCTTTTAAAGGAAAAAACATCTGGTCCACAATTCAAAAATACAAAAAGTGATTTTGAATAGCAGAACACATAAATTCCAACAAGCGATTTGTTTTCTTTTCTTTCACTTTGCTTCATCTAGAATCTTTTTTATGTCTGAACAAATTGTTGCATTCACGTAAGGGTTAAAGTTTGAAAATAAGAAAAAATATTTAATTTCTCTATTAAAAAAACAATGTTAAATTCAGAAATTTTTTTACCTCAACAAAGATCAATTTTATATTCCCCTCGTTTATTAAATTCAACATCCTGGCAATATACAATATCAAGTTATTGTTTCTAATTTACGAAAATGTAAACAAAAAAATAAAACTCGTATGGAATAAACAAATAAATAAATAAATAAATGAAAACATGATAAAAGAATAAAAACAATTTGAAAATCATTTTTCCCACGTATAAAATTTGCAAAATGACTCTCCAATTAGGTGTACATATACCTACACTGATTTTTATTTTTTACATTTTATTTTTTCATAATTCAATCATCCATAAACTTTCTTCATGGACGCAGAAGTTTCTTAATAATAAAAATGAAAAAAAAAAAATAAAAATAAATAAATAAAAAATAAAAACAAAAACAGACTCTTGTTTAATGGGCAGCCAAAAAAATGCCCAGCCAGCTTACAAATCACTGCAACATCTTTTTCATTCAAATTTAAACATAAAATTATGTTGTGTGTTTATGATGATGGGGATGGGTGATGGCGTGATGGTGAGACAAGTTTTCGATAAGATAACAAAAAAAATCGACTTTGACTTTAAAATTTCAATTTAAACAAAAAAGAAGAAGAAAAAATTGTAATTTAACCCTTATAAAAATTATCCTTGTATTGTTGTTTTCTTAAATTTCTTTTGTTTTATAAAACTATCATACTACCATAAAAGACTACACATAATCACACACTATATACATCATTGTATGATGAATGTGTAAATAAATATTTTGTAAATATTTTCGATAGATAAATGAGAAAAGAATATGACACGAGGAGAATACACCATCCTCATCATCAAAAAGGAATCATGGTCGAAAGAATTTTAATAAAAAAGGATCAAAAATCTATAAAAACAATAGTCTGGTAGCCTGAGGAGATTTACAAGTAAAATACACATTTGTATATATGTATATGTACATGAATTTCATATACAAAAGTTCATACGAATTAATATGTACATATATATATAAAGGTATCCAATTTTTAATCATAAATAGCCAGCCTAGCCTACTTTGGAACATTGTTATTGTATAAGGATTAGATGAAAGCATAAAAAATTGAATTGTTTGTGGAATTGAGAGTTGAAACTTTAAAATTAGGTGAGGTTGAATGTAAATAAATACATACATACATATATATATATATAGATTTCTAAAAGCAAAATAGAAAATTTTGAAAAGGATTACATACTATCCATTTCCACATTTTTAATACTCCTACATATTTTGCTATACACTACAGTCTACACTAAAAAAAAAAACAAAAATTAATAATTTATGGTAGATATATGAAAAATGACTACAACAATTTATGCATACATACTCGGGCATAAGAATTTGTTACAATGATTATGGAAACTATAAATGCTACCCAGTGTAGTTTTCAATTTTCTGCTAATAATTTTATGGTTTCTTTGTTATTCGTTTTTATTCTTCACAATAGAAAGTTTTCCTTAAAATCTTAAAAGGCTTTGTCACATCTATTCTATCTATGTATGTATAATACAATACATACA
Organism: Villa cingulata; assembly: GCA_951394055.1. NCBI lineage: Eukaryota > Metazoa > Arthropoda > Insecta > Diptera > Bombyliidae > Villa > Villa cingulata. The sequence continues at coordinate 53,142,995 of OX596018.1, forward strand.
AATAGATATAGATACAGTTTTAGTATACATAGTCTTATATAGAATCCAAATTTTGTTTTTTTCTGCTTTTCATTTAAATGCTTTCATAGTTTTATAGAGGCTCTTATATGAGTTTGTATGAGCCACTCAATATCATGCTGATGTATTGTTCATTTTCAAGATTTTACCTTCTCGAATGAATAGCATCAATAGAACTGTAATATAAGAGAATTGTAAATTGACCATTTCCACATCCACAGGTAGATCCGTATAGGAATAGGATAAAGGATGACTCTAGTCGAATCGTCTATCTATGCATTCATATACATATACGTACATAATAAATATTCATATAGAAATTGTATAATATGACTACCTACTGTGATTTCTGTGTTTAGTTTATATTTAATGTGTGCTCTTATATGAAGTGTTATTTTTCTTTATTATTTTCTGAAGATATTTTTGTGTTTTTTTTTTTTTTTTTTTTTTTTTTGATTGTTATTCCTTTTCTTTGTTTTTCTTGTGTAAATGTCCACCTGAGTATTATCATCATTTGACATTTCCTGTCTTTAATGGCGTATCTTCATTTATCTTTTTATTACTTTTTTTTTTATATTTTTTTCTGTTCTTTTCATTTTGTCTGTTGTTTGTTCCGACTTTATTTTTTGCATTATTCTATATATGTATACTCGTATTTCTAGGAATGATAAAAAATAAAAAAAGAAATTCAGTTCATTGTCATTAAAAAAATTAGTTAAAAATCTGTTAAACTGTTAAAAAATTTATTTTAAGAGTTAATAAATTTTAAGGGGAAAACGAAACAAAAAAGAAAGAAAGAAATCATCAATAATTCTTTAAAAAAAATGGTTTTATTATATTATAATTTATATTATAATAATATATAAAAAATTGTGATAGATTTGAGTAAAAAAAAAAAACATTTCAAAAAAGATTAAAATGAGTGAGGATACTGATTTTAGATGATGACGAAATGAAATGATAGACGAAAATGATATTTAGGATTAAAATTACAGATTACAGTGTCGAACCAGCAACAATTAAAGCCAATTTAGTGATTAATATCAAATACACTGTAGTGTGGACATGAGAAGAAACTGAACAATTTACAGACACTGTAAAATAGTAATCAAATATGTATATATACTCGAGCTATATGAACAGTGAAAAAATGCAAAAATAAAAAACCAAAAATTCAATCACGCCTTTAAGCTATAAATTTTTCTCATTTCTTTGCATACAAAATCAGAGATTTTTTTAAAGTTTTTCATGTTTCCTTTAAAAACTGCATACCTGAAAGAGTTTATTCCAAATACTTACTTGCTTACATATTCAAATTTTCCTCAATAATATAAAATAAAATTTCCGTCTGACGATGATTAAGAATTTCCGGTAGAGAAAATCAGTGTTGCGTATCTTTTGCATTTATTTTGAATTATTTTTTTATATTTTTATACACACCTTTTCGTTTTTTTTTTTAATTTACGATTGCAAAAAAAAAAAAAACAGAAACAAAAAGGTTTTACTCATTTTACTCTTTACCTTCATTTTAGTCTATAGTAAAATTGACTAGAAAAAATTTTGAAGTCGAAAAAGTTGGTAAAATTATGGAAGGAAAGAAAAATTACCGGAGGAGGTTAATTTTGAAATTGTTTTGATAAATTTACACACAAACACAAAATGACAAAACACGATCACGATACTCATATTATACTCTATGCGATTACCGCATTTTTTATTAGCATCTCACCATCACCCATCACCATATTGAATTCAATGCGATAAAATGATAAAATCAAAAATTTTCTCAGTTTTTTAACGGTGTTGTGTACAATTTGGAATTTTGGAATGGGGATATTGAGCTGAAAGACAGATACAGATAACAGATATAAACAATTAAAATTTTCTTTTTCTTCTTCGTTTTCGTCTTATTTTTTATCAGTCTTTTATATTTTTTTTTTCTTTGTTTTTGAATCTGCTGTTCTTGTATTTAGTTTCCAGCGAAAATACATAGTTGCGGAAACGAAATTTTTCGAAAAGGTTGTAACGTACGTTATACACGATAAAAGTGAAAAAGATTGAGTGGAAAGCAAAAAACTTGAAACAACCACAATAACGAGAATTCATATATTTTTGTACCTGTAAAGTGTTGTGCAGTATGTGTAGGTAAAATGGTAAATAGCAGAGTATTCGTCAGGAAAGTATCATAGAAGCGGAATTTATGTATGCGATTTCTTTTTCGTTTTGTTTTTTAATTTTTATTCGAAAAAAAAATGTTTTTTTTTTCAATTTTACATATTCATTTCTGCTTTGATTTCTGAATGTTCATATTGTAGTCGTATATGTAGTACATTATGTACGTTCAATACTACACATATGCTCATACGTCTGTGTACTATATTATTATCGTATATTAAATAATAGCCAGTATACAGAGAGAGAGTGATAAAAAGAAAGAGGCGATGACGCGAATTTATTGCATAATATGTAATCTAGTTTGACACATTTTTTATTTTTATTTTGTTTCAAATTTTCGTTTTTATTTTATCACTTTTTGCTTATTACATACGAAAAACGATAAAAAAATTATTGGAATGATGTAACGTATACGTGAATTTTATAAAGGAAAGTGTGGTTTTTCTTTCATTTACTACTTTTTCTTTTCTTTTTTCAGTTCAGTTTACTAACAATCGAAGATATTTTCTATAAAAACTAACACCATTTCATACAAACTGACTATCCTAAGATTTAGTGAGTCGTTTTCCATTTATATGCTACATAAAATAATTGTGAAATTGGCTATACTGCTACCAGATGATTACTGCTTTGATTATAAGTTCGAAATATCAATACGAGGAGTTAGTTACGAGGAGATGATGATTTTATATTTTGAATTACTTATTTGATACGTTCACTTAGAGCAGTTTTGCTTTCAATAGATTCTGTAGTCTCAAATTACTTTTAAAACAGACGGAAATTAATTAACCATTCCATCACATATATACATCCGTTATTATAAGACGATTTTTGTGATAATCCCCACAAAGCCATAAGTAGATATTCCCTAAACGTACATATATATATTGAAGGTTCTTCGTTGATCCTATTATAAAATTTATTTTTGTATTGTGGTGTGTACATTCTTCCGTTGAAATAATTCAAAATCTCCTCAACCGTGTTCAACCTCAAAATTAATCAACTCACCAGGTGACTATTTCAAATATCTTCAAATCTATCAGTTTATATTATAGAATTCTTCGTTATTATCAAATTCATCGCTAGTATCATCGTCATCATATATTTATCTACACCCACTATCACTCACTTGGTCTAATGATGACAATAAAAGTCTTGCTAGCTCTTGTTCTCCACAATCTATTGATTTGTTGAACCACAAAACTGATTACTTGATTCATCTCTAGACCAGAAAACCCATTCACAACAAAGTATCCTTAACTAACAAATCTGATGACATGCACTCTTCGAATTAATGTAAAAATGACGACAACGATCTTTATCATGATGATGTGGATGGTGATGAAGAAGACTAGAGAATAACTAACTAAACTATGTATATATATTGCCAATCCAACCATCCACATATATATTTAAACATTCATCTATTCATTCATGCATTTTCAGATTTCTACTAAATAGTCTGAATCTGATATTTAGCTTTTCTATTCAATCCTATTTTATAGACTACATTACAAGGACAGTGTGGTATTATATGTATATTCATAATGAATGTAACAACTGCACACACATAATGTACGTCGTACACTTTTCATATTCACAGTTCAAGGGAATTTAAGGATTGAGTGACTTCCTTCTTCCGTTTGTATTTCTTTTTTTGTCTTCTGTTTGCTGTATCAGTGTAATGTAGTGTATTATAAGAAAAACGAATAGTAGCAAAAAATTTCCATGATAAATTCAACTACAAACCATGCTGATGATGAGGACAATAATGGAATAGTGTAAGAAGGCAATATAGCAAATAATGGTGAATCCATACATAGATTACAATATGTTCAGCGCCAGTTTTAACCTCTTGGGCGCCCGGGCCACTTCTAAACTTTTCGCCCTTTAGGTTGAAACTTTACTATTTTAAACTTAATTTAATTTTTTTTTTATTTTAACAGCACAAAATTCCATTTCTATGTTTTTTTTTTTAGCCAATATAAATTACATCCTTTTCACGTAGGATCCTACCTTCAATGACCATTTTTGTTTACGAACGAAAATATTGGACAAAACATTTACCAGTTTTTCTTGTTTAAGACTGGTACTCAGTTCCCGTGAAATTTTTCGCTTGCAATTGCATATATAATTCTACAAGCTAAAAATTGTGGAAGGAAACGTGTGTAGAGTACGTAGAGTTTTGAAATTTTTGAAAAAAAATCGCGGAGGCTATGAAATTAAATTAAGTAAAAATAAATAAATAAACATTTATTTGTCAAAATATTTGATCTGTCAATATTTCGCTTGCCTTTTATATGCTCGACCATATAAAATGATTGCGAAAAATGAGTTCCACAACTCTCCACTATTAAGTTCCACCGTGATAATTTAGTTTGGAAGTGAGTACCAGAAAGCGAAATTTGAAACTAAAAATTTAGCTAACAATTTAGCGACATTTTTTTACATAGGTTTTATAAGGAGAAACATTTAGCTTTCGATGTGAGTACCGGCCCTTAAACGAAAATGATTCTTTTGATTAAAAGAGAAAAATATCAATATTGTACATTTTCATCCATTAGTTACGAAGTAATATGATTAAAATTTAAAAGTAATATGGTAATACCATGAGTGGTTGCGTGAGGTAAAGCATGAGTGGTTGCGTGTGGTAAAGCATGAGTGGTTGCGTGTGTATATCATTTTAAGTTTTGAGGCATTTAAGGTATACACTTTAAGTTGTGAACCATAACTTTTTTCTTTATATAGTTATCTATTTATTATATTTTTATTACTGTGATTTGTAAAATAGTTTTTATAAAAATGAATATGTGACTTTCATTCTATCCTTTTTCGCGCCCCCGAAATTGACGCCGGGTTTTGGTGAACCATTTCAATCTAAAAGAACGGGATATGGATATGTTTGTATCCATGTATCCATCTGCATATTATTATATAGTTTGTTGTGAAGACTAGAAAACTTTTCTTCTTCCTTGAAAATGTTCATCTTCCTGCTTCCGGGATATAATGTTCATGTTCGAGGACATTTCCAGGAAATAAAATATGAAGCTATACTATATGCTTCCTGTCTCCAGTGTGCTGCTACTGTTATACATAACATACATTACCCATTCCCTATTCCGTCCATTCTCTATTCCACTCATCCCCATTCAACTGTCTTTAACATAGATTTTATTATTCTGCACCAATTCTATGTATACAATCGCTCAACGTTGGGTTACTGGTTTATCGTATCATTCATTATGAGGAGCACATCAACTCTGATGTATGTGTTTACGTGGTACATGGATGTGTATACGGATGTATACAGATATATACGAGTACTATATGTACGTATACATTATGTATAGACTTTAATTCATGATGAAAATGAAAAGCTTTTGAAATTGTGATTCAGGAAAGAACCTTTGACTATGTGTGTATATGTGTGTGTAATAAATGAATGTCTGTATGTATATGTGAAAAATAAAAAACGGAAAAGCAAAGATGTTTCGATTCCTTTCTGGTTGATGGTTTTAGGGCTTGTAAAGATATGTTTATGTGTTTGTGTATATATCAGAAGATGACTCATACATAAATATATGTATACACACATGCATTATGTATAAGAAATAGCTTCCTGATAATGATTTAGAATTCGGTATACACCGCAGAACAAAAAATAATTTCTGTGCCAATTCTGGATAGAACTATAGATGGAAATGTTCCATACATTAAGTCTCTATTTTTGTGCATTAGTGTACTCTCAGAGATTTCGATGTATAGTAAGTAAGTATGTACAGTGTTAAATGTTCGAACAAGGAAAAGGATATTCTTCGTTTTTGTTATTTTTTCATTTTTATTTTATTTTTTTTTTATATTTTCATTTAGCACTAAGGGTAAGGAAATGGATAAAGAAAAGTGGTTATATAATAAAATGTTTTCTTTTCAATGCACATCAACCCATTCGTACTTTAAACACATACATATACATTCGTGTTGAAGGTTCCATAGAATTTTCTAGGAAATAGAGAAATGCACAAGTTAGCTGTCTATAGAAATCATTAATACGTAGTGAATAATAAGATACTGTTGATATATGTAGTTTGTATTTATAATGATTATTATGAAGACGATGATGAGGAACAGGACATACTGTTTTCCTGTATTCAATTTTTCAATTTACCTTGATTTCTATATAAATTTTTTAATTAATTTTCAAGGTAGTGAATACAATTTTTTGCTTTTTCTTAAACGGAAATAAGTATGAAAAGAGAAAAATGAATTTTATTCAATAAATTGCAGTCAGTTACAAAGATTTTCTACTCTAATTTTTATTGTCCTACAATCATATTTCACGAAAAAGAAAAAACCAAAAAAAAAAAAAAATGAAAAACTGCACCTGTCATCTAATTAGTATGTTTCCCAAATTTAAATTATCTTTGAGTTCCTATTCTTAATGGTGGTATAAAGTATCCACAAAAGCATAGAGGTAAACAAATATTTTTTTTTAATATTTATTTTTTATACTTGATCTTGAAATGGTGAACATATATGCACTGGATTTTTGTTAACTCATTGATTCACAGCTGGGTGCCAATAAGAAGACATTTTGAGAGAGTAGAAAAAAAATAAAAGTTAAAAATCAAAAAATAAGAAATTTGAAAGGCGAAAAACTCAAAATCATTGAAAAATTCACACACACACATATGTACATATATTCATATATGGTATCTTATGTATACACGAGTATTATAATCTAATACTATTGACACACTGCAGAGATAAACCATGGTTATCTCAAATGGTTTATCGATAACATGGTATGGGTGACACATTTAAATTGAGGTGAACTAGTTTATGTATTCATACGATAGCTGTCGATAAATAAATTCAAACACTAATTATTTTTCATCTAGTCAGCATGTTGCTGAAATTTGGTTGACAGTTTGTTTAAATATAATATAAAAACAAAAAAAAAATAAAACAAACGTCAAAGGTAACTGAGTTCGAACTTGGTTAACAAGATAACTGAATTCTAGAAACTCAGTTAACTTAACCGAGTTCTGGAAGTCGGTTATCGCAAAGATAAACTAGTAAACGTAGATAACCATGGTTTATCTCTGCAGTGTGTCAATAGTATAAGGCATAAAGGAAATTTCTTTTGTACCGCCTTTGAAATTCTTTCCTATTTTAGGTATTTTTTTTAAAATTTTTTTTTTTGTTATGCACTTTTCCATAAAATGTATTCTAAATGCGATCATTAATTGTGATCCTTTATGTTTCTGATTTTATTTTTAAAATAAACAATAAACAATTAGAACCCGTTTTTATGTACACATGCTTAATTACAACACAGAATATACCAACATACGTAAGAGAATATATAATATCTACACATATGTATATTTGTATACATAATGTATATATTTTGTTTCGAAATCCAGAAACTTCAAATTCAAACTCAAATTATGACTTCATAATTTCTTATGTAAATACGAATTTCAATAATTTTATGGAATTATGTCTACATTTTTCTCAAAATTGTTGTTTTTTTTTTCTAAAGTGTGATTTTAAGAAATTTACAATTTGTATTTAGTTAAAACACATTTGAATAGTTTCTATTCACACACATCATTCCAGAAATACATCATTCAACGTTAAGTAAATTTAAATTCTTGAATGTCTGTATGGAATTTTTGAAAAACGACAAAGTTACCTCATTATATGACAGACAAACCGATATAGGATACTCCAGGGAAATTTTTTGACTCTTATAGTTCGATTTCATTATTTTCGTCTTATTTTTTGTAATTTGATATTTTCATGGTTGAAATTAAATGGTGTTTATGATTTGAAAATTGATTTCGAAATCACTTTGAGCCATCGAGGGAAGAAGATACACATTTAAACTAACGTATAAATTCTTTATTGGACATTATTAAGGATGTCGGGCAGTTTGAATTTTTCAATTTATGTAGAGTTCAACGTCGGGAATATACGATGTGAATTATTGGATTTTTTTTATTGCCCTTTCATGTCATTTGAACATTTGAGCATATCATCTTCTCAGGGTGTATATTTACATCCTCCACTTGTTTCAATGTTTTTTCTTTATTGTTAACTATCGTTTAAAATTTCTATGCTGAAGAAAAATAAAAGGTTGGAAGGAATAAAACAAACGGTACAACATGCTCTAACCCTATATATTTAATTTAAATTAAAACACAACATTGCATTCTGTTTAAAATCATCTAAGAATATAAAATTTTTCATTTTCGCTAGTTTGTGTCCAAATTTATTTATCTATCACGTTGGTTTTAGAATGGCATTTTATTTGCAAAGACCACTACTATATGCCATTATCTCTTACAAGTTACCGCGTAGCTTATGTAATATGTAATATACACGGAGACGGAGTACTTAAAATTAACGAGTATACAAGTGATTTTTCCCTTTTTCCTTTTTTCTCCTGTATTTTTATTTATTTATTTATTTACTTTTTTTGCATTTTCCAATTTTCATGAAAGCAACCACTGATTATCCATCACTTCTTCTATATCCTTGCTCGTGTACAAATCGGTAAAAATGTCGCAACAATCCAATACCTTGTATTTATGTTACACAGAGTTCTGTCTCTCTAAATATTCATTCTATTTGTAGTATTCCAGAAGGAATGCGTGAATTATTATTTCCGAAAAAGGGGGTAGATTTCTTTGAGGGTACCGATATACTCTGAGGTATTTTTCTTCTTTGCAAAAATAAATAAAAAAAACAAAAATTAAAAATATCAGGAAATATACTAGCAGTATAAAATAGTAGCAGATGTTGTAATGTTAGGGGCAGAAATTAAGTACAGGGAATAAATTTTAAGTTGATATACATAGGATTTTCATAGATGTTTTACGTATCACCCCAACCTCTAAATTTAACTAGCTGCAACAAAAGACGGATTTCCGTAATTTCTTGTTAACCCATGATATAAAGAGACAAAAAAGAAAATTAATGCAGGCTAAACGCGTGCCATACCGATTTCCAAAGGATGTATGAAAGACGGATATGTTTTGGGGGTTTGATTTGAATGTACTGTACATACATAGGTCGTTAATCATTTCAGTTAAATCCTTTTTCGAATACATAAAAGTAAAAACAGAGGGACGAAAATTAAAATAAATAAATAAACGAAATCGAATTCAATATCTTTTACGCGTAAGCAAAATAATTTTTGAAAAGAAAATTTTCGATAATTCTTAGACAAAGCGAAAAATATTATACTAAAAAACCAAATTGTGAAATAAACAACAATAAAAAAATCAAATTCTTAACAAAACAATGCAAATTGTCCATTATAATTGTAACTCATTTAAAAATCGGAAGTTGTTATGTCTTCCTCTTGTTCTATTGTTACGATGCCTACTTTATCAAGACAATTCTGCGTCAATTTAAAATCAAATCCCGTAACAATTAATACACAATGCCTTGAAAATATCGTGAGAAAATGTTCTATGTTCTATCTCCTATTTTGGTCAGTTAAAAAAATTTAATCGTAGTTTTCCCATAGGTGAACTAAAATTAAAATCAAAGTAAAATGTTGATTATTTATATTGTGTACATTTTAAAGATCTATTCGATACATAACATGCACACGTAAATACATTTCTCTAAATATGTATGTATGTACTTCATGTCATACGGTCATATGGGTAAGTGGTCACCATATTATGAGAATCCTATTGTTTGCATGTGTATGTAAGACATTCAAAATGAGGATGCGATATCGAATGAAGGTCTTTATGGATAGATGAACACCATAGAGTCGTTATGATGATCATCATCATGATCGTCATCGTCATCATCTATACAATACTTAATTTTTATGTGATCTACATTTACACCCCCTATACCCCGACTTAATTTATTTTCAGTCTTTTTTTTTTCTTTATGACGATTTTTCAAATCAGTTTGGCGTGACGTCAATTTTTTAATAATAATTTTTGATTCCCCGGATCCGTTCAACAAAAGTCAAGAAAATAAGTAAACGAATAATTGCTGTAGTATATTTTTTTTCTACAACTTATAGGTACATGTTTTTGCTGTTGCTGTTATAGAGTGCTATTGTAGATTAGAAAGGAAACTCCAATCTTTGCTTGCATCTTTGATTTGTTTTTTTATATTTTTAATTTTCTGACTCTTTATTTTGTTTTTATTTAGTTTAATAATTTCTGTTGTTTTGCTCTTCCTCTTTTTATTTTTCATTTTCAATTTATATTTACATATATTATGTACGTAATATATTTATATTTATGTGTAGATAATGTAAATATCTTAACAATTATATTGTAATTCTTAACATTGTTCTGTGTATTTCTTGTAAATAATAAATTCGCGTTAACGTTTGATATTAGAGGAGAGTCAAATAGCTATACACAACAAATGTACACTTATATGTACAACTATTAAATCTATTAACTATGCTATTATAGAGGAAATGATCATGCTCTGTTACCTGAACTTCCTTTTTCTGATCATCGCCGCGTGGAAAAGACGTAAAACCAGTTCAAGTGTATCGATGTTATATGTTATGTCGACAATTTGAATTGTATAATGTAAGAAGAGAATGAGGAGAAGAAGGGAAATAAATTGAAAATAGTTCTTCTTCCTCATTTTATATTTTCTTTTCTAAGTCACTTCATCTTTATTCATTATACCATAATATACTCATGTATGTATGTATTTTCTGAAAGAACATAGCACAGTTTACACTGGTTTACACCATTATGGGTCTTAAACTCGTTCCTTTACGATTCTTCTTATTTTATTTCTTTGTTTTAACTAATGTGCAAAAGCCAGATTTAAAATTGGAATAAACCGAAAAAGGTAAAAATACAATTATACACTGCGTGTAAACATATCATATAAATGTATGTATGGATACATACGTGGGGTAATTGGAAAATCAGAAAAGTTCAGAAACGAGTAATGATGATGGCTCTATAGTTAAATAATTTCTTTGTACATATGGAGCAACTCGAAATGTAACAAAGAATCAAGCCAAGATTTTAACTTCCACCCGCTATCTAGCGTATTTTTTATATGTTAGTTACTTCTTGTATTTTTTATGGTTGACACTCATTAACTATCTTGTTCGACCGACTGATTACTGGTTGAGTTCGCTGTTGCTAACTATGGGACTCAAAAAATTATTTGAAGATGGTTACTACGTTACTACTACTACCAGTACTATATACGGTGATATTATACGCTTGTATTATCTAAAATTAAGTATATACATATGTAGGTGCAATGTTTTAATGGCATATGTCTGTACTATATGTATGTTACACAATATATTTATATGATCTTTGGTTATACGTATATATGTGTACTGTACTGATATATCCACAATCAAGTAACTTCCGTAATCGATAGCATCCATGCGAAGTATTGCAGAATATAATGATGATGATAATAATAACACAATATTACATTCACTTATACATATAATGTAGTACAAAAATTGAATTGAATTTAATTTTAGAATGGAACAACAGAAATTGTAAGTATAGGCAAGGTATAGGTAGGTATATATGATGATGTATTACATAGGCAGAATGGAATGGAATGGGAAAGATCATCATAACCTTCTTCTCCAAAGAAAACCACATCATCAGATTTACTGAAGCATACCACTGATTTTTTCCATACTTTTTTTCCGATTGTTGTTTTTTTTTTCAGTCGTTTTTCTTAGGCTTTTCGTCTGAAAATGTGAATTTCTACATATACAGTATATGTATTTTATTGTGCTCATATACATACGCTGTCGGTTGACTGCATTCTTCTTTCTTCTGAGACGAATTTGAATTTGTGAATATGATTTGTCTTTAAAATACCGGAAGAATGTTTTGCTTCGATGATAACCCACACATTTTTATGCAAACACGAGCAAAAAAAAAAAAAAATGAATAAATAATAACAAAAACAAAAAAAGAAATAATAATGAAAAACCAAACAGAAAATAATCTTCAATAAATTTTGAACAAAATTTTTCAACCACAATGAAAAGTTCTTATTTGAACTGCTAAAGGTGTATTATGTGTTCTAACATTCACTTCACTGTAATACAAATTTAAAGATAGGATGAATTTTTCAAATCAATCCGAGAAAATAAACTAGCAAAAATAAATCAAAAGTAATTTGAACGATTTAGAACATTTGTTCTTTATCACTTTTCTACAAAGAATCGTATAATAATCAGTCACAAGGGATCAAAACTCAATTCATCTAACTCGTTTTCGACATTCAAAGGATTTGCAAATAAAATGGTCTTCTGTGCTGTAACACAGTTACTGCTTTCAATATGTGTATCTACGTATCTATCAACTCCTTCATACCACACCAAACAGGCTATAACAAAACAAAATACAAAAGTACATTTATGCGATATTGATACAGTAACGTACATTTTCTTTATTCAAAATTGTATATCTGTGTATTTGATTCGCGCTTACGTATATATATTCGTATATTCAAAGGACATTTTCCAGTTGATGTACATACATATGAATGTGGTGCTAGTATTTTATTATTCCCTTTGGAAAATAACGCGTTTACATCACATCAAATCAAACATAGAAATTTTTGTTTCTCGCTAAACATAAGTATTTGAATCCCTTCATCTATGCTTATTTAAATCCCAAAGTCCCATGGTGAACTGTTCTAATTTTCACCCTCTCTGATATACTCTAATATAATATACATATATATTTTGGAGTATTTGTGGTGTTTTCCTTTAAAAAAACAAAATAAAAATGACATTAATACTAATACCTTCTACTACCACTACCGTAGATAGACAGTCACATGATTTATTTGAATGCAAAAATTTGTATTTTCCTTTTCTTCTTTTTGTTTGTTTATTATTGCTTTATGCAATAATGAAAATTGCGTAAAAACCACCTTCAAAAAATTTTATACTTAGACTTGGTTGTTTAGCTTAACGTTTGTGCGATGAAAATTTTCCTTTAATTATATTTTATACAAATACGAATACAAATTCAAGAAAAAAAGTATTTTTGAAAACGACAAGGTTGATTTCATTTTATTTCATCCCCTTGCCAACGAAATGAAAAACAGGGAAATAAAAAAATTGTATGTTTGAATTGAAAGACTGCACTTTAATGAGACAAATTCTAGGATAAAGGAGTGATATATTTACATATGTACATATGTACATATATCACAAACGAGTGTGCATATACGAATAATGAAATATTTAATTTATTTTATGTGAACAAGTGCAAAATACGGAAGGAAGAAAATGATTACAGAAAGACAAACGGGATGACAAAAAGTTGATTTTCTTTTTTTTTTAATTCAATACGATGAGGAAATTATGGAAAAGGGATACGAGACGAGAGTATGTACATATGTAGCTTAGAAATGAAAATTTCATTCTCAATTTAAAAATGATAAATACAAGATTAACACAATGCTAAAATAATTACTAAAATACATTTTATGGATAGATTCTTTTTCAGTCATTTTGAAAACATTCTTCGGGTTCGGAATAACTTCATGCATATAGTACCGCACATAGCACACAGTACCGTATGATACACAGAGTAGAGAGTGCACAATACCACAAGATTATTGTATTATCTGTGTATGTTTTTTTCTTATTCATTTATTTTTATTACTTACAAAAATTCTGAATTGTTATTCTAAGTACGATTCAACAATTCAAATTCTTCAGAAAGTTATTATGGCAATTACCTCCTTCACGTTACATCCGGAAACTTAAAACTCAAAGAAATTCTTGTATGTATGACCGTACGAGTAATATATGTATATGTACATATGTATACCCTACGATTACGAGTACTCAATTTTACGTTCTTTGACTTCTTGTTCTTTATGAATGCATTATAAGTCGAATTTTTTTTTTTTTTTCAAACATAAAGACAAACACATAAAATAAAAAATTGAAAAAAAAACCATAAAATAAAAACAAGACAACAAAAAACATCTAGTTTTCTTTATAAACATTCGCACGCACTAGTCAAACAATATTAAAACATTCTTTTTACCATTTACCTATCTATAGTTACTGTGTACATGCATTAAATAATGGTTTAGAGTTAAATGATGGTGATATACGATATACATACATACAGTGACCAATGAAGATCCGTTCTTTTATTTTTTCTTAACTTTTTATTTATATTTTATTTTTTCTTGTATCATTCTATACAATCGTTAGTTTGTATCTTTATTGTTATTATTCTGTTTATAAAATAAAGAAAAACAAAACCGAATTAAAACGACCATGAAGAAGAAATTGAATCGACCTCCGAAAAAAAAAACAACAAAAATATGAAGCCAAAAAAAAAACTCTCACGTAGTAAAATTCTAAGTAAATCCTGGATTTGTGGATTCATATTCTCTTTCTTCTTTCTTCATTAAATTTCCAATATAACACAGCGGATTCTTGAAGTTCTTTAATGCTGTTCAAGTGATCGAAAGCACACTGCAATTACCTACCTGTAAATAAACATTAACGTTACACATATGAATAAGTTGGTATAAGTATAAGCAAGTAGAGGTGTGCTATGACCGATCATCAAATACAAATATAGGCATAAAATTTCTTCTACATAATCTGGATGGATGATATCGGTATGGTCATCATCGTTGTAACTTTGTTCATCATTTTCAAAAGTGTGCATAGCATCTATATTTATGTACGCATGTATGATCGTACATTTTTATGTGCATTCTCTATAATGATAATATATAATGCAATAGAATACATTATATAACAGATAAAGTTAAAGTTGTGACAGGTAAAGGTATAAGTAGACAACAACAAATTTTTGTTCAACATCGATTTACGTGAAAATCTTATGCACTATGTACAACGGGTGCAAGACGAGTTGTACAATTTTTACGTGATGGCACGTCAAACGGTCAGAACTCTAGGTTTATGTCATTGCACTTCTCTCTAATACAAAATGAAGAAAAACAAAACAAGAAAAGAAAAAAAGAAGAAAAGAGAAAAGTTGTTTTACGTTCTTATATGCGAGACTATAGGCCGAAGGAAATTCAGGTGAGTAGTGATTGTGTACACTTGCATATATATAAATGAAAATTAATCCTTCATCTAACTAAAGGATAGGTTATCAGTAAAATGAATGGATAATTTAGGTTTTAGATTGGTAATAGATATACGAGTACGTATTAATGTTTCAGATGTTTTGGTTATACAGCCCGTGTGGTGTACAATATGTAGAATATAAGTATAGAGATCAATTTGAATTCGAATGAATGACTCAATTCCATTGGGAACATTACGTATTTATGTGCACGTAGGTAGATTATATTGTAAGGAATTTAATTTATACCCGGATCTAAATTAAATGAGTAATCGATCATCTGTTAAATTCAAGGAATTAGATATATGTAGATGGAATTCGATTTTTGTTTTTGCATTTTGTGTTAGTTTTGTTCGTACATGCTACCATTGGCATTGATATACAAAATACTACATACACCTTCACAATGACAACGAATGAATGGAGTGTCAAATGTGATCTGCTGAGGGATGAATATTAAACAGTATATAGTTGCTTTATATTGAACATCTACATATCACGAAGATTAAGGCTCATAATAATAGTACAAATGGTATGGTATAATATATAAAAGTTATACATGACACATGTACGTTCATGTTGATAATAAAGGCAGGAAAATGTGTGATTGTTATAAGATCGTTCTACTGAATTATTATTAGATGAATTTCGATGCGTAAGATAAAGTGAATTTTTGTGATTAAATGTCAGATAAAATTTTATTTTAAAACTTGAGTTGAGGTTTTTAACTCATACAAATGTAAAATTAATTATTTTCTACTTTTTTTTTAATACACAAATTTGAATATTTACTTATGTGTAGGGGTAATAAATTTTTAATGTCATTTCTATATAAAACATAAAACCTAGCTGCAAGTACACGCTTTGTATGGTGTTTTTGGTCATACAAATATTTAGTTATTGATATCTGAAGCTAGTATGCCATTGATATATTATTATATTATATGTCCTAAAATAATATAAAAATGTGAAACTTGTTATCGTACATATATTCTATGCTAGCACAAGAGTAGTATTTCACACATCATTTGTACTCGTTTTCGACTTATCATTTTAAAAATTTGTGTGATGTCCAGAGGCGCTTAATTCGGCAAATCCGTCTCTGGTATGTGGTGTATACGAGTTTTTAAGAGAGAAAAAAAAAATCGTAAATAGAGGAAAACATAATTTTCAAAAATTTTATATAGACCAGCATTAGAGAGCATTTGAAAAAAATAAATAAATAAAAAGAGATAAATAAGAATTCATTTTTTGTCATAATTTTAACATACATATTACATATCCCGCAGCATATATGTATATTTACATAATAATCGTTTATTCTATAGTTTAAATTTCATATCTCTATATATTCATATGTATATATGTACTATCTCCATATAAAAGAGAACAACAATTTTTATGATCTATTTAAAACATTCTCAAATGTAAGTATGTAACAATCCGGCACATACAATTGCGTAAATTTTAAAAGGAAATTCTAAAACAGAAAAATAAATAAAAATGAAAAATACCATTATTTACAAACAGACGAAAAAATATTTTTATACAGAAAATATATTTTTCATTAATATTATTGTTATTGTTATTATTATTTATTTATATATTTTCTAAAATATTATGTACCAACTAATTATATCTATGTATTTCTGACACATTTAATGAATCAATTAATTAAAAAACTATTATGAAAAGATTTAAAATTTTCAAATTATATACATATAGCAATTTTTTTTTTAAATAAATATCCATTTTTTTTTGTTTTATTTTTGTAAATAAAATTTATTACAAATAATTGTAGGAAATATAATATTTTTATAGAATATATAAAATGAGAAATTTACAGCATGAATATATGGGAAGAAAATTTATTCGAATCAAGACAACAAAAAACTGTCAAGTCAAGGGACAATTTAAAAATTTTATTTTTTTTACATAAATACAAAAAATTTAATAATAATAATAATAATATATTCTTCTTCATCAGTTCGTTTTCTTTTAAAAATAATTTGTGCCAGTATTTATATTTTAAAATACCAAATAGGATGTTTTATTTATAGCTGAAGAAAATTTTGAAATAAGTATTTTTAAAAAATAATTGAAATAATAATAATAAAAATAATTTTTTGTGAAATTCATTTAAAATAAAAATAAATAATGATAATGTATTCCCACATAATCTTACCATCACAACTGGATTAAAATAATTATGAAAATATAAATGAAGATACTATATGGAAGACTTCGTCTCTCAAATATTAACATCATTTATACCTTTAACAAACAACGTAGATATTTCAAATTCAATTTTTTTTTTTCATTTCTAATTACAGTCGTTCATCTTATTTTTTTCAGTAATGCGTTTTTCATATGATATTCTGTATACACTTAATAGTGCACAAACAATTACAAATTTTACATAAAAATCATCGATATGGTAGACAGATTGCCTTTTGTGATCAATCGTGTGGTGAATAACAATCAATATCAGACCAAACAAACATTTGGTATAATTTATTGAACAAAAAAAAAAAAAAAAAAATTACGTAAGAAATGATATGGTATAATCAATAAACTAAGTAATAAAAAATTAACCAAAAATTGGAAGAAAAAAAATTTTATTTTACGCAAATTTAATAAAGCATTAAGAGTTAACTAATTGATTTCCTTCAGGTAATATATATACAAATGTACATAAAGACGAAAATTTAAAAGAAACATTTTCGCTAAGTCATCATTTTTCATTTTGATAATATTAAAATTTTAATATCTGTCTATTATATCATGTCATGCAAAAAGATATTATGTATTTACTTATACGAATATACTCGTATGTATGCATACTTATTTATCATTGATTTTGTTTTTTTTTTTTTTTGATATTTTTTCTGTTGTTTTTGTTCATTGATCCACTCACAACAATTAATCTGCAATCATCTAATTTTATATGCTACTCGTGCTATTTCCTGTTTCATTTTCGCATACTTTAAATAACAATTTTGGTTTTCGCATTAATGAATTCACATAACAGAGAAAATCAAAAGTCCGAAATTATAGACTTTAAAAAAATAAATTTAATAAAAAAAAAATCAATGAGAAGTAAAATTAAAATCAAAACTCTACTCTGATACGATATCAATATGTGCGCGCTATGTGATATTATAGATTTATGTATACATATATTTATACCGTACACCACATAACATAGAGTGTGTGTGTAATGTAATATGTGTAAATGTATAATCGTTAAATACAAATATGGAAATAATTTACATTTTTGTTAAATAAGATGCTCGTCAATGTATGTGATAATATGTGAAATTTGTTGTTATATTTTATCACACGTTTTATATAGTGACTTATATACATATGTAAATATCTGAAATAAAAAAAAACAATGATTAAAACCTTTAAGAATATTGAATTCGAGTATATACTCTTACTTATCTTATGGATAGCGTTTACCAATAATTTTATTCATTAAATGCGAAAAGGTACATTGAACTATAGCTAGTGTCTGTCACGAATATTGAATAAGTTTTTGGTATATTGTTTTGTATATCGATTCCATATATAGAGAGGAAAGTATGTACATATATTGAAGGAGATGTCTTATTGGATCGTTGAAAAGAAGTTTGACGATTTATTTATTTTATTAATTTTTTTTTCTTTTTTGAAACATAAAAAAATTAATTTAATTCAATTTCTAACATTTTTAAAAAATTTTGTAAAAGGAAATAAATTCCGAGGGAATGAATCCAATATTTATTTAATATTTCCTACATTCCTCGTTAAATACAATTTATAAGAATAAAAATTTTCAAGTTCACATTTGATTTTCTAAAATTGAAAACTTATATAGTCTGTGTAAGTGTAATAAATGGAGAAAATTTTTTGAGTTGTATATGTGACCTCTAGAAGCAAAATAAAACTTTTCCACTTTTGGAAAAAAATGAGATAGCTATACAATCAGTTTGCTCTCTTACTTTTTTATATAAATCAATAAAAATATCGTCGCAAACTACTTTTTTTCCAGGCTAAAATCTAATTGGAAAAAATATGTCGTTGCAAAAAAATGCTTTTCCACGTGCACATTTATTTCAAAAGAAAACTTTTCCACTCACTTGTTTTCGTTACAAAATAAGACATTTCCAATATAAGTATGTTTAGCTTTAGATATGCTTTTCATACTTTCGCTGCAAAATCAAACATTTCCAATTAAATGAAAAACAGTTTTTTTGTTCATTTTATTGCTTTCTTATTGCACATCTGGCACGTGAATAACAGTATTCTTTCCGATATTTTATTGTTGAAACTTTATTAATCATATTTTAATCTTCAAATAGAAAGGTTGTTTAATTAAAGTTTTGAAAATTTTGTTTTTAAAATGGAAAATCAGTTTGAAGATTTTGTTAAAGAAAACGCTGCAAAATCGAGGAAGAAAAAGATTAATAAGGACAATTGGAAGCGTGAAAAGGAAAAACAAGCAAGGTAAACCAGAATTTGATTAATTGATACCACACAATCATACCTAAATTTTATATTTTAGATTAAAACAAAAAAAATTGCCAAAAAGATGTATATGTCGTCATGGGACGAAAACATTTAAATGTCATAAATTAAAAGCTAATGATTTACTTCTATTCTCCAAATCGTTCTATAAATCAAAGGACAAGATAACTCAAGACAGCTTCATTTTAGCGCATACTATGATAACTAGGACAATAAGAACTAATCGTCGAAAGGAAGGCACCGCGAAAGAATTTTCCTGTAAATATTTTATAAGGAATAAAAATGGTGAAAAATTCAGAGTTTGCCAAAAAATATTTTTTAATACATTAAGAGTTGGTAAGACCAGAATCACAGGTGTGTGCCGCAGATCTTTCCGAGATGGAGGTAGTATTCCTGTTGAAAAACGTGGGGGAGATCGCGTATCAAAAAAATTTGAAAACAAGAGACGTGCGGTGATTGAATTTATGAAAAAAATTCCAGTACTGGAGATTCATTATTGCCGGTCCTTCACAAAAAGCAGACAATATTTGCCATCCGAGCTGAACATAAAAAAACTTTATAAAATGTTTAGCACCGCCAATTCTAGTTCTGGAGTTAAAGAGAGCTACTTCCGTTTTATATTCAACAATTATTTTAACGTAGGATTTAAACCTCCTTCACAAGACCTTTGTTCAACCTGTTTAATGCTGAAGGAGCAACTTAAGATGGAAAAAAAAAGTCAAAATAAACTAAAAATCAACGAATTAATAACAAATCAACGTATACATAAATTGCGGGCAAAAGCATTCTTCGCATTAGCTAGAGAAAGCCATCCAAACATGCAAACCTTTTCTTTTGACTGTCAAAAGAATATGTTGCTACCTAAAGTTGCAGATCAAGCCGCATATTATAGCCGCCAACTTTATTTGTATAATTTTGCAGTAGTTTGTGGATCATCAAAGGATCAACTATCAAGGGAAAATGTAATCTTGTTCACATGGACGGAAAATGAATTTCCAAAAGGATCAAATGAGATTTCTTCAGCAGTTTATCATACGCTTTGTTCCTTTTCTTTTGAAAAAGCAACTAAAACGATCAGACTTATATGTGATGGATGCGGTTCCCAAAATAAAAATTCGACTATGGTAGCTATGTGCAGTTATTGGTTAAAAAATAATGCTCCACGAAATATTAATGAAGTTCAGTTAGTGTTTCCAGTTCCGGGACATTCTTATATACCTCCTGACCGTGTCTTTGCACTCATTGAAAAAAAGGTTAAAAACAGGCAAACAATAATTTCTCCTTTAGAATACTTTGACATTTTTGACGAACACGGAAAAGTGCAAAAATTAGGCGGTTTTGATTGCCCTGTAAAGGACTGGAAATCCGAAACAACAAAATTTTTTAAACCTCCTGGTCAATGGCATTTTCAGTTTAGTAAATGCAAAAGACTCATTGTCAAAAAAACCAAAAAAGGATCTATTTTAATTCGAGGTGAATGCTTTTATAAATCTGACGTAGGAGTTGCAAAATCAGTTCTGAAACCCAAAATGAGAATTTCAGACTTTTCACCTGTATTAACTCAAAAGGGAATCAAAGTAAAAAATGAAAAACTAAGCGATGTCAATAAACTTCTAACCAAACATTTCGGAGAAAATTGGAAAAATACAGAAGACCTAATATTTTATAGAAAATTATTCGAAGATATTGAAAACAACGAAGAAGACTTTGTGGAAAACGAAGCAGATAATTCATTATGTGAGCCCCGAGAATATGAAATAGATGTACGGGTTTAATTTCAAATATTTTCTTGAATAAATTTTTTTTTTCAAATAAAAATGGTTATGTTGTTTAATTCTTGTAATAGCAAAAGCCATCATTTCCTTAACACTTGGTGACAAAACAATACTTTTCCGATATGTTGCATCAAATCACAACTTTTCCATTTTATTTTTAATAAAATCTTCTTTATTTATTCTTTTTGTAGTAAAATGACAACGTTTATAGTAATATAATCGTGATGATAATAAGAAAATTGAAATTTGAATGTTTTGCGTTGAAAATTATAGCTCATGCAGTTTTTCGCGTTTTTCTCAGAATTACTAAAAGTGGAAAAGTTTTATTTTGCTTCTGGAGGTTACATATGTTACATAGAAATTCATACTGTACACGCGTTCATTATTTAATCATAATTCTAAATTGTAAATGGAGAACAAAAGGATATATGGTAAACATTTACTAAAGAAAATAAAAAAAAAATATTGTTAAATGAAAAATGTTGAATTAAAAAAAAATATATTTGATTATACCTACCTTGATCTGATCACAATATGTAATTATGTATATAACTATACAAATACAAGAAGCATTTTTGCTCTCATTATTTTTCCTCATTTTCCATAATTTTCTCATAGACAATAATATGAACTATTTACATATACAATAGCTCTCTGTTACACGAGTATAATGAAAAATTTAGTAAATAGATTTTAATAAACTAACATCTAACAGGTATTATATGTATTGCACACGGTATACAGAACTCTATAAAGAAAAACAGCAACAATAACAACATCAAATAAAAGTACATAAATAGGTATGTAATAATTTACTGTTACATTACGGGAAAATGATAGCAAACATATAACATATAAAATATACAAACATATTCGGTAAAGTACAAAACTATCTATTATTGTTCCTGTATTTCTTCTTATAAAATGAATACATATAGTAGAGCAACTAATGATATGTAATAGAAGTATGAGTACTATATCTGGTACTGGTATGATTATCTATATAATATATAATATTTACCGTGTTTCTGAATATACTCTTATATGTAAATAATTTATAAAACACGAGTAATTCATTAAGACATACATGCTTATATAGATATGTATATGTATGTGTTATATTATCTGGAACCGCTGCTCCTATATTTTACCTGTTATATATAAGTACATTTGTATAGTTGGAAAAAAACTGCATTCATCCATGGCAGATAATGTCTCGAATAAGCCAACTTATGCAATCGATGTCTTATGCAGTTGATGAATACGTAACGACGAACGCATAATGCGTCTATATGTAGAAATTTTATATGTATATTATACCTTTTTATACGCTTTTATATTTACGTAAATTTGTAATATCACACACAATATATAACTCCTCATTTTTATATGTATGTACTTATGCGTATATTTATATATACAAATATCTGGAGAAACCAGACAATCCGTTTTATATAAATTTATGTAGTAACTGCGTGTAGTGATTATCATACTATGAAAACTGCATTAGTTGAACTAGTCGTACTAGATATCTATTTAAAATGACTGTATTAAAAATGAGTAAAATAAATATAAAAAATAAAATATATACATACATATATACTCATATATACATATGTACATGCATGATATAAAAAAATCTTATCGTAATGCATACCGGATAAATAATGCTTTTAAAGGCGGTAGCTGCTTAATTTTTATTTGGAAAATATCTGCTCTTAATTGAATGAAAAATAAAAAAAAAATGTACAAAAAAATTTAATAAAATTATGCCATCTTGTACACATATACTCATGAGTAAAAATGTTTGTATGTTCATACTATAAATGTAAAGGTATAATACATATATGCAATTTTAAACTATGAAAATGAAGACAAGATGACGAGAACTACATTACGTGTATCCTGTACAAAAGATACTCATATATACTTACTTGCCACATTATTATCTTCATCGTCTAAAATTACTGGGAATATTAGTACATATATGTATGTATACACATATGTGTGTAGTTGCATTTTAATTTAATTATATCATACGTACACAAGTAACATAATAAATATGTACACATTTTTTTGTTTTATTTGCTCTACTATTTCTGTTTTCCTTCTGACTGAAATAAAAAGAAAAAAAAAATAATGCAGCCTATCAATAATGTCGACGTAACAGGTGATCTATAATAATAAAACATGAATAAAAGTTATGTGCTATGCCACGCATGAATACCGCATAACACTCGAATGTGTTGTGCAGAATATTTTTATAAAATTCAATCGTCTAATATGTAAGCTGTGGCAATGGCTGTATGCATTATATCAATTATATGTAATGTATGTAGTACTTACGTGTATACTACATTATTTATAGATAAAGCATAAAGTTAGTGTACTCAGTGCTTACTCCTTACTGTTTACCATTGCATTGCATTTTACATTACACTTACACATTACATTACATTCCATGAAATCGACGAATTACATAGTTTTGTGAGAGTTATTCTTTGCTGTACTGTACAATGTGTACAGGGCAGTGTATGTATGTATGTACATAAAGCCAGCACTCAGTTGATATAATACACATGTGAATGCAAATACATAACATGCTGAACAGTAAAAATAGCGCGGATTTTTCATTTTTCCTTTTGTTTATATTTATCTTCTTTTTATTTTTATTTATTTATTCAATTTCATTTTAAGACAACAACATTCCGGAAAAGCAGAACTTCAAAATGTTAACGAAACAATACACACAAACGTACATTATTTAATGCGCATATCGTAATTCGTAATAAATGCAATCGCTAGGCAATAGTAATGTAGATTATTTAATAACCAAACTGCAACACTATACTGCATTTCTACACAAGCATATGCGTATATCGTTCGAAATATATATGTGTATGTGCACTCAATACTCGTATTGTATGTGTATGCAACCAGGAAAACGAATTATAGGAAAATTATAACAATAATTTTTGCAATTTTCTTTCAATAAAATCATCCAAAAAACTACATAATAATGAAAATATACGACCGAAAGAAAATCAAACAAAAACAAATCCAATCGTTGTTTCATAATTTTCGTTATGGTGACACCATGAATGATGGTAGTAAATGGAATGCAATGCATGTACTTCACTTACGTATTTAATACCAACCAAATTCAATATGTTAAGTGCTTACAAACTACATCTAAATACATCTAATATACATAATTGAAAACCATAAAGTTGTATGTTGTATCAACACATAAAGTCAGATGATAACGTGTTCAACAGCAACAACAGCAAAAACAACAGCGATATACCAGTGCAGACATTTGATACTTCCACAATTAATCTGTTTTACCGGGTAAAGTTGAAAAATTAATACCGGAATTGAAATTCATATAACAAAAACTAGGTTAGTAAGATATTTCACGGTGTCTACTTGCCTGTCGTTATTGCATCGTTATTGTTTCCATAGTTTTTATTTTATTTTATTTTTTGCTTTCTTTTTTTTCCATTTTGTGATAATTGTATAGCTATTATAACATTTTAGGAAATTATTATGTTGATTACAACTTTACATTACATTACATCTAGCAGTTTTGACTTTATCCATTATCATTAATGCATTAATCATAATCTCAAATGTGAGAAGACAGACAAAGAAAAAGATAGTGGAGAAGTAGAAAAAGATAAATAACGAATAAATTTTCCAATTCGAATCGAATTTTGTTCCTATTTTTAAAACGATATCACATAATCTAATTATTATCAATTACAATACTAAATTGTATTAATTTTAATACATTTTGATGTGGTTAACCGAATGAGGAAGAAGAAAGGAAATTAGAAAACAAAAACTGAAAAGTGAAAAAAAACTGTCAATAATTTATAATTATTGAATAACCATTGAGTTATAGTAGCAAGTAATAAACTTTTGACACTGTTCATTGGTTTTGATAATTATTATATGTAAAAAAAATGAAAAAAATTGGAAAAATTTAAATCACAAAATATTGAAAATATTCAAATATACCACACTTGTATTAATATTTATTTTCTGCTGTACTTAAAAATTACTCTATCATTCAGATTAGTATTTTGAGGTTCCGTGGAATTTTTGGTTTTATATTCCTTAAACTTATTCCATGAGGAACGTGAAAAATGTTGTAACATAAAGTGATTCAGATTCAGATATGTATGTATATAAGTATGTACATTTAAGTGTGTACATTTATATTACCAAAAAAATATGCATCAGACCGGTGCAACATGCCATCGAATACACCCAGTTATAGTTAATTCATTGATTATTGCAATACACGAGTATGTATACGGAAAGATTACGTGAAAGGTGAAAGTTTCCTGCAACATATTATATTCGTGTTGGGTGTTGTATATGTGGTGGATATATTCGTACGTATATATGTACGTTTGTACGTGTATATTGGTGGTAATACTGCCAAGACTGCCAAGACTTAGTTATATTGGTCTTTGCTATAATCAATAAATTGATAAATAATTGAATCGGTAAGTTGGTGTAGCTGAGATTACGCATACAATGCAGAGTTATTGAAAATGATTTTCCACAATATTTTTTTTTACATTTTCTTATCAATGTAGGTACTTTGTGTTGAGGTATATATGAATTAAAAAAAAAAAAAAACAGATAACTCAACTCAATCAAACTTGTAAACATTTTACTGTTTTGCTCTACTGCAATATTTTTTTTTCATTTTTATTTTTTTTCATTGATTGCCTCATTGCTTTTAGTTATGTACCTACCTCAGTTTGCTTTTTATAAAACAGTATTATATGAATGACATAATAACCTGGCTTACCTGATTGCTTTTTAGCTTTTTTATTTAGCTACAACTAACTGACCGTATGTAGCTTTGAAATCTTGATTTGCATTTACATATGTATTTCTTGTTACATATTGTACAAGTAGGTAAGGTACACATATGGGAAACTTGTTCAAAGATAATTTGAAGTTTCTCAGTCGTTTGATGTGCCCAATACCCATCATTATCATCATCATCATCATCATCTATTTTTGTCCGCGAGTAAAAGTTTGTCAATTCAATGAAGTTTTCATTTGATTTGGAAATTAGGTCAGTATTTGCATTTATTCACATTCATTTTATATTTTGTGTTATCTCATTTTGATATTCATTTTTTTTTCTTTTGTTTTGCAACATATGTACATTTATGTATGTATGAACATGAAATACTCATCGTTACAATCAGTTCAAATAGGAAATGTTAATGTGACCTTCAAATAACGAAAGACAAAAATTGAAAAAAAAAAAGGCATGAAGAAAGGCATTTTTGGATTATGTCTATAATTTCGATTTTGTCATACGAAATAAAAAATATAAAAAAAGAAAAAAAAAGAAAAAAAAAAGGAAAATTGATTATTGGTAATTTTTCTTTGACCCAAGTCAAGTGAAATATTTTTGAAACATAAATTAATTCCTTAGTCTTTTTGTTATTTTGAATTATTATGGTATCAACAAGTTGCTGAATTTCTTGCTTTTCCCCCAAAATACTTTGGTCAAATTTCACTATGAAATTACATCTAATTTCTAATTAATCGCAGTCAAACCCCTCGTTAATGTTAAATATTTAGTACCGAAAATGGAAAATTAAGCAAAAAACAAAGTCAATCATATTTCTCAATATACTCGCGTATGCCTACTTGATGAAATGGAAAAAAGATTTAACGGTCAAAATGTAATTCGACACGAGAGACATGAAATTTTTTTTTATTCCAAAAAACATGTGCACATACCATCATCGCCGTCATCGCAATGCATTTTATTAATGCAACAGAGCTATACGGTTATACACATTCGAAAACTAAGAACTGAAAGAAATTTTAGGATATCCTTAAAATAATTTTTCAATAACGAGTAACAACTATCCACCGCACATTTAATCTTCTGTTGGAAAATGCCATCAAAATAAAATTTATTTTGTCAAAAAAAAAAAAAGAAACGACAAAAAAGTAAATAAAATAAGAAGTTAGGATCCAGGAACTGCTAAAGATATGTATGTATATATATGCATTCTTTGTTGATCGCTAAATATGTTTATCGTCTCGTTTTAATACAAACAAAAAATTTATGTTCCCACGATCTTTACACATCTATATGTACGTATATTGTATATACTTTTAAGTCACTTTTTATGATTATTGTTGATCAACTCAACGAAAAATATGTCTACACAAAAAACGGACGCTCATTTCAAAATAAGGATCAAAAAGATAAATTCATTTTAAACGAAATCTGAAAAGAGAAAAAATTTTTTTCTTGAATATGTATGTATACCATGTATACGCATACCCTCAGGTTTACTGGTGAATGTTTTTTTTATATACTTTTTGTTCTGTTTCAAATTTTACGTGATTGTGGAGTATGATCGTCTATAGTTCGTATAGATAAAAAAAGTTCTTTGCCTCATAATTTCATTCAGTTTGCTAGACAAATCAGAACCTTCATGGAATTGCACCGTTTTCCTCTTTAGAATTACTTCAAATATTCGGAACATAATGACGGGTAAAGATGTTCGAAAAAAAAAACAACAACGAAAAATCAATCTAGTTTAACCTTTGTCATCCTCATGAGTTCATAAATATTATATTCTCCTTTTGTAACGTTATGTGTACCTAATGCACAATAATGACACACTATAGTATATACAGATTCTTAAGTCAATGAATTTAGTTAAAAAAGAAGAATAAAAATTCTAGGTTTTTGCTAATAATATATACGAGAGTTAACATACACTAGATATAAAACGTAAAAAGGTGCAATATTTATTTACATGATCATAGTCCACATTATATACATATATACTTGTAAGTGTAATCTAGAATGGAAGAACAAAAATGAAAAAAAAAAAAAAACTGACAACAATAAAAAAAGGAAAGTGTCTGTAGGATCACCGTAAAAATAGACCCAACAACAAATTTAAATTCGAAATGAACTTAAAAAAGGATCAAAATAAACCTTGAAAAAAAAAAACACAACACAAGGTACTTATATTTTTTTCTTCTCTCATTTTTTATTTTTATTTATTTATTTTTTTTTTTTTTTTTTGGATTCAAAATACCAACATTAAGTGCACATAGTACATTAGTTCGTTCAGAGCTACAGCTAGATTGTGATGCATTATCACTGTCAATTCAGTGTGTTTCGAATATTTTTCAATTCTCCATTATTTTTTCATTCAAGTCGATATTTTTTATTATTCATCATCATCATCATCATCATCGTCATCTTCACCATCCTGCAAAGAAAAATTTCTTAAGATTTTTAAGAAGGTGGTATTTTTTTCAAATATTTTTTAATTCTTTTTTTTTTTGTCTTTGTTTTGTTGCTCTTTACTGTTTTGGTTTTGTTGTATGTCCTAGATAAATGATAGATGAATTTTGGGGTATTATTCCTTTAAAAAAAATTTTGTTGTTGTTGATATCTTATAACCATATACTTTTATAGTACACACACACACAGTATACATAAAATTCAAAACATTCTTATAATCGTATATGTATATGTACATATATAAAAAGGTGTGTCTGTTGCACTGATTCAATTTTTTCAAAGTTTTTTGTTCAACTAAAAAATATTTTTTCCTTGATCTTACATTATAATGATGATTGTATATCGTTATTGTATTATAACATACACATTATTTTTGTAAAACAACAACAACTACAACAACAACAACAAAACGAAAGACTAGAAAAAATTGAAAGGATATCATATACATAAAGAAGTTACAATCGTGTTAAAATTCCATCTATAACTTCCGTGAGAAAATTTTATAAAAATTCCGTTAAAGAAAATTGAAAAGTACTCGAAGTACCACCTACAATTTTATAAGGAATTTATTTCAGGTTAATTTGAGGTTTTTTTTTTTAATTAAATTACAACATTTTCGTTGTAAAATTTCATTTAAAAATGCATTATTCAATTTTCAATTGGTCTCTTACATCAAAATTAAATAAAATAATAACAGCCTTATGGTCTGTAATAAAGAACACATTATTAAGTTTTACTTTTATTAAATTAGTTTTTATTTCAAAATCTGCGTTTTTTTCGAAATTTGAAAAAGTAAAGGAAAAATTTGACTAATTTGAATGTAAATTTCATTACATTTAAAATATAATTTTACATTTTATTTATATAATAAATTTACATAATAAATAATAATAAATTTAAATTATATTTGTGCTGGAGATAGTATCTCCAAGTCTTAAAAATTGAACAGATCCTGGAAATTAATAATAACTACGCGTAAATCTATCTTGTTTAGTAACTAATTTTTTGATTTTCGATTTTTTCTATCTAACGGGTCGATTATTAAAATTCGAACTTGCTATATGATTTTCTTCATAATGTGCCATCATCAGCAATATTGTGCAACTGATTAGATTACGAATTTGTATTTTCTTTCTTCAAATTTTTTTTCATTGTTCACTTCCTCTATTTTCTAACTTTGAAATCAATCGGCCGTCCAAATTCGAACGCAGTTTTTGCAAAATTTAAACTGATTCTCCGCATTAATTATTTATTATTTGTGGCTTACCGCACTGTTGATTGGATGAAATGTTAGTAACTCTACTTGTTCCGAAAAAAAAAATTATTTTGGTTACGCTTTTATTGGCTTACAACAAGATTATTAATAATATTCGTAACTAGACTAACATTTTCATACATACATATGTACATACATATGTATGTACTTCTAAGGAAAATAATAAATATTCGTGCTTACGATGTCAAAAGATGGTACAATCCGTAATAATAGTAGTATAGTAGTAGTATAAGTAATAGTTAAATGTGTACATTGTAGCGCTGCGCAAATTAAATTACACTGGATATACGGACGGATGCACGGTTGATAATCAAATTGGTATTACATCAAGCACATTACGATCAATATTCGGATTATGATTACGATTACAAATTTCACTCATAATTTAAACATATAATCGTCATTTATTTTATTTACAATACAAATTTAATTATGTAACTCTGTTCTTTTCAGTGCTTTCATTTTAATATAGTTTCGTTCGCTCAATCATTTACATGTAAAATCGGTCAACAATTCGAATTCATTCAAAATGCAACAACCAACAACAAATATTTATATGCCACTATACCGCAATTTATCATCATGTGTTTTGAGTAGATTTGCTATATACGTAAGTGTAATAAAAAAATTATAAGCAAAATTGATTGCATTTCATTGCTCTCCATTTTTTTTACTCTTTGAACAATAATTAACTGCTTCAGCTGTATTCATTTATTATCGCTCTACTTAATTTGATCGTTATAAATAACGTATTGGTACTGGTGGTATTTCCATTGTAATATCGTGTTAATTCGATTTCTTCAATTCTTGCTCATATCACTCATATTTAAAAAACAAAAATATAACGTCCTAACAATTGATTAATTATCAACATATGAATTATGAACATATGAACAACGTATACGTATGCATAGTATACATAGTACTTTCGGTATTATTATTGGAAACATAAATTTTTTTATTATTAAAAATTTTCATTTTCGCACGCTCACAAATTTTGATAGGCTAAAATATCGGCGAAACATCTGAAATTTTTAATAAAAATGTATACATACTTACCTCCAATTGTATTGATAATGTGAATGTGTTATACCGATTTTTCATTTTTTTTTCATTCGTTGTTTTTTGTTGCAACAGCAAGAAAATGAATTTTTCTTTTTCACCACAAAATAATTATCACATTCTTCTCATTTCCTTGTGGATATTTCATCACATTTCGAATAAATACCAGCGGTACAAATTTTTTGTTTTCTTCTTCAGTATTTTAGCGATGTAACGAGGACCAAGAGAAGGAGCCAGGCAGTCAGCAACGACAATATTGATCTTCAACACCTGCATACATACATGTACATATATTCGTATATGTATCTTATTCAGTGAATTAATGTGAGCTTTTCATCAATTTCCATCCAAATTTCAGACTCCATCACATCATATCTTCAGTTTTGTTTTTTTGTCTTTCATATTTTACCATATTGTGCACCTGTATACGTACCATCACTCATCATTTCTTTGCTTTCAAATTGTTTCTCCTCCAGATGTGTTTCATCAATCCGAATACACTACACTATATACCATCCGAATTGAAATCTTGCATTTTTTTTTCAATTTTTATACGAACATATTATATGTTATTATCTTCTAGCTCTTTTGTGTTGGATTTAAATTTCAAAATTTTATATTTTTCTACATGTTGTAATCATATCGAATGCGCGTTACCATCATCACCGTCTTCGTAATAATTTTTATGAGTTTTATTTTTCTTTTTGATATTTTCTATGATGCAATAAATTCATACCTTTTGGCTGTTATTTTTAACAGCCAAAGCTATTGATAACCAAAAATGAGAATCCAGGTGAAAAAATGATCTACGCAAATAAGTGCTTACAAATATCTTTGTATTGTCTAGGCCTGCAGTGTAATCGTTAGCGGTATATGATGATCATCATCATTATCATAAGAAATTGACCGCAATAACAGTGTCATTGTTGTCGTCATTTTTCTCACCTACTTGAGGCACATTATCTTTTTGTTTTAAATGCACGATATTGCTATAAGTATACTGTTATTGTAAAGGCATATTTTTCTTGACTTGACTAATTTTATAATGATAGTGTCTCTGGTCTCATTGAATTTTTTATTGGTCGCTGATGTCAGGAAAAAAATAAAAGATGAAATAAACCGGATTGCATCCAAAATGGAAAAAAAAAATGTAGATATAAAGAAAGACTGATTTGTTTTATTTATCGTGTTTTTGTATTTAGCAGAGTAACCCAGTCACTTACATTCATAAAATACATACATGAATCGCATATACCGCATAAACAAAAATGTTCACTACATAAAAAATTCGTTATGAATATCTTCATATTTTTGCTCTCTCATTTATGTATAACCATGTATAACTTTAAAGGTAGGTAGGCAAAATTACTTAACTATTTTTTTAACTCATTTACATAGATATATATGCTATATGGAAAGTATACATACATGTAAGACGATAAAAAGTCGATTCAAAACTTTTCAGGAAATTAATAATTACGAACACACTCTTATATTATTACATGCATATTGGAAAATTTTATTAATAAATTTATCTATATACGTATTGTATTATACTATTCACAATTATATTCGAAACACATAGATTACAAAGTGAGTTAAGTTACGTCATCATTTTTGTATTTTGTATTATTTTTTTAATTTTTCGAAATGGTATCTGCTAGAGACCATATACATTATAGAGACGGTTTTACCATGCTTTACTTTGTAGTATTAAATGGAAATTTTCTTATTTTTCTAAATTATATCATAGATTGCTTACATTTGTATTGTATCTAACCAGTTAGCTATCAATTATCAAATTTTAATTTTAGTTTAAGTGAAAAAAATAGAAAAATTTTAACAAAACAAAAATGTACTGAAAAATAAGTCTACCTTGACATATTACAAAATTTACAAAATAAAAAATTAAAAAAAATAAAATTTAAAAATTTACAATAAGAAAAACAGATAGAGACGAGCCTCTAAAAAAAAAAAACAAATTAAAATTATTGTTTTTTTTTTTTCTAAAATTTAATTTTCATTTATTTTTGAAAAATTTAGACATACTCGTATAATTTTAATTTACATATACCTACATATGTATGTATATGAGTGTCATACTTTTTCAACAGATTTTGTAAGAGTTTTAGAACAAATTTTGTCATCAAATTTCGATTCCACATAAATATACTCATATGTAAAATCATATAAGTACTCGTAAGTATATGAGTGTATTTACAACAAGTTCCTTTAGTTGGTAATCTTGACAAGGTCACATATATCATTTTCAAATAAATAAGACCTTTACGACAATAATTTATTTTGGCATTTCACGTGGATTTTTAATTGTTCTGTTAAATGTTTATATTTGTACTAGTATGTGATGGAAAATCCAAATTATATACAAGTTTTAAGGTGTTATTCTGATTCAACGAAAGACCTTATATATGAATTAAAATTTTTATTGATAACTGGTCAAACATTAACTAAAAAGCCAATAAAATAATCATTTGTCCTTCAATTTTATGTATAATGAAATTTTCTATAATTGTTTACCTGAATAAAAAAAAAACACACATTTTTATACGTTGAATTATATATTTATCATTATAAAATTAAATATTGAATTGAAAATAAAATTATAAACTCATTTCTAAATACAGATATTTTTTTAATCACATACATATGAATCTACTCCATTTTCACTAAATCAAGTGCATGCACACGTAAATATGTTCTGATTGAAATGAAATAGTTTCCATGAAAATTTCATTTCAAAAATTTTAATTTTGCTCGGCACACATTAAAATCAATAATCAAGATAACTAAAGACTTTGGAATGATCGTTTTAATTTCACAATCTTTGCTAATCTAATATGTAAAATTTTAATTGATTTTAATGATTTCATTTTCACTCTACGCACATACAGCCAGCCGTATAGTAGATAAAAGAGTAGAAAATTTAAATATAAATCAATAAGTGAAAATAAATTATCGACTAAATTTCAAATTGCAACTTCCTGTGCCGTATTTATTTTCAAATTTTTATTACAATGTTGTATCGCGACCAAAAAACCATATGAACTTGACTTTTTTACTTAATTATTGACTAAAATTATTCGTGAGTAGTGTACACATACGACATACATACATGTACATAGTATCTATGCATGCATATTTTTTCTCTAAGCAATTAATTAAATATTCAGCTACTATGTATTGGCTTGGCTAAAAATACCTATATGTATATTCGAGTTAAACTTTTCACAAATTAAATGACCTGAAGGGTTCTGAAATCGATAACATATGGCATACAAGAATTCAAAAAACAATTTCATTTGGTATTTTGCGAATATTTTTCTGGCTCTACAAATACATATGAAAATTAAATGTGTAAATGTATTCATATATATCTATCTACTCGTATAATTACACATGATTAAAACGTTAAAATGTATTGCATTAAGCAATTAGAAAATTTTGTTAATCTGTTGCAAAATGCAAAAAATATTTTTATTTATTTTATGTGTACGCAGTGAATAAAAAAAATGTAGATAGTACGAGTAAGTGTCTGCAGACATCAATGAATTGGTGGATAAGTAGTGAGATTATTCGATTTCAATTCATGTGTGTATGTATATGTATGTATATCATGTCACTCAAAAATAATTCAATTTGATAATCGATTGTCAATATTTAGATCGATTTTTAATTATTTATGAATTTTAGATTTTTTAATATTATTGAATTTATTATTTTCAGTAATTAAGTCGAATTCAAAAACAAAATCATAAAAAAAAAACAACTAGACGGTTAATTTGGCTCGGTCGGAAACAAAATATAAACTCATTAAAATAAATTTACAGTAATTTTGTTTTTATTCTTTTGTAATTTTTAAAAGTGACTTCAACAATTCTAAAAATATGACAAGAAAATCTAATCTTGAATCTTGATCCATTTGTATGTATGAGTATGTGATGTGTGTATACATATGTTACGTCATTTATTCATTCACTATATAACTCTTGCACTTATAAAATAAATATCACATCTAATAAATGTTTTAGAACTTTTACGAATTAGAATTGTACCAATTGTACAACAGATATACAGATATATATGTAATTAGATACAAATATAAAGTGTGCACAAGTGTATACACTGTACATATGTACTATATTATATCTAAACAAATAATATTTAATGAATTTTAAATCGTATTCATATGTAGCAGAAATCTTGATTCATTTTATTTTATGTATATTCATGAGTATATAAAACACTTGTCTGTTCATATACATATATAAATATATAATCGTTTATGTATGTAGTATAATAATAATATTCTTTAGTGTGGCTCCATAAAGAAAAGAAAACGACACAAATTACAGTACAGCCAGTAAAGCGCAACAATTTTACTTTCATCATCTGTAATCAACAACTCAAGATTTTCTATCTTTATATAAATATTTATAGGAAAATTGTATACAATACTCTTTTACAAATATACATATATACAAATATATATAAGATTAAATATGTACAAGTACAATCTATATAGAACACAGTATAATATGTGACTATAATTACATTGATAATATAGAGGATACATATTATTCGGAAGGGGGATGAGAATCTGTTTACATGCGTAAATATACATTAGGAATACATACATACATATATATATATATGTATGTATGTATATACTTGTGTCTAATTGTAAAAAGAAAACATATTGGACAACAAAAAGATAACAACATGCATATGCACTTTTCTATCGTTTCTAAAATAATCATTACAAATAAAATAAAATATAAAAAAATTGATAGAAAAAGTAAAATCTTTGCATAGAGTGCATTGTCCTCAAGGGTAAAATATATTTTGTACTATTCAAATATTATACACATTCTTACATATCTATACTTTTATACTTACGAATATAATATATACGTATATATTTGCATTTTCATATATGTAGTACGTGTGTTGTACTGGTAGTACGTACATATGTAAATTGTTCACGAGGAAGAAGAATAGTGTTTGGCAACATTTTGGGGAAGGGTATTTCAATAAAACAGAGGAAATGACTAACTCTAACAATGATGATTATATTTAATTAGTTCTTATGTATGTACATATATGTATAAGATTTATTTTGTTATATAAATACAAGATACATAACATTACTCGTATAATATATTTTTATATATGTACATAAGTATTATGTATTATACATTACTTTTCTATTTTCCAAATATTTTTTATTCTAGTCGGTTTTTCCTTTTTTTTTTGTAGTAGATATCATCATAAATTGGATTGTTATAGCTAAAACAAAAAAATACACACAATAAATATGTATGTATGTATAGGTATTTAATTTTGTATACTATCGTATGTAAATAGAATTCAAATGAGGAAGAATATTAAAGTTATATCTTTTCTTTATTTTTTAGTCAGTGATTTTATGATTTTGGCTTTGGCACTTGATGAAAGTGCATTCCTTTCAAAATTTAGTTTATCATATAACATGTATTATACTTGATATTACTTATAAGAGTATGTATTTATTAGAAACGAAAAGAAAAAAATCAAAAACCGAACATTATTTAAATTCCGATCTTCATATAATTATGACATTATATTTTACAACAAAAATTCCAATAACTTTCAAACAAAATTTTTCAAATCCAGAAAAACCATTAAATTCGAATGAATTATACGAATGAGTATAGTAATGAGTATAGTATAGGTTGACAGTATATAAAAAATTCATTAAATATTTATTATAATGAATTACCGATATTTTTATACTTACGATTATAAACTGATGACTGAAAATTCAATTAGGTACTAGTCTACACATCTCCAATTAGGTATGTGCTAATGCTCTATGCTTGCAGTCTAAATAATGGTATGTTGTTCACCAACAAAAACATCAAATTAGAAAATAAGGATGATTTTATGACTAAAATCAAAGGATCATTTGAAACTAGAAAAAAAATAGTTTGAACATTTATCTTTGATTTTCGACCACTATAATTATAGTTTTTAAATTTTTTTTTTCCCCTATTATACTTTTAATCCTCAATTGATCCTTAAACGATATCTAAACGTTTTCCATTTTCAAATTATTATATATTTAGTATACTTTAGATGTTTTTTGATTTTATCCTTCTTACAGCATTTCTGAAAATGTTAAATGCATTAGAATTTATGATAAATGTTAAATATGTAGTTTACTAAACCCTATAATTATTACATTTTCGAATTTAGAAAAATACTATAAATACGAGTATTTCATGTTTAATGATTTTTTAATTCATTTTTAAAAATATTCTAGGAGAGTCAATCAGTGGATATTTACAATTAAAAATATTTTTTTTTACGTTTTTTTTTTTTATTTTTTTATTTTTTGTTGTTCTCAAACTCAACATAAATGAGAAAATATGACAGCAAAAATAAAAGAAAAGGCGAAGATATTCTATTGTTGCTATTAAATGACGGACGAGAATGAAATATGTATAAGATGTGAAGGCTTCATTTCAAATTTAGATAACATCAAATTACACTTTTCATTAAGCTAGACTATACATAAAACAAAAAGAAAAATACACAAAAAAGAAATCAAAAGGAAAAATTCCATTTTTTCCATACAATTACATATGTTCCTTTCCTTTTGATTCTGTATTGTGTTCATTTGAACATAGGTTCTGGTTTTTTTTAATTTTCCTAATGTACTTGACATATTGAGTGTAAAAATATCCTTTTCTTCATTTGTTTCTGATGAACTTTGTTTAATTTTTAGCCCATCATTCGTAGCATATGGATATGAATATATGATATGCATGTACTAGATATATGCATTAATCATAAATGAATGAATGGTGATGTTAATTTGCAAAAACAAAACAATAGAAAATAGAAAAAATAAATGCTCATTTTTGAAAATGGCAAACAATAAATGACTTGAATTTTTTTTTTTTTTTCGACTTTGGACAAAAATTTTCTATTTTCAGATAATAATACGAGTACGTATATTCTGTAATCAGATACGAAGACAATTTGAAAATTTTCTTTTATGAGTGTATTTGTATACAACAAAAAATTATTTACAATTTTAATAATTTAAAATTAGGAGAATTGAAATGAAAAAAATAATTAATTCTAAAAGCGAAAAGATTCTATAAATAAATTAGTAAACTGAAATTACGAATAAATTATACCACAAATATGTATGGATATGCATATAGTATGTGATCGTATATATAAATTCTTACGTCATAACCTAGTTCTTAAGAGCTTCTTAATTTTAAAACACATTATTTTATTCTGTTTGTAAATTCATGATAAAAAAATTAAAAAATATATGTATGTAGCTACACTTTTATTCTTCAACCTTTTTAATATTTTTAAGTTTACGATGCAATATTCGTTGCTTTAAATAATTGCATATCAGTTAATGTATAATCGTATGTACAATGATCACATATATATACATAGTACATAGATACATATAATTTGCCATGTACTATATTTACATTTACATAACTACTCGTACGTTCATTGCATACATACATATATATGGAAACGTACATATGTTCAGATATACATATATTTTATATTTTACAAAAATAATTTCCAGTCGACTATATTTTACATATACAAATATATGCATGTATTTGTTCCGCATCAACATAACAAAATTCTGTACATATAATATATACATCTAATGTAAAATTTTTTAATGAAAACGTACACAATGCAGACAATATTCTTTATAATGTAATGTATAGCTAGATATATTATATGATGCCTTCATGAATATATCAATCTTCAAGTAACACTGAATCTTTTCTTGATTGGCTAAATTGACGGTATTTGAACTCTGACCGTTTTTAGTCTTCGCGTTAATCGAGATGATTTTCTTTAAGTTAATAAACGAATGAATATACTCGTATAAACTTACATATTAATATATACATAAGTACATACATACATACATATTCGCATATCATATATATTCGTACACTTGTATGAGTTTATATACAATAAAAATACTATTACAATATCATCTTTATTATACGAGCATATACCATATAGAAAAAAACCCATATGTGTATTATCATTATATCGAGTCGAAAGAAAAGTATTTTGGTGAAGAGAGGGTGGTAAGTATAATAAAACCTCATCATCGTTAGACTTGAAATAATATTCATATAGGCTTTTGTTGTATTATGCATATGTGTGTCTTTTGTTGTTGTCCATATATTAAAGATAAAAATAATAAAAAAATATTATCCAACCATCAGTATAAATGTCAGTAAGAATACTAATGTATTCACTATTCTATACAAATACATATGCAAATATAAATATACATATATGCACCTTAATATGTATGTATACGGAAAGGCTGCTGGGCAATGGGCAATTGGTCACGACGAATGA
Source organism: Villa cingulata (assembly GCA_951394055.1). Classification (NCBI taxonomy): domain Eukaryota; kingdom Metazoa; phylum Arthropoda; class Insecta; order Diptera; family Bombyliidae; genus Villa; species Villa cingulata. The sequence goes on from OX596018.1 coordinate 53,182,691, forward strand.
CAACCAAACAATAGAAATAATGTAGAATTCCTTTATGAAATCTAGAGAGAGGAAAAATCCACATAATCATCATCATCATATAATAAGCATAAGTTTTCATCAACATAAAAATTCATAAAACTTTAGAGGAGTTTGCCCCCTATACGAATACATAAAGCTAGTCATTTCTCGTCGACATCTTTTGATATTTTTTTTTTATTGTTAAATTTAATCAAAAGAGTTGTGATGATGATATTCATGTTGTTTTGGTTGCATTGAAGATACTTTGATTATAATTTAAAACGAACAACAAATAATAATATATGTTCATATAATTTAAGTAACTAAAACCCGTGTAACAGTAGTGTATAGTGCGTTTACTTACGTACATAAATTATGTACATATTACAATGTATTCATATGTATATATGTTTGATAGATTTGAAAGAAAAACGGGGTCTAATAAATAAATATAAATGAATATGTATATTTATATTAATCCATACAGTCGAGTTCATATATGTATACATGCAAAGTTAAAATTAAAATAAAATAAATGGAAGTAAAAACGCGAAATACTCATTCAATTCCGTAAAATTAACAATTGAGAATCGGATACGAAATTACTTACATACACAATCAAGAATTTGTTTAATAATAAATTGCAACTCTGATGTTAGTTAGGCATAGCTGGGCTAGAGATAAAAAGCTGAAGCAAGCTGGGCTACTGGCTAAAATACATATTATATATTATATATTATACAGATGTAATTAAATAGTTATATGAAATGGAACAGAATAGACGTCTTACCAATTATCAATTGAAATAATATATAAAGACGAAATCTTTTACATTTTCTAAGTAACTCATAGTTGCATTTGCATCATATTGTACATTATATACATACATACGCATACAAACGTACTAACACTATGAAAAAATTGAAATTGAAATTGGAATTCTTTTGATTCTTGTTTAAATCATCAAAATAGTTTTATTACATGTGTACAGAGGTCATTTATGACCTTTAAGACCTCTACAAAATTGATGCTATATAGAAGCTAAACAACATAAGAAAAAAATAAGAAGGAAAACAAAATAAACAAATTGTCTGTACATCATTTATAAAAGTATTATACATTTTAATGCATGAACGTACGGTACGGTACAACACTATGTCATGTGTTATATGTGTATCGAAGGAGGAAGTTAAAAATTTAATGAAATCGACGAATATATGCCTGTAAATTATCCATTATTTAAGATGGAACCATGAAATAAAAATCATAATTTCACCAAGGAGAAGAATAACGATAATAGTATATTGGCGACATAGTATACACATAACAACGCAACATTCAAATACAAATTAAACGTTCATACACTGATCAGTTCATGTATGGGGTTGACTTTTATGTCAATTGAACAAATTATGAATAAATAGTCAATTACAGAGGCAGAGAGATGAATTCGTTATTGCATTGATTAGTACTGTTTTTTTTTTTATTTTTCTTTTGTGTTTATACACATAGTAGTGTATGTTTATTAATAAAAATTGATTGGAAATCTATCTATCCGTCATTTGGATACGATGAGAAATCTTAAAAATCTTAAATGTGAATATGAATGGATACCGAGCGAAGTTATTGTAATCAACAAATTGAATGCCAATTATTTTAAGATCCTTCATATTACGAGCATAAATTCTATATGATATTTGATTAGAGTTATTTAGTTATTGGATATGTTATGTATGTGTGTATTGCATAGAGTATTAGTCCATATACATATAATGTACATTATAAATGTCACTAACAATTAAGTGTGTACGCATAAGTAAAGTAGTAATAATATATGATACATAAATGTAGTCTCTCGCACATGCGTAATAAATGTTGAATTTAAATTATGAGAAATCACCATAATAATCTGAAATCTAATTGAAATAATAACAGTTTCGTATTTCTGGTGTATTGAACTCATCGAGAACATGTCTTTCTGATCAATTATTCTTCTCCAAAAATATTGAAGATTGGATTAGGTAATAACAATGTAACATTGTACGTATCGATAAATTATCAGTGTTATTTATGATTAAAAATAATTGAAAAAACAATTTTTTTTTCTTTTTAAATTTATCTCAGATTCGAATAAACTAATAAACTAATGATATTGTGTTAATGGAAATCATTTTTATCGCATTCCGTATCAAATATCAAAGAATTGCTCGTATATGCACATACATACATACTATAGTTGAATATCGTATGTGTACCGAAAATGTTTGTAGTATGTATATTAAATTTTGAAAAACTATTTAATTATAACCATATCACATAAAAATATTTTCTTCCTGTAAATTTTTTGACCTCATCATTTATTTAAAAACATTTACATAGCAATGCAACTTCTGTTCCAAAAAGTAGTTCGTTCTTTTTTTTTCTATCGTAGAAACTAAAATCTTCTCCAAATTCCCACATCGTGACCAAACATATTAAACCGTAAAAACGCCTTTACATTATATACATATGTACATGCCTAAGTATATCCAATTGTAAGTAAAACACGCATTTTGAATACAACTAAGTACAATTTTAACTAGTATTATAAATAATAATAATCATCATTAGTTGTTCACTCCCTATTCACCATTAAACTATGAATACAATTGAAAATTTGAGTTTTATAGGTACCTACATACGAGATATGTACGAGTAATAAGCTACCATATAATACTACACATAGAACTGATAGTTGAATGTACTTTCTTATTTCTTCTTAATTTATTTATTTATTACAAAAAAAAAAAGCATTACACACATAAAGCACGTGAGGATGATGATTGAAGAAGGTAACAAACAATTGTTCAACTACGAGTACATATTACATAATACCAAAATACAAAATGAAAAAGAAATTTTTTTTTAAATTATAAAGAAAAAGAACTTTTTGATCGGAACTAAAATGCAAATTACGAACGCATGATTGAAGTTAACGTACGCATATGCATACGTAAGTATGTATGTATGTATATGTATGATATGCATCTGTATTTATTATTATCATTTTATTATTTTAATTCAAAATATAAGTATGAGTAACTTGTGTTGTAATGCCCATACATCAGATATAACTCACGTACATTTAATGGAGACATAACACACATCACGATTCAAAATTTTTTTTAAATTAAGTATTTTTTCAATATTTTCTTTTAGTTTTTTTTTTTGGTTTTTTTTTGTTTTTTGTTTTTTAAGTAAAAAATTATTTTATCATGCATTATGCTTTATATGTAAATTACTTTTATTTTTGCATCACTTAGACATTTTGAATGTTCAAATCGTTCAATATTTTGATGGCCAGTAAAAGGTGACTGAAGCAAATGAAACAAATGAGTAAATGTACTTAGTCTTAGTGGGTGTAATTGAAAAGTAAATTAAAAGAAACTGAAAAAACTGAATAAAATTTTCTAAAATTCGTTAGCAATTTTCTTATGTTAGAATATACATAACAAAAATTATAATGAACTGCGTGAACTGTAAACGATTATTGTTATTATTGAAACAAAACATTGATACCTCGGCACAGCAATGTTTACATTATTGATTCCATGATAATAGTATAAGCGATTATGTGATCATGTTAAAATTCAAGACTCACTGCAAAACATATAAAAAAATTAATTCCCATATAACAAGGAATTACAGAACTTTATTATGATTTTTTAATATGCGTTACGTTTCATGTATACAAAAATTTCGATTTCGCTATTACATATTTACTTGCTGCTCGTATACATCCTGTTCAAAGGTGACTCAGAATCAGAATAGTATATAATATCAAGAATCAATAAGTTGTAATCGAACTGAACTTACCAAATACCAACTAAGTAATGTACGTGTATGATACGTGTATCTACTTAGTTATTTTGTTGTCAGAATCTAAAACTGAATGTGTAGTGTTTTTAAAAATAAATTGTATTCAGTGTACAAAAGCGTTATACTCCATCTCCATCTCCATTATAAATTACGAGCTATACGAATAAATACGAGTAATATAGTGAGTACATATATGTTTTTATATCTGTTTTACGATTTCGTTTTATTGTCACTTGCATTGTCACTTTGTTGTCAATAACAATTGTAATCGTCGATAAGAATTCATCATTGAATCACCGAATGTTAGTTTATTGGTTGAATTATGACCCGATTTATGTGACGGGTTTTTCGTGAGGTGCCAATTTAATCAGGCAAATTTAATTCGATTCGTGGGAATAAAATATGAACAATCCAAATGAGTAATTGCCTATTCTGTAGAATATATCAATCAACAGCAAGTACATCAGGTACATACTCATCACAATATTATATGTATGTAAAAACAAAGAATTATTTTTAGAAAGCCACCACCTGTTTTATTTATCTTCGCAACATTTCAATTTTTAATCTACTCACACAAGATAATATTTAGCTTAATAGACTTTTTTTTATATTTTTATTTTATTGGAAAGAACATTTCAAACCCGCATATCCCAAAAAATTTTTGATGACTTAACTATGCAATTCATGTAAAATCAAATCAGTTTGATTGCATCACACAAAACGGAAATAAAATCAATCAATTTTTTTATTGAAGACAATTCAAAGACAATAAAAATATACTCCTAAATATACGTGTATAAGTTGATTCGTCAATTTGTTTTTGATTAGAAATAAATTGCGGGCAGTCATTTTAAATTGTGACAAATTGATTCTAAATATTAATTAATGTTCCAGCTTAAATCAGGGTTCATCTGATTTGTGTGTTTTTGTTTGTGTTTGTGTATGTTAATCAATACCAGCAACTGGATCAAATTTTTATATTTTTCTAAACGAAAATATTCAAATTAATTTATAAAAATACCAATTTAAAGAAGAATGAATTTACTTTAAAATTTTCATTTTAATTTTGATTTTGATCAAACAAAACAAACAAAAATTATTCTAATAATTATAATAACAATAATGTAAGTAGGATAATAAATTTTTAAACTCGAATCCAAAGAAAATTAGAAAAATTTACATAACAATAAAACTTTTCGTTGACTAGAACGGAATTCTCTTAATTGTTATTTCAATTTTTATTTTTCTCTTACTTTTTCCACCGAAAAAAATTTACAAATTTTCAAATTTTAATTTTACGCATAATATTTTTACACATTTCAAGCAAAACATAAAAAAAAAAAACCTAAAATGAATTACAGCACAAGGCACGCGAATTTGGAATTTTTAATGCATCACTTACGAGTATCACTACAAATTCCGTAATGTTTTAGTTGACATCAAATAAATATAAGTACAACATTTCAAAAAATGCATGAAACGAAATTAGAAAAACGTACGGAAAAAAGGGCATACGGACGTTAAAGCATTTAATTACCTGCCACTTTTAGTATACATATAATGTACTATACATTTGCATACTGTAAATTTATGTCTAAAAATCTAAATTGCATGTGTTCGATTAAATTTAGATTCAAAATGCGATGATATTCTTCCAGACGACAAAATATGATGCTTAATTTTGTTATTTTTTTGATAATTTAATTTCGTATATAAATATAAATGCATGTGTGAAGAATCATTTTATGATACATATTTCGGTTTTATTTCACGTCGTATCAGAACGAAAACAGTCATCGAAAGTGTGAATAATTTGGTTTGGAAATTAGGAAGTGATAAAGTGAAATTATTGAAATTGACTGAAAGCAAACAGCAACACAACTCATCGAGTCGTTATTATCATCACTGACGATCGATGAATCCGTGAATAATTGAATCGAAAATACCAATCTATAAATACTCATATATTAAATATGTACCTGTTACAGGGTACATGAACATTAAAATGATCATTTGGATTTGGACACATTCACTGTTACGACAGATAACAAATTAGAGATTTGTCCATGTGTGGTATGCACTAAATATTTCTGTTATGAACAGAATTACATGCATATATCACACATATTTATTAGATATTAAAAATTTTAAATTACAGTGTCATTTGTATTCGACGAATTTATATTATCAACAATATACCGAATTATCAGTATACGAGTATACTGAACGATTGTTTTTACAGAGGATGGTACCGGTTGGACAATTTTATAATTTTAAGTGCCATTATGGTTACAATAATACGTCTGTACTTGTGTACACGTTCAAGGAAATGCATTATTTCGAATATTTTTAGATAAATTCTACAATTTATCCGTTGCAATAAATATGTAACACATTATGGACTACTACATACCATATAAGTATAGTATATCTAGGTACATTTCATCTATGCTGATGATCTTACATTCAATTTAAATATTCGTACATATATAATACATAATACATAATGCATTATTATGATGCAATAAATCAAAATTTCTTATACGGAAGGGTATTAACATACAAGAATAATCCAAAATGACAGAAGCCTAGCACCTTTTCTATAAATTATTATTGGTTTAATGCCAAAAATTCTTTACACATTGTATACGCGATGATCGTACGCACCTTATATACATTTACTTGCGAATACACACGTCCAAATACATATAATGTCGAATATATAAAAGCCAAATTTATCCATTTATTTGCATGCAAATTAAAATATACAAAAAAAATAAAAATAAAATAAAAATAGAAATTAATAATAATGAAAATTTCAAAGTAATAAATTCCATTTGGAAAATTTCTATTATAAAATAAAATGTAGTCAAACAAAAATAACAAATATTCAAAAAAGAAAAATTATTTCATACGTGAATTAGTACCGTGTTTATTTTGATTTCTTTTTTTTTTTTTTTTTTTTTTTTTTTTTGGAAAAAATAAACTGGCACTTATTTACCACATAAATCCTCATATTCCCATAATTTTGAACGTGGAAATGTTTGAAATTTAAAAATTTTCTGTTTTACAATAACATGTGTAGAATGTGGAGAACGGACAGAAGAAATTAATTTTTCGGAAAAATTACACAGAAAATATTTTATCGGTATATATAGTAAAAATCTATATCTATACATACCATACTGATCTCCGATCTATTAGACACGAGTCTCATGAGCATAATTTTTTTTTTTTTTTTGCTTTTTTTATTCGGTCGGTATATGTATATACTCCTATATGAGCAATAATTTTATGGAATACTCTAGCAAAAATGTGAACTGACTACACTAGCTGTATAAATGACTGGATCATTATATAATAACAAAATGTTGATACAAAATAAAGAAACTGATATATTATAAGAAAAAAATATTCAAAAACATGTCAAAAAATTAATGATACAAATGTTTTTAATTAGAATTATCGTGTTTTTAATATGTTTTTTTATTTTATTTTATTACTACATACAAAAAGGAAAAATTTTTAAATTTAGTTACAGATTCGCTTATAAATAGTTCAAAAGATTTATTGTGAATATTTTTGTTTGTATTTCGAGAATTATTGTAAAATATAGTGTAACATAAACGCGCTACAAAGAAAATATAATTTCTACGAAAATATACAGAGAAAAAAAAATGTGAAATCTTTAAATTATGATCCTAGATTTCAAAATGAATGCACATAGTTCTATTTTGTGTTTTGTTTAATTTTTTAAATTTTTTATAGTTATTAACAGAATATAGAGGATATTCTGTTTCCGTATATCGCTTTATGTATATAGACACATATTTGTATATAATTGTTTGTGTGTGTCATTTAATATATGTATGTTAAACAATAAACATGTTTTATTGCATTTTAATTTGTGATGATAGAAGAAATGAAAACAATATCGAAATGTTTAGCCAAAATATGTCAAGATTTTTGATGCTACACCAGTTCACATCAGTGTATTTTAAGAACATCAGTTGCAGGAACGTGATATATGAGTATATATTTTCGAGAAGAAAAATGATTATATTATGAAAATGATAATTTAAATTATGATTTCTCCCTACCACATTATACATATACTATATCGACACATATTTTTTATTCTATATGAATATTTGTTTTGTCTGTTGTCAAAGAGTTATGAGTCTCATGATGAAACCCCTCATAATGTTATTTTAAAAATAAAAGTAGAAAAAAAAAATTACGATTCTCATGTAATTGTCACGTTCTAAAATTTAAATATTTGGTCAAATTAAATTTGAAAATTTTAACGTGTCTTGTTTTTAAGAATGTCAATATAAAAAAATTTCCAAAAGGAACAAAAATATAATATGTAAGTATATATAACATGTAATTGTATTGTATGTATTGTAACACCATTATTATTATGTCTGCATTACTGGTATTTTTATTTCAATTCATTTAATTTCAAAAGTCATTTATTTTCATTGTCGTTAACAATTTTTTATCACCACTATTATCAACATGCATATACAACATACCACACTATTGATGCTGTTCCTGTCGCTGCCATTCTTATAAATTGAGATCATTTTCAACATTTAAATTTAAATATTCATTCTTACTAGATCGAAAGTATTTTGTCTTGCTTCAAATAACAATTATTCCATAAAACACAAATCAGCTATCACATATAATACTACATATTGAATGTATTTACGAACATTTTACAATGTATTTAAGTGTGTATAGCTTTATACACAAAGTCTGTCAAAGGTCATCAGCATTAAGAATAAAATAAAATGAACGAGCATCAAACCACCAAACATCTTTATATATCGCAATTATGAAAAAATATACAACTATATCAACTAGTATTCATGATGTTTTACAAAACTGTAGCATATGGATGCAGTATGTTCAAAAATGTCATTACGGGGTGCCATCGAGCTACATAATATAATAACGATATATGTACATACAAAAAAGATTATACATATGAGTAATATGTACAATTATCATGCATTGTATATCATCTAGTCATCTAAATTTTTCCTCGAATCCACCACGAAGAAAAAGATGGATTACAGATGTGTATCTGAATCTGAACTGAACAAATACTTGGATATGTGAAATTATACCACATACATATAAATTTGTTGATTCTGCATGTATTTTTCATTATTTAAATTCCGAAATATATTCAAAAAGTTATTCAGTCATCAATCCGTAATTAAAATTAAATCCCAACATAATTTCATTTGAAAATTATCATAATTCGTTTTAACTAAATCCACTAAAACTGTTTATGATTGAAATTTTAATCTGATGATATTGAAACATTCATTTTTGTTTCAAAAATTTAAGAAATATCGCGCTCAATTTTCAATTTTGGACAAACACTTTTAGTAGAATCAACAGTTTTTCGATGTTAGGATTAAATCAGAAATAACTAAAATAAATGAATTATTAATAATTTTTGAAATTTTGAGTGAAATTCAAAGCTGACAACTTACTATATATTTCAGGCTTCTCATATACACATATGCATGTGCTCAGTTTTACTTACATGATGATAAAATACAGGATGAAAATTAGGTCAATGTTTTTGGTCTTTTATTATGTTTATTGCTTACAATCAATATTAATTGATTTGATATTTTCATGTGTAATAATTGAGTTCTTCCTTAATTTTCTCTATACAACAAAAAATACAGTTTTGTTTCATGCCTCTGAGTAATAAAATGCCTAGAGGTAAAGATAAATCATTCCAGTCGAGTTTTATGTGTATATAGCGCCGGCTTAGCCTCTTGGACGCCCGGTGCACTTCTAAACTTTTCGCCCTTCCGTACTAGCCTACTACAGTGCAGTACTTGATATACACAAGAAAATAGAAGTAAAATTAATATTCGCGTATCTTTCTACTTTTTTTCTACTTATTTTTCTACTTCTCAAATTCTCAAGAGTTCAGTTCAATATTTGTTTATAAATGAAAACATAGGTCAAAAAATTGAACAGTTTTTCTTGTATACACGGATTGACACAAGAAAATAAGAAGAAAAATTAGATCCGTGTAAACAGAAAAAACGATGAATGTTTTGAACCAATAATTTCATTTGTAAACAAACATGGTCATTTACTCATTAGTATTTGAGATGTAGAAAGAGAAGTAGAATGAAAAATGGAAAAATACACGAATAGTCGTTTCACTTTTTATTTTCTTGTGTATATCAGGTACTACACTGTAGTAGACGAATAAGAAGAAGAATTTCAGATACTTATAACTTGAAAATCATATGAGTTATAAATCTAAGCTCTTGATTCGATATTCTCTATGTTAATTAATTCTCTATGTACATTAATTTGAGAGAAAATCTTCGCATTGTAAAATTATTTTCCCAAAGGCTGACATGTAACTTTTATTCTGTCCTTATTTGCGCCCCTGAGATTAGGAGCCCGGTTTTTGTGAACCATTTCAACCTATGAAAAAACCGGGTACATTGTGTATGCACACAAAGATGACTTGCTATCTTGAATTAAACTTTTACACATAACATTACTATCAGTTACCATACACTTTACACATAATACTCATATAATATAAGTTGCACTGTTATGTAACGCAAAATAATAGACAAACCATAATAATCGTAACATTACATTAGCTACATTAGGTGACCCATTATTGTTCGTATAAAATGTATAGACACCTTATAATGTGTAGTTCAATTAAGTGATCAATTCTCACGATTAAAATTTATTGTGCCAATGCAGGTAACGATAGCTGAGGCATGTTCATTGCTATTTTTTATTTAGAAATACAATTATGACGTTGAAAAAAAAACAAATGAAATGATGCACTTGCACATATACGTAGTATGTGTGGACTTCTTGAAGTTGGGTGCATTTTCATCATTACCTATGTATATGTAGTAATGTACGTAATTATCGTTATCAAATGATGACATCAAATTGACACAGTATTTTTATCACTGAGCATTTTGAAGTAAAGTCTTATTGGGAGTTAAGGTGCATTCTTTCAGTTATTTTCTGAATCATTAATACATTATCACATTTCGATTTGTTGCCGTTTATATATTATCATTTACCAATCGATATTACTTTTGCCATTTACAGATAAGTATATTCGTATATCTGATCCCTTCAAAAACCTTGATAAGTATTAGCGGTAAAAACTTCCGGGTTGTTTGTATTTGAAAAATGATTCCACTATTATAATAATAGTCCATCGACCACCGATAATTCCCCGCACGAATGTTTAAACTTTAAAATTTTGAAAATACAAAAGATATATCTGAAGACTTTGCATGTATTCGTATACTTAATGCCAATAGGGATTTACAATCTTTACATTTTAGCCCCTGATACCTCTATAGTCTTTATTGCTTTTATTCAAAATCGAATTGCCAATATAACTTAAATTTAATATGTAGATATGTACCTTATGCAATACAAATGTTTTTCAATTCTTTTACATTTTTTGTTTATGATTTTTTATTTCATCTTCAGGTGTATTCAATTTCTTATGAATGGAAATTAATGAGGAAAAGCTGATGATCTAGTCTCCGATCACAATAACATAAAAATACGAATGATATACTGAAATGGAAATTGGAAATTCATATTTTGTATTGCAAAATTTCTCATTTTATTGTGATAGCTATACAGTTTTTAAAATATGAACATTAAATTAAGTGTAAATCATTAAGATTCACATAATTGATTACTATAACAAAAGATTAACGAACAACTTATAGTATTGAATTTAGTTGCATTTCGATGTGTACTTACTGCATGCATACATACTCGTACATATGTACACGTACATATATCTCAGTTTTACTTTTGAGATGAATGACAACAATATTTCATCTTAAGAAAAAGGTATTTTCGGATTACGAAAATACAACAATAAATATTTCATGAAATTTTCCCTGCAAAGAAAAATACATTTTCCATTCAATAAATCAATTCTATTGTTTCTTCTAAAAACAAAAAATCTACATTTAATTGATTTTCAACACTCTTTCTGTGTTTCATTTTGTTTTTCTTTTGGTGATGTTAATACTTCTACATATCTCTCAATATAACCATAAATCTGTCAACTTCGGACGTGTTCTAAATTGTTTCCTCCGAATAAAATGAAAAGTTCCGTCACTTAGGAATTAAAGTATTTACCAAAAAATAAAGATTTTATAAAAATAATAAAACATATACGCTCATCATATGTGAAGCGTTTGTTGTATATACTTACGTGTGTATAAGAATGTATTTAGTTTATTTTATAATGCAGTGTATACAATCAGACATTAAGAAAAATGTCATTGGAATCTGAAATTCGTAAGTACTTCCTTCATAGACGCTTTACACATACCCATACATACATACATATCGTATGTATTAAATTAACAAATAGACTTAAATACTTTTTGGGGATTTTTGAAGACCACCGACAATTCAAAACAATATGAATGTTTTAGATTTATAATGCTCATTGTGCTGTATACAATTCAAATTTTTGAACAGCAGCAAAAATTTTTCTTTGATGTCATCATTGAATTTAATAAAGATCTTTTTGAGGCCATCCGTTGAAATTTATATAATTATATGGACATTTGAAATTATTTAGAAAAATATTTAAGTTATTTTTGTATCCACACTGATCTAATACAATCACTTACTTCACGTACATATCCTTTTTACAATACATAGTTTAATGTGCAATTTTGTTGAAAATGAAGAAACGAAATTCTAATCGGTCAGTATATATTTATTAGGTACTTCAAGCATCTTTGAGCCGATAAATAAATCGTTAACATTTCAAATACGATGCTACGTGGCTAATAATCATCTCTCCTCCATTATAACCACATTTCCAATAAATAAATTTGAAACAACTTTTGTTTCAGTCTTTTTTTACAATTAATATGTATAGGTACATACATCTAATAATGATTATTCCTTCCTAATTCCTAATGTAATATGTGTATGATGTTTGTACATGTATATAAAATTCGTATTATCTGCATTATCTTCTCGTGAACATTCACTTATATAATGATTTTGTCTTTTTATTTATATTATTCAATTTTCTAGAGAAAATCTACATACAATGAAACACTAGTATCTAGTATGCTATATATGTACACAAGTATAGTCATATGTGATAGATTATATATTATAGCAGTTCAGTTGTTCAATGTTTTTTATAATTTTGGCACAAATACAGAAATTTTCTTAGAAAACTTTCAATGTTTGCATTCGAAGGGCAATTAATTGCTGTCAACAAACATCAAAAATAACAAAAACTCTTAACAAAAATTATAATATACGAGTACATGCATGATACATATTAAATTTGAATCAATTCTATTTTACCTCTAGAGTACAATTTGAATTTAAATTTTGTATTAAAAGAATTTTGCACTTTTCATAATTCAATTGTATGCGTTAATATATATACGTATAAGTATATGTATACGTACTACGTAGTATGTTTAATGTGATCATGTAATATAATGCAAAATGTATTAGGTATCTTAAAATGATCTAAACAGGAAGAGATTTTTAAGTAGATCTTTATAAATCTGTTTTTATTATTTGTATGTGATTTTTATGTTTCTTTTCTGAAAGAAAAATAAGAACAGATTCCTTTCACTTAAGATATTTAATTTTTATACGCATACAGTTGACTGATTCTTTTTGGCTCTTCATATAACTGTGTACATTTTCATACTATATCTCATAAAACAAACGATCTTTAAATTTTGACATGAAATTGAAATTGTTGAAAAGTTAGTAGAAATTATAATTTTGACACCCTGCATTTTATTACTTTATTCAGGAAATATTCTTATTACAATAAATAAAACCACTGTCTGTATATATAGCGACTGTATAAAATGTCCATTTATTTAAATACTTGTACGTTTATGATAAAATGTATGCAATGGGTGTAAGATAGTCAAGATATATTTACGGAATCAAGAGAATAATATACATATAGATATATATATATGCAGTGCCTTTTCATAATTAATTCCAATTTACTGATGATGAATATTAAAACTAATTAGATATATACACATTAATATAATACATATGTCTATTCTAAACTGTACAATACTCTTTTAATTTAGATCGATTCGAAATTACCACTTTTATGTGGCATAATTTTAATTTAAACGACGATCTGCATTATGTCCTTCCTTATGTGCTATATAGCTGTAATAGATATTAATCATTATGCTCGTATGCATTTATGTGTGCAGTATAATAATTACTCTGATACTTAAGAATACGAGTACATTACCTACCAATTCATGTATCCACATTAGTATTAATAACGTTAATAAATATGTAATTTGTCTGTACAAAAATTTTCTAATTCTCTTTTGAATTGAAATTAAATTCTAAAATGAACAATAGCACCACCATCCATCGCATTTTATATGAAAATAAGATATTATTTTTAAGGTTATGGGAATTAATGTTATTACTCGTACATATCTTGTATCTAATTGTTTAATTCAAATCAGTTGAACTTGGACCTTTTTTTATGTAAGATGCAGTTAAATATTTAATGTTGACTAAATGGTAAATGGGAGTTAGTTCAGTAGCCTTGTATATATTCATACAATCATACAATCATACCATCTATGTATGTAGAATTCCGATTATTTCTGAATTCATGCAGAGCTAACTGATCTGTACTGCACCTATATTATTATACAAGAGTTACTCATTATATATACAGCGTGGTTACAATATAAAATATAAGTTGCTTAAATTTTTCTTTGCTATCCTACAGAATCTCATTTGACATGATAACATAAATGAACGTATGTATGTATATGTAGTGCTACGTTAATATATACAATTGCATACATAAGTAGTGTACTTGTGTAATGAAACTACGAGTAGGTACATAATACATATGTACGTAATATACGATGCGGAATGTGTACAATATGATTACATTTAGAATTACTTTGAATTAAATTTTCTTCCGCAAAAAATTTATTTTTGCGGTCTAATATATTTTCTTTATACAATAAAAGATACTACATACATACTATGCATACTATATCACTATATTAATACATTGTATAATGTATATGTAGTACAATATATGCATACTTATATGTATATATGTATTAGATGATAATATAATGATGATGGTGATGAGATGTGGTAAAATAACAGTAACTAAAATTATTATTTAAGATACCCTATTATAGATAACGGTTATCATGATTTAGATTTTTTATATAGAAATTAAAGTCAAAAGGTCTGATATTTTAAATTCTAATAATGATCCTTAAATAGTTGTAATAAATGAAATTAACTTTGACCACTCACTATACATATAAATATCATGTACATTTATCATTACGTATTTTCATGATATACATACATCTACATGTATAAATTCATTTCATAATCATAAAAATTAATGATTCACCGTTGATGCGTTATCCAGTAATTTAGAATTTCGTTTATATTTCATTTATGTTTTATGATACCTTTAACTAAAAACACACATAATCAAATTCCATCATTATACATATACTTATTTATACTTGTATTTGTTGTGTATACAAAGCAATTTTATCTGTTCAATATCAATTCTATAGATTAAACAAAACATGTTCAATTCAAAACAAAAAAAAAAGGTTCTTTAATTGGTCACGATTGTATATAGTATATTTTTTTCATTATTTTTAAAAAGAAATCTGAGAAAAAATATAAATAAATAAAAAGTCTGCACACGCACTGAATAAATATCTAGATTGTATATCAACAAATAAAAAAAAAATAAAATAAAATAAAATCAACCACACAATAAATAAAAATTTTAATGATAATCTGATTCATTTAGGCACCTATTATGATCTTTAAATATTTTCAGATCCGATGAATTTATCTGCGATTAAGTATACACACAAGTGCTTATACATACATATTTCTACTTTGTGTATATGTATATATTATATGTGTATTTATCTGTATATCTGATACACTATTGAACGTACATAACAATCAAATTAAATTTCCTGTTTATATTAAAAATTTACTAAATCTAAAATTCCGTATATACAATTTCCTAATTAAGTGAACAGAAATCAAAAATTTCTAAAGAACTCTGATCCCATGCTGAGTTTTTTGGTTTTTTCATTTCTCTTTTCTAGTTTCATTTTTTTAATTTTTGATCATTTAATGCAAACATATAATTAAGATGAAAAACTTAATTTTTCCCTTTACACTTGTACCAATAAATTACAAAGATGTATACATACTTATGTATCAAAAAGTGATTGATTTAAAAAAAAAAAAAAAAACAGATCCACTTTCACTTGATAACCACAATAGAGTTATCCACATCACCGTGTTTCATTTATTAATTGTTCTATGTAAAATTTAAATTCTCATTTGCAACTTTCCAAATTTGATTCCAGCTTTGATTTCAATTCAAATTCAGATTATACAGAAACAATTTTTGTGTGGATTGTCTCAGGAAATTTAAATCTAATTTTTACCTATTTTGATAAACGAATAAATAATCAAAATTCTAAATTTCGAAAATTAGGAAATATTTTGTAATTTAATTTTTTTTTTGTTTGTTTGTTTGAAGAACATCATTTTTATGATATTGCGTACCTTTTATCATTAAAATCAAACCGATTAACTAAAACATTTAATTACAAAGTGATCATAATGATTATAATTTTATGGCCAACAAAAACACATGTTAGCTAACTGCTTGAATATTGATTGTCATACCATGCAGAGATTTAGTTGCTTAACAACAAACAATTTTCGAATCACCCTATTGATTATGTTTGTTTAATAATATTTTTCCCTTGTTTTTTGAAATCCTGGAAACTTTCACACAATTGATATTTTCGGTTTTTTTCTTCTTTTAGTTTTATATTTTTATTATACGTTTATGATTATGTTCATTTGTTTACTAACTAATTAAATGAATTTAAATCGCCTCTGGGATTTCCTTTTTTAAACTTCTTCCTTTGTTTATTTTTGTTTTTGTTTTTAATCATGTTTATATGGTGTACATACATACGTTCATTATTGCGTATATGCACGGTAAAAAAAAAATTTCATTTCATTTGATTTTGAAGACATTAAAGTGCTATTCATATGCATATACATATACACATTCTTCTATCATTTAATATGTACGTACATACATAGATGTATATTTATGCGTATTACACTTCTTGTGGAATATTTTATTCAAATTAAGAATGAGGATGAACGGATGAACATGCGGGATTATTATTTTATAAATTTTGTTTTTTTTTTCTACTTCGTCATCGTTTTCATTTATTCTTTATAAAATTTATAAGTGCGGCTACTTTTAAAGTGAGTTTCGACAAACGAACAGCAAAAAAAATGTATAATCACTTTTTAACAGGAAAATTAAAAAGAAAAACAGCGATATAAAAATTCTAAAAATCTTATATATGTACATAACTACATAATAACATATATATGGACGTAATAAACATTACCCAGATCTATATATTTTACCGTACATTATTATACATACATACGAGTATGTATGTTAATGATGCAGGGCTCATAAATTCACCATCTAATTGTTGATGTTCTTAATATAAACTGTGCCATAATCGCATATATGTACTATTAGATGATATTGAAATGATCAGCGGCATATGTATATATTTTACGAATTCTGTACAATGGAAGAGTATTTATGTGAATACAACTATATCAGTGGCGGATTTCCCAATTGAGCGCCCCTAGGCGTCACTTTAAGTTTCAAAATGAAAATTTAAACATGAGTTTACATGATATGTGAAATACCACTCGTTACTAGCATATATTGGCTATATATTTGAGAATACATATTTAAATCGTTCTGTTCCCAAATTCTTCCCACATATTGTCATATTTCGATTTCGATTATTTCTCATTTCAATATCGTTCATTATTATTTTTATAAAAAAAATGAAAAAACCGATAATTATAAGAACAATTGTTATATTTACTGATTAACTATAATACATGTAGTAATAATTACAATACTAATTTACATTATAAAATAATTTATTATAGCATTAGAGAAAATTAGAAAAAATTATTATCGAAAAGCATTTAAATGAAAAATCAAAAACTAAAGCTTAAAACTGTTCTACAATCAATTTCATTTCATATTCCAATTACATCTTATTCTTGCCATTACTCTTCCACTTCTTACCCTCTTGTATTTTTGGATGATGCAAATACGATCATCTTAGGAAATTTTAATAGAGATAGCTTCGGCTTCCCCCAATCAAAATCATAAACAGAAAATTACAATTAACTTAAAATATATGATACTTTAAAATGTACATAAAAAATTCTCCAAGAAAAAAAAAGAACTTTAATCGTTAGGAAAAGAAAAAAGAATTTATTTATTTGATTATTCAAATATTCAAGAATCGTCAAGAATTTTACTGCATTCGTTTGTATATGAGCTTTGCCACAGCCACCATTGTATATAATGTATTTTATTTTTATTTTTTTCATTCGATAAACTATACATAAATATACATATTCACATCATACATATTAACAACATCTAACAACTTGTCACAGAAAATTATGATGAAATCGATTATAATTAGGTATAAAAATATAAAAATTTAAAGGAAAAAACATTAAAATAGAAATAACTTTTATTTCCACTTTTTCGGCAGTTTTTTTTTTCTGGAAGTTAATTTTTATGAATTTCAGAATTATTTTACGAAAATAAAAGAATACATACATATACCTAATCATATTCGAGTATGTGTGTAGCAGTGGCGGAGCCATTAAAAATTATTTTCTAGTATTGTTGAATAATTTAAAAACAATAATTTAAGTCACTCGAAACATTAACATACAATTAATATTATTTCACTGATAAATTTATATGATTTGGGAATGCCCACGAACATTATGTATAATATTGTATGGCGCTATATTTTAATAATTTTAAATGTTTCATTTTTTGTAAATTTTATTGACTGTAGCATAAAAAGCAATTAACATTGGTTTGTGTTTTTCTGAAAAAATTATTGTATATATTTTTTAAATACTTAAGAAAATTTAATTTTTTTTATTATTATTATGTTGTGTTTTTTTTTCAAAATTGAATATAGTGACACGTTATGAATAATGAACATCAATATCGTATATCGTTTAAATTTACAAAAAAAAAAAAAAAATGCTTTTACAATATGACGACATTTATTTCTTGTTGTATTTCTGTTGTAATTTTTATAATTTATCACATTTTAGTATTGTAATATTTTTAAGAAATCTACATACATATACATATAAACATGTTTTTATTGCATATTTTTCAAAGTTATATATGTATGTAGTACTGATAGTACATAGATGACAGAAAATATTTTAATAGTTGTATAATGTATTTTATATTATATTGTTAAATAATATTTCTAAAAAAAAAATTAAATATATGTAAATCTGAATAGCAATGATCTGTACTGCCTATAAAAAATGCGTGAATGTGAAATTTAAATTTGATATTCTAATTAATTTTATTCTTTTAAAAATTACTAATACGCACATCCAAACATAAATATGTACGTGCACGTACATTCTGTATCAATTAAAATTTCAGTAAACTATACAAAACCATATTTATCTATCCAAATAATGAATAATTTAAGTAATTAAATAACACGCGAACAACAAAATGTAGGCCCACAAGTCTATAAATTTTTGAACCACAAAACCAAACAGGAACCATAATGGACATTCATCCATAATCAAAAACTTTAATTTTACATATAAACATATATACATGGTATAGAAATACGTATGTACATAATGTCTTTATCTGATAAAATTTAAATAGAAAAACACCTACGTTTTTAAAATTATTTAATCGTTGTATTATACTTGTATAGTATAGATAATTTTAAACTTAACATAACGTTTGATTACATATTTTCTATTGCCGCATTAACCCTTGTATATATCTATATATGTATATAATATAACAATAAATTTTGAATGAAAAACGTGATATATACACTTTGAATACATATCCATATGTATAGCGATGAAAAATGCCACAAAACACAATCAATATTAACCAAAAATTTTTCCAAAATAGATAACAAAAACATTCAACAATTACAATATATTGAACATAATAATGATTACACTACAACTACCAATCCATATTATCGCATCAAATAAAAATCCTAAATTATGCATATACTCGTATGTACATTACATATTATGTATATAATTGTACTTGTATACGTTTGTAGACATCAAAACGTATGTATGTATATGTCACTCAGGCAAAATAATTACATTCAGAAATATAATGCACGTTCATATGTATACCATACAATCGCAGACAAGTAGAATTTCTGTTACTTCTCGTCCGTATATATTTCCTATAAAACTTGTGTACCACTTACACATAATTTTAAAATATTTTACGATCATGACTTGTATAAATTTATCTATTTTGGTTTCGATTCACTATTATTACTACACAATATATGTTACAAACCTACATAATATTTCACCTTTTCATACATTAAGGAAATACTTCATGTAACATATAACTACACAAATATACATATAGCATAACGTATAGGTACATTAAATTTTCGCGTCATCACCTTACCATCACTAGTATATGTATGCATGTAAATATTTTACTCACATATACTGGCTATAGCTTTGTAAAGTTTATAAATTGTTGTGCCATCGATTGGTTTTGATTACAACAATCGAAAAAGAAGGCCCACCGAGAAAAAGATATTATGCAATTCTTGTGTGCCACTAATTGACTTACGACTTTCAATGCATGTAAAAATATGAATTTAAAGATGTGTTGTGGATACATGTTAATGTTGCATATACATTGTTCGTATGCATATACAAATAATATAAATGAAAAAAAAAAAAATTTTTTTTTTTTAACTTTACCCGCTAGCACTGTTTCAATCATCTTTATGTATGAAAAATAATTGATTTTATGCTATACTGCTTATAAATTGTGAATATAACAAATATAAAATATAATGAACAATGAAACAGTAGCTCTTCTTGAACTGAATTTAAAAATAACATTATAAGATAAGTATAAAAATATTATACATATACTTGTACCTAGTACTAGTACCTATATACACTTGTATGTATCTCAAAACTTCGTACCTACATAAATTGCTCAAAAGGAGGATTCATAATTGTTATAATCAAAAATTATTCAACTTTAGAAATACTTATTTCATCATATCACATTTTCATTTCTATATTATATTATATGTATGTATGTAAATGTATATAGAAGCGATATTATTTATATATGGAAAGAAGTTGACACAGTTATTATATTAGCCAATTTATGCACGCAAAATGCAGTTCACAAATCAAATAAACTTGCTACTTTAAGTACGGAAAATTTTCTCAGTTATTTTTTAACTACATATGTATAAATACATACTAATATACGAATATATGCTAACATAACAATTATATTGTAACGTACGAATACGAATATAATACATATATGTATCTATAGGTATGTATCTAGTTTTTATGGAATCCATATAAATAGTTATAAAGATCGCATATGAAGATGAAACCAAGAATGTAAATAACAGAAATAATAACTATGTACGTATGTACATAGGTGAATACCTGTAGAAATTACCTTTTATGTTAGTCTTGTTTTTTCATTTTTTTTTAAGATTCCAATACATTTTATTTGTATATTTTTTAGATTATGTACATAATGTTCATCTATACATATCAACGAATAATTGTAAAACGAAAAGGAACGAGTTCCATGTATCTAATTCTAATATGGAAAGATTAATACTCACATTACTGTGGATACTTTCATTACGGTATATTCTTAGATCTAAACAACATTCTACAATATCATTAAATCATTTTCAAATCATCGAATGAGTGCATATTATATTATATACCACAGCATGTATTACATTTACATATTTATATTATCATTATAAAAGTTTAATATATAATGTACTATGTAGATATTTATTTATCTATTATATATTATCCACCATCAAGCACAAAATAACTTCCGTCCTTCCTCACATACTAGTAAATGCATAAATTGTGCAAAAGTTTTAATTTTCATTTTACAATACAAAATATATACAAAATAAATACAAAATGATGATAATGTATGTCCATTTAATAATCAAATCTTTATAAATAAATTTCAATATTCACTAAAATTTATTTCGTAAGTACTTAAATCATTTCCAACACAAATTTCTTAAAGATTTACTTAACAGTAAAAGACATTAACTTCCGGTACTTAAATTTTACATTTTACGTTGGTACATATACATACATACATACATACATACGATACATATATATATCTATCTACATATTATAGTATAGTGTAGCAGTAATACACTTATCAACTTATGTATATTTTCAACCAGATAGTTGAAGTACGAGTATATAAATGTATGTATATATGGTGATTATCTTTGCAAAATTTATTAACAAAAATTCACTAAATTGATAGTTTCTTATAATCATGAGAAAATAAAATAAAAAAGTAGGGTTTATAAAACTGGAAATTGAGGAACTCATATGAAATTTTAATGCACATGAGTTATATTACATATGTGTACACTCATATATGTATTAATTATGTATGTATGTAAGTATGTGGTAATATATATAGGACGACTGGTTTTCCAACAATTTATATAGATATATGTACAAGTATATAGGCAGCAGATGTAAGTACATACATATGTATATCTGGAAGATACTTATACTTGAGCAAAAAATAAATGAATTAATAAAATGGTAAAACAACCCACCCGTTGTCGCTTAATCTGCATAGAATAATGATGATAATATCAGGTGTACTTTTATATATGTGCGTACATAAATATACATATGTATATCCATTTACGCATACATAAATATAAACAGATTATTAATGAAAAAAATACACGTTTGTATTTTAAAAATGAAATCAAAATCATTTGAAACCAGACAAAGAAGCCAAACAATACCAAAACTAAAATTTTATATAATAAAAGCAAAAAATAAAAATACATATATATATTATACGTTATATATATTTTGTCTTTTTGAAAAATAAGTCCGTCCATCATCAGGGGATCAAGGGTAGTTCAATTTTATACGAAATGAAAGATAAAATTACCATACGGGTTAATTTTATTTTAATTCTGTACAGTAGTGTTAAGTTAACCACTACAACAGATAATGTGAATAAAATCCATTTTCTAAGTCTGGTTCCTGCTTCCCTGAAATGATGAATATATAAAATGATGATGATCATCATCATCTTTTGTCTGTGTACAATATTATATTATATATATGTACTTTTAATACATAAAACATACTTTTAAGTTTAATGGAATCTGTCGCACTTTGCACATGTGGATGCCATAAAGATATGTTGTTTTTTTTTTTTCATTTTTTTTTCTGCAAAATAAAAAATAAAACAAAAATAACATATACACACACACATTTTAATAAACCACTATTATGTGTAGAAAATATAAGAAGAAAAGAAATTCCTTTTAATAAAGATCATTCTATATGTCCATAAAACCACATTGAATAGAATCTGATTTCAGTAATCATCGAATCAGAGTATGTTGCGTGGTTATTTCTTATTTATGTAGTATGGTATGTGGAACAACTTAGGTAAAATATATACGTTACAAACATACATTTATACATATAATACATAACCATATATAATAAAGGAATACAATAAGAGACCCGGAATAAAATAAAATATAAAATGAAGATGATCATGGTAGAGATAAGATAAGAAGAAGAAAACCTAAAAAAACTAAAAAAAAAAAAAAGAAATTTACAAAAATTATACACCAGTATGTAATGTACTTACTACCTATATATTATGTTATAGTGAATTAAAGGGAATTATTTAACCATCGGCCAAATAGCTCTGTTATTTTTTAGTTCGATTTGTTGACAACTTAAATGGAATACGGAAATTGTATATACGAGTACGTATCTGTAAAATATGAACAACCGGTTTATATTGATCGATTTATTTCTGTTCATATACTATAGAGGTGCATAAAAATGTAAATAATGTGCAGTGCAGAAAAATAAAAAAAAAAATTATTTAAAAAAAACGGTACTGCAACGTTTTAAATGTGTACAAATAGGTACATATATACATATATTATACTACACTGTAAGTATAGTATATGACTTAAAATTTTCCAAACATGAAAATTTGTGGTAAAATAATCAAACACTCTTATAAAATTCGTGAGGCTATTACACAATATCGTCATATCATTTTTAGCAAATACAAGACTTCAATAAAATCACTGTACTTACAACAGGATAGGAATTCTTTCCGGTTTTAAAACTTATTTAATATCAGAAATGTTTCATTTTCTGTGTTATACGATCATTTTTTTGATGAGATAGATACTTACAAAGATCTTTGATCTCGACAAGAAAGCTATCATTGAAAACTTCAATTGAACTATCTTTGAGAATTTTTAAACTCCCTATTACATACACAATGCATGCACATAATACGTAAAACTACTTGTTTATCCATGCTAACTGAATTTTAATTGAAACCCCTAAAAGATTTCATCTGGCAATGAATTTTTTTAAAGGTGCATACTAAAAAATGAATTCCATTGTACGGTTATGGTTATATGGTTATATATATGTTATATATCATGTAGACTGGACTGTATAAATTTCTGCATAAATGTACCTACATTACATTATGTAGGCATCTGAGTATTTTCAAATCAAAACATTTAACACCCGAGGCTAATACACGCGTTTCCACCGCACATTTATCTATTCACTAGCATACAAAATATGTATACATATTTAACAAGCAAATAGTCAATTTCATTCTGAATAAGGAGAATTCCATATAGGCTCCGCTAGATTTTGTCAAGATACTACATACATACATATTTTGCGCTTTGAAATCCATATCGATCCAAATACATCGTTAGGGTTAATTTATTATCCTAACCGAACAATGTAAAGTATACAATGTATCAATATACGTACATAATTATACAGCTTCATAACTACATACACTACATATGAATAGTTTCATATGTTCTTCTCAAGCTCATCTCTGTACCTTTAGCACTGTATACAGTTAACACACAATTGAAATATTATGTTCAATTAGAAGTATTTAAATACAAAAATATTTTTGGGCATTTTACATGCTATTGCGTGAACAAGCCATTAAAGCTTCAGGTCATAATTTCAATGCTTCTAGAGATGGAAAAGGTTTAAAATGTAACGTAACGTGTAATTTTTCTTCAACGGATTCATAATTCATGATTATCATCATGGATTTTACCATTTAAATGATTAAATAATATTTTGTTAAATTTATTTTCATTCTCTCTTGTATATTTTTTGATTATCGTACTTGAATGCATATCAACGGATCAAGGTCTATAAAACTATTGCAATAGTTATCACAAATCGAAAAAAAAGAAGGAAATGTCAAATTAAAGATTTTCCATTTCTACTTGGTAATTCTAAAAAAAAGAATGATTGAAAAATTAAACTAAAAAATGGTAAACAAAAAATCATGTGTGTATGTAATAAATTATAAAATAAACTATAAATTTAAAAAATTGCGATCAAATCATTTTTAGACAACATGACTTATTGTAAATGTAAGGTTGTAATTGTAACTGACTTTTTTCCTCCAACAACTGAAATTGAATTCAATCAAATCAAAATCAAACTAAGTTAGAAAATCTACCTACTGCAAGTCCAGACTTTGAATTTTTAATTTTCTAATTTATTAAAAATAAAAAGAAACGGAAAAATTACTCAACTTTACATACTAAAATTTCCGTTTACGGATTATTAACACACTCTTTTTTACTCATCAAATTTTCTTATTTCCATATCACATCATTTCCATTTTTCATTTTCTTTTCTTGTAAAATTTTTAATTATTAGTTTTATTCTACAATTTTATAGTCTTTGGTATAACTGATACGCTCATACAACACGACTTTGACTTAACGATTGACCCAAATTAACCTCTATAACGAAATCATGCACTTTAATTCTATGTAATATTAGTAGTATGTGGTAGTATGTAATATACAGTACAGAATTAAGGACTTAAGTAATAAACTTGGTAGTTGGCACCTGTGCTTTTCTTTTAGTATGTGCAATCAATCAGTCAATATCAATATGCACACATGCAGGCGGATGTAGTTACATTGGTTTTGGTTACATTTATATAGATTAGATTCTGATTGACTTATTAAATGATTGTTTACTCCTAAAAAATACCAAAAGTGAAAAGTCAAACGGAAAAATATGTACAAAATGAAAATGAATAAAATATGGTAGTATGTGGTAATAGTACATATACATATGTAGTACAATCAAAATGCAATGCATAATACAACAACAACACCACATACGAACAACAACAACACACAAGTCACACAACACAACACAAATTATTTTAATTTGAAAAAATCGAAAAAATACCCTGTTTTGTAATTGTAACTGTAAGTTGTTTACAAGCTGTCTGTAAGATAACCGGTAAGGCGGTAACGTAAAAGTAACTGAACGTAACCAACCATACGTAACGACGTAACTCTATTCTACACTCTACTCAATTTTTAATTTCTGAACTCTTTTGCTCTTAGTATTTGGTATTAAATTAAGTTTAAAAACTTAAGCAAATTAAAGTTAAAAGCAGTTAAAAAAGGTCTTCCACTCACTGTCACTTCACTACTCACACTCAGTACTCACTACTCAGGCGCTTATTTACTCATTCAATTACATTATTTATCTTTTTATCATTTTTATCGTTCTCTTCTCAGTCTCAGGTTCTCATCTCACTCGTTACAAATTTACAATTACAATTTCCATTCCATTCCATTTCCATTCATCGATATTATATATTAAATTATATTATATATTATATATGTATGTAGATGTACATATCAATTCAATATCTATTTTTTTAGCTCTACCCTCTACCGACTACTATTGACTTGACTTGACATAATTATCATCATATGCATTTCATCTTCATATATCTACATATATCTACCATTACGCCATTACCATCCCTTCGCATTCGCATTTGCTTGCATTTAAACTTAAATCATTTAAACACCTGATTCAATATTTATGTGTATCGTATATTGCATGCAGATTGCAGATCGCACATCGCAGATGCACTTTTTCATGATTTTTCTCTTTATAGTGTTACCATTTTAATATTGTTTGCATTTTGGGAGTATTCTGTATACCACGGCTTCTGTTCTTGTAAACATTTTTGCAACTCTACTCTTCCTTTATATATTACTTTTTATTTTTTTTTATTATATTCAAACTCAATATTGTTTCAATCATATTTAGAAAAATATTAGCAGCGGCACTAAAAATCTATTAAAAGGTTAAATAATATTTTTCTAAATAGAAAAATAGAAAAAAGAAAAATGAATTCATAAAAAATTCATTTTGATTCAGGGCTACCAAATGGATACATTCGTATCAAATTGGATACGATTTTTCGATATTTTAGCAGTGGATATTTGTCTGAATTTTCGTTACTTCCACCAATATTATTCATCAATCAGCTTTTCATGTTCCAAATTTAAGCAAATTTAATATAAACAAAAACGTCCTATTCATACAACATTGAAACTACAGATGCAGTAATGGCAGCAAAACAATTAATTTTTCAAAATTAGCAGGAGCCATGGGTAGGTACCTGATTTAAATTTTTAGTTATATTTACTTTAGTTTTATTTTAATTTGGCTTCTTATTTTACTATAAGTTCCTATTTTCATTTTATTTAAATATTTTATGTTACGTTATTTTCTTAAAGAAATTTTTTTATAAATTTTGTTTTTGTTGAAAAAATCATTTTGTTTTTGCTGAAAGAATTATTTCATTTTAGTATTATTTCATATGTTAAACTGGTTAAACAAAACGCTATAAACCAAATAAAAACTGAAAAAATAACACTTTTGTCTTTGTGAATACTTTTTTCTTGAATTGGATACTATTTTGGTCTCCATTTGGATACGGAAAAAAATTGACGAGTGTGAATGTGAAATGAAATAATGAAATGAGAGGAGAAACACAAACCAAAGCAGAGCATGTATTTATTTCGGCTCTCAATCTCAATGTCTCACTCAATCTCAATGGTTTTTTCTTTCTTTTCGTTTCATTTCATTGCATAAGAAATTGTACGAAGTACGAACGATTTGATTAATAATCACCAAACCAACTTCACCACACCACCACAAGCACACCGACACCATGTGTGGCTGTTGGCTGGCGGTGGGTAGTGTCAAAGCTTTCTAGAGGGGTAAAAGCCATGAAATTACTTTTATATACTAACACATTGAAAGCAATAGGAGTCCGGACTCTTATTTTAAATTTCACCTTAGTAGAAAAATAAAATTGAAGTCTTAATTGAAATTCAATTTTTCGAATGTTGAAATAAGTAGAAAATGTCTATGAATATAAATAAATCATTAAAAAAATAAAATGTCAGGTGAATTTTTTGTTAAGATAATTTATTGAAAATAATATGTATTTACTTATTTTTTAAAAATATACATATTTCATAAATTAAAATTAATATTATCAAAAAACAAAATAATATCTACATTACATATTAAAATTTTTATTTCAATAACTAATTAAAAAAATGAATGTACATTAAATAAATAATAATAATAACTTTAGTCCACTAGTCCAGTATAATTTTCACTCAATGTCATCAATATCCAGTATTTCAGTTTTTCCATAGGCAGTTGAAGTCCATCTGTTTTCAAATGAAAAAAAAGAATCAAAAACGAAATAACATTAATATTAAATTACAATTTCACAATGAATTAATTAAAATAATAAATAAACATAAAAAGTTAACAACAAAAATATACGTGGCAAAATTAAACATAATAAGAATGAACATAACTAGAATAAACATAATAAGAACAAACATACAAGAATTATTACTAATTATTACGTATATTAGTTATTATCTTTACACTGATTTTAAATAAATAAATTTAAAAAAAATATAACTCAAATAAAAGTTTTTAAAACTTGAAACTAGCTAATAGACTTCAAAATATCCTTATATACATAGTATGTATATGTTATGAAGTGACCAGATGTCCCGATTTTTTTTTTTTTTTGTGCAATTGAAGTAAGTCTTTGGTCATTTATTTTTAATTTTTTTCGTTTTAATACTTTGAATAAATTGAATGTGAATAACATGAATTACAAACGATGATAGCGTATTACTATTTTATACTCAATAATATATAATATTTAGGCAATGTTCCATTTTTCCCGCTTTTTACATCTAAGAACCTGGTCACTTTAAATTATATGTAATATCAAAGGTAATATACAATACATTATATGTAATGTATAGTACTTGCACTTGAAATAGTTTGTTTTACTCTTGTACTTTATAAAAAATGTTATATTTTACATTTCCATTCTTCACGTCTTTATTTTTTAGCATCTTTGAATTTCCAGAAATTTTGTGAATTAGCACCTAAAATAGTTAAAGTATTCGGACATTAAATATGTTTGAAATATATAAAGAAAGTTGGTTATTTTGATACTATTGTGGTATGATAAATTTTGTATAAAATTTATATAAAATTTTATTTATTAAAACATAAATTTACAATACGTATTACAAAGTACAAAATTAGAGAGTAAGTACACATTAATATCAAAATAACTTCTAAATTATTCCTTTATAATTACTTCTAAATAATTAAAATAATTACTTATTTTTATAGTCAATGTTTATACCTACCTAACCTCGACTAATATGATTATGAAAATTTCATAAATTACATGGTTTTTTTTTACAAATTATCACTTACCTTTTGCAAAAGCAGAATCCAATTAATTTTAGTTTATTATTTAATTTTAATATTTATTAATTACACTCCGCGAATAAATTATATTTTGTTAAAATAATTTATTAATTTTCGCACTGTATTATTACTTCAATTATAACAAGAACTGACATTTGTTTGTTTACATTTCAATCGGACTCCTTACAACCACATACAAAGAGTTTGTACATGGCTTTTACCCCTCTAGAAAGCTTTGGTAGTGTGATGTGTATTTGTGTATGAATTGTAAATGCATGTAATAAATGTACAATCTAGCTATGGTAAATTATATAGTGTAGTGTAGTCTATCTGTAGTGTAGGAAGACTGTAATGTAATGTAATGTAACAGATGGTAATACAATACAATACGTAATACATAAGAACATAAGCAAACATAACATAAGAATAAGTAATACGGTAACACTGTAGAGTAGATTGGTATTTAGCTTTTAGCACTGATGGTAGTAGTCAGATGTAGTATGTTATGTACTATGTAGTCGATAATTTGACGTCGACTTGTAAAGTTGTTATAAATATTTAAAATTTAATACCGGTTAATTATTAGAAAACAAAATAATACGATAATACATTTGGAAAATTGTGAAAATTTAATTATTTGATGTTAGCGATTATATGGTTTTCAATTAAGAAAATTTTTGTGACAATCAAAAGAATTTATTATTATAGATAATAGTGTTTGTGTAAATGGATTTGTACTTTTGCTGTTCTTATAAAAAATAATATATAATATATTTTGATCAAATTACAAAAAGAGCGGAAAAATAGTAATTTCGTTTGTTGTTTACTTTTGAATTTGATTTTCAAATTTCAAGTGTGAAAATTAATAAGAGAAAATGAATAAGAGAAAATGAAATAATTTGAAAAAAACTGCACGAGCACGAGTACAGCAATTTTCTTATAAGAGAAAATGTTCTGCAATAAACTTTTTTACATTAGATAGTGAGTGAGTAAAGTAGCGGATCAACAGATTCAGAAATTAGAAAATAGAAACAGAACTGAACCCACTTGTTGTGTGTATCTATTGTCTGCATTCTACATCTACACTGCACTGGTCTGGTCTGGTAATTGTCATTTGGTAATTCGTAATTGGTACCCACTCATCGTCATTATCATCATCACTCTAATGTAATCTGACTGTATAATTATAGTGTATGTGCACTTTTGTAGTATTGGGGTATTGGTAGATATATATATATATAAAAACTATATTACTGAACTTTAGTTGTATTGTAAAGCCAACTGTGAAACATTTAATTAATTACAATACATATAGACATATGTATGTATGTATATACTATATATTTGAGTTGCTTCTTTCTTATTGCTTATGCTCTTGTTTTCTTGGTAAGAAAGTGGGAATTGGAAAACTAAAACCAACTAAAACAAGAAATAATAAATAAAGTTATTCGTGAATGTGAAGTGAAAGGATTGTTGATTTTGGTTTGGTTTGATATATGAACGGTTAATCTTCATGTTCATAATTGTTTTCGTTCGTTTCATATAGCTAATATAACGTGATATAACAGTGTAACATTAATAGACAGTTTATATACGATTTAAAACAAAAATAATTTGGTTTAACTATTCTATTATCAATCTAGTTGCAAACTCTACAAATAAAAAGATTATGGATGGGCAAAATTGATTGATATTATGAAAATAATTTCCCAATAAAATAACAGTGCAATCTTTATGTTTTTTTTAATTTTTGAAAAATTTAAAATCAAAATAATTACTCTTATAAAAATGATAACTGAAAAAATGTCAACGTAATTATTATACAAAGATAAGGAAATAAATTGATAATATACCTAAACCAAAATATAAAGAACAATACATTAAAAAATAAAATAAAAATTCAATGTGCATGGAATAAAGTGCAAAGTATATTTTTAAGAAACGAACATAAGAGCCAAAAATAACAAAATAAAGCAATACAATTATTAAATTATTTCCATTTATATACATAATATATATTTCTGACGTCTTGAATATTATGATTCAAGAAAAAAAATACAAAATTGCAGTGTACCTATAAAAAAAAAACAAATAAAAATATTTGCAATTACTTTTTGTTGAAAAAAGAAAGAAAGAAAAATGATATCACAGTTTAGTTTTAAAATTTAATAAAATAAAATCAAGAGAAGTGTGATAAGGATTATTAAAAAAAATAGTTATTCGACTTTCAAACCGCATTAAACAGAAACAAAAAAAAATACTAATGTACATATATTATTGCTATTTAATTATTTCTATAAATTAATGTGAAAAAAATATATAAATGTTCGTATTCCTCTTTTTTTTTCATTCATTTTAAAAAGGAAGGAAACTTAAAACAAAATTTTTTGAACACAACTAATAGTTTATAATGTGATGTGTTAATATATAGGTATATTTACTTTTAATTTAAAATTGAAATAATCAACAATTGTTATTATCCACCACCCACCACCACTCTTGTTTTTGTAATTCTCGTTTAATTGAATTTATAATTTTATAAACAAAAACTGAATAAATTTTAAAATGATAAATTGACACATGCATACATGCATATATACATACGTACAACTGTGTACACAAATGTGTAAAATTTTGTAACATAGTAAATGAATATAAAAAACAATTTAATAAAAATTTAAAAATCAAAAAGTACCTATTAGTCCATAATATTTAGTGTTTTTTTTTTAATAAAAAAAAAATAAATTTTCGTAACGCACAATTTCCATTGTAAATTAATAAATATCGCGCCTATACACTTAATTTGCGATAATTTTTTTTTTCATTGTTTTGCTTTTGTGGAATTACGAACAGAAACAGAAACAACAATAATAACACAACACAATCATAATTTAATTTCATATTAGTATATATTAGACACAAAAATAAATACAGGAAATCCGTAAAATATTAAAAATGTACAATTGGAAATAAATTAATTGTATATTACTGACGAAAAATACACGCAAAAAAAGGTAAATTTATCATAAATATATATTTACATATATGTATATATGTACCTATAAATATATAAGTACATAAATTTTTATAATTATTAATATTATAGTCATAGGAAAATATTATAAACTTTATTTGTGGTTTTTATTCAAAATACATACTATTATAATAAATTACATATTATACATACAATACATGTATTACCTGTGTTTACTTTACTATAATTTATAAAGTTATAATTCCTAGAAAATATTTTAGAATTACTTCATTTATATGCATATAATGTATCTATAAATTTTATTCATTTATACTGTAAATTTAAATACATATTTATCACAATTTCATAAGAAATCTGAATTGTTAATTGGAATTTTTATTTAGCTTAAAAATAATTTTTCCTTATACATACCTACATATTTATTCTATTCTACCAATTATTTATATTTTTGTTTTTTTCTAACCGCCTTATAAAATGATATAAAACAACAGACAACATTCAAAGATATTTTATAATTTGTAAATATGTAATAAATGTAAGAGAATAGAGGAAATGAATGTGAAACAAATAACAAAAAACAAATAGAAAGTGAAGAAACATTAACCATATACAAAGCAACAAAATAAAAAATCAAGAAAGACATGAAAAAATTTGAATAGAAAAAACAAAAAATAACAATAACCAAGAAAAGGAAAAACCAGAACGAAAATGATTCTGATCGTTCAAGCTTAATAATATTTGTCTTCTTATTTTTTTGCATTTTTAAAATAAATTCAATATTAATACAAGATGGTCGCTATTCTTAAATATAGATATGTAGAAATATATTTATGTATATATTCAATCATAAAACGTATTAGTTATTATGGTATTATGCATATATGATAGTCTGGTCTCTGGTGATAATAAAACAAAAATTTGATGTTTAGAATAATGTATTCTATATGCCATGAATGTATCAAAATTTAATTACTATTCTCTATTTTTACAATTACATATACAATAGCACACGGTTTTTTTTTTTTAAATTTATTTTTCTGACTTATGATGAATCACTTTGCAAAATATTGCTTATAATTGAAATTCCATTGATGATAAATGATTGGTCTACCCACCTCGATTTATTATGTATATAACTTTCCCATACGAATATAATGTGACTTTTGGGTATACTATACAATAATAAAAATTTTTAAATTAACTTTATTCACGCAGGTATTTTTTACACGATTAGTTTTATTTATAATCAATTTATAGGTGTTTATATTCACATTTGGCAAAAAAAAAATACATACATAATACTAGTTTAAGAACATATGTATATATACTATCAATTTAAGATTCAATAAAAGTTACCAGACTTTATGTCACCGTACTGCATACGGATTACGGACAGTATATCTTCCTTTACAAATATACATACGTATATGTAAATTTTATGTATTTTAAAAATACAATCAGTTACATATATACGAGTATAATATAATATTTAATATTTTTATTTGTTTCAAATTTTCCAAAGCTATATCGTCAACATCTTTAAATATATCATTATTATTATGATGATTATTATTATTAGCTATTACGAGTAGTATTTTCAGTTGAATTCAATATTCATAATAATGTTGAATAATGAATTCAAATCATATACAGAAAATTTTTATATTCTTGAAACGTTCAGATTTTATTTTGTGTTCATCAGAGAAGAATACCGATGTCAACATTTGATTTATGAAAAATAATCAAAATCAAAAAGAATTTTTTTTAGAAGGAATAAAACGATTTTCATTTTGTATAAGCTATTTACATATACAATTATGTACATGGTTTTTTTTTTTATTTATAATTCGAAGAAGTGAAATTAATATACCATATTGGTATACAAAATAAAAAATAAATTAATTTACCTATCGTCTTATTGATTTATTACTGTATTGGACTTTTTTCATATTCACTATGAAAAGAAAAATGTATGAATAAAGAACGAAAGATGAAACAACAAAAATAATCTTCTCAATCTCAATCATGAATTCAATATGAAAGATTCATAAGTGAATAATTGCAATTAAAAGGTCATGCATGCATTGTATAAACTGTTGCTTTTGTATTTAGAAGTAATATAAAACATAGTAAAACTCTAAACAAAAGTTATAGTATGAATTTAATTTCTAATTACACATATAATATCCTTTTATAATTGAACTTATAATAATTCTTCACATTTATGTATAGATACTAAATAAATGTACATTATATTATACATATACAATGTATGTATGTCGTATGTCTAAAAAGAAGATCTAAAATGAACCACACAGAAAATCGTCAACCAAAATTAAAAATTTTAAAAAAGAAATAAATTAAAATGACATGAAAAAAAAAAATCGCAAAAGCAAAAATCATGTAAAAATCTTTCCTTCCGTAATTGCTGACCTTGCAGTCAATCAGACAATTGGAATACGTAAAGCTAGCAAGCAGAAACTGTGAAAACGATTATATGTATATTATTCATTCTTTTTTGCTAGCATATATAGCATATGAATGATGATAGACGCATAAATACATATATTATAATGACTACATACATACATATTTATATAAATATGCAAATATATATATACATATATATTTAGGATAAAAATAAAAATGTGAAGGGGGTTGGAGTTGATGGGGAATTTGAAAAAATTAAAAATGAAATTATTTATATTTTAATTTTTAATTACAATAATACAACAACACTTCAGACAGAGTACTGAGAACTGACTATGTAATGGAAACATGGAAACAACACTATATGACTACATATAATATATTCTGATATTATTCATGCACACGTATATATTTTTATACATACACGTATAAATTTCATATATTTAAATACTTATATGTATGTAGGTATAATTAATAAACTGCCATGAGTGTAGATATTATATGCGCACTTCAGAAATGTATATAAAAATGCGGAACTTAAACATTTTATAAAGCGGTAAACATGATTTTCAGTTTTATTTTTATTTTTTTGTTTTTTGTTTTTTGTTTCGTTTTTTATACATGTATTTTTTTTTTCTAGATAAGAAACGTAAAACGTCGGCAGAGTTTAGTTTAATTTTTAATCATATAACTATTGTAAGTACAGTCGGCATTCAGTGACGGTAATTTAATTAGCAAATAATTAACTACTTTTTCATTTTCTTTTTTCTAAATAAAATGAGTCCTCTATATATGGAATATCACAATTTAATGGTTTTATCATAGTAATTTTGTAATTAAATAATACCTACAGCTATACACATAGGTAGTAATATAATAATAATAATAATAATAAGATTTAGAACATTAAATTAAAAGTCATTTCCTAATCTTTGATTTCCATGTGACACATAATTCATCAAAACTGTATCCATACATACATATACAGATGCACACATATATACACATATACATATATGTATATACTCTTTGCTAAAGTTTCTTATCTAAATTAAATATAAATTTTATTTATATAATTATGTCTGATATTTATATTTTTTACCAGTACATACAATATTAAGTAAACTTAAAATCAACAATAGAAATATTACAAAAAGCTAAAACTATTCACGTTTGTAACAATATACATAGGGTAACGAAGCCTATTACCGGCCACTTCCTATTATCGGCCAACAGTTCTAAAAATCGAAAAAAAAATTCTAAGGATAACGGTATTATTTGAAATTGGAGTTTTTTTCTAACTAGGTATTTAACATGTTTATAATTAGATAATAAAAAATTGCAGCTGTGCAATAATTTGCGTTTTTTGGCTCAATCTATACGAACGATTTATAAAAAGTAGTAAAAAATTGTTTTTTTCTTAAGATACATAAGTTTACCAAAAAGAGTTCAAAAGTGTTTTGTAAAGTGATAAATACAATTTATAATTTTTAATAGGTAAAGAATACTTTAAATTGAGTAAACAATTCTTCAAATATTTAAAATTTTTATTAATTATATTAATTTTTTCGCGTCCGGTAATAGAAAATAAAATAAGCAGTGCTCTCAAATTATCGGCCGCTGGTGGCCGATAATATAAACCATGGTTTTTTCTTATCGGCCACCTAACTACAGTACATGCTCGGTAATTTCAACTAATAAAAACCAGCCTTGTTGAAAATTCAGAACAGTTGAAATCACAGGACAAGTGAAAACTTCATATCATTAGCACTATTTTAAACAAAAAATACAAAAATAATACTCGCATAGCTATGTATTTTGACTTTTTTCTATATGTTTACATAAAAGAAAAAACAAACTGTACATTCAATTTAAAGAAATATAATATTTAAAAATATAAATTATAATATTTAGAGAGAAAATCTTAATACATTTAAGTTTTAATGTTGATACTTTTTATCGGGTGTTTTCTTTAAAAAAATCTATAAGGCATGTTTTCCAGGCTTTTATTGAGCTCATTTTATTGATTGCATCCTCTTTGAGTTTTTGAATAACTGTGATGTCGTATAAGAAACATAGTTTTGTGTAGCCCACTTAATGCCCATATCAATTGCTTGAACGGCATCAGAATGTTTTGTTTTCTCAAGGTCTTCCACCTCTTCTTCATCTTCATATAAATTACTGTCATTATCATCATTTTCAACGTCAAAAATTAGTTCACTCAATTCATTCTCCAAATTTTTTTCAGACGCGTTTAGATAGATTTATTTTTATGTACCAAATCACTAAAGTTGAAACTACAGAGCAATTCTGATATTTGTGGTTGAAACTATAGAATAGTTAATGTTGAAAGCTTAAGTGTTGAAAAGATCGAGAGTTGAAACTATGGGGGTTGAAATTGTCGAGTTTGTACTGTATTTCTATTTGTTACTGTTTCGTTTGTTTTCATTATTTTTTTTTATTCATTTTTTACATTCACATAATTTTGTTTGTTTAATAAAGTTTTTTTTCCAAATTTGTTAAAGTTTATTTAAAGTTTGGTTTATTGATATTCACTAGATTCATATTTTTCTGTTGGCCGATAATGGGAACCAATTTGGCCGATAATAGGAAAAAAGTGGCCGATAATTGGAAAAAAGGATCGATTTTGGTTTAAATGATAAAATAATAATAAAAAAATTGAAATTATGAAATAAACTGGTAATAAGTAAAAACTTAAAACTTAAACTTAATTATCGAAATTATTTAATTTTCTCCAAAATTATTTTTTTCCATGAAAAATAAAATTCAATTTAGCAAATTCGTTAAGTGGCCGGTAATAGGGACTGTTACCCTATAAGCTTGTTATATATATAGTATCTACATTACATATGTATAGTATATGTATTATATATTATATGTATATTCGTTTTACTCAAAATTATCTTTTAACAAAAAACAATTCAACAAATAGCTTACAAAATGAAGTGCTAAATTTAAAATATAAAAAAATATGTATTGGATTTTGTATATACGTAAGAAATAGTTATTATATGTATAGATAATATCGCATTTATATATTTATGTATATATATGTACGTACATATGTTTGCACATGTATGTATAAAACTTAACTTACCTGACCGGATGGATAAATTGCATATATGTGTTTATATCATACTTATATAGTATTAATGGTATTACGATTGACGCCGACGCCATTCCAGTAAACTTTAAAACCACATTAACACCACACAGCTATTGTTCATTTCGTTATGACGATATACATACATACATATATTCGTGATTATATAAATTTTCCAATAAAAATACAACTCAAAAACAATATAATAATTATTTCAAGATATTATTACTACAAATAGTTAATACGGTTACGTGTGTAAGATATGCTAGTGCTTATATATACATATACATACATACATTCATATGATTGCTATATATAAAAATATATTATGTATTTGTTGTATGTATGGACGGGCTTGAGATGTGGGAGGATAAATTCACATATGTAATATTTTTAAAATGTATATAATCACTTTTTTTCGTTTTGTTTTTCTTAAAATAAAAAAGCTGTGCTGTATATTTACTTATTTGTAAACTTATTTTTTCACTATATGTATATTATATATATGTATATATATAGCTCTTTTCATTTTAAACGACGAGTATTTATAATATATCATGCAGTATCGTAGCTCGGTATATATTTTTACACACACACACACACACACACATGCGTATGTTTGTATGTATAATTTGAATTCCTCATGCTAAATAGAACATAACGTTAGGTACCTAAATGTCATTTTCTCAAGAACAAAATTTATTTTATTTATTCATCATAAATTTATTCTTTGTATAGGTATACGCGAATACGATTGATTTTAATTCGATGCTTTCTTCTTAAGTTTATTTATCATTTATATATACAGTACATCAAATAATAATTATAATTATTAATAACTATATAGGTATATAATAATGTAGGTAATGTAAGTAACAAGATTTCATTTGTAATTTATAATCGCTTGCCTTTTTTAAAAAACAATTGATACTGATTAGAATGAAAACTACAAAATTATTTATTTATTTATTTATATTCTTTTTAATAAAAAAATAACTTTTTTGATGAATTAGTTTTCCACAAATAAATTATTTGTCAACAACTATGTACAAATGTAAATTTTTCAAAATGTAAATAGTAATGAAAAAAAAATGTAAAAGAGGGATGAAATTTTCATTATTTAATATCTCAAAAAGGATAACTGAACACTGTGTATAACAACATAACTTTTTTTTACATGAACAGAATCAAATCACATTGCCTATCGCCGCGTGTAAATAGTACAGCACCCAAAAAGTATATCTACATTTTATTACTCGATATTATATGTATGCTATATGAATATATACATATACATATATATATAATTTGTAAATACATAAACAAAAAGGGTGGTTGGTTATGAAGAATTGATGAAAAATAATGAAAGTAGAATGTAGAATTACAGTAAGTATAAAAAATGAGGAACAGGAAGAAATAAAAAAGGTCTTTACGCTCGTGGTCTAAAAGATATAAATAAAAAACATACATACATACTTATGTACATGTACGTTTTTTGTATATTCGTAGCTGCGGCTATATCACACAGATGATATCCCTTTTTGTATAGTTTTTCCTGACTTTTATTTCCTCAAATATTATATATACATAATGTACAGTGTACAATGTTTGTGACAACAATAATAACAATGATGATGATATAAAGCAGAAAATAAATATATATATACTCAGATCTTAATCCTGAGCACGTTTCATTATACATACATATATTATATTTTTTATTTTTAGCTTAATTTTCAACTATAGTCTAAACGTAAAAATGAAATAAAAGTCATTTTAGATAGAAAGGGACTTATTGTGGTGAAAACGTATTTCAAAAAAAAAATTTTAAATTTCCCTATTAAAAATTAAAATCTCGTTGAACGTATTCATAAGTTTGTTTGAGATGAAAAGTATATATGAGGAGCATCGTTTCAAAATGCAAGTTCTCCATAATGTTTTATTTTCCAAAAAACAAACTTTATTAATTCCTTTTTTTTTTTTTTTTTTGGAAATTGATTAATACAAAAAATCTTTGAAATAATCATTGTTATGGAGAAAAATAATCAATAAATAACGAAATTAATTTTTACATTTTGAACCAAGAGCCGTTTTTATAATGTAAATATCATAGAGAATATTGCATATTGAAACGAAGCCGTATTAAAATATAAAAGCCTGCTTCTTTATCAACTTAAGTACGCATCAAAAAGAAAATTTTCGTTTAATGGAGTATTTGCATTTTGAAACGATGCTCCTCATATATGGTGAACCATTTTGAATAATGAAATAAGTAAAATACACTTGATGGATTTTTCTTTATTTTTGTGAAAAAATCAAGTTTACATTAAGTAAGTACGTAATGGCAGTGATGGGAATTGCTTATTCTTTTTTTTAATAAAAATATGTAATTATAATCAGAAAAGAATGTAGTCAAAAAATTAATAAAAATGTTCAAAAATTTATTGGTAGGTAGTTTGAATTCATATTTTACAAAAAATATATATGAAGCTAATCTACATTTTTTAAAATAGCTAATAGAAAGATCGTTTTAAATCACATGTACACTGAATTACCACCTATAAAAATAATCCTGTTAAGAACAACGAATAACAAAGAATATGAATGAAAAATCATTCAAAATAGTTCAAGATTTTTACCAACTGTAATTCATTTTGACTTTATCAACCTGTTTTTTGACAAAAAATAAAAAGAAAATAACAAATTCAAAATGGTCACCTTTTAACTTTTATGTTTTTATTTTTTACTCGATAGAATTTATTTAAATACAACAATATATAAAGGAAGGACAATTAAAAACACAAAAGAATTGTTAGAAAAGCAAAAAATTGTTCATTTATTTATTTCTTATATCCTTATTTGTATTTTCAACTTTTTTTGTTTTTTTTTTTTTTTGAAAATATTTTGTCTAGTCATAATTCATAAACACGAAATTTCTACCTGTCACTTACTGATGGTAGTAAATAATGCATGTAAGTACAGCGTACAGTGTCAAATTTGATTTTTTTTAACATCCTTTTTATTGTTAACAACTATGAGAATTCATATTTTCTTATTGTTATTTCTTATTTACTTATGATTGCTGTATGCATCCATGCACAACAGATGATTAGAAAAGAATTATTTTCATGTTCGTATGTACGCATGCAAACAATAAATAGAATATTTATATAATGTAGTGTGTAGTACTTTCCTCTCAAGATTTGTGACTGTCATATATTTTTTAAATGTATAGTTATAATGGACCTATACGAAATTATCATAATCTTGTAAATTGAATTCACAAATAGGTGTGTACACACTTTAAAATTCTACAATAACAATTTATGTTGCTGTAACTGTTGTGAAATTGATTTATCTTTCTTCTAAAATTATTCTGTGCACCAATATACTTTTTAGTAAAAAATTTTCTATTGATTTAATTTTAAAACTTGTTTTTTTTTTTTTTTTTTTTTTACGAAAATAATAAAAACAATATTATAAATTATTTTTAATAAATACTTTTACATAAACCACTGCAGCAACGCAAGACAAAAAAATTATATTTTTTCTGTTGAAATTTCATTAAAATAATTTAAAAAAAAAAAAAAAAATTTGGAATAAAGTAGAATTTTATTAAAATCACATATGCTGGTAACAGAAGAAAGAAGACATTCTTATACCAAACACTTTATGCATATAGTAGCTGTTGGTTGTGATTACATTATCGGCATAATCAATAGACATTTCGTTATATAACAATAACAATAAAAATAATATACATGCTATGTACATATACTTATAATGTGAAAGAAAAGTAACTGACTATTAAAAAGATAACGATAATGCTCTTGTAAGCAAGCACACAGTAAAAATCTTCATCCATCAGTATTATATTATTAAATAAATTGTGTAGAGGCTATCAAGTAGTCATTAAATTAACTCCGAATCTAAAAATCATTCACATTGATGTCAAGAAAAAAAGAAAAACAAAACGTCTTCAACTATTAACAGCAATAAAATTAAAATAATTCTGTTCCCAATAATGGATTGGATACTTCATCATCTAGAATAGAATAGATAATTTGAAAAGGTTTAGGAACCTTTTTCTTTTATAATAACTATAGAAGAGTAGAGTAGACCAAAAAATTCAATGCTCTGTTTTGAGAAGCATACACATGTATGCATGTATGCATGCACATGATATTTAACATAACATCTTCTATATTCAATAGTCTTTACATTCTTATTGTAATCATTTTTTTTTTTCATCATAAAATTCTTGATCTTCCCGATTTTTTTTTTTTTTTTTTTTTCAAAATCAACATAAGATTCATTTTAGAGCCATATAGATAAATAAAATACATCTTGTATATACGAGTATATAAAAATTCTTGTTATAACGAACTTTGGCATCATTGCATTCGAAAAATCTTTCCAATTTAATGCTACTAAGTCATTTTTATTAACTTTTAATGCTTTCAATGTATTTTTATTTCCTTTTTAATGGGAAATGTACATAATATATATACATATATGTTGTAATGGTTATATGTACATCTACATATCGTATATTGTACGTATGTATGTAGTATATAAAATCCGAACAATAAAAATGATAAACTATACATATTTATATAGCTGTAAGATCGATTCATTTAATTTATTTTTTATGCTTTTTCTTTACATGCTAGTACTTAAATTTTTTTTTTAATAGTAAAGAATAGAAGACATAATAGTTGCGCTATTTGAGATTCCTTTATAATGATTTTTATTGTGCAAATTAAAATCATTCATACAGGAACTTTGGAGGAAAAACATCATAATAATTATTATTATTATGAGAACGGTTGTTCATTTAAAAAAAATAATAATAAATAAAATAAAACGAATAAATATTGAACTGAATTTGATTATAAATAAGAAATCAAAATTTTCCAATAATTTATTAAAAATATTATTGTATTTATGTCAAAACGTAATCATAATTAATCACATTTACACCAATCAAATGCCATTTAGAACTTTTATTTGTATATACATTACATCATATTGTGAAAATTATTATACATATAATACCGTGTAATTTAATGATATATTGCTCCTTATACTAATCATTTCTCTTTCTCTCTTGTTCCAGCCATCCGCAGTCGTATACATCTACTTATTTTTTTTTTTTTTTTTTGTACTTTCCATTAATTTTTACGTAACATATATTGTAAACTCATACTTAAATATGTTAACTATAAGCAAGCACATTATGTAGACATATAACATACAAAACATGTACACATATAATATACTCGCATTTGTATGTGTAGAATAATAAGGAAGTGTATTTAGTTGATTTAAAAATAAATAAAAATAACGTAACATTAAATTACGTAAAAATAAATTTAAAAAAAAATTAGGTATATCCTGTAATCAATTTGTCTTGTAGTAGTAAAAATTTTAATTTTTTAAGAGAAGGAAAAACAAAAAAAAAATACACATTCAAATACAAAAATAAAATGATCAATTAGAAAAGAAAATTGAAAACTCTTTTCCGCAAAAATGAAAATTGAGAATTTGCTGTATGTTTTTAGAACTGAAAAGAGAATAAAAATGCATTATTTTATATTATATCACATATTTTCCATATTTTCCTAAATGATGTGGTTGTGGTTGTGGTACGACTTCGACTACGAGATAGAGGCTGTGACAATAGAAAATTTTAAGTTTTATAAGAGCATTAGAGAGCTTATTTTCACATCTATGTAACTTTGTATAATATTTTCCGAAGTTTCATTTATTCTCATCATAAATTGTATTAAAATTAATAAGATAGATGTATAAACAAAGATATGTACTATGTACTATGTACTATGGTACTAAATAATATAACGTATATAAATAAATGTACATACTTATATATAGTATATTTGATATAACTTAATATAGATTGCCCGTCATACTTTTAAGTGAATATGTAATTTTATTTGTTGATGTGTATAACTATTATTATTAAATTTCATACAAGGTGACCCATTCAAATGAAACACCTACTCGTACATAACCGATAATGATGATAAGAAATCATTTGCTCATTTCTTATAGTAATTTTCAATTTATTGAATTTACAATAATTATAATAACAAAAAGTAATCGGTAAAATAATTTTACATTTTTATTTACATTTTGCATACAATATACAAATTTACATACAATATGTACAATATATACGTGTGCACTGTGCAGTGGTATAGTGGAAATAAGTAGTAGTAGTGCTAAAGTAATAGTAACCTCTATCTCGTCTGTCGTCAGACGAATTTGAAATCATTAATTCACTAGACCAGCTCGCTATGTTACATATACATATACATTAGTACATTTGTATTTGTATAAGTATATAATATAATATATAAATAACAATCCGACGGTATATAACGCGAACTCTATATATTACGACACACATCTACACTATACAATACGATTATGGATAATTGTGTGGTGTGTTTCTGGAGCAATGCGGAAGTGAAGATTTTGATTCATTCGTTG
Source organism: Villa cingulata (assembly GCA_951394055.1). NCBI lineage: Eukaryota > Metazoa > Arthropoda > Insecta > Diptera > Bombyliidae > Villa > Villa cingulata. The sequence goes on from OX596018.1 coordinate 53,227,597, forward strand.
TTGTTCGCGTTTATTGCAAACAATAAAAAAAATGATTCAAGAAAATGAAGAAAAAAATTTTTTTTAATGAATTATAGAAAAAAATAATAATTATTTGCATAATTGTGTTGTAAGTTACATAATCGCGTCCATATCGTAGTGAAAATTTATTCGAATCAAAATGAAAACTTTGTACTATGTATATTTATTGTTTGTTTTCTTTCAGTTAACTGTAAATATTTGGTAAAATTTGACGATTTTAATTGATCAAGAAATATGAGAAATCTTAAGAAAGAAAATGAATGTCAAAAAATGTTGTGCTTATAGAGAAACTATCGAATCATTTATACAATTGAAATTTCTGTATATTCAGTCTCTAGCAAAACTTTTACAATCATTTACAATCACTTGAAAATAAAAATGGTAGGTATAGCTTGTTTAAAATTCCCAGCGAATAGAATATATGCGCAGTGAGAGTATGGCGTCATGCTTTGAGCGAGGTTATAATTGTAGTGGTTACACTTTTTCAGGTTTATATGGGAGAAAAACACAAATACATATAATCATTTTATGTACATATTTAATTTTAAGAGAAACATGCGCAGATTATTCGCTGGGAATTTTAAACAAGCTATACTTGAGACTAAAAATCTTAATCTTCTTTTAGCTCATTTAATACAGGAAAAAAAATTAAATTTAAAAGTCACAAATCATTGGTTTTTTTTTCTTTCCAATAAAATCTCTTTTCAACCTTTAAAATTGAACAAAAAAACAAATAAATAAAACGTTCTTTTTATTGTGTGCGTTCTATACTTCATTTTTACTTTCTTTCAATCGTAAAAAAAATCTGTTAACTTTTTATTTTTAAGACATTCTGAACAAAAGATTCTAAAATACTACAACTAAAAATAATATACGTATACATATCTGTCCTTTAAATGTGTGTCTATATGGTTGTGTAATATGTAATATATCTATCATGCTTATATGTATTTAATGATACATATGCTGTTTAATGTTAAAAATTCCTTCATTCCTTTCAAATGAAAAACGGAAAAATATTAAAAAATCACATTCAAATCAAACTACGTTGTAACAAAATTACTCATACAAATTTAATAATTTTTACTTTTATTTAGTGTTCATTTATCATCTATTTAAAAATAGCTAATATTTTTTTTATTCATCAGATCAAATCTTGTAATCCGCCCCCATCATCATCATACAAAAAAAAAAAAAAAATACTCATCACTTTAATAAAATTTAAATCATCATTTTTTATATAAAATTTATCCAAATTCAATTGAATGTTGAATGTATGTGTGTATGTCTAAAGCATTACATACAGATAGATAGTAAACGATTTAACTGTTAGCTAATGAAAAAATGATAAAAGAGCGACGTTACTCAATGAATCTATACTTAAACCACCTTCTTAAACCTTAAACTTATGCCAACTTATTATTAGTGTTTTTTTTTTTGCTATAGAAAATATAAAATACCTAAATGTTCGAAAATTGTATAAGTAAAAAAGAGAGAAAATCAACTCCAGTTCGCACACTATTTCGTTATGTAATGAATTATGTATCGAGAAAAAAATTTGAAATTTTTTTTTATTTGTTTTTCAGAATATCATCGTAATCAACTAGTGGCAATCTTGTTTCGAATCCATGAAAAATACGACAGGGATGAAATTCAAATAATAATAAAAAAAATTAGGTAAGTCTATATAATGATTTATAAAGTTATTTTGCTATTTCGTAAACAGAGTTACAGCCATCGCACAATTCCGGCGACAACTACAGCGTATACATAGTAATTAAATTGGACATTTTACCGTTAAACCACAGTTGAATTTTACACTGTCGTTGTCGCCCAAATAGATTCTATTCTATTTTTCAGCGACAACGAGCCGAGCCATTCAAAATCTGGATTTTGAAATAGTAGTAATCTATTCACAAAGAAGCAAAAATGTAAAATTCATGTTATATTATACGCTGTGGTTGTCGCCCGAATTGTGGGAACTTTCAGCGATACGCTGTAATATTGTCGCTGGAATTGTGCGATGGCTGTTAGCAAAACAAAAATTCCAATCGAACAATAATTTATTTAAAAATGAAAACTACATTATTACTCGTACACTGCACGCGGGTTAATTTGTATAACGTGTATAACATATAACAACGAATTATATGTGAAAAGGATTTATGACGATTGATAAAAGGACATTTTCTTAGAACTTTCGTCTCTGTATAAAAAGAAAAAAAAAACAATGAATACAGGACATGTTTTTTTTTCCGAAATCTCAATTTTTCATTCTTTTTAATTTTCCGATCGGTGTTACAAAACGCGTATATTTTTTTTATATTCTGTTTGAAAAAAAAAATGTATATAGTGATGGACTTCACTTTTCTTTTGTTGTATTGCATCAAATCGAAATGGAAGAATTTTAGTTTTGGTGGACTTAAAAATAACTCAAAATTCCGGTTTTATTTACTTTTTTTTTGTTTGTTACTGTTCAAATAAATAAAAAAATACAACTGAAATTTATGTCATTCTCTTGATAGTTTTAGTTTAGTTTACTTTTATTTTATTTACTATACTATATGGTTTCAGTTTACTTACATACATTTTCATTTTTTTAATGGTTCTTCCTATACCATACCGTACCCATTTTTTTATATGTGTATGAGATAGTATGAGCTTCCTTTACATTTAATGTTTTTATACAGAATTTTAAATGAAAAAAAATAATAATTCGTGAAGGTTAATGAACATTTCTGGTATTCATCTGCTCTCATGTGTATACATATGTGTACATTGGTGTACATACATATGGACGTCTCTTAGTGAGTTTGCTTCCATGAAATCTACCAAAATGATTAGAAAATGAAGTATAAATAATAAAGAATATCAGAAGATATATCTAGACTTCCTAAGTTCTTCATGATTATAATAGACAATCATGATCATCATTGTCCACTTCAAACATAACCAAACCAAATCGAAAAATAATAAAAAAAAAAAACAGAAAAAAATTACGTGAAAGAATTTATACGGTGTATGTACACTCATCGTTGTATTTTTTACCTGAATACTACGAGCATACATAATAAATAGTATGTATATTTTTTCCCCTTTTCATATATGAAAAATATAAAAATCAGAAAACAATGAAAAAAAAAATTTTTTTATTTTTGTTCTTCCAATAAAACCTGTGCAGTTGATTTCTTTTCAACTTCAATTCAACATAAAAAGAACTACTTTCCTCTGTTTCCTCATATGAAAAGAAAAAATATAATTTACTTCTTGTACTTCTAAGAATTCATCGAATACGAAAATCTAGAAAGAAGACAAACATTTTTTTTTCTTTTTTAAAAGGCATGAAAAAAATATCTTAAAATTCTTGTTCCTTACCACCACTTAACACTGCCATACAACTATGTAAAATCTGTTGATAAAGGAGAACAACAAAACGAAAAATATCTAAAAAGGAAAAAATTGTAAACGACAAAATTTTTTTTTATCTCATTTACAAGGATGAAATGAATTCGTTGGAGATACTCGCATATGTATGTATGTTATGTATGGTATACCGAATACCGGAAAGTAAAAAACTGTCACAAAAATTATGATTGTTATCATTTTAAGCATTTCAAGACTAAACTACTAAACTGAAAATTGAAAATATAAAATAAATCACAGTTTAGTTGCACCAAGTTGCACTGTTTACTCGTATAATCACATATGTACATTATACGCGAGTAGATAAAAAATATACGGCATAATATGATATAAAAGCTAAAAGGTTTGCCTACATATCATATAATACAAGTATGTTCTAAAATTTAAACATATGAAATGTATAAATTATTATCAGTTCACATAAAAACTTTAGATATGGCACTGATAAAATGTTATCCTAAAAAATAAAAAGAAGAAATTATCAATAAAAACTTTCTTTTCTATTTCCTATCTGGAACATTTTTATTAATTATTGTAAAATTGAAATCTATTTGCTCATAAAATATGATACCGAATACTTTAATAATACCATAAGCGCATAAGCTGTCCGTACTAATGCTACTATACGACTATCTATAATTCTGCTGATCTAGCAAGAGCTGTTTGACACGAATGACACATAGAAGGACAAAACTGTATAATTTTTGATGATTCATTAAATAATGAACAGAGGACTACCATTAAAATAAAAAAAAGTTATAATTGAAAAAATAAATAACCTCTTTAATGATAACCTTTAATGATAATAAATAACTCTTTTATGAAATCAAATTGAAATTTGACTACAAATTATTATACATATATACTCGTACTTTTGATAAATTATAATATAAATGTATCAGCTGATAAGTGTGTTGCTTCAAATTAAAAAAAAATAAATAAATAAATAAAATAGATAAAAGTTTATAGTCAAAATACAAATGAAACCACGATTAAATTCACTGGCACTGGAGTAATAAGAATAAAGCAGAAAACAACAACGAACAATCATAATCGATTTATTCACGAGTAGCTAGATATGATGTATGTACATATATTTAAAATAAATAATGAATTGCAATACACATACACGATACACCTATAATGCTGAAGATGTATATTTACACATAAAATGAATTGATATTGAAGTCTTATATATGTATACATATGTGAAGATATAAAAACTCGATTTAAAGTTTTGAATACCTAACTAAAACAAATAGTCAATTTTATATATGTATTTGAAATAAAAACAAACAAATAACAAATATTACACAGTGTTCGAATTTAATCGCAGCTACTGTGTACGATTACGTTACGTATATGTTATACAGTGGCATATAAATAAATAATAATCAATCGTTCGATTCATGTGACTCAAATTTTATTAAACTATCAAAAAATTAAAATTGAAAAAAAAAAGAAGCCAAGTGAAGCAAAAGTCGACTAAATTGAATATGAATCAGCCAGCTTTTACTATAGTGATAGTCAGTGGATATACAATCATGCCAGTAGTAAAGGTGATTAAAGTATTGAACTTTTTTTATTGAAATCGTATCATTATGTGATCGCTATTATAGTTATTGTTATTTTACATGTTAGTTTTTTTCTGTCTGGTTAAACTTGAAGATTTGATTAAAAAAAAAAATTATTTTATTTTATATCTAAAGATAAATAATATTCTGTTTTATTATGCAAAAAAATTATAAATGCAACACAAAACTTTGTTGAAAATCATTTACATACTCAGGTATACTACATTACATATAAATATAAATATTCCAACAATTCATTTCTGATTAAAATCATGTAAAATCAGCATAAATTTCAATAATATTTTTGCAACGTATATCATTTTTATATTGTTCAAAACATATATGTACATACATATTGTACAGTTTTTTCTTTTTTGAAGCATAAGTAGTTCTGTGTTTGCAATAAATTTTCGAATTTGTTTGATTATCGAACAAATTGACACGTTTGTTAACTTTAAAACAAACAACAATCCTAATACAAAAAAAAAAAAAAATAAATAAAATTTCATTGACTTTTGAGTTTTGAATCATTCATTCTACCAACAACTCCAATTTTCAGTTTTCATATACATGTAGAAGTTAATCATTAAAAAAGAATTTTTCCGCAGCTGAAAATCAACTAAGTAATAGTATAAAAAGTAAATAAAGTGCGAGAAAAATTTAAAAGAATTGAATTGATCCAAGAAAAAAATAATTTTTTACTTGTAATTTTAATTACAAAAATGCATGCATTACATACATAATTGGTAACAGTATATTATCAATTTATTTTTTCACCTGTTTACAGATATTTATTGTGTATGTGTCACATTGAACTTCATACTTGCCTATCTGTTATAGATATGTATTTGAACAACAGGTTGATTTTTCTCCCAGTTTGTATGGATTGGTGTCGAGTAAACATTTTTAATAGATGTCAATTTTTGATTCTGCGAGAAATGGATTATTTCAAATTTAAAATGTTACTTTCCTTCCTTATTTCCTTAATTTAAGTAATAACATTTTCAATCTCAGAAAAAATGAAATAAAAACAAAACATTCAATCAGATTATATTCAAAACAAAAAAAAAATTATTCAAAAAAAATCTGATGGGTATCTTATTTGTATCAGCCTTGAAAAAGTCATCAACCTTTCCGGTTTACACTACACCTTTATTTCTTTTTCCTCTTTGACTTTTACGTTTCTCATTCGTTTCAGATATAATATTATGTATGTATAATGTATGTAAGTTTATTGTGTACAGAAATTTTTAGAGGTTCAATCTCCAACTTCCAGAATTTCTTTTAAAAAATACCAAAAAGAAAAAAGTAAAAAACATAAATATTCCAAATAAAAATTAAAAAAGGTAACTAATAAAAAATATCTTTGATGATTACTATATATGCTGCTGCACTTTACAGAATTTCTTAAATACATACGTACACCTATGCATATGTGTAAGTGTATATAATATTTTATTAACTGTTTGCTACTTTTACCACTAATACCAGAGTCATCATAATCATCATTAAGAACTCTATTCTTCTTCACTGTACGTTTGAATGTCTCTAAAATTTAAACTTTCAAAGACAAACCTAAAAGAACTCTTCTATACACACCACGAATACAATACTAATGATAAGGTATAATGGTATCCATACTAGTAAAAGGTAGAAGATGTGATTATCATGATGATGATGATGAATACAATAAATTCGAACTGGCTTTTTTTCTGTCGATTGGATTGGTAATAATTTTATTTTCTTTTTTTTTTTTTTAACATTTTGTATGTTCAAATAATTTCTCCCACTTGAAAATGTTGGGAATAAGAACAAACAAGTCAGAACGGAAAAAAATCTCAGCAGAATCATTGATGTTGATGGTATAATAACGATCAAAAGATTTATTTTTTATTTTATTTTTTTTATTTTTTTTTACTTTTATAAAGTTATATTCCAAGCTCAGTTCACCAAGAAAGAATTACATTCGAAGACGTAAAAGTAAATCGTTTTTCTTATCGTCACTTACTTACTAAATACATATATGTATTTTAAGTATTTTGATTTTTTCTGTTGTTGTTAAACATAAATAAATTTTTGTTTATGCATGTGTACAATATACGAGTATATATAAAAAGCATTTAAAACTTTTTCCAATTTAGTGTTCTATAACAACATTGATTTGGATTTTAAATTTTGAAAATTTGAACTTTTCTTGCTTTTTTGACTGATCAAATGATTCTACATTATTATACATAGTTACAACAAAATATCTTCTTCATTCATATTTTTGAATTGTGATTATATATGTTACACATCTATACAAAATATGGCCACTGCTTCAAGATTGATTATTTGAAATAAACACAGGAAAAAAAATTTATATTTCAAAATTATATGTACATGACATGCATACTTATGAATGTATACAAAGATTTACTGCAATATAAATGAAAAAATATGTAGGTACTGTGATTTTAATTAATAAATATGTAAAACTCTTACCTCTTATCTCTCACTATACAACCGTACTGAACAGATGGAAGAAATTCAATAAAATTAAGACGTCACTCTTATTTTTAAGACAAAATCCTTTTGTCCACCATTTAATATAAACAGATTAGGCTTAATTTTGTCGTTATATAAATCCTTATTGCATAGAATAAAATATTATTAAAACAAAAAATAATTTCATCATATTGCAGATGATAAAACAAAAAAAAAACAAAAATGTTTAAAGATAAAATTAGGAAAAAATGAAAACAATTGATATACCTAGAATGCAAATGTTTTAATCTTATTAATTTAATCTGTATACGAAAATATATGAGGGAGTATATATAATAATAAAGTAACAGCATTTTTTAATTAATAAAACATAAAACTAAACAAACAATGAATTACTATTTTCCTTTTGAAGATGCATCTCGATATATGTTCTAACATAAAATGAAAAAAAAAAAATTTAATTGTAATTTTAAACAATTAGAAAATAATATTTTTCTTTTGTTTTATTGTTTTATGTAAAAGAGAAAAATAAATTTTTACTATGTCATTGTTAAACAAAGAATTCTTTACAATGAAAATAAAAATGAAAAAAAATTATATTTAATTTCTGGTTAGTTGTAATTTATTTTGAAGAAAAAAAAATTTTTTATATGTGTTCAAAGCTCTCAGCAACAAATTGTAAACAAAATATGAGCTTTCATTTATTTCCTTATTTTTTTATTAAAGTAATTATTTTTCTATTTTATTTTATTATATTTTTCAAATGTTTTGTTTTATTTTAATGCAATAATAATTAATCGTATATGTACTGTATATTCTTGATAAACATACAAATATGTAGTAAGTGGATATGCATATTATTATTCACTTGTACTCATACATAGATGTATGAATTTATTTATGCATAATGTAATGTACTGTGTATAAAATTCAATTGTTCTTAAGATTCTGATAAGAAGATGTATGTGTAGATGTAATTTTTTTTTTTTTTTATATTTTATGCGGATAGATATACGGCAAACACCTGAAATACATACACTATTGTAAGTACAAATGAATGTGTAACAGAAAAAGAATAACAACGCTCTTATTATTCTATTTGACTGCATCATTATTTTATTATATTTTATATTGTTACAATGATACTAGAAAACAATGTGAAAATGAATCGGTACATCATGTATTATATAAAAAACACATATCATGTATCATATGCTTAACATCATCATCATCATCATCATCATCATCATCATCGTTATACCATCGTTATTGTCGCATCATCATAATCATAATCCTAATTTAATGTGGTTGAAATCGCGAGAAAAATACTTTCTTTACTTGTTTTTATTTTATATTTATTTTTTTTTTTAATTTTTTTTTTGTTTCAAATTTTAAAATATAAATGCAATGAAAAATGTGTAATTTCTAAATGAAGTTAGAAAAGAATAATAATAATAACACATACACATGTACCAATACCAATATATATGATGATATGATAATATGCTGTGAAAATAAGAAAGAGAAATAAAACAAACTATATACAAACATGATAAAAATATCAGCAGAAAAAACAAATAGAAATAAAACAAAAATAAAAAACTTTTGAAGGACTATTTTCTCTGTATTTCTTGTTTCGTATTTTTTTTTTTTGTTTGTATTTCATGAAAAATGTACATATTATACAATTGACACGGACTTATCAATCCTAAAGGCAAGCAAACAAGCAATAACATAAATATTAAATTAAACAAAACAAAATTCAAACAACAACATCATCATCAAAAACAAAATAAAAAATAAATAAATAAACATAATAACATAATAAATGTATATAATACTCGTATGTATGCACAATATAAAATAAAACAATATAAAAATTGAAAACTTTTCTAAAGGATAAGTACCACTATAAACAGAATGTTGTCCTCTTGAGGTTAACTTAGTAGTCTCCTGGTGATAAACTGCTGCCTATTGTAGTCGTATCTATACATAATAACGTTATGTACGTATATACGTTCATATATCACATACATCAAGATTTTATTATATACAGTATATGTATGCAAATATTCTATACATGCTTACGTTCAGGAGTATGTACGTCTGCACATACATATATATATAATAATTAATAATGTAGATATAATCCTTGTGTTTTGCTAGATTTGCCCAAAAGGATACACACCTGTCTATTATACATTTCGTTCTCATGTTTGTATGATTGCAGGTATTTTATGTATCATTATTTTCATTTTTCTTTATTTATTTATTTTTTTTTTTTTTTTTTTGTAGAGTTTTATTGTAGTGCATACTTGGTTTTAGCTGAGCTGTTGCATAGTTGTAGCACGTTGTAGCATGCATGCATGTGTTGATGATGATGATGATGTTGACGATATAATGACAAAATTCATTGCATACCTATAATATGAAAAATGCTTCGAGCAATGTATGTGTGTATACAAATACACACATGCATACCGAGTACATTTATGATGCACATCACATATAAAAATTCTACTATTTTTTCATAAAATATACTCGAAACTGAGTATATAGTGAAAGTGAATTATAAGAATTTTTATAATAAAATCTGTATACACTCCTATCATATAATAGACAATACAGGAACAAAGAACATAATAATTGTCGTGTTTTATTTTATTTAATAACAAAATATAATATTATTGAGGTGAGTTATATAGACACATATAAGTTGCATCATCAAATAGATAGACTATACTTTACTCCCAACATACAGATACAGTACAGGTACAGGTACAGCCACTTATACAGCAACTGTATATCATTTTGAAAATCACAAAGATGATGTTGATGATAATAATCATGATGTTGACGATAAAATAATAATACATAATAATAATAATGATAAAATAATGACGATTATAAAGTTTTCATATACATCATATTATAAGATATGTTCCTCTTTTATTTATCTCTATGATACTGTGAAAAATTAGGAAAAAGATATATTTTTTCATTTAACATTTGAATGTATAAGTATCTACTTTTTACACTTGTTTTGAATTGAAAATGAAAAGAAGAAATTTTCTTGAATAGTTTTTCAGTACATAATATACATACGTGCAATTATTTGTTAATTTTTATTATTGTAACATTATTGTGTGTGTTTTATTTAAAAGCAAAATAAATTCTACTTACTCGTATTATTGTTATACCGTTCATTGTTTTTCTGAATGAAAACAATGAAAAAAAAATATTTATCTTTGTTGCTAATTATTTTATATTTCTATTAAATTGTATAAAAGAAACGCCTTGAAAATATAATTTTTTTCTTTCTATATGTACATATGTAGCTGCAAAAAAATACAATCATTTTTTAAAATAAATCTGTGTAACAGATATTTGATATATTATACTCGTATTTACGTATACGAATGTTAATGTTATGTATGTATTCGATAAACTGTCAAAAAATTTAAAATATTTGAAATTTATATTTGATATTTAAATATTTTTAGATTCGAAAAACACGTGATTTCAATTAGAATATAGTGAAATTTTCAGCAGATACAATACGATAATAATGCGATAATAATAATGCGATAATAATAATACGATAATAATAAAAAAATTCCGATAAAAGTAAATTGAAAAAAAAAAAAAATTTTTTTTTCTAACCATAAAATTTAATTATAACCTTTGCTATAACGTATAACTACGTCCAAACAATAATTCTACGTTAAAGTCCGCTATTATCATAATGATCATCTATACATACATACATTACAACTTATTAATTCATATATAATGTGCACATGTTTGTTAAGATAACGAAGAAATTATTTTATGTACAGAGGTAAAATTTAGTAATATCAGTAAATACAAAATTTCAAGATACCAATAAGAATTTTTATTAAAATAAATTATTCATACATTTATGTAAAATAAATACTTGAAGAAGAAAATAATATTTTCATGGCACTAAGATATTTTGGTCAAAATTTTCATTTTGTCTGTTCGTTTATGTTCTAAAACTCAACCAAATAAAATTGTAAGACTAAGTTTATATATTTATGTACTTGTATTGTAACGTATATGTATACAATTTTATGTAATAAAGTTAGTGACATATGAAATGTGAAGGAAGTATAAAATTTAGTATACTCGTATGTACATAAAAAGGTAATTTCTTTACAAAATACATACATAATAAAAGTATGTAAACCCACTATACAAAGTGTTAATTTTTAAAAATATTCATGGATTGTTAATTTTTCGTAAGATATTTTTTTATTAACTCTTTATATTTACAAAAAAAAAAAAAAAAAAAAATAAATAAATAAACAATTCATATATACAATCATAAAAATTGTGATCGTACTTGAATCTTTTTTTATTATTATTTACTCGTATATAGCTATTAAATTTAACAAACATAATCATGTATAAGATTATGTATCTAAATACAAATAAATGCGTACACAATATGAGTACATGAATATGTACTTGAATACCCGTGTATATCATTAAAAATTTTCGGAAGTAATTAATTATAATTTATTAATATTTTCATTTTCTTGTTGTTTCAATTTTTTTTTCCATCACTTCTTAACACTTTTATTATTTTTTTTTTTTTTTTTGCTTACTTTACTTATATTTTTCGTGTACATACGTACTCCGCATATATATATAGGTAATATTGTAGTATACCTGTGAAATTTTTGTGTTTCTTTGGAGTGGTTTTTTTTTTAATTATTTTTTAAATTTTGTATTTAATATTATTTATTGTATTGTACTGTACACATAGTTTGTGTAATGACGCAAATCATTTTAAGAAAATTTCAAAAAAAAAAAAAAAAAAAAATATGAAAAAATTATTCTGTTAACTGAGCTAACATTTGTGTTACTATGTTCATAAGAAAGAGTATGTATATGTTTGTTTTAATTAAATAGTAATTGATAACAAAACAAAAGAATGTACATAAATCCGCGCATGTTTTCCATGCATATATGTACATATATATGTATATACTATATATTTAGTTACTAATTACTATGATCAATTATAAAATATACAAAATTTATTTAAGGAATTCAGTAAGTTCGTACCTAATATCGTTGTCAATATACTATACGTATAACAAATTAATGACATTTTCATTTTCTGTTTAATTTTTTTTTTATTTTTTTTTAATTTAAACTGAAATCAAAGATTTTGTTCGAAATATATATAGATATGTATATATAAAATATATATATGTATTTGATTGTGAATGTACATTTGAAAATATTTTTTAAGGACACAAATTTCAATTAAACAGTAAAAAATAAATACATATTATATAATAATTGCTCTACAGCTCATAGATTCTAAAATTTATTTTTTATTTCAACTATAGATATTTTGAACTTGAGTTTATATTCAAAATATTTGCAATTGAAAATGAAACTTTCAAAAAATTTGAAGAGAAAGTTGTAGCGTTGTAGTAGATGGTTTTATCATTAAGCATTGAGTTCATATCACATTATCTACACTTTGGCCATACAAATATTTATAAAATAATAATTCATAAATTCATTAATTTAAAATTATTTTTTAATGAAAATCTTAAAATTTTGTACAACGATAAAGAATATTGACAAAAACTAGTTCAAACTATGTCTATGTATGCGTGTTGTGTATATATAAATACATATTACATATTACATATATACGTATATTTTTTTTTTTTTTCAGGTGATGATCAACGGTCATATTTATTCTATCGCAAATATACCTATACATATGTATAATGTGATAAAAAAAATATTTATAAAATAATTCCCTTTTAATTGAAATCCAGGAAATGATTTCTATTTATCATAATACACTCGTATTGCGTTCATATTGTTTACTCGAATCATATCAAAATTTATTATGTATTTTTATTTTTTTTTATTTTCATGCATTTTTGTATATTAATATTATGTTTCTTATCTGTCAATAATAATATTCGATTATATACACGTTATTATATGCTAATGTATATTTAGTTAATATTTATACATATACGTATATGTCATATATAATCACTTAGTTATGTCAATTTATAACAAAGTGCATCACCCTGTCATGGACTCGTAATCGCTATCTGTAGTATACATATACTATATATACGTACATGTATGTATGTAGATACTATTTATTATAGCTATATGCAATGCAATATGTATTCGTATATAATAAAAATAAAAATAAAAATAATAATAATAATAATATTTCATATAAAAATAATTAACGCGTATATGTACGACGTATTATAAATCCAATAACAAAGTAATTTACTTCACTTTCTTATCAGTGCGCAGAGTTTATTTTAATGCGTGTGCATTTGATTAAAATAATAAAAGAAATGTATTAAAAATAAAATAATTGAAAACAAGAATTATACACAAAAACATTCAAATTCAAATACATATTACATATAACTGCACAAAAAAGCAAAATATTGTAAAACAAAACTCGTAAATTCTATAAATAAAATTAAATGCGAATTTTCTTTTCTTTATAATCACGAATTTATGACTAAAAAAAAATATACATATATACAAATCTTTTTATACCGAAAAAAAACAAAATTTTTGGTCATTGCTGATAATAAAACGCATATAAGGTAATTTTTATAAGGGGCCATTAACCTTTATCAGTATTCGCTTCAAAAATAGAAAAATTTATTACAAATTTATTGCTGTATTTTATACATATATATGTAGATGTATGTATATGGATATGGCAAATTTCAGCACAATTGGATTTGAACATATCATACAATAATATTAATGTGCATGTCTGATATATAGTATACTCGTACATCAATTCATTATTATTTTTTTTTTTCGTTTTGTAATTTTTAAATTTTTTGTTGTCTACTTTATTTATATTATATGATTTATATTTACTATTACATATTCACACATACAAATATGTTTTCTGTAATACATACTTCTTATATGTATTTAACAATTATTTTTTTAACTTTAACTTTCATGACTTCTAGTATGCATTCGTCGACGATCTTGTTTACTTAGTCAACAATAAAATCATGTTTATATATTGCCTATTCATCATCATTTTTAATTATTTTATTATTTCATTTAATAAATATATTTATAATAAAAGGATTGTGTAATATATGTATATTATTTATTTTATCGTATATATTATAGTATGGTATATTATTACATTTACAAATGTTAATATGTGAATCTAAAATCGTTGCAATTATAACACTATAAAGAGAATCAATAAAATGGCTGTATGTATTTTATCATCAATATAAGATACATACTTACAACCACATACAACCATATAACGTATACAACAGTATTACATATACATATATGTATACATATTTTACAACAAATAGATAAATATTACATTAAATAGAGTTTGAGTTTATTTTCTTTTTTGAAAATTATTGTCTTCCTTAATCTTTTTATTTTCTTCATATTTTTTTTCTCACCTCTTATTCTTTACAATATAATTTACAATATATTTACAGATAAATATATAATTAATTGTCTTTAATCACAAATTTATAATTTTGATAACCAGAACATACATACTTGTATGTTATATTTGTAAGCACTTAAAAATGAAATTTTCCTTAAAAATTTACAATAGCATACATATTCATATATAATGATGTACTATACTATGTACTATAATACATGTATAGCTTGTTCAAAATTCCCAGCGAATAATCTGCGCATGTTTCTCTTGAAATTAAATATGTACATAAAATGATTATATGTATTTGTGTTTTTCTCCTATATAAACCTGAAAAAGTGTAACCACTACAATTATAACCTCGCTCAAAGCATGACGCCATACTCTCACTGCGCATATATTCTATTCGCTGGGAATTTTGAACAAGCTATACTCGTATATTAAATTAATATTTATGTAGAACTAGTTTAAATTGAAATCAAATTATCCGGAAAAAAGTTCAATTTTAATATTCATTTGTGTTATATAAGTAAATGAAATATTGTGAAAACTGATTAAATATACTCTTATATAGATGTATATACATATCATAATGTATTACCTACATCTGTATAATATGTACACATACGTATGTATGTAGTGCAAAGACAATAAAAAATCAATTGTTTACATTTTACACAAATAATACAAACAAACAAAAAAATTAAATAAATAATATAAAAAATACTAATCAGAAAAATAAATACAAAATAAATAATTAAAGTCTGATAAAAAGCATATTATATGATTTGTATATTATATATACATATGTATATATGAATACATTATAATGATGATAGTACATGAGTGCAAACATATGATACAAAACAAACACATTATAAAAACTACAGATAGTAAATACAATATAAATAATTCATCTAACAATTCAACTTTATCTAAAAACATATGATACAAATATGTGCGTGTGCATAAATGTATATACATACTTAATACGAAAATGTGATATTCTTACATGTAGTCTGATAAATGTAGTATATACTCGCAAACACATACATATAATACACATGCATTTACATATGTATGTGTGATGCATTATTCTGTGCTTTTTCATATAGATAAAATTAATAATTATATAGGATTATTAAATTAAATTAAGAAGAAAAGACACATAAAAATATTAAATGTAATGTACAAAGTATACAAGTATGTAAGTAATTTACGTGTATATTTAATTATGATAGATAACTATACACAATTTTAGCATTTTTAAGTAAATAAAATTCTTAATTAATTATTTTCAATATACACAATCATGCAATATATAAAATATAAAATCAAAAATTATTGTGTGCTTATAAAGTATGTAAGTATATAAATTTTATTCAAAAAAAAAAAAACAAAAAAAATGTAGGAAAAATTTATATACATATAGTATATGTATAATATAATTGTATAAATAGATGATATACATGAAATACTATGTTGATATACAAATTAAAATTAAAATATACATGTGTATTTGATGTAATGTATACAAATATAATATTTTAATGAATATATGAATGTATTAAATTTTGTTTATAGTTTTTTTAGAAGTGTATAGAGGCAAGCAAGAGCAGTCAGGAACTAAGTTCATTTTCTTATCACTAACTTGTAAAAAAAAGTAAACAGCTGAAGAATAATATCAAAAAAAAAAAGAAAAAAACGTAATCAGGAAATTTATATAGTAGATAGTTTATATATAGTTTGAAATAGAAAATATATACATATTTAAATTTAGTTAATATATAGGAACATGTATGTATATATATGTATGTAAAATCAAATAAAACATAAGAAAAAAAAAAGCAACCTAATTTGTTATCCGTACGTATACATTATTTATACATATACGAAAATTTAAAAATATAATATTTAATCATATTTCATGTAGACATCATTATTTCTATTCGGAAAATGAAGAATATGTATTTATCAAATTCGTGATCATAAATAAATACAATTACACAGCGATTTTTAATCATTTTCATTTTTCGT
Organism: Villa cingulata; assembly: GCA_951394055.1. NCBI lineage: Eukaryota > Metazoa > Arthropoda > Insecta > Diptera > Bombyliidae > Villa > Villa cingulata. The sequence continues at coordinate 53,244,613 of OX596018.1, forward strand.
CATCAAACTTTGAATTTAAATACATACTATACTCATCAAACTCAATATATTATGTACCTACATTGTATTATTTCAATCTCATACACACATATAGACATTATAGACATGAGATTGTAGATTATATTATAAAATAATAATGTACTGTTTATAGTGCAAATATTTAATAGAATTTTAGTTTCAGGAAATTATTTGAATTATCAGAAACTTTTTTTATCTCATCTATATAATACTCATACATATATGATTGTGTACACATTATTTATAATAAATATATACAAAACGATCGATATCCAACATACATATGTAACATGTAAGTAAACATTTTAAAAATAATAATTATCGAAAATGATTATTCCAATTGCAATTACATATATGTATATAATCATAATTTAATTATATTAAAATAAACGGAAGCTGGGTGTATTGGTTTATTGACTTAATGAATATAACAACGAATAAAATGAACAAATGACGATAGAATTAAAAAATTTGTATGCTATTTATATTATAATTATTAATTAAATACACATATACATAATGTGTATCTATATACAAAAATAAAATTTTTTTTAAAAAAAAATTGTATACGCAATTATCACCTCATTATCTTTCATATGTACATATATGTGTGATATATATGAACATTTTTTTTTTCCCAATATTATATCAACAAAATTGCATATTCATATAACTATACACATGTGTGCTGTACATACGCATGAATTAATTAGATAGTTTACACGAAAATATTTCAAAATTAATTTTTAAATATCAGTTTAATAAATAAAAAAAATTTTAAATTTTCACACATAAAAACATACATTTAAACACATAATATTGTATAAATATATAGTATTATATAAGTGATTCACATTCCCATAAAACAACACTGAATTCTATATAGTTTGTTATACAATATATTAATATTTTCATTCCTGTCAAATTTATTATTTACATTTGGTGTGGATTGATCGATATATCCAAATAATCTGTAGGATTTGTATATTTTGTTGAAGAATGTTTTGAGACAATATTTCAAAATAAAAATTATGATATGTAACTTGTAATTTATAATTATTGTAATTGCATGTATTCATACATATTGTCTGTGATATTATACAAACAAGTATTTTCCTTTTTTTTTTTTAAAGTCGAATGATTTTTTTTTTAAATAAAATTTTATATTTTATAATTCAGGAGAAATAAATGCTTTGGTGTATATAATGACGCAGAATGAAAAATTTAGAAAAAAGAAGAAATACATACTCATACACATAACACAAATGAATTGCTGTTAATTTATTTCAGTTTTTTCTTAATTCCTTTTTCTTTTTTTTTTTCATAATATACTACGAGTATTTTGTCGATTTATTAAATTTTTGATATTTTTTTTTTTTTCTGTATTTTTGTTTTGTTATGTTTTGGTGGGATGGATTTTGGCTTAATTTCAAATAATTTTGTAAGCAAAAAAAAAATTTTTTTCTTCTCTAATTTCAAATCATAAGACAAACTATGTAATACACTTAAAAAAAAAATAAAATGAATTTCTTTTCTCATTCGTATGTATCAATATGTATACACAAGCCTCTATAATACCATTGTTGTTAGTTCTGCTACATAACAGACATTTTTTAATTCTAATTTATAAATTGTTTGGTTGGTGCGGTATTTTATTTGTATGTGATACCAATGTATGTATGTACATATGTAAATACAATGTATGTATGCGATAATATTGATGAGTTTTAGGTACCTATTTATGATACACATTACATATCATGGAAAAAAAATCGAATGATGTGTGGTTAGTTAGATCGTGTTTTCCTTATAATTTTTATTTTAAAATAATTTTTTTTTTTTTTCTAAACTTACATCATGTTTTTACAGTAACGATGACAATATAAAGTGATTATAGTGATGCGATATGTGTATATGCTACAGTATTGTATGTATTTAAAAAAAAAAATAAAATAAAACTATAATATTTCTGGATAGTGATATTGTCTATAATATAATATATATAGATACATAATTTTATGTGATACATATGTATATAGTTATAATTTCATAGTCAATTTGTATGTGATGTTATAAAAAACACACAGAAATACTCATGTATACATACGTACATATAAACAATAGTGTTTTTGTATATACAAATTAATTTAAAACAAACGAATGAAAAATTGTAGGCGACACCCACATTATTGTTGTTATTATTAATTTTTTTTTTCTTACATCGAGAGGGATTGGCATAAACAGGTTTTTGTCATTTTTCTTGTAACATTTCTAATATGGTGAAAAAATAAAATGTTTTTCTCGTTTAATTTTTAGTTTTTTATTTTCAAATACATTTCAATTTTTTGTGTATGGAAAAATTGTGATGAATAGGTACATATCAGATTTTCAGATTTCATACCTATTCAATGAAAATTAATTTGATAATTTGTAATTGTATGTGGTATAATAAATTTACCTATATGATGTGCCATCATCATCTACCCTGTGTTATAATTACATATTTTGTGTTTAATATTAAGTGAAAAAGAAAAATTACTTTTATCGAATTTTTTATGACAAACATATACATTTACACAGGCGAAATACGTATTTTAAATACATTTGCTTATACATGTAAAGATTAGGTGCAATTCAAAATTTTTAAAATAAAACAAAATTTTAACCTCGAAATTACTTAAATACATTTTGGAAAAAAAAAATTTTTTTATCTATCAAAAATTATGTGATAAACAATTTCCTTAAAAACAATATCATATCAGTATTTAAATTTATAAGAAAAATGTTCAATAAAAATAATTTATTTACAAGAAAAACATTTAAAAACAAAATAATCAAAAGATAAAAGGAAAAACCAATAAAATATCAAAAAAAAAAAAAAACGTACAAGTATATAATGTAGGTGCAATTATAATTAATATTCACACACATACATTATGTATGTACACATATAAGGTTTAGATAAATAATATCAAATAAGTATATTATATGCTATAACTACATGTGTACTTATTTTATGTATGAAATTATTGCGATTATAATATTCATTTGACTGCGTTGAAGTATATTTGATGATTATTTTTATTCTACTTTTATTCTTTTATATCCATGGTATAGCAAAAAAAATAAATTGTCATTTTATATGTAATACACGCTATATAAAGCAAAGATACAAATAGTAACAAAAACAACAACAAAAACATATACCAAAAGAACAAAATCGTACATATATAAATTTCAATAACTAAATATGCGAATGTATAAAAATTTATGTATATGCATGTGTGTGTATACAGTTTTTATATTCATGCATTAAATATGTATTTAAGCTAAGTAACAAAATTATCTTGCATATAATAGAAATTGAATAAATCTACCTATTTTATACTTCTTTTTAAATCGTTAATATTTTTTATTATTTTTTGCTCCATTTAAATATAGCATGTATATATATATATATTTAGATTGAATCAGTATCAGACAAACACATGTGTGTGTAGTGTACATTAATATATATATATAAGGCTACCATAAGTATAAGTATGTACATATTAATTTAACTATTCATATACGTACGTACATAATGTACATACATATATGTATATATTTCATCTATTGATACGTTAAGTAAACACGCGAAGAAAACGATACTTGAAACCGAGGTCAAACAGCAAATCGTTTATTTCCGGTTTTTAAAAAAAGCTAAAGTGTATACTTACTTTACTTGATTTTATTTTCATTTTATATCATTATTTTATTTTTTTTTTTTTTTTTTTTTTTCTTCAAATTTATATATAAATAGGTACAACTATCATACATACATACATGAAGGTACATATTATAATATTACAATTTATATATAAAATTTTATTTAAAATGTTTTATAACAAAAAATAAAATTTTCTATACGATAAGTTAAATATTACATTATATAAGTGAATATGTATGTATTATAAATGTTTTATGTATTCAATATGGTAATATATATACATACATTATAAGTATATTGTAAATTGTATAGGTATTATATATACATAAGTGTGTACATAATGTCGATGACGATGACAACGGTCAAATGATATATTTATAAATGTAATTGTTTGTAATGGTCCATTATTATTTCATAAAAAATGTATACATTCTTACATTGTGTACGTGTACAATCTAAATACATATATGTAGTATATACCAACAAGTATAAATTTTATATCCAAGTATATACCTACATACTTATCTGGTAAAGTTAATATAAAATATCCAATTCTCTGATGCTGGCTGGTGTTCATCCGAATTCAAAATCCGCATATATCAACACGCATACAAATATATATGTACAATATAATCATTACCCTTTTCAAGATTTTTATATGAATAAGTACATAATATATTATATGTATACATGTGAATGCATGTTTGTATGCAATATTATCATTTTGCCATTATATACATTTTATTTCAAGTTTTTTTTTTTTTTTTTTTTTTTGTCACAGACACTAATATGCATGCAATCTATACTTACTATACATAAGTATATTATAAACATATCAACTATCTGCATGAAATGATTAAAATAAAGAAAAATAAAATTAAAAAAAAAATGAATTTGTGTCTTATGCATTTATTATTTATCAAAATATACATTTCAAGCTGAAGGAGTTTATTTATTCTACATAATGTACATATGAATATGCTTACATTACTTGCTTGATATTTTATTTTGCCATTGTTTTGTTGTTATAGATATGCATGTAAATACTCTATACAAATACACATATTACATCTACATGATAAATACAATAGAATTCTAGTTCTTTAATCTGATAAATTACTTGATCCAGAACGACATATCGACGTCGACTTAATAAATAATAAAAAAGATCTTTGAGGAAGTGTGAAGTAGATAGTACTTAAGCAAAAACAATTTTTTTTTTTTTTTTTTTTTGCAAAAACATGAGTACATTACATGTACAGACATTCATATGTACATACATACTCGTATATGTATATACACACAGAATACTCAGAAATAATAATAATGTTTCTTTACATTTCATTTTATAATATGTTCCTGTATGTAAATAAAAAGTTTTATATGCAATAATAAAATTTACAAAAACATTTACGAATATCATTTTGTATATAATATACACTTTTATTTATGTATATTTATGTATTTAGATATTTTTACTTATAAAGGTATAATACATATGTATATGTAATATAAAGGTACAAACACATATTTAAATATTTTTTAGTTGGTGCTGTTGATGACGATGATGATATAACAATGGGAAGAGATTTGCAAGACAACAACTTGTCAGTTTTTTCTTTATTTTATTTTTTTTTTGAATTTTTTAAAGTTAGTATATTAGGTGTATACATTTACTCGTACATTCGTAATGTAGTATTTATATTATTTTATAACATTTATTACCAGTTAAAAGTTTTATAATAGTATTACAAAAAAATAACTATATGTATATGCATGTACTTGAATATATGTAATTAAATAACATAAAGTATGTAGAATTGTATACATATGTAATTGTAATTGAAAAAAAAAAAGTTAGGTATCTATATATGTATATATACGTATATCAATAATGTCTTACAATGATAATAATAATAATAATAAAAATGTTGTATTTTATATTATGCGCTAATATTCATATAAAAAATAAATTATACTCTTTATATGATATCTAGAAAATAACTGAACATTAGAAAATTGATTAAGAAATTTTATTCTTATAATATATTTAATTTTTACTTAATGCAATTAAATAAATAAAGGAAAAAACAAAACAAAAATATCTATTATAATGAAAATCATATAATTGAAATATAATTATACATGTTTTATTATAGTGCGGTAATTCTTTTCATTATAAAATTATTGTTAAATTTTTATAATAAACTTGTACCTACATATGTATATCTTACATCATTTTATTTAATATATTTTATATGTACATATAGTCGTATGTATATTAAATGAATTGTCCGGAAACGTGTAAATATAATATATGTATATGCATACCAGATCACAGTTATATATAATATACATTCACAAGACAAAATTATAATAAAAAAAAAAAATTTTAAAAAATTACATATTTAAATATCAAATCATGGTGAGAACATTAATACATTCGCTTTATATAAAATCAGAAGATACTCGATTAGTGTGTATATACACACATTAATACGATTAATACATTGTAGATACATTAAAAATAATATAAAATACAAAATATGTATAATGTAAACGTATATACATATATGTATGTACAGATAATATATACATTCACATTTACATTATTGTGCTTATTTGAATAATAATAAATTGTTTATTATGCATTATTTGTTTAAGAAAATAAATTTCTAGAAAAATTTTCTTCAAATAAATAAGAAAATAAAATTGAAAATTATAAATATGTACTTATTTTATTCTTTTGTTTTAAATCAATAGTATAATGTCTATATAAAAAGAAGATTAAAATTACATATATTTACAATTCAAATATCGCACATGAAGGATCATTAATCGAATAATCGAAAGTTATTTATACATATATAAACTGATAATATATGTAATATTCCTTGCACAAATAAACAACAAGAAATGTTGTAAAGTTTTTTTTTTGTTTTTATCCATTTTAATTTGAAATTAATTTCGAAAAGAGAAATAAAATCAAATTTTTGAATCTATAGTGATACCCACTTATTTTTTATACATATGCATTCAAAGAAAATCAACAAAATAAAAAGATATATGTATAGATATAGAAGTGAAAGCACGAATAAATAAAATACATCTATAATCTTATATGACGATTAAAAAATAATAAATAACATTCCAGTACAGACTATATTCTGTATGCATGTACATATATGTACCTATATTTATGTATATGAAATTGTACATACATGGATAGAATGTGATGTGAATACCATTTTAAAATCAAAGGTATGCTAATTCTTTTATGTTGACTTTACTCCGTTGCTGTTAAATTACAATAAGAATATTTTATTTCATGTGTATTAAATGGTGTTCGACTTTTTCTTAATTAACTTCCTATACCTACCTATACCCAACATGTATATACATTTGTACATCTACATAAATTTTAATACATATATTTATGTATTATTGTCATATTTATAATCAGTATGTAATGTATAATAATGCACGTAAAAAAACGTGTATGTAAAAAATCTAAGTCTCAGTCACAATATTATACATCTACGAGTAATTACTATTCACAATAAAATCAACTCAGTCACTTTTATGTGCTTTTACGTATATTATACAGATACTCACTGCTCATAGTATTTGTGGTTATACGTTATACATTTCTGCTGAAGTAAATATTAGATGCATATGGGTATATATTATAGCTATCATATAAATGTACATATGTAAAAGCTTATACAGATAATGTGTATTACTTTTCTGGTATTATATTGGTATTACATATTCAATAAGAAAAAATTCATCATTTAACATTTAAGTACATACATACACATTATAATATTACTTGCATATACTCGTGTGTATGTATATCAATACGATATATTTGTATGCAAATTTATTTGAAGAAAAATGACTTATCGTTTGTACATTGCTATTTCCGTATTTATTACATTATTGTATAACAATTGCAAAATCCATTTTAATATATTTTTTTTATAGCATGCAACGTTTCTTGTTTTTATTTTCATTTATTATTGTATATAGTATACTATAAAATTAAATAAAATTCAATGTTTATAAATTTTGTGTATATGAGTTATGTATGTAAATGAAAAAAATAAAAATTGTTCGGTTTCAAATTGTTTTTCTTGTTACAATGGTTCTTATAATTAATTTAGTTAATGTATATGTATGACTGTATGTATGTTATATAACAGAAATTCATCCATAAAATTTTGAAAATAAAACAAAAATACATTTTATTTCTTCTAATTCAAAAAATATATACGTATATTTGTATGTGTAATATGAAAAATATATAGCTAATCGCGTATTTTTTTACGAAATTATCATTTCTGTTTTACAAGTTCCGAAAAAAAGAATTATAAAACAAAATGTTTTTTTTTTATTTTATTTTGAGTTTCTTGTTTTTTTTTAAATAAATAGTAGCAATATTAATTTTTACTAAAATTTATTATATTATAAAAATATATGACAAAATCACATTAAAATTTTGCTTATAAAAAATTAAAAAAAAAAATTCTTTTAATAATTTACAAAAGGTAAATACAGTACATATAGCTATGCTATTGTTTGCTATGTATAGCTATACTGTATATGTAAATGTAAAAGTTATAAATTCTAATCATAATTATTGTCATTAAAAAGTCCCGCCTCTTTATGGTATAGAATATTTATTTCTTCATTTTTTTTTTCAATTTACCGAAAAATTTTCATATACCATAGCCATTAATACTTCCAACATTGAATAAACAACATTTCACTTTTATAGAAATATTTAAAATAAATGACAAAATTAATAGAACATTTGAATTTAGATTTTTGTATTTTTTGTATTTTTTTTTTATTTTTGAAAGTTCGAATGTCAATATATAAAAATATATGTATTTTACATAATATATAACATACTAAATTAAATATGATATTTAGATAATCTTTTTTATTTTTCTTAATTGTATTATTTAACGAAAAAATATAATATAATATATCTAAACTACAGTTATACATATTTTATTTATTAATAACTTTTTTTTTTTTTTTTGTTTACATCTACTACAGTTTTTTTTTTAATTTCAAAATATTATACATAATTATATATTTTTTACATATGGTCCGCAATAGATTAGTGTATGAAATATTATATTAAAAGAATTTAAATTTATTTAGTTGATAAGAAGAAAATTTCTGTATAATATACCTACTTATCATTCTAAATTTTAATAATTTTATAATTTCTATATAAGCAGATGGCATGACATGATGTACATATATACATACATTCTTAAATATATATGCATATTGGTGTATCTGTTAAAATGCATAAATCTATATGTATTTTGATAAAATAAAAAAAAACTAATTCGCAAAAGTTTAAAAAATTTCGCGTTTTAATTTATCAAATAAAAATCTGATGTAAATAAAATGTCGTTGACTCTTCCAGAAATTTTAGGACAAAAAAAAATAAATTATACATTAAAAAAAAAATCCTTTAAGAAAACAAAAATGTATATACATATATACACACGTAGATATATTTATCTATGTATTTATATTTTGAAAATCTGGATGTGGTCACTGTCACCATTTTTTCTTTTCTCTTTGACAAAAAAAAAAATTTTTTTCTATTATATTTAATTGACAAAATAAAGCAATTGATATATTGTATACCTTTCACCGTTTTATTGCTAATTTATTCAAAAACTATCAAATGTACAATAATGATTTCAGCGAATAATCTTAATATTCATAAATCTATGTATATTAATATGTATACATATGTATGTACATATAAGTATAAATTTTAATCAAAAAAAAAAAAGAAAAAAGGAACACAATCAATACTCGTAAAAATTTAGAAATTTTTTAAAAGAAATGAATTAGAAAAATGATGGCAAAAATTTAAATTACATACACCCAGTATCAGAATATATGTATCTATATAATACATTTATGTGCGGTATATAGGTATCTATATAACTTTTGAAATAGTCATTTCGGATTATTAGAATATTGGTGATGAAGAAGAAGAATTAAAATAAGAAAAAAAAATACATAGAAGTAAAACTGATTAATCGTTCAATAACCCCGCATTATTATACTCATATAATGATCATCATTTTAATGCTTATGGTTTTATCCAAATAAAAATTTCAATAGAAACAGATATACAAAATACAAGCATATAAATATACATAAATGTGTGTTCGTATATTAGTATAAATAACGTAGATCTGTAGCAAGCAATAAGCAATACAAAAAGAATTTCAGTTATATGATCATGATCAGTAATCACACAGTCATCAGATGCCATGTATACACAAATATGGCATTTTTTATCAATTTTTTTTTTCTTTCCACTCTTGATGATCTTAGATTACTTGCATTTATGCATTGTTATAAGATCATTTCAGTTAAAATTTATGTTTTGTAAGCGTAAATTCAAATTAAGTCACTTTATTATGTTTCATTATGAAGATAATGAGTTCAAAGTAACTCATCACTACTAAACTAAACGAGTAAATTCACTATACATGTATACATAATACTCTTATACATACTATATACCTATATCTAGATTACTTCGATTATTCAAAAATTCTTTAACTTTTACAAATTTATTTAATTTATTTTTTTAATATGCAACAGGTATAGTTATCCATTATTATAAGCAATAGTTGAAATAGTAGAGGCGCATTATCTGAACTTTTTAAAAAATCGTAATGCAATGCAGAGATTCTAGATTTTTTTTTTAATTTATTATCTTTCTTGTTGGCTGATAAAAATTTAATGAGTACAACACATTTGTTATTCACACTTTTTACTTACCAAGTGTATAAAATGGACTTATTGATAGCCGAAAAAAAAGTCAAAATCATAAAAACCAAATTACATTTAAAGGAACACATAAAATCAACTGATGTATAATTGTTACAAATTCCTCTGTGATATGTATATTCATTTATATAAATATGTAGGTATATCATAATTATATTAACAGAGTTTCACACACAGCTTCTACGAAGAAAACATAATTTTCAAGAAATTTTCTCTGAATTATACATGAATTCCATATAGTAAAATGTAATTTTTCCTCTATTATATAATAATTCAAATCGTTTGCATATTTCACAGGCTTATGTAACTCTTGCAAATGCAACAATTATATAACTATACAATATGTACACTATTTTAACCAACTATTTACCTACCATATACTTGTCACTATATAATGTACGAGTACGTTACTGACGTTACTTACCTTTTTCTTTTTCATATCATCGTCGTCATCATCATCATCATCATCTTTCATACCAATCTGTTACTTAGTTTTATTATTTTTTTTCTACTTTCTTCCTCCTATATAAAATCACACTATATACATACATATGTACGATTGATATAAGTACGTATATATATGTATACGCGTGTATGCGGTTGGCAATGACATTGAATCGTCGTACTAATTGCATATGTAGTATTTATTTTTTGTACCTGTAGTTATTCGTAGAAAAATAAAAACAACTTGATGCGCGCCGCGCCGTATTGTCGCATTCTATCTTAACATAAAATTTCTCTGAATACCTCAAAAGATGCAATTTGTAGATGTAATGTATTCCTGTATATTCATTTGAAATGTTGATTATGTTTAAAAAATAAATAAAAAAATTAAATGAAAATTTAAAATTGCAATTTTTTTCGCAGTACAACATGTTATATTCGCGCGTACATAAAACATAACGGAGATTGAAACTCGAAAAAATTAAACTATATAAGAGGAAAAAACTAATAAAAGTCTAAAACTAATACGAAAAGTCTAAAAGCATAATTACGATAAATGAAAAGGCAACAGTAACAGAAAATAATCTAAGAACATGAAGGTGGATAATGAAATCATACGCAATAACGAATAAAAATGAATATGCATATGTATACATACATAAATAATCATATCAGGTAGTTGAAGACAATTAATAATAAAACGATGGAATGATTACGATTATAGACCGTAACCAAATACTAGTAGTAGCGTATATAGTAATGAATCCCGTCTTAAATTATATAAGAAAATTTTTAATATGAACGCATAATCAAAAAATAACAGGTATATAACAGGGAACACAATATAAATAAAATAAATTGATTGTGAAACATTTTCTTGAAACTTTTATATCAATGTGTATTTACGTCAAATACTTCGCTCAAATATGTAAGAATACATTTACTGATAATATACTCACAAACACTCTATGTAATAAAACGATAAGGTAAATATACATATGTTAGTACATATATATACAACAACTTAATACGAATGTAAATTACAAACGGTGGCAATACCAATGCAACAACAAGAGAAAAAAAAATAAAGACTTAATGTGCGCTATATGCGTGCACTATTTGACTTCCGGGTTTTCGAAGAAATAAACATGCATGCATGCATTATGTACATTACAATTATACATGCATAAGTATACGAATTATATATACTTTTGTGTTTTATCATGGTATATCTATATGTGTGTACATACTCGTATGTAAAGCGTATAATAAAAATATTCTTATGACGAAATACACATTTGCGGTTAAATTACTGCATAAATCTATAAATTTATCTAACGTAAGTTTTTAATTTAATATACAAATATACATTCATATGTATACATTTTTTATATATTTTCATCTATAGTCATCTCCACCGACCACCACATAGATATGATATAACTTATTCACTATGTACATTATATGTTGAGATATTATTATTATTATTATTACATATTATTATTATTTATACATTTACAATGTCTGGTATTCTCTCATAGTACTTATTAATCAATTCCTATTTTAAGATGTCGTTGAATATTAATTCTTTTCAGTAATAAATGTTCATTATTTAAAACTATAAATTTTGCTTAGTAATATTTAACATGATAAATGTTTTTAAATGGTCATCATCATAATATTAGAATCATACATATAATAGTATGTAGTATTTATACAATATACCTACAATATACATAAGCATATTCATATTCTTATACTCGCATATAGCAAAAAAATTAATACAATAAACAAACAAAATTTTTAATGATCAAAAAATTTTCATTTTGAATTTAAATTTGTGCATAAGATCCAAATATGTAAATACATACAAGCACACATAATGTACATTAGTCAAATAAAATATGAATTATTATATGAATTGAAACGCAATACAGATACAGAATTTTCATGAAGGAGTAGGAAAGAAAAATTGAAATTGTGATAAGATGATTTACAATATGTACAGTGTACCATAATAATTTTAAACGAATCTTATATGGCCGTAGTAAGTAGTACATATACATACACACCAAATCTATACATCCATATACACTTTATTATGTGCTTATTATAATTACATTCAATATTAAAGAAAATTTTTTATTTAAAACTAATTATGCATATATGCACATTACACATAAGACACTTTGTATATGTAAATTTTAAAAATACTATGCATACAAAAATTGAAAATTGCAAGTATCATTTTTATTCGAAAATTATTTTTTGTAAACATATGCTCACCATATGTTGTTCTGTTAAAAAAAAAAAGTTTTTATTTTTTTTTTTTCCAACACATAAATAAATAGTGTATGTATATGTATCGTATGTATATGCATAGGTGTTCAATGTTCATATTGTTCATGTTCCATGTATGTATGAGATGAATGTCTTCACTTTTTTATAATTCTCGAGCAGAGACGCGAACAAAGTTATTAAAATAAAAGGGAAATAGCAATATATTTATAAGATAATCAAAAGTGCACATTTATCATTAGATCCGGATCCATGTTACACGCCATATATAAGCATATTACAATACTCGTTTTTCGTTCATAAGAGTGAATTAGTTTAAGATTAATCAAAAAAACAAAGAATTTATCATTTATTTTATATGTACATACATTTTATTTTAAATACATATGAATATCACATTATCATATTATTGATCTTTATATATGATTTGAAATATAAAAGGATTCGAATTCGTATATCTGTATATTGCGAAACGAAATTATAACCAGAACTTCCGCATTCATTGTTATATTGGGAGAGCTTGTAATAAACATAATGACAAGAAATATGTACCTACACGTCTATAATAATTTAATTAAAAATAAAATCAAACATAATTCTATTTAATTGCACGATATTTTCAATTAAATTGAAAAATATGAGAAAAAAAAATACATTTAATGTCAGAGACGCTCCTGTAATTCTTTCATTATATCTATATGGTATAATACGCGCATTGCGTACATATTATCTAATTCATACTATACCTAACTATTGCACATTTTCTGTAATGTATTTGTTGTTGTATACATATTTTCTAATATTTTTTACCAATGAATCTATTAACCGGATATACTTGTAACATGAATATAAAAATATGTACATAAGATCTAAGTATACGTATATATGTACATACATATACAAAATGTACCATACTTAACTCAACTCAAATCAACCTAAAGATACTATACATATACACACAATGTGTTGTTTTTTTTTTTTTTCATTCTTTTTTAATACATATAAGATAAGTATGTTTGTATAAACTGCACATGAATCATAAAATCAAGCTTTCAAAACTGATATAAATTATACGCGAATATTACACTTCTTTAGTTACATATAATTTCTGATCATAAGAAAATATACTTAAATATCCATTTCCATATCTAAGACATTGTCGTCATTATTTAATTATAATTATTTCTGTTGATATTTTATGTGCGCTGCTAAATCACAATAAGAGCACTAGGTACTAAATGAAATTAAAATACATATGTTGGTTACTTTACTGTTTATTACTTATGTCAAACAAATTCAAGTTGTACAAAGTTATCGTTTAATTCAATAACTCAAGTTTCTGGAATGTATTTTGATTCAGTTAATCATGTATTTATTGCATACAGATTCAATACTACCATACTACTCCAATTCTTAATAAGAATAAAAAAATATCACAATACAATTACGTTTCGAAATAAGCAGTTTTTCTGAAATATTTTTTATTTATTTGCCTTGTAATGGTTGCATACATTCTCTGAGTATATGTACATATGTACATATAAATATAGCCAGCCACCATTTCGGCCATCTCTATATACAACTTACGAGTATGTTTGCCTGATGTATTAATTTTTATTTAATATTCGTGTCTTTAAACATCCATATAATTTTGAATTTTATGTTTCTTCCTTATTTTTATGTTTTCTTTAGCATCAAAAACCTTTTCGATTTTAAATGAAATAAATACGTAATATGAATGTATATCGTAAGTATGTATGTTTACATACATATACAAATGTTTTACATATATATGTAAGTTCATATAAATATGTATATCTGTACTGTATGGTATATACAAATATAAATTCTTCCTATCATAAAAATACACATTATATTCATTTCAAATAATTTACTTGTTAAACGGTATAAAATTCGGTCAGAGAATAAACATAAAATTATTGTGGATACTATGTGATGATAAAAATTTGTAATAAAATTAGAACTACATAAACTGAACAAAAATTATCACTTGACTTTAAATTTTTCTAATAAAAAATTAAATAAAATAAATAAATAAATAAATAAATAGTTAAATAAATATTCGTAACCATATCAAGAATAAGAAAAAAAATTAAATTGCATAATTTAAAATTTAATTTTAGATTATGTATATTTTTATTTTGAAATAATTGAAAAAGTACATTATCTAATGTATGAACTCATATTCTTCATTATATGATGACAAATATATTTGTTCACTGTTGAACTTTGTATTTTTATGTTTCTTTTAATATGAAATAAACAAAAATATATGTACATATATGCGAAATTCTGATATGCAAATACTTACATATTTATAAATATGTGTAATATACTCAAATTGACGAAAGATTTTTAATTTTTAAAAATTTTAAAATCTTTCAGTGAATATTTACACAGAATTAAAAAAATATCTTTTAATTTTTCATTTTATATTATTATGTACATAAATACATAAATAGCAAAGCAAAGATATATATATGTATGCATATGTGTGTATATGTATGTATAATGTATGTATAGTAGTTCATTATGGTGTTGCTCCATTCTATCCTATGTTTATTATTAAAATGTTGTAGTTTCCGCTAAAACTGGTTCTTTTATTTAATAATCTTGCAATATAATTATCATCGGAAAACGATGTGAATCTTAAAGAAATCTGAGCTGAGCTGCTAAACGCATTCCTGGAGGAGAATACATTTTATGTGCATAATCTTTTTTATGTATAGATGTGAGAAGACAAGAGAAGACATATCAAATAGTATAAATATACATAATATTATATACATATGTAAATATATACATACAAGTCAAATTGCACATATCATACTCTGATATAAAAAATATAAAATCCTAAATGGCTATTTGAAATCTGTATTCTGTATATGCTCGTCATACATTGTCACTTATTCCCATGTGTGTATGTATAAGCATAGCCAACATATACGTCTATACACATTAATACTTCCATTTAAAAACCAAACGAATATAAGCTTTTTAGAATTTAATAATCAATAAAGGAGAGATCATATATGAATAAAATGTTCTTGTACTTCCAAACCTCAAAAATTTATGTATGTATATGACTTGAGAACATCGACTACTGCTTATATACGAATACGAGTTCGAGTATATATTATGTTATGTACAAATATATTCATCGTGTTGGTGTAATCGAAAACGATTAACAGAGTACAAGAATATTTTTATACAGAATGCATCCATTTACTTTTCGATGTAATTGATAATTTATACTTCCTGACTACATGTAATTGGTATACAATGTTTACTCCACCAATAAAATGAAATAAAAGTTATCATCTACATATGCATATATGCTATACCCAAAACAAATCTCCTCATCTTCACACTAGCCAACATGTAGAGGAATGAAAAAAATAACCGTGAAAATTACATTTATGTGCATACGTTGGAGGAATGGAGGTTGAAGAAGACGACAGCAGAAGCTAATCCAATGGTCGATGTAGAATAGAATGCTGCGATTATTCCTTAAAAGCATAAATTAAAAATAAAATAAAAATAAATAAACAAATGAAAATATTCATAAAATTACGAAATGTATAAAGTGTAAAAATTGTACGTACATATATGTGTAATATCGTAATATGCATGCACATACAATGAACACATACATTTATGTATATATGTACATATTATATATTATGTATATACTTCTGTGTAAGTATAATGATTGAATCAAGAATTCAGTATTATTTCCGAAATTTTTTTTTATTTTACATTTACAAAGAGGTAAAATGTAAAACTGAAATAACATTCAACAGAAACTTTTTGCATTATTTACTTCTCTTACTGCATTATTGATGACAACGAAGATATTGTCTGTCCGAAACATCACAGCAACAGCAACAGCAACAAAAATATCTTATAGCTGCAGTTAACTTGTTTTTTTCCAAGTTCCGTCTGTTCGTTCTAATTGAACAGGTTATGAAAATATAAAAACGGTTTAACGTGCTGCACCATAGTCCATATATTATATTCTACCTCCGTACTTACTACATGTACATAATGTAAGTAAGTAGATTGTGATTGTGAATACCTTAAAATTCATACATTCATACCTTATGTATTACATATTTCTTATAATTTCTTCCGTATATTTTTATCTAAAAAAAATATATGCGAAATTTTTTTGCAATTTTTAAAATTCATTTTATGTATGTATGTATGTAAGTAAATTTGAATTAATAACATAAATTCTGATAATCGATTTCTTTTATTGCTTTTCTTCACTCATAATTTTTTTTCAAGAAACCAACCAGCAACCACTGATTTTTAAAATACCAACTGCCACAAATAAATTCCGAATTGGTTTTGATTTTTAATGATAAAAGATTCTCAAAAAAAAATTTAATTTTTGTTTTTTTATTTTTTTGTCTTAGTTTGTGGTCAATTTACATATTCAAGTGTGGAAAGTAAATGTTTAACTTAAATTTAAGAATGATAATCAAATTTATGAAGCTCAGAAATTTTGTTTACACAGTTAAATTTTATGGTTAGGAGTTACATGAAAAAGTTGCTTTATATAGTTTTTATTTTAGAGAAAATTTCTTTGAATTTTAATAAAAATCACAAACGGAATTGTGACATTCCGAAATTCTTGCACTTGTTGTATGTGACATTTTGGGAAATCATCGCAATGACACTTATTGAATATGTATGGTCACGATTGTAATCATTTCCAAACTTGATGATAATTATTTTCAAAACCTCACTTTTTCCTGATTTTAGTTCATCACAAATTTGGAAATAATAATCTTCTCATTTTTTATACGAGTTTCTTTTGTAAATCACTAACATAAATTTTCTGTTCCTAAAAATGTTCATAATCTATCTCTCTCGCTTCATTTAATTGATATTGATTTTATTTGAATGCACAGATATACATACATATGTAAATACTTTAATTAATTTATGACCACAAATAAAACCATTCATTGAATTTCCTTTTAAAATTACTGTATTTTTGATCTGGTAAACTGTTTATAAAATGTGATGATTGTGATAAAATACAACGACATTTAAATATCATATACGAGCATGAGTATTCATCATCTGTTGCCGTTCAATTAAATTTATCACGATTTCAATATTTTTAACGTCATCATTTTAACCTTCAATATTATATGTATTATAATAAATGCATAAAATTCAAGTGAAAAATCAAAAATTGTATATAGGTATTTTATATGTGTTTGCATATGAACATACATATGTATTTATTTGTTCCTTGAAAAGTTTACTTACCATGAAAATATTTAAAAAGTTTACCGTTTATTGAAACAAATTTTCAACGCGATACAGTGCAATTTTTGCCAATGATCTTTATATGATTTACCATACCGTATACCTAATAAAAATCAACAAAACACACAAATTCTGATCATTTTTGATTTGTTTTTTTACTCATCATAATTTTTGGTTTTATTTTTTTGTATCTGATATTAAAATAGATAACAAAATATGTATATAATTTTCTACGCTAAAATATTCAAAATGTCATGGAAAATTTTTCCCTTCGTTCAACTTACATACAAATACATATAATGTACCATACGCAAATTCTTCCTGAATTAAAAAAAAATGTAAGCAGAAAAACAGAAGTAAACACAAACTCGAACAGCACATTTGTACATAATACAAACATGGAAAATGTCGCTAATAGTAATAAGAAAATTTTTATTTTGTCTTTCTGTTTTGCTTTTTTTTTTAACATTTTTCTTATAATAATAAGTCATTAAAACATCCGCGTGACATTTAAATTGAATGCGGATAAGAAATATATGTATGTATTTGTGTATATTTTAATGTATATATAATTTCAAAAATATTTGGAGGTAGTATAAATATGTTAGATAGTTCATTAATGATCACCACCGCATAGGTGTACAATACACTATAATATTACGTAAGATATTCACACTGTATAATGTCGGACTGTAAATTACATGTTATTGTCTTAATCATCATCATCGTCGTTATTATTTTTCCTTCCTTAATATGTAATTGTCTTAAATATTGGGTCGTATGTCGTATGTTACGTAATCAATGTCTGTATGTATATAGAATCAAAATCAAAACAAAAATATAAAAACAATAAAGGAAACACTTTAATTTTTCGATATCGATGATAACAATAAACAGATACATATACATTTGACATTAAATATATGTATATTTATAAATGTGTAAGCATATTTATATGTGAAAGATGACGTCAATTCGGAACTATTACAATTTTCGATTAAATCAATTATTGCTAATCATCATCAATCGTCATCATCATCATTATTATGGTGATCATCAAAATTAAAATAATGTACTGTATATGCAGATGTTGATGTAATAAATTTTCGCATATGTAACATTCTAGTATGTGTATACAAGAGTAAATTTATGTTCATATATTTATATAAAAATAAAAATAAAACAAAAATATTTATGAAATCATTATAATATTGACATTATATAGATATTATACATAGATAATCGTCATATATACCGATATGAGGAAGATATGTACATATTTATTATATTTACCGAATCGGAAGTTATGTATGCCCATGCCGATATAGTAATTATATGTATATATGTGTACAAATAAAATATACATACATACAAAAATATATATACGTTTATGAGTTAAATAATATATTTATAAGCTCATTAGATATGACCTTAAATCAATATGTGGAAAATATTTTACCAATTTCATCTATCATAGCTAACAATATCAAGTTAAATGCTAAATAAATATACTCTTACTCGGGTATGATCTTTATTCACCGTTTATTTACAAATCATAGAAATTCTTTTTCCAATTAAGTCAATATTTTTTTTTTCTGTTTCTTGTTTTTTTCTATAATTTTTTTGTACCATATATAGATATGTATGTCTACGTAATAGTTTGGTTTAACCACGTTTAACTCTCTGTCTCATGGTCATCATTAACTGGTAACTGATTGATTTTGTAATTAAGTGGCTTCGAACAGATGATTATGATGACGAAAATGATCATTTTCTTATCAATTTCTTATTATTATTTTTCGATCAAGTGTATTAATTTTCAAAAAATCACATAAAAAAAATTCAAGACCAGATAATACCAGAGATTTACAAATACATATAAATTATTGAATATTAGAATAGATAATAGAATCAGAATCGTTTAGCTTGGAGCACATTCACTATAATAATGTACATGAAATTATATGTAATTGTCATATTTACATACCATACCTGCTATATGCATATAAGTATGTACATATTATTATTATTATTATTATTACACCTGTTAAGCTTCATATGGTATATGAATGACGATAAATTAAATTTTTGACAAACTAACCTTGGATTCGTACATGAATCGAGTTCACAGAATTATATTTCTTCGCTGCTGTATATATATAAATATGCACATACTGTGCATGTGAATATATGACGTTATACACATACAATGTATGTACATATGTACACATGGATTTGTAATTTTTTTCGCATAATTATATACATCACAGTTATATGATAATGCTCACCTTTTAAATTTTTGTCTTTTATTTGTTTACTCATTGGTGTTTATTGCTTGTTTTATAAGATATCATTTTATTATTATTATAATATTATTTGTCAAATGCATTTTTTAGCAAAATGTTTTTCTTTATTAATTCTTTTTCCTGTTCCAACATATGTATATGAAGTATTACTGCATGACCCCCAAAAAATAAAAATAACAAAAATGGATGAAAAAAAATACGCGAAAAGCTGTTTGATTATTAAGATTTTAAGTTGTTTAATTTTTGCAAAGTTTGACAAAAATGACATTATATACCCCTTGACTGCATTATTAGTGTGTTGTTTTATTTATTTATTTATTTTTTTTTTTTCTTTAACTCTGGTAAAAAAATCTATACCATAGCAATATATCAACCGGGAAGTCATATGAAGGTATATTATAATACACTGATTATACCACTTATTGTTGACTTCCGTGTTTCCGACAAAACTGTTTCAGGTTTTTTGGTATTTGAATTTTGTTGATTTTTTTTTTTTCGCTTTCCTTACCTTCTTATATCTACATTTAAGTATGTATGTACCTTGTCTTGTAGCTTTTGATTGTCTGGTGTGGTGTATACTGGTGTGTTTGTTGTACATTTACATACATTCATATTCATATTATACTCATTTGGAATGGTATGTATATTACTTTATGTTTCTTTTTTTAACATAACATTCATATTATATAGGTAACACATTTCTTTTAGTAATCTTCTACATGAAGTTTATATTTGAAAAAGCTTCCCGTGGCATCTAAATTTTTAAAAAATCCAAAAAAACTTTTTTTTTTGCAAACTCTTAATCATTGTATCATTTTAACTGAATCTTCAATATTGTATTTAATTTATTCGTTAAGTATTTTTTGTTTTTTTTTGTTTTTATTACGGTTGAATATGTGAGATTTTTTTTAACTAAACTAAACTTAAAGTGTATCATTATTTTATCAGTTTTCAAACTTCAGTCAATATATCGAAGTGTATCTATCAGATCAGAGAGATCTTCATTTCATACTGTCTCTAAACATAATTAAATTCAAATTATAAATTATTATCTAATTAATTCATATAAGCTTATTAATTTATTTGTAAGTATCATCATATCGCCATTTTATTATTGCATCGTTATATTTAAGAACGAAAAATTCTTTCTCAGAATTATAATAAAAATATATACATACTACATACATACTGCACTGCATATTTATGCATTATACGATCGAAATTATACTACATGTTAATTTTATCACCAGTGTAATACAAGTGTACATAACATACAATATACATATGTGTTGCTGTATCTCTCTGTTGATATTAAATAATCAGGTAAAATTAACGTATCACATGGTATCACCGTAAATCGTTTATCAATTGATTTAAGCGAATTACGTGAAAAAATTATTTTAGTAAGAAATTGTGTGTGTAAACACTAAAAAGCAAAGGTAACAGAGCAACAACAATACAGTACATACATGAGAAATATCAACGGTAACATCAACAAAATAATCGTCACTGTTATATGGTAATAATTACCTGAATTTTCTGTGAGGTGAGACTAAGAAAAAAGAATAACAAGTTACTCGCAATTTTGTTTTTTTTTTTTTGTTTTTTTGATAAAAAATTATACGGAGATAAAAAAAAAGAAAAAAAAATAAAAATCTTCAATTTCCGTTCAAACCGGATCCACCGGATACTAGTTGCATGATTTCTAAAATCCATCTCATCTCATCACATCACAGTCACAACTTGGTCACCACAACACAACAGACAATACAAGATCATCGTCGTGTTGGCCAGTTAGTGGATTGTCCTCTTTTCAAGTATTTTCTTCGGTACTTTATTCGGTGCTTTGTCTCTAACTGCTGCTAGAACGACTTTTAGCAGTTAATATAGTAGATGTTGATTGTGTTCGTTGTATATATGTATATTACAAAATTATGTTGCGATGTACAACACTGTTATAAATAAAATAAAAGCAAAATTTCTGTTATCATAAAGTGTACGAGTATAAATTTGTTCGTTTAACATAATTATTATTATTATTATTATTATTATTATTAATCTGTAGATATAGATGCATAGTCAAAAATTTAATTACAATTTCATTTTTTTTTTTCATTTCAGATTGCATCTTTACAATCATAATAAAAATCCTACACAATTATAAGAATTAAAAGAGGAAGCAGGAAAACAATATTAGAAATTTTATTTTATATAATAACGATATAATTCAAGATGAAAATGTTACCGATACCTTTGTCATTAAGTGGACCACAACTTGGACTTTGGAGTGATGTACTCTGGAGATATCCACAAGCACCACCAAGTCCATTAGCTGAATTAAAAACTCAATTACCGCCACAATTACATCCAGATCCAAGATTATGGGGACGGGAAGATGTAACAGTTTTTTTACGATTCTGTGAACGTGAATTCGATTTACCAAAATTCGAATTGGATCTATTCCAAATGAATGGAAAAGCACTGTGCCTTTTGACGCGTACAGATTTTGGTGAAAGATGTCCAGGTGCTGGTGATGTACTACATAATGTACTGCAAATGTTAATTAGAGAATCACAAATGATGCAAAGGCATTTACCAAGTAGTCCAGTTACACCGACCAGCCGTTACCCTTTATCACCTCATAGTCATCCTCCGACACCAAATTGGGCATCATTAGCACCGCCAGAAAGCCCATTTCATAATGCTCATTTACATCATTTTATGCAACCAAATTCAGTTACTTTAAGTCCAGCACCATCAATAGACTCACAAGCCAGTAGTCCACCACAGAATCAAGCCGATGGTAATAATGGAAATGGTAACAATCAAAATGTGTTCAGTATCAATCATCAGAGTCAAAATGCAAATAGTTCAAGTAGCAATCAATCAGATTCGGATGAAGATAGTTTTACAGATGCCAAACCACAAATACAAAGTGTTAGTCCACCATCAACACCAATTTTAAAGGATCTCAAGCCAAGTTTATCACAACAGATCACGAACGTTGTAAATTCATGGTCAAATAATTATAGTAATAATAGTAGTAGTATGACACTAAAGAATAGTGATAGTAATGGTAGTAATGGACCAGGTGGTGGAGGTGGTGGTAGCGGTAATGGTAGTAATAGTGGATCTGGTGGTTCGGTATCAGCACCGACCACTCCAGGCGCTTATATGCCAGTCAAAAGGGAATTTTTTCCAGAAAGTCCAGAACCAAATACAAGTGAGTACTTCGACCGATCAATATCTTTGAAAATTTATTTTTTTAAATTAGTAAAAATAAAATTTATGCACATCTTACATGTTGCTAAACGAAATAAAATTTAAAAAATTTTAACAACCACACCAACTAATTGGTTGATGATCAAAATTTTGTGTCAGCTGATATACACAATACAGTTGTTAATTTTTGTCACCTATTTTTGTTTTTTCATCAAAAGTAGTTTTTTATTTTGAATTTTAATTAAATTCATCATCTACCTATACAATTTGATAAATAGCACATTTGAAAAATACATAATAAATAATTTATGGTTATATGGGACTAACTAATATAAAAGTAAACGGAACGAAATTTATTTTTGGAATTTAGTTGCGGTAGGAACAACAGAATTTT
This sequence comes from Villa cingulata, assembly GCA_951394055.1. Classification (NCBI taxonomy): domain Eukaryota; kingdom Metazoa; phylum Arthropoda; class Insecta; order Diptera; family Bombyliidae; genus Villa; species Villa cingulata. Next base: position 53,269,154 of record OX596018.1, read on the forward strand.
TGAGAAGCTTTCTCTTCTTAATTTTATTTATTTATCATGTTCATGTTGTTTTTAGTTTTTGGTTTTTCATGATTTTTGCAATAAAAATCATCTTCTAATGAAAAAAAGAAATTACTTTGTTAATGACAGAATGATTTAGAAGATTTTTATTTAATCAAAATCATTGTCAAGTGTACAAGAAAAAAAAAACAAATTTGAATAGCACGTGTTTATATTTTACAAGATAAAAATCTGATAAAATATAAAATTTCTGTTGAATTACATATATTACATACGTGGACATATAAATACATATGTTACTCGTAAATGTCTATATAAAATAAATTTTACAATTAACAGAAAAATAATGTTAAAAAATTAAGAATATAAAAAAACAATTTAATAATAAACAGCGACAAAACATACATAACATACCTACATATGTACATGTAAATGTTTTTTTTTTTTTTTTTTTTCATAAATAATTCTCTATAATGAAAAATGATGATAATTGAAAAGAAATTCAGTGTATCAAATTCCAAAAATAAATTTCAAACGAAAAATCTCTAAACAATAAATAATTTGAATCACTATTTTTTTCTAGATGATCCACATGCTACTACATCGAATTTTAAGTGATAAATAAGAACAAAAAAAATTTTGTTTCAAAGGCAATTTGATAAAATGAAAAACCATGAAAATCTATGAAAATATAAAAATCGAAATTTTTGCATTTTTACACATAGACTTTTGTTAAATTCAAAATTCATTCACGTGATCATCACCATCATTGCATCGCATTCACCATTATAATGGGTTGCGAAATTCTTCTAAATTATTATTATGTACATATATATTTTTTCCTCGGCTTTTTATTTTTTTTCTTAAGATGGTGATTTAACTATAGTTTTCCATTCATGTAATAGCTGTTCGTATGTATTGTTTTAATATTGAAGACGTTTTTATTAATTTCGTTATTACGACAAAAATATAGCAATCATAATGCTACATATATTGTGATTATGATGATGATTCATCTAAATAATTCAGACTGTAATATATAATCTCTTTATCTCTTATGTCTCATGCTTATAATATAAATTTGTAAATTTTACTGAAGGTCTCAATTCTAATTAAATATTTATTTATTTATTTTTTACGAATTTATATATGTATGTATGTAGATACTCGTATATATACTTTTATTAATTTTTTTTTTTAATTTTCTAAAATTTTCCAGACGGTAGATTGTTATGGGATTTTCTACAACAGTTACTCAATGATCCAGCACAACGATATAGCAATTATATAGCGTGGAAATGTCGTGATACAGGTGTTTTTAAAATAGTTGATCCGGCCGGTTTAGCAAGACTATGGGGTATACAAAAAAATCATCTATCAATGAATTATGATAAAATGTCGCGTGCTTTACGCTATTATTATAGAGTTAATATTTTGAGAAAAGTTCAAGGAGAACGACATTGCTATCAGTAAGTATTTGATATTATTCTTTCATTTATTTTTTATTTTATATTTTTTTTTTTTTGTAGATATTTAGTAGATATTTTGCCTTCAAAACATATAACACTAATTTCATTCATAACTTCCTATTTTTTGTGTACGAATTAAAACAGATTTCTTCGGAATCCAACGGAATTGAAAAATATTAAAAATATTTCATTGTTGAGACAATCAATTGCAAATTCATCGTCATCATCATCATCATCATCATCATCATCATCGTCATCATCATCGACATCATCATCAGCCTCTTTAAATGGTTCATCAAATGCATCAAATCTATCAAATAGTAATGGTAATGGTACAACAGCTCAACAACAGCAACAACAAAGTAATCAACAATCGCATCATCATCATCATCATCATCATCATCAGCAGCAGCAGCAGCAACAACAGCAACAATTATCGCTCCCTACTTCCCAGCAAAATAATCAGTTAGGTCAAGCACAAGCTTTACAACAGATATCGTCTCAAACAATGTCACCACCGGCGATCTCATCATCTTCATCATCCGCAGCATCACCTTATGGTCCGCCACCGACTTCTCCATTAATAATGCACGCAATTAATGGTGCCTTCCATTATTTATCCACCTCATCTTCACAGCCACCACATTCACCTGTCTTACCAACAACACCTTGTGAAAAGTTACAGTTCAATAATTTGAAAATTGAAGGTAACAATAATGGTCAGGAGAATGATGATATGAAACCAACAGACCTAAGCGTTGGTGGCGACAGAAGATACAATAATAGTAGTAATAGCAACAGTACAAATGGAGATTGTTATCCGTAAGTTAATTTCTTAGTTTATTTCTGTTCGTACCTCATTTACATGTACACATTTATATACATATGTATACATATTTATAATAATACATATTTATGTTACAATTTCTAGATTAATTCGTAATTCCGATGGTTTGACAACAATAAAATTGATTCGTTCTTATGAGAATGGTTCTCCACATCATCAGCAACAACAACAGCAAATTAAATTAGAGCATTCAAGTATATCGCCATCATTACATCGACAACCCTCACCGCAGCCACAATCGTCACAACATAATAATAACCATCAAAATAGTCAACAGAATCATCATCAACAATCTATGGTGGACACAATGCAATGCGGTAGCAATTCACCTCGTTCAGAAAATGAAGACGTTAATGTTGATGATTGTTTAATGCCAACCGATCTAAGAAAATAAATATCTAAAACTCTTTCATACATTTATCATGATTTCATTTTAAATAAAGAAAAGAAGAATAAATAGAATTTTTACATTGTCATTATTCGATCATTTAATAATCATGATATATTCATGATTTATATGTAAATGAGTAATTCAGATGTACATCATATGACACGTAATTAACCAATTTTATTAAAGTGCTATGTAAGACAATCAATTTTCTTTTATTTATTTATTTTTTTTTTTCAATGATAAAAAAAAAGTTTCAAAAATGAGGTCTAAAGAATGTAGCTGCCTCTTGTTTATAAGAGTTTATTTATGATGTACATATATTTGAGGGGCCTCCAAAATAAAATAAAAAAATTAAAAACACAAAAAAACACTTTAAAACAATAAATTATGTGCCAATTTAAAATAAAAATTTAAATTTATATAATGTATATGTATTTAAAATTAAAATAAAAGAAAATAAAAATAAGAATATTGAAAAAATTTTAGAAAAAAAATATATTTAAAAAAGAAAATTATACAAAACAGTATATCAAATTTATTGTAAATTGATTGAATAATATGTTATTGTATTTGTATGTATAAAGTATAATTTGATAAAATTATTATCAATGTTATAAAGAAATTAAAAGAAAATTAAATTTTTTTTTTTTTGGTATTCAATATTAATTGTATGTTATGTAACTTTAGTATAGAAATAATAGGAAATCATTTGAAAATTTAACATATTTTATATACATTATTATGTAGTTAGTTCGTTTTTTTTTTGTTTTTTATTTTCTAAATGGATGACACAAAATATCAAAACAAAATTTTAATTTAAAATTAAAAAAAAAGGCAAAATAAAACAGAACCACACACACTGAATTATAAATATAAAATAAAATTACAAAATACACACACCCAATACATTTTAAGATTATACTATATAACAATATATATATTATTTAAGTGTAAAAAAAAAACAAGATTTATGAAAATTGTTTTTATTTTTGTTTTCATTTTTTGTTTTTATTTTTATTTTGTAAAATATGAATAAATAATAAAATAATAAATTGTAATGCATACATTTAAGTTTTTAGTTATTTTTTAAGAAATATTTTTATGTATGTTTTTGTAGAGTACCTTAAATCATTTTTATTTTATATTATAATTATAATTACAATTAGCAGCCCTAGTAATAGTAGTAGAACATAATAATGTAAAAATGAAAAATTGTGAATTTATTTCATGTATCTGTTTGTATGTACCCATATTTATAAGTTGAGTTTTTATTTTAAAAAAAAGAAAATGATGATCGAGCCGTTTTTTTTTTTTAATTTTCTTTATTTCTTTCATTAATCATTTTGATTTTTTTTTTTTTTTATTAGGAGAAATTTTTAGGAGAAAAAAAATTGTTTTTTAGTTGATTTTTATTTTTACTTTTTGATATTACAAATAATAAAAAAAAAAAAAACAAATATATTTTAATTAAATATACATTTTAGATAATATATGATTTACAAAAATAGTAAAAAGAAACAAAGAAAATAAACGCGCGAAATAAATTGAATATTAAAATTGTATAATGTACACGATGTTATCATTTAAATTGAGATGATTAAATATCTTTTGCTTTATTTTTAATTTTTAATTATTTTTTTTTTTTTTTTAAACGATAGTTATGTATGTATATCTTTAAGATCCTTAAGTTCTTCCTTTTAAAAAATGTGTGATGAATAAAAAAAAATTAATTTTTTTTTAAATGAAATAAAATAAATTTTATGTATACATATTAGAGAAAAATAATTGAGAAAAAAATTTTATATATATACAATAATAAAAAAGAATGTGTAATAGTATTTTTCACAATTTAAATTAGAATTCTTAAGAAACGATTATTATGTATATTATGTATACATAATATATACAATATATATACATATATTACATTTTAAACGAAATAAAATTATAATTTTGTTTTTAATTTCAAATTCGTTAATTTTATTCTCATAACATAACACAAACAAGACACTCAACATACAGCAGAATTCGTATCAAAAAGTATATCATCTACACATTTTCATATCTACAATAAAGAAAACCGATAAATAAATAGCAAATTATCCCTGAAAACTCAAGAATAATAAAACGCAAGTCGATTAATAATTTCTATACAAAATTTTCATATATATATATATATGTATATGTATATTTTTACATATTTACAAATTTAACTTAAAATTAAAAATAAAATTAGGACTAAAAAGACGCATATTAAATCCTATAATAAAATGTGTTATCCAATTATTTTTCCAAAATGTTCTGATATATATTTTTTTTATAATGAACTCAAATATAATTTTTAAAAAAAAAAATTAATATTATACAAATGAAATAAAAAATACATAATGCATATTACGTTATATGCATACCATTGCACGTACAACCACATACATTTTTAATCACTAGCTACTTAAAAAAATTATACAATTGGATAATAATTTTTAACTACAAAAAAAAAAAAAAAAAAAAAAAAAATTACCAAAAATAAAGAAAACGTTCTTTATTAACATTCGTATCTAAACTGGTATCATCATTTAAATCTTTTATTATTCGATTACCACTTGAACTATTCGTTGGATCTTTGATTATTATTTGTCGTTTCGGTATCGATACAAATATATTATTCTGTTCTAATTGTTGTTGTTGATCTTGTTGATAATGAGTTGAAGAATTTGATATGGGTATTGTTACAGCTGATGAAGATGATAATGATTCAATTTTTATATTATTTAATGTCATTTCTGTGGAAGACGATGATTCGAAATTCGGTTCAGTTTTAAATACAGTAATACCAGCAGAAGAGTCAATTAATGATGATGATGTCGTTGTTGCTGTAGATACTGTTACTATTGATTTTACTGTTGATGAAGATGATGTTATCGAACTTGCAATTTTCTGATTATCAATGTTATTAATGATATCATTTGATTCAGAAGAATGATTTTGATTTGAATTTGAAATTAACTTTGAGTCAAACTTTTCAATATCTTGATTATCAATCGGTGCCGTTATCTATTAAAACGTTTTAAGAAATAAAATAAAAAAATAGAAAAATCATACATACATATAAATATTGCATATAAATAAAAACAAATATGAAAACATGAACATAAAATTCAAATAGATTTTAATTTTTTCATATATACCTCAATTTTAACTTTAGTCTCTTTATCAGTCTGAGATGATTTTTCTATAGTTTTATTATTTTTCTTAGAGTTGCGTTTTTGTTGTGTTTCATCTTTATCTTTCTTATTTCCAGTTTTACTTGGTTTCCTTTTATCACGTGTATGAATGTTTTCATGTCGCCGTAAATCGCCACAAACTCTAAATTTTTTCCCGCAAAATTTACACATATATGGTTTCTCACCTACATAAAAAACAATAAAAATATATTCGTAATTCGTTTTCATTAAATTTAAAAACTTATCACTGTAATTACTAACTACCGTCGTACCTGTATGAATTTTACGATGATTCTGTAAATATGAACTAGCTCTAAAGCTTTTTGAACAAAATTCACATTTATAATTTTTCTCACATGTATGAATTCGTCTATGAACAACTAGAGAGTAACGACGAGCGAAAGCTTTACCACAGAACTCACACTGAAAACTTTTCATATTTGTATGAATTGAAATCGTATGATATTTTAGATCGCCCCATTGACGAAATGCACGATTACAAAATTCACAAATATACGGCTTATCACCAGAATGTAATCGCATATGAACCTTTAATGCACTCTGGGCAAAAAAACTTTTACCGCATTGTTCACAATGATGTGGTCTTTCGCCAGTATGCGATAAATCATGATATTTTAAAGCGTTCGCAGAATTAAACACTTTATCACATTTCGTGCATTTAACTCGTTTTTTTGTTTTAAATTTAAATTCTTTATCATCATCGTCATCATCATCATCATCGATCATTTCATTCATCATTTCGTCATCATCTTCATTTTCGTTTTTATTTCCTGCATTTGTATTTCGTTTAGATCTAGAATTTTTAGTCTTTGATTTTTTCTTTGGTTTTCGATCTTTCTTAGTAGTTTTCTCATCTTTTTCAGTTTTCGTCTGCTTTCGTTTTCTCGTCCGTTTTTGCTGATTCTGTTGTTGAATTTCAGTTGCATTTATATTTTGTACTGATGATAATGACGGTGATGGTGGTGGTGGTATCTCAACGCTGTCCATTGACATTTCTAATTCGTTAGCTGAAGGTAATTCTATATCATGCACTGATGTATTATCTATATCTGTTCCTTCAGTAATTACTGTCTGAGCGTTATCTAAATTTACTTTAAAAAATAATTGGAAAAAAAAATCAATTAAATAATGTGACAAGTTTTTTTTTTTTTAATTCACTTACTTTGTTCCTGTTGTTCAATTAACTTTTCAATATCAGATCGATTAAAAAGTGCGAAATTATCAACTTGTGGTTCTTCTAAATTTGAATTTGTTGCAACGGCTTCATTTAGTCCATTATTTGAATACCTAAAATACATAAAATTTTGTTATTCTTTTGGTTTTTTTAATTTCAATTTTCTTGCATCAACTAACCAAGATCGCCCATTTATCAAATTCATACAATCATTTGAATCATTATCAACAGATTCTTGTACTTTATCGACTACGCCCCGTATGCCTTCAAGCATATCTTCAGTATCACTAAATTCAACTTCTGGTCCCTGTGAATTATCATCTTTAGGTGATATCGCTGAAGATGTCGATAAATTATTATCTGTAACATTACTGTCACTTTGATTTTGATTATTCATTGATTCAGGATGAATATGATGCAATTCATTTTCATTTTGATTTGAATGTATAATTTCTACTCTATGCACATCAATTCGATCTTGAATTTGGCTACTGTTTGTTGTTGCAATATTCATTTCATTTTGTTCTTCGGTTTTCTGATGTTCATGTTGGTGATGATCGATATTATCTTCAATAAAACTTTCATCAAAACGCATGTCAGTTGAAACATCAGAAAATTCATTCGTTATAATAATTTCTTGCTAAAATCATTTAATGAAAATATAAAAAAATGTATTTTTAAAATTTTTCATAAACTAAATATACCTTCTTTAGCGATGAAATTTTCTTAAACGGTTGTGGTTCGTAATGCTCTTTTAAATGAGAGAAAAATTCTATCTGTGAATCGCTTCCGACTCCACATAACTGACATGTAAATTGAGGCATTGTGATAGTCTAAAAAAATAAATGAAATACGTGAATACGCAATCAAGATAAAGCTTGTTTTGCTATTGTTGTGGAGCTTACGCTACTTTCTTGCTCAAATATTTGAACATTTTCTGTTTGAATACCACTATTTATGTCTGTAATTCTTACTGGTCGCAATTGCTGTGAATCCAACTTTATTTGCTGCTGCTGCTGCTGCTTTTGTTGTTGTACTTGCTGCTGCGTCTGCTGTTGTTGCTGCTGCTGTTGTTGCTGTTGTTGTTGTTGTTGTTGTATGTCGGTAACTTTATCAATTATTTTTAATTTTTTCGTTATTCGTTTTTTATGCGGTAAATTTTTCTTAGCTAAAGGACGTTGTTGTTGCAGTTGGGATAACTGTTTAATTTCAACTTCATCATTGAATAATACATCGTTTGTATTCTAATTAAAAAAAAAATTTTTTTTTTAAATTCCACAAATATATCATCCATGAACCAACCTTATTAAAGCTGCTGTTATTAATGCCATAGGTTTGAGTATTTTGTATACTCGTGGAATTTGTACCTTTTCTAGTTCGTATCAGTCTTGAAATTGGAGTTAATGGTGGTAAATTCATCTGTAGAGAACATATCA